>JARFIX010000001.1:11211262-12422524 GCA_036346125.1 Lycocerus yunnanus | reverse complement strand
TATGAAAGATGAGGGTCTAATTAGCGTATAAAAAAATAAAATTTGCGGTCGGTCCACACATTTTTGAAAAAAAACAGCTTTAAAAATTAATTTGGAATGCAATTTTGTCGTTGGCTCTTTTGAACTGTAACCCCGCCCACCGAAATTAAAATGGGTTGTGATGACAGTAAAGATACCAGAATCTCGTTTTTTACAATGAATTATGAAGAATGAGGTTCTAATTAACTAATAAAAAAATTAAATTTGTGTTTGGACAATAAATTTCGAAAAAAAATCACTTTTTTTGTAAATTCGATTCTTGATGTAGTTGCGCCTGGAAAAACCCACTTTCCGCACCCTGCGCGACGCTCCGGGCGCTACAAGCGGTTTTGATAAGCGCTTTACTTACTAAAACCATCCCCCAAGTAGCTCCAACTCGAAAAGTATAGATGTTGACGCGACGGATCTCAGGGAGCGACTGGTATCTCCCCACTACTACTCGCCGTCAACCCAAGCACAGCACACGTACCGTCAACCGTTTTATTACGCAATAATACACTTACATGTATTTCTTATGGGAAAATTCCAATTTCAAAATGAAATTGTGGTCTTATTACAAGTCCGACAACTTTCATCCTCGCCTTAAAGAGCTTGTATTTTTCTATTCTTTCGTTTGGTAAAGCCATTTCTATATGAAAAATGTATTTTCGAACTCGAGAATCTTAACTCTCACCCGACAGTTTAAATTAGCAATTCCACCCAAAAATGAGTAAATCGAAAAACTTCTGGCAAATTTAATTAGTTTCAAACAGAGAAAAACAAATAGATCTTTTGGTTACTACAAATTGTGCGACAAACAGCAAAATTCCCAATACATAAATTTCATTAAGTTGCGCTTACCAAGAAAGTAAGCTCAATTCTAGGTCGAATCGACCAAAGAGAATCGTCACGGTTGCAGTGAAACTATGGTGAATGCGGTGATAAACTTCCACGTTATTTAGATACTAATTCTAAAAATGGCGACTTTCTTTTGTTCAACAAAGCCCAAAAACCCTGGAGCAACATTTTGGGCTTGCACATGTCATCTCCTCGCGACCAGAAGAGACAAGTATGCTTTAACCGCACCTAGATTGCGTATGCTTGTCGAATCTTAATTTTTAAATAATTTAAAATTGAAAATTAGCGAAATTTGTCTCCGCGAAACGTTGTATCCGCGATCAGGATAAGATGGGCCTGGAAGGAGAGGAGTAAATTAGTTTATTAAGTAAAAACAGGAAGACCTATATTTCCATCAGAAAGTTTTACTATACGGCAGCACGACCAACCCCGATCCTAAAACAACTGGAAAGATGTTAATGGCTGTGGTTAGCTCCAACCAAAAAAGTTAATGCCATGATTAGCTCCAATCAAAAGAACTCTCACTAGAGCATTTGGTTAGATCTGATGACATAAAATATTGCATTAGAATGATTTCTTGTTTTCAGCGCATTTGGAAATTGACAAACCTAAGGTGGTATACTAATTAAAAGTGTGGGTGAGCTGCAGCCAACATTATTACAGTGAAAAAAGACAACAATTGAAAGAGGCAGGACCATGGTTGCTTCATATCCTATCTTTCGAATATGAAAACTACGTCTTACCTAACTAATGTCTGGCAATAAATCTAAAAGATTTATTTTGAACATACACCGATTTTCAACATCAGTGTTGACAGTGATTTGCAAGTAACATAGAGGTTGACTAGGCCTGACCCTAGTTCCATAGAAAACAACCCAATAACAATTAGAGTAAAAAATACCTCCATTAGCTTTTAAAAGTTTCCTCCATTAGCCGATAGGAAAAGAAGGAAAAAGCTTGAAAAAATTAAGAGTGCAGACGTACGTCCATCCATTATAGGTTCTTCTCGACTTTCTGGCATAAGAGCGGAGACCGAGATTCGAAATGTCCTGGTACACCAATGAAACTCCGAAATAATTTCGCAAAAAAATTGGAATACTAGCTAGAAAATCAATCTATCTAAGCCTCACGGTGAGACAAACTTCGAGTTCACCAAACTTCTTGCAGAACACGGCTGTTACTTTTTCAGATTTAAAAGCGCGGCCACTAACGGCTGTTCTTATTGTGAAAAAGAGATATATTATAACTTTTAGTACACCTCCATTGGCGAACACAATCGTTAAAATTTATAAACAATGAACAATATCTCATGGTGAAGAGAAAGCTTCGCTGAGAGGCGGTTCCCGGCTTCACATAACGGGTAGCCAAGTGAAAAGAACTACTGACGAAACAAAAAATATTAATTGAAGGGATAAATCTCGAGAGGGCAGAAGACGTACGGAAGCAACGCCTGATTACTTTGATTGACCAACAGGGGAGTGAATTTTAGCGAGTAAAATACTTTACCAAGCCATTTCGCTCACTCTGGCTTTTTATGGTCCTTTTTATTGCGTAGGAATTCTTCGTGAGTTCCATTTTGGAAATTTCTGTCCCATTCAATATTGGTACCAGGCCAAAAAACTTACATTCCACCATACTGACATTGTAAGATGCAGATAAGAAACCCAACAACATAAAAGCGATGAGTAGAATTAACAACAAGCAAAAGCAAGAAAAAAGACGCTGAATGATGAAGCACGTCAAAAATCAAAGATTTATCTTTCATTTTAGCGCGCCTTAGCAAAATAGGTAGCTTTTAATTTTCTTGGTTGTTTTTAATACGAATTGGCAGGCGGTCACCTTGCTTTATGATTACTCGTCTCATTACTTTTATTTCTTGTAATTTACGAGATCTCTCTCCATTCTGATGAGTCATTCATTGTCTCTTGCAAGTTTAGATCACCATAAGCTATATTGGTTTGATGAGTGGTTGTTTATGCAAATCTTCATAACTTGTATTAACGCCTTATAGCAAACTAATGACCGTGCTTGCTCGATTGGTTTATTATTGACGTTTAGTTTGCAACTTGTGGGGTCTTTCAATATGGCGACGCATTCTGTTTTGCTAATTGAAATGAACACATGTTATTTCTGTAGGCTTCATTCGTGAAATCGTGCATTGGGTGTTTTATTCTCTTTTTAATGTGGGAACTTTGTCATCTGCATGGTGCAATTTTCCCATTTTTAAATTTGAACACGAGAAGCTTTCCATTAATAATAAATACCCAAAAAATAAAATGCATTATTTGTTCTAAAAACGCAGTGCAGATAAAATTTTCTTAGAATGTACTTACTGTTAAAATTTACATAAAACTTAGAGAGCGGATTGTCGGTTCCCCATGGAGATCTTTTGTTATTCATGCAGCGCTGCCGTTGGGTTTATAAAAAGGCGAAAGAAAGCATCGACTCGCTTACTTCAATCCCTAGAAGAGCACTCATCCCACATAATTCCAGTTTCTCTTGCCGCTTTACATTACTCTATCCCAACATGGCTTTCAGTTTACTTGCTGTTTTCTTCTCAAAATGTTTTGAATAAATTACCTATCACATAATTCCAATTGCGGTTTTCGAAATATAATTTTTCTTTAAATCTCGAAATTACCATTTCGACGTAAAGCCCGATTGTGCCGCATCGAATTGAAAATAAATAGAAAAAAATATCAATTGGAAAGGAAATTTATGTTTGTGCTAAGCAATTTTGGGGAGACTAATTTACAGCGGCATAAATTATGGAGGAAAATTAATTTTTTCCCTTGAAGTTTTTCGACCACGGTATTCTTCATAAATCGCACACTTAAGAGAAATGTTTTATTACATTTTTAAAAATTAAACCAACATATTTATTTCCTGTTTTTTAGAAAGAACAAATTATTTATGAGTAACTTTAAAGGCAAATACTTCCTGTGTATACAGAAGTTTCTTGGCAAAGTTTTGAAAGCAAATCTCTTGCATATTCCAAAGTATTTTACAAAATTTAAAACCGTTCGCTCAGTTTAAATTCCCGAAAGAATATAAAATTATTAAAAAATGTTTTTATAAGTTTAAGAGTTCATTAAACCGTTTTTCGTACTTTATCATACTTAATACGTAAAAATATTGTTCTTGTGCAGGTTTATTTTAATGGAATTATATATTACTTTTTGAAGCTCCTCGAATCCTACCGACTGATTGCAAAAAAGTGCCCAGATTTTTTTTTTGGAAAATTTATTAGATAATATGTTCATCCAACACGACCACTTGATTGCAGTCAATCACGGTTTATTCTTGCAACTATGACCTATATTATTTTTAAGTACACCTCTGGACCGACCTTCTGGGCTGACCACACCCAATTTTTTTTCTATTAGTTAATACGAGAGGAAATAAAGTGCCACTTATCAATTCACCGTTCTCGTCGTTCTCTCTATACGATGCTAGAGTTTATTGTTTCGTTTCACCCTCAAACGATATCACAACTTCTTCAAAATAGCAAACGTTTTATGCTCTAGAGAGGAGAGATATCTTACAACCAAATGCTTTATCTGTCACTTTCAGACGCCATAGTTGACAAGAGTGGTCCACTTAATGCACTTGAGATAGATAGTGCGGTAAAGTTTTGAATGCAGTCTGCAAGTTTATCGAGTGTACTATTGCATTGTTGAAAAGCCTATTAATCAACTTTTTTTTATTGCTACTACTAATTTTTCAAAAAGTCGCACTATTTTGAAGTTGAAAATTACCTCTGCGAATTGTGGTTTAATTCCATACGCTTGCAACATAAATGTCAAAAATCATTATGAGTCAGGCCGAGATTTGTCACCCTACAATATTAAGGCTTCCCTTATTTTCTACCCTCAATAGAGACGAGTACGACTAGCGAGTGTCAATAAAGGAGTAATAACATTGCAGTTTCGTTCAACTAATTCTGTAGGGGATTACAGCTTATACATATACAGCGTGATTATTAAAACTAAAATTAAATACTTTTATCGCTTTTTCATTACGAAAGCGCCGGATCTAATACACTTCCACTGCTTACAATGCAGAAAATGAATAGCAAAAAGTGGTCAACAAATTGAACAGCTTTAATGGGAATCCGTCATACGCAATTATTGCAGTTCGGTTCAAAATATTTTTTTCCAAGTGCGGTTCGGCACAAATTAAAAATGTTAACGACGATTAAACAATTGATAGAAAACGGCTTTTTCAAAAGAATTAATCTTCAGATCAGGGTATTTAACAAGTATTCAGAAGCCCCTCGAGGTTATTTTTTAGCACGCATTTTGCAACTTCTTAAGAGAAGTTTTTCACATATTTATTCTTTTACCAACAGAAAAAATTTACGAAATCTCATAAAAAAATATATTAAATTCTTTCGGGATTATTTATAATGTAAACTTTGACAAGGTCCTTTGATTAGTCAAGCACCGTTTCGTGCCTGAAGAAGTCGTCTATTTTGCTCGATCGATGTCGATGGAAACTTTTTAAAAGAGCTAAGTAAACCAAAAGGTGTCAAGCGGTTGAAAATTACAAACAAAGAGGGTGGCGTTTCTACATTCATTGTGCCGGTTAATGCACCAACGGGAGGTGTCATCTAAAATATGATGAATTTGTATTTTATCCGACTTTATTCATATTTAATTTTCAAGTCGGAAAGATTCACTCATTTACTTAGTAATTTTACAGTTGTTAATGTGGCACCCAACGTGGGTAAAACAAAAAATTTACTGATTTAAGAATTAAAGTTTGGGTTTTTTATTTTGTTAGCAAAAATACTAAAATGTTTGTATTTTTTTAATCCATCTGCAGCTTACAATCCACCACGAGTGTTCATTTATTTACCGTGAGTGTGGGGAATAGGACATATCGGTCCATTATTAAATTCAGCTTTTTCGATTAACCCTCCTTTTTCTTGTCATCCCTGGTGTTAAAAGTTTTCGGTTAGCAAATTTATGAGTAAATCTTTTAATTGGATGACTATTTTCCTCAGAATAACAAGTTTGTAAACTTTTTCAAATTATTCGAACGAAATGACAAAATTAAAGTTCAACAAAGTTGATATCTGTTAACACTTTTGTAAATTTTAATATTAAAAAAGATGAAGACAAGTGGAAGTATGGAAAAGTTACCTACCATTAAAAATGTATTTCGACAAGAGTTCAATTTGAAAAATAAAATGTCATTGCACACAAAGTTGCATTATATAGAAAGCAATTTAAGTTGTAGCGAAAAAGGATAAGAAATATTTCATGCAATTCTCTTCCAGCTTTTCATATTGGTGTTTTGACGAGTGGCATCGATTTTAAAATTTTTTGATAAAATTCTTACGAGTGTTTTCAATATTCGGAAAAGCTAATATCGCTTTCTGTCAACAACACAGTGTAATATTGTAAATTTTTCGTAATTAAAAGTTTTAACATAAATCAGGTTTGCAAATCTTGTGTTATTTCAAAAAGTTCCTCAAGTGGAGAGAGTAAATTTTATATTAAAAACTGAAGTACCTCTCAAAAGTAGTCTTAATAGACGCCCTTAGCCTTTCAAGTGGAGGAAATGGTATCTGTTGTTCGCGGTTGTCATGCCGACGAGTATTGTTGGAAGCATCTCTTTACACGTCAGTGAGTTGTTTTTCAGAAATAATCATGAAATATGAGGGTGCGACTGTTTGTTGTATTTATATGCGCCAAAGCGCGAACACATTATTTTCACTTCTTTTAAATTGGAAGAGTGTATGTTCGTCGACTGGAGTAATTAAAAGTTAAAATAACTCCCTGATTACTTAACTGCAGTTGAAGCAAGCTAAACTTTTTTAATTTATCTGGATACGTTTGTGAAATTGTTACTGTTTCGTAATCCACTCAACTGAAAACATCATCGTCCGCTCGCTACATTAAATTATTGCTTTTCTTTTATTTTACATTTAAAAGCTTTTTTAAAGCGTTTCAATTTTTAATACATCATTATAGTGCAGCATTTATTTATTACAAAAACTATTAGCAGCAATTAGCCGAAACGTCAATAACATATATTTTGATTCCTATCGCATTATTAATGTATCTCTTATCGGAGACCAACCGGTCATAAAGCTCGTGATGATGGTGGTTACATGAAAGTAAATCAATGGAGCTATAACTTCTTTCTCACCAAAATTCATTACGATCCAAGCTCGTACTACGTTATATTTTCCAATATTTCGGTTAGAATAAAAACGAAAACTTTGATTTTTATTATGGGTTGTACACTCAGTAAAACGAATTTGTTACTCGGCAGATCGGAAAATCTAGTAATCTCGACAAAAGTATTTCCCGAGAAGAATATTACAGTTTTGTGTTACTCTTCCGATCTGTCCAAGTTTGAGTTTGCAAACTTTTTCAAGTTCCTGGCGAAAATCCTTGCCTTCTTGAAAGGGAATCCCTGAGGTCTCGCATACGAGAAGACGAGGAAAAAGCTCAGAGGGAAACCCTACCGGACTCACCTAGGTAAGCCTTAGCAGTCTAAACATCAAAAGTTGGACCACAAGAGAAAACGATGAGTTGAGCTACCACCTCGTCCAGATTTTACCGGTCAAAATGATTTATCGTATACCTCTACTGGTTCAGCAAGAAGTGAATGCCTATCCCCTCGGGATCATTTCAGGGTGAAATTTTATTGAGAAAGACATTTCCACTCCTTATCATCTCTTCTGAGATTTCTTCTTCCTTGATTCTCACGTTAAAACAAAAACTAATCACAATGTTGTTCATCTACCTTTGGCTAAAAGAGCAGAGAATTGAGCAATTGCTGCAATTGCTTCCATAACACAAATTAATGTTAGTTTCTTCCATGCAGATATTTACTTACCTTGCTGTATATTTTAATTTAGTTGATGCAATCATAATTACAAATAAGAAATTTAAATTCTAATTGTCACTTTTTGATTTACAATTCACTAATTTAAATTAGAATTAACGGGTAGGGTAGGGAACTGGCCTCGAAAATAGCAAATTCTTATAAAATGGTATAATATTATGAAAAGAACATTATTAGAAATATTATAACTAAGGATGATTCAAAATTTTCACGTTTAGGCATTAAAACTCAAAAATTGAAATACGTATCCATGATAGGCTACATTTGAACCTCAAGCCCCGCCCATTTTGAATTGTTTGTAGCAATTTTACAAAAATTACGTATTTTATCACATTTTTGATGCAGACGTCACATATGTGTACTGTTATTTGAATAAAACATGGAATTGCATCGATTTAAGGAGTATTTTCTAAAAATCACTTTTGTGTGAATTCGTTTCTGAGGTGTTGCACTGTCAAAACCTATTCTCGCACCGCCCTCGCCTCCGGGGCTCGTAGCGCTACGAACGGTTTTGACACGTTCTAAACTCATTAAAACATCCCTTAAGCGGCTCAACTCGAAAAGTTTCCAAGTTGACGCGGCGGATCTCAGGAGCGACTAATCCCCACTTTTCGATGCTCTAGTAGGCCTTCGCCAGCACCTTTCCATGCATATTGAAATGCACGTACTGTCATGAAAATGAATAATTTGCCTCGATTTCGTGATTTTCAAAATCGATTTTTGGCGTTATTATTGCAAATATCGAATTCATCCTTAGTACATTCCACTCGTATTAACGTTCTCTACCTAATTCTAAAAACATTTGTAAAATAACCACAGGGAAAGCCCCGTGGCGTACTCAACCAATTAACGTCATCTAAATTGTAATTCACTAATTTGAATTACAATTGACGCTTTTTGAATTTTAAACGGAAAATGTAGATAAAGGTCTTCTATTTTTGATGATTAATATTGCAGTGATATCTCGATTAGCCTTATTAATTATTAATTTCTCTGTTATTCTAGTTTTTTTTTGTATGCGGTGGGAGTGTGGAATCCCCCTCTCCAATGAGTGGGGAGTGTCAGATTCCTATTGACTGAAACCACACTCCATCGTTGTTGCGGGAATCTCTATGCATTTCTTCTGTGCAACGACCACCTCTCTTCGCATTCTGCCCTTTAGGGACCATTCTCTTCTTGTACCTTGTCGCGATAATTTAACACCACTTTTAATTCAGGGAATAGTGTTTCATCCTGTTTGTGTTACACAATGCGGTTCTTGTTGTGTTTTATTATTCGGGGTCATGCTTGTAGAACACTCTTTTCAACTTAGGGAATGGTGTTTAATCCTTCTTGTGCTTAGTTTTAACTCCGTTTATTTTTGGCAGCATCTGCTGCCCGTTCTGTGGCTTTCGCCTGTAAGGACCGGACTGTTGCCACACTTTCAGTCCCTATTACTTTTGTTATGCTTTGCAGAACTTCTTCCTGACATAGGTCGTTTTTTCAAAGTTTTTGGGTTCCATGCCAATGGCTTTCTTGATCTTGCTTCTGGTATTCTTCGTTGCTTAGCTCTATCAGTACGTCCTTTTGCCATTGGATATCATGTCCCAACTTGTGTCCTGTTTTGTTTTCTAGATATTTGCTAGAATGTCCTTATACTGTGGCTTTTATCAGCAGTGCTGGACATTTTTTTTTCTGTCTTGGTCTTGGTTTGTTGCCTTACCTCATTTCCTGCCCACATTTTCCGCGGGTGTTTTAACTTGATTTGCTACCTTGGTTTCTAGTTCTGTTCTTCCTTCTTGCAAGACTTCCGTGTAGGTTTTCTTTATCTTATTTTTCTGCTCGGTCAGTACTTGCTTGTGTCTTTCAAGTGCATATTTTACTTGCTTCACTTGTTTGGCCATTGGACACGAATGTGTTTTCCACAGGATCTTTTACACAGTGCTCTTTCTCATCTTCTTCTTCTATTCTGCGACTGTCTCTCTGCTTGGGCCTTGAGCTCAAAATTTTCATTGGACAAAGTCGCGATCTTCCCAAACGCCATCTTAAGTTTCCTTTCCATCCTGCCAAGTACATTTTCAAATCTCTTGTGCAAACCTGCTGTCTATCACTTGTTCTCTTTTCATTTCTAACTCGTGGGCTTCCGTGGCCGTCAGCTTAGCGTGTAGCCGATCTAATGCCATCCTCAGGATCACCAGGTGGACGATTTCGCTCATCTCATCCATTTCGTGTAGCATATCTGCTGCAATCTGCACTCGATCGGCGCCCCCACTTCGAGCAGTGCGTCGTCCTGCACTTGGAGCACTGCTGGAGTACGCCCCTGACGTCCACCAGCATCGTATTCCGTAACTTGTGCCACCTCCCGCTTTGACCAAAACTGTTGGGGCTTATTTCTAATACTTCTTGCAGATTTTTTATCAGCTTATGGGCTACTATAACGGGCACTCTTATTCTAGTTCTTATGCTGCTGTTCTAGTTAACTGAACGAATTTTAAGTGCTTGAATGTACCTACTGCTTGCTGAGTTGCAAAGTTCCAAAATTAAACTTTTCACTACGTTATTTGTCGAAATCTCTCGCTGAACGACTGGTTTAGTAATTTGACCTCATAAGATGCCCCAGACAGAATCCAATTAGTGCAACATTAGAAGCTACTAACATTTTACTGATCCCAGGAATTTTTCAATGAAGAAGATCTCCACTAAAAGAAATATTTGTTTATTTATTGTTACTTGTGAATATTTCTTCAAATTTCTTTGAACATACATTTCGAGGTATCTCCCTTCCTAACAATGATGTCGCTAAACTTTTTTAGACGGTGGACAGACACCGGCAAAGAAAATAATTAGTTCGCCGGACAAAGAAGTCCTTCTTTAAAGAGAAATATGGGCAATTGCATCGTAGCTTTTGCAAAATGGAAAACTGAATGCGAATAAAAAATAAAATGCGCCGCAGGCTATTTTATGTTGTTACAAAATAAAATGCAGGCTATGTTAATCTAGATAGTAACCTACATCTATCATTCTTTTAATTAAGAATTATTTATTTAGATATAAATTTCTACTTTTTATGGTGATTTGGTGACGATTTTTCAGTGCTTTCAACCACCACTGCTTTTTAACGTTGATTAATTATTTACATTTTTATATCTTTTCCGTTGCTATGGTAACGAATTTCTTTAAACACATTTTAACGACTTGCAACGTGACCATATGGCATCTGTCTTCACAACATGCATGTGAATAATATAAAGAATATCAAAAACTTGAAAATAAAATTTCGCGAGGTAATGACAAACCATCGAAGTGTAATCTGTCTATTAAATCTTCGCAAAATAAATTGTATTATCCTTCCGTGGTTCGATAAAAAAGCCACATTACAAAATTTTCCAATATTGAAGCTACAATATGCATAAATAATAAACGAGCAACCTTTACTTGAGCAGTTAAATAAATTATCCGGTTTTTCAGGAGTCAAACAGGTATGACAATTATTGTAATATAGATTAAAAGACGAATCATTTTTTTTGTGGGAGGGGAAACAAAATTAAAAAGTAATACTCCGATATGAAACAGTAATTAATAAAAAACATTAAAATGTAATTTTTTCTTTATATTTGAAAAACGTAACAAAAACTTTTAATTTTAATTGCTAATTTAATAAATATTACAAGTTTAGTGATTTTTAAAATTGATAATTACTGATTTTTTTTCTCACTTTCTAGTTTAATTAGGTTATGATATTGATGACCATTTATATTTCGTTCTACTAGAAACTCGTCAGGTAATAAATAAATTTAATAAATTAATTACAAACACATTTTTTCCATAATTTACATTGTTCATCGGACGAGTTTCCAATAGAACGAAATATAAATGGTCATCTATATCATGGGCTAATTAAGTAAATAAGCGTGGAAAAAAATTCACTAATTTTCAAATTCAATTAATAATTCACTCGACTTGTAATATTTCCTGTGTGACGCTCCTGAATCTTAATAATCTGAGCCGGCGATAATATTTTCATTTAATAAAAAAAAGCCGGAAAGATCATATTTTAGCGTCTTTTTTTTAATTTTGTGAAAATTTAAAATACTAAAATATTGGCGCCGGACCACGGGCGCCACTAACACTGAAAAAATCCCAATTTCCCGATGGACGTTTGGGTCTCTGGTAGGGCCTGCACTGACAGCAATAGCCCCACATTCTTCACCAGCTCCACTCTTTATTCGCCCTTCGAGCAACCAGTGCTAGCTTATCAGTTGAAAGCGGCAGCGTGGATATAACGTGTATGATACGTACGAGTCTTGAACGCCATCAAAGAAGTTAATAATCTTCCAGAACAAAAAGTCAATGAAAATAGTTTAAGCTAACTAAACTAAGATTTCGATTTAATTTAACTAAAATGTTATTAATAATTGTACTTAATACTTTGCGAGAGCAAAGTGTTTTTAAAATGAGAATACATTCGACAGCCAAAGAATTTAATTTTGCTGATGGAAGTCACTATTAAGTAGTCGTTTTCATCAACCATAAACAAATAATAAATAATTTTCAATAAAATTTTCAAGTAAGAAGAAACTCTTTTATGATATTGTGTTTTGATCTTTCAACCTTTTAATAAACAAGCTTACAGCGATTCATGCTGGAATTAAAATTTTTATTACCTTTTGTTAATGACTGTATTTTTCCTGTGCAAAGAAGCTGTCATTACATCGCCGAGCTTTATGCTTTAAATTTAAAGAACTCGCTCTTTTATGTAGCGATGCTTTTAAACGAATTGCTACTCAACGTTGTGTTTTGTAACATTTTTGTTAGAAGCTTACAATATAAGCCGATAACAAATTTTAAAATGTAACTTTCTTTATTCGACAAATAAAATTTTTAAGGGGTGGCATTAAACGTATTTTATTCGATCAACGAGTCGCGTAATGAGATTTCGACTTGCAATCGAGAATGCCGATAATTAAAATGAAAACATGCGTTACGGCTAAATTTAAATTTGTGAAGATTAATGTTTTTGCCACCTAATTTAGCTTGACGTTTCTGATATTTTCAACCAGGAATTTCCATTAACACCGTTTCTGTGGTAAAATCAATGTCGCGATGGGTTTAAAATTAGAAAAGCGATGATGTGAAAAGAATGTTTTAACACGATCTAAAAATTTAAAAATCTGGAACTTTTTATGAGCACAATAATTTTGTACTAATTTACAGCTTAAAATAAGCATAGGGTGGGGTATTTCGCTGTCAGTTCCATTTGTTTTGACACATACGATCACTTCTATTTCGGTTCCCTCCATCAATCCAGAATATTTTTAGCCCTTTTTTAATGTTATTGCTTGGGTGCATTTGATTTCAATCTGTGCAAGTCACACGCTGAGCAATTTAAAACAATCTAAGCCACTATTTATTTTAATCTTAAGCTTTTAGAAATAAAAAGAGCTTTCGAAAATGCTTATTTCGAACATACTCAGACGGAATTAGTTTAAATTAAGCTTATGGTTGTTCTAAAAAAAAATGGGTTGTGTAATGTACCGCAGAAAAAGATTACATGGAATATCGTCTTTAGAGAAGATGTATTAATAACACAAAAAAACCAAACCGTCTTGGAACAAAACTAATTTAGAACAAGCTTCAAATCAAATTAATCCGGTGAGGCTTAAGCGGGTGACAGCTCGTAATGTTCTCTTTCCGTGCAGTGGAACCGAGGCGTAGTTCGCACACGTGGATTCGCGCCCTCGGATCCTGATTACAACATTAACTACCCCTGGGACTCCTACCACACACTTCCCTACAGCTGTTTTGCTTCCATAGACTCGCACCCTTTAACATTAACTTCTGACTGTTTTCCTCCCTTGTTTGTTAACGATCTGCAACATTTAAAATACTCCTCGCAATTTTACTCGATTTACTCTGTACCATGCCTACTCCAAAATTAAATAATATCAAAAAACGAAAATTAAAAGCAAACATTTTCCTTTTATAAAATAATTTTAATTAAACATAAAATATAAAACGTCATCCACATTAACTGCTTGTATTGTTTAGTTTAAATTAAGTGGGGTTCTCTCGTCTCTTACTTACCCTGTTCTGCCTGAGATAATTCAACAAGTTCGCTCTTGCCCGCGCGCTTTACCGCCACTGCCAGAGTAATTAACACCCTAATTAGTCCAATTAACACTTAGAACTAGCTGTGCTCTTGCCAAGAGCGCAACCAGTCTCTTACAAACACGAAATGTAAACTACAACAGCTGCCAGTTATATGTATTTGACATTTTTTGTTTGTTTATTAAATTATCAAACTTAATAATTAACAAATCCTACATTTTTTTTCTTTACCAAGTAATTATCTCGCCAAGGTCGTGTTTAAATATCACTTACATTTTCCAAAAACAAGTCGTTCCTAAACTAGAAACCCCGACCGAAATTCAGTTCCGAGTGCTTTATTCCTTTGGCTTAAAGCCAAGCAGACACCGTGCGTTAAAGCTACACCATTTTACAGTTTGTAAACTAAGCTAAATCGTTTTGATTTCCAACAGGTAAACTGTGGTGGTGGAAGAGTACCTTGAGTATGCAAGGAAGCAAAAACTCCACAAGAGAGATTTCACGAGTTCATGCCAATGTCAATGTTCATAGAGGAATCAAGATAAGAAACCCAGTGATTCGCACTCGACCAATAAAGTCCTACAAAGCCCGACATAGTACAGTTGATGGGGACGATTTTTACCCTATTTGATGTATTAAATCAGGTGGGCCGTCCGCTTTACATGTCTTCCTAAGCACGGAGACGCTCATGGACAAAAAGAGAGCCAAGAAATTTTCTCCCGGGTTCCTTATCATCAGTGATTATTTTGAACTTCGGTTACAAAAACTCTTAGCGACCAGTATTCCATCACCTTTATGGAAACAAACCGACCTTTCCGTCTTTTCCCGAGTGCTTTCAAAAATGCAGGAAGAGAAAACAAATTAAACAACATTTTCCCAGTTCCCTAGTGGATACTCGCCCATAAATAATAATCGTGCGTAATATCGTTTATCTTCGATTAAGTCCTCACGCAAAGGGAATAACACTCATCCATTTAATTAATTATTTAGCGCGAAATTTTCATATTTCATCAAATTTAAAAAAACTTTCATTCTTTTAATAATTTAAAGTTTCAATTTTTGCAAGTGCCGGGTATCGTTTTCCAATTGAATTCTGGCAACAACGGGCAATTCCTTCGCTTAGAATAGGAAGAGAAAGTGTTTCGTTAAGTAATAAGAAACCATCCAAGGATCAAACTGCCCTTATTTGTGAAATTGTGGTTAGGGTGCAATACGCTTTGAAAGCAGATCCCTTGTACGAATCTCCCCTTCGAACTTGCATAAAGCAATAGATAACTGTAGTCGTGATCCAGTTCAGTTATCACATTGGGGGACCAAGTCGGATGATAACTTTCTCTCGGAACGGCGTAATTTTTGACCCCGTCTGGAATGTGTTAGACGTCCGACTGAATAATTTATCAAATTCGCGAAAGCAACTTAAAAATCTTTGTAGCCGAGTTCAAGAAGCTTCAGACAAAATATCGCCAGAGCTAACATGGATTACTTCCGTCGTGTAAATAAGTGTTCAAGAAGTCACAGCGAAGCTCTCTATAAATAATTCTCTCTTCTTTTTCCAATTTTCTCTCGTCTGCTAGCATAATTTAATTTTCTTTTTTTTAGTTTGAAAAAATTGTCGGATTAATAAGTTTGAAATTACGTAATAAAAGGAGAAGAAAAAAAAATTCACTTGGTATGCTTGACCGTTTTTCGCAAAAGTTTATAAGTTATATATTTGAAATTTAGACACAAAATCTTACGAGTGTCGCATTTTCCTATGCATAAATTCGTTTAGCATTAATATGAAAGCGGAATCCTCTTTTGCAGGAAATGTCTGAACTGGCAGCGAAACTTTTCAAAGGATTTTTGATCAATGACACAAAAGGTGGTTGAATGGAAAATATAAAAGGGAAAATATATTTGGCGTCAAACAAAAAAGTTGAATTTTATATCGTATAGGTATTAAATTTTTTGATAAATATTGAAGTTTTTTATACAAAATTATTTTGCGAGTGTAAAAAATTGTGGTCATCATAAGTTAGATGTAAGTTTCTAAACGAAGCCGTAAACTGTGTAAGAACAGCCACAAGCAGAGGGTTTTTAAGGTGAGTAGGAGGATTAAGGGGATGAGAAATGAAGGGATGCTTAGAAGCGGGAAAGTTCGCTTGGGGTAATTGAGAGAGATTATGAGATCGGGCGTACCGCATAAACACGGTCCCTCTCTAACACAGACTGGTTTTGAATTGAGACCATGGAATAATTAATATTGACTTTCAAAACCATTGACTATTAACGGCTTTTAATGTGGTGCTAATTAGAAATCATTTGGACCGAGAGAAAATGCAAGGATTGAACGAAATCTTTTCCAGAATTAAATAACTGCTGGAATTTACACTTTATCGGTTTCTTATTTTCAACATTTTCACACCCAATTAAAAGCAGTAGTGTTTTTCATTTTATTACTTCCTTTCAAGTGTTGGGTATTTTTAGCAGAAATCCTATAAAAATATTATTTATTCGACGGTAACTAATCTTCACTTAATGTAATTCAAAAGCATTACTAAATCAATTATCAGTAAATTCAAAAATTTTAACTTTACGATTACGTGTTGGCACAATTCTTAAACGTTTTGTCATTGAGATAAATTTATCAAATTTTCTTTGGCGCGAGATCAAAAAACTAAATTTTACCGAGTCAACTTCATTGTTAAAGAGCGTTTCCAACTAGTAATAACTTGCAATGTCACTTATAAATTACTAAATTTAATTAGCAATTTATTTTCAATTTTTCATAATCGATTTTTTAATTAATTTAATCAATTAAATAACTTCCTTTTATTTTAGCCTATAAACCGACGTTCATCTCCTATCTTCTCTTGTAATCTGGCAAAAATTTATTTAAAACAAATCTTTCTCCGATTTTCAAGCTTAAAATTGTCCGGAAATCAGAAATGTAAAATCAAGTTTTTTCCCTGCGCTCTAACTGCTAAACCATGATGGCGAACGAGAGTAGTGAGTCCACTCGAAATGAATAAAAAGGCACAAGAAATGCACTCCGAATAAAGTTCGCTGGATAATCACTGACAATTAGGTATCTGAACCTTTTTGGGGGTTTCAACTCTGCCTGTTTACCTGATTTTTTTCAAAATTTAGCAGCACGACTTCTTCGGTTCTACACTTAATTCACCTCAGGATGTAAAATCTAAAAAACAGAGAACGCACAACAAATCATTAACAAATCAAAAAATCGGTAATTTCGGGTCTTATCAATCGAAAAAGTGTCTGACTGTAAAACATTTTTTTCTTTCTGTGGCACCCATATAAGTCAAACGTTGGTAAAAATTTACATTTTAAACCAGATACATTTAAATATAAAATACCTAAATAAAATAAAGTAGAAAAAATTTTGAAGTTATCGGTGCCAGTTAACATACCCGAATCTGGATTTTTACGATTTGTAAAGCGAATTATAAAAGATGAGGATCTAATTGGCAGATAAAAATTAAAATTTGCGGTTGGTCCACAAATTTTGAAAAAAAACGGCTTTAAAAATTAATTTGAAATGCAACTTTCTCATTGGCTTTTGTGACTACGCTGTAACTAGAACTGCGTTTTGGTGACAGTTAAGCTACCCGAATCTGAATTTTTAAAGCAAATTATAAAAGATGAGGGTTGAATTAATTAATATATAAAAAAATAAAATTTGTGGTCGGATTACAAATTTTGGAAAAAATACACTTTTAGGATAAATCCGAGATTTACCGTGGTTGCGTTAGTCAAAACTGACCTTCCACGTCCTCTGCAAAAGTCCCCTACTCCGGACGCTTCAGGCCGTTTTGACAAACGTTTTACTAACTAAAAATATCCTCTTAGGCCGGTCCTACTCGGCAAAGTGTAGATGTTGACCCGACAGATAGCAGGGAACGACTGGTAACTCCCCGGTTGTGAGTGTCAATCCACGTACAACACACGAACTGATGATAGAAGTGCTCATTTAACCACGTTTACCATTGTTACCACTTTTTACAGCGGCAACGTCATTACTGCGTAGATGTACAAATATACGCTTCAGAAAAGGGCAGGAGTCCGCTAACCTTGACTCGAAAATACACTTTTTTCTATAAAAATTGCTTCAACAAACGAAAGAACAGAAAAATAAAAGCTTTTTAAGGTGAGGATGAATTTGGTCGGACTTGTAATAAGGCCACGATTTCATTTTGAAAATTACGATATTCCCATAAGGAAAAACATGTATTTAAGTGTATTATTGCGAGATATTACGTCATTGTAGTCTGCATTCTATCACCCGTCCGTGTGCTGTAAGTGGGTCGACAGTGACTAGCGGTAGGGAGCTACCAGTCGCTCCTTAAGTCGAGTCCGTCGAGTCAACATCCACACTTTGCCGAGTTGGATTGTTCTTGCGGAAATTTTTTAATGACCAAAGTGGAGCGGAGCGAAGGCTGCGAAAAGTCGGTTTTGACAAACACAACTACGGATTTACTCTAAAAGTGTTTTTTTTCGACATTTGTGGACCGACCACAAATTTTATTTTTTTATTTGTTAATTAAGCCCTCTTCTTCTTCAAGTGCCATACACTTCATTGTGCGTAGGCGATCAGCTTAGCCGAAGCCAAGCTGACTTTACTAGGAATATAATTAATGGGGTGGTTTCCGTTGCCTTCCCCACAGTCCAAAGATTGATATCGGACCTTTGATCACAGCAGTGTAACCGACTCGACTAGGAATCGAACCATGGTCTACCGCTTTAAAGTCGGCCGGTGTATGCTTTACGCTACACTGCTGGTCTATTAGGCCTTCATCTTTCATAATTCACATTAAAAATCTAGATTCGGGTTTCTTAACTGTCACCACAACCTATTTTAATTTCGGTGGGCAGGGTTACAGTTCAAACGAGCCAATGAGAAAATTGCATCCCAAATTAATTTTTAAAGTAATTTTTAACCAAATTTGTAAACCATCCGCAAATTTTATTCTTTTTATATGCATATGGCATTGTTATCTTTCAAAATTTACAAAAAATATGGTGAAAATCGCAATCAGGGTTAACGTACTCTCGCCCAGGAAAGGACTATGTTTTCAAGGTACTTTATTCAATTTTGAAATCATCTAAAGTGCTTATTGTGTTTCAATAGCGTATACTAAACTATATCATCCTAAAGGAGTTGCCTAAATAGATGTAAGTACACTAATCATACTCAAAACAAATGTGTAGAGAGGCATTGGCCAGGGAAAACATCAAAAGGAGGAAACTGTGTATGAAACAGACATTTTTTATAATTATTGAAAGTATTCCGAGCTTTGGTAAATATACTGGGTATGCTGGTAAGGGTGCTGTAAGTGTACGAAATTTAAAATTAAAGAAAAATTTTAATTATTTAAATTTTCACGTTAAGAAGCAGAGGTCCAAACGTGGAGCTTAATTAATTATATTACAACAATTTAAATATTATATGATACAGAGCTGAAGTAATTGTAATTTAAATTTTAAATTTTTGTATAGGCTTCTTTGAAAACCAACAAAAGGGTTTAAATTGATTATGTTGTAAGATACTAATACATCTTTTTTGGCGCGCCTGACGTGGGGCCTAATTAATTCTATTGCAAGATTTTAAATATTATAATATTTATGGCGCACAACTATTAAGTATAATTTCAATTTCAAATTACTATAATAACATTTTTGGTAGGACTTAGATCCAGTATAACACCACATAATTTTTGACGCCCAACGTGGGGCTTAATTCTATTACAATATTTTAAATGATACAGTATCTATGGCGCACAACTAAAAAAGTAATTAATTATTTAAACTTAATTTAAAATTTATTTATTTATTTATTTATTTAAAATTAATTATAAAACTAATTATTATTAAAATTCCATTTTTGAGACCAACGAGCGCTTAAATCCAACATAATACTACATCATATTTAGCGTCCAACGTGGGGCTTAAATAGTTTTATTACAAGGTATTTTAAATACAGTAAAAGCTCCTTATTCGCGGGGTATACGTTCCAAAATTATGCCGCGAATAAGGAAACCGTGAATATGGAATAGTGATTTGTATGGAAATGCAAGGGTTGGGTTCCAAGGTACGAAAATAAAATAAAATAGATAAAAATAAAATCAGTTTAATCACATACCTATCATTATTATTAATTATTATTGTTTGAATTATTTGGTTTAAAATATTTAGTAATTTTTCTTGCTTTGCCGTCTTTAAAATGCCTTTTAATTCCGCATGGTATTCAGCTGTGGCAACTTCAATTTTCCTTTTAAAAGGAAGGTTTCTTTCCAAAACGGGTCAATTTTAATGAAGTGATCTCACAGTTCATTTGCCATTTGGAAACCTGCGGTCTGGTTTTTTAAGGTGATTGTCATCGTATCATTGTAAGATGTTGAAGCTTGAAGGGTTTTAACATTTCCTGCAAGTCGGCTTCACTTAAATCTTCATCGTGTGATTGAAGCAGCTCTTGAACGTCACTCGAATCTATCTGTTCAAAACCATCATGTCCTATTCCATTAGCAATTTGTACAATTGTGTCAGTTAATGTTTTAATTTGTTTAAATCCCTCACTTTCACAGACTGTTAGATCAACCTATAGTTTTTCCAATATGATTGCAATGTGTATGCAATGCTTGAGCTCTTGTAACGATTCCTTTATGTTAACAATGCACATTGCTATGTTAAATTTTTCCAGAATTCCATAAAACTCACGTCAGAATCACATTCCATGATATCCAGAATGATTTTAAAGGTTCGCCTAATGTAAAAGAACTTCAAAGCTTGAATTATTCCCTGGTTCATTGGTTGAAGTAAAGTCGTCGTGTTCGGAGGCAAAATATCACCTTAATATTCGGATGCATAGTTTCAAGCTCACAAGGGTGACCCGGAGCATTGTCCAAAACAAGAACCTCCTTGAAGTCTAAATTTTTTCGTTTAAATATTATTATTTAATTTTGAGTTTTGAATATAAATTATAATATTCAAAATCGTAAATTATTAATCCGCGAATAATGAAATTTTCGGCCGCGAATACAGAAAGTGGTCTCAATTTTTCTTCCGCGAATACTGAAACCGCGAATAACGGAACCGCGGATAAGGAGCTTTTACTGTATCATATAATGGTATTTTTGGCGACCACCAGAAGGACAGAACACTACATCATAATTGTTGGCGTCCATAAATGTATTACAATATTATAATACAAATATTATAGTAAGTGAATGTATAAATATAAATACCACACAAGTTCGATTTTCGATTGAGTGCGATTTTTTGTTCATATTATAATTTAAGTTAAGAGTCACAGTAGTAACATTTAAATGAACTGTGTCTTTATTGACATGGGAAATGCAATCATTTTAATTTAAAATACTGGACACTGACCAACTGAGAGCAAACTGAATTTTGATGAAAATTATAAACTTGAAATCGAAATGGATTGACACAGAAGATTATCACGGTATCATTTATTTTAATTTGAAACACAATTAAGATGACGCACTTAGAACTTCTGCCTTTCTTAATGACGAGGTTCAGGGATATGTTGAATTCATCGAGATTTTAATTTGTAGTTTTCCGCGGATTTTTTAAATCGAATTAATTAAACTTTTATCGCGTATTTGATATTTTCTGAAAAGTATGATATCTAACTCACTGTTATATCAAAAAGTTAGTTTTTCCTTGGTCGTGTATAAAATATGCGATTGAAAAATAAAGCTTTTAACTTAAATTTCGAACCCATTCCAAATCAGACTATAAAATATAACACAACTACCGAAATGTTATGGCAAATAGCAGCAGAAATGACTGATTTAAAATAAATAATTTGATGAAGCACTTGTAATAAATTGTGGCTAATGGCAAAAACATGTTCATCAGTGTGCGCAAAGTAGCCACTGTTGTAACAATTCAAATTAAATTAACTTTGACATAAATAATAATTTCGTTATTAAACAAACGAAGACTTAAATTCGATAATTGAAGGACATAACATCGCCATATCTCCCATGCTGTAAACTTCCTCGCAATGATTGAATTAATTCCAACATTAACAATTCCGAACCAAAATTATTCTAATCGATGAGGTCGACGTTTGGTTGGAAATCCTAGAGGAGAGAAAAGAGTCTAAATATTGGATGAAGGAAATGGAATTTTTCTCGTCGACACCGTTGAATTATTTTCGTTTGAACCATCCTTATATTTACAAGCGAAAACTGTAATCAAATTTATGTAGTAAATTTAATACCGCAATTTTATTTACATAAATTTTATTTATGAAGAAGTTTATTATAAACTGAGAACAGTTCTGGGATAGATTTATTAGATCTTTGCACAAAACTTTTTCAAAGTTACTTTTTAAAATCTTTATTTATTATTTTGGACGCAGTGGAGCTTTATCCAAAAATCGACGTTTCCTAAATTAATATTTAGTAGGTAAACTTGGTGGAAGATTTACGTGGTGGGCGTTTGTTTTATTATTATTTTTTTTTCAATGAATTAAACGTAATTGCATTTGAGTAAGCTCGTTGCGAAAATCCCCCCATCCTCATATATAACAGATATGAAACGTTTAATATCATACGAAATCGAATGGGGTTGCTATAACAATATAAAGGGGAACAAGAGTATCTCTGGATGTGAATCATACCTAAGTGACTGTCTATGCTTATAATGTAAGCGTTATAACCTATAATGAACAATATGTTGCCTAATGGATCAACTTGTCCCCTTGTAATAAGCTAATACCGTAATACGGTCGTTTTTATTCCCCATGGAAGACACTTTTTGCACCAACTTTTTACGTATTATACCTACAATTTTTAGTCGCTTCCTTGTGAATATTTTATTGTGATAAAAAGTTCTCGACTGAAGGAGCAATTTAGGGATGTCAATAAATTTTAAAGTTGAAATTACTTGGTCAATGTTTGAGAAAATCGTTTTCGATTACCAATTTGTCAAGTTTGTACATTTGCAGTTTGTAAATATTTTTATTGCTTCTTCTTTTCGACACACATGGACACGAGTTCATTGTCACATCGTAACTTTTAAATTTAAAAAAATTGCTTTCAATTTTTTCTCTTTCATGTGGCTTTCGACATTATCTTAAAACCTAACGAACATATTCTCTATTTGTCATATTATTTGGCCTTCCATATTGTTCATTCTGAGGTTTTCAACGTTATCTTTTTATTGTACTTCGTGAAGGGGATGAGAGAACTCAAATGGTCCTCATCAACAGGGAAAACTTTTGTGCAGACTTTTGGTGGGTCTATCCACTGGTTTTTTTCCCAATATATCTCCACTATGGGGTCTAACTACACTTTTTCTCATTTCTATCAGAAAAAACGTACGTTGTGGTTGAAGTCGGAAAGTTTGAATATACTACCCGATTCCACCTTCGCCTAATTGTATTTAACATTATTCATGTCCTTACAAATATGGAGTGTCTCCCCCTCGTCCCTTTCTGTGAAAAATCCCCTGGACGCCTATAATACATTTACAAAGTTGACCCATAAATTTCTTAAACTTCCCTGTCAATGACATATAAATTGGAAGGGAAATGAAAACGAAAACAAGTTCGCTTATGAAACTAGTAATGATAAGTTTTAGCACTCATAGATCAGAGGAGCATCCCTTTGACTACCTGCTTTGATAGCTTCCCCATTAAATAGGTTGATATTTTATAACCACCCCAAATATTTTTCGCAAAAACTTGATCTCTTTGGCTTAAAAGTCCTCGTGGGGGTTTAAAATTACTATTTTTATTACTTTTACTATTTTTTATTGTGAGAGGAGCACATTTGAGCAAAGGCGAAAACTATAAAAAGTTTTATCGAGTTCGGTTGCTTCAATTTAAAATTTTGAAAATATATGTGAAAAATGTGTAAAGAAATTTATATCTTTTCAATAGAGATGAGTTGTTTTCGCGCAGGGGTTATAAAAGGAAAAAACATCCGAGGGCCTCTTGATAACCCTTCGAGCCATGTTAATTTCTCAATTAGTCGTGGCAAAGTTTCCCTTCATTCAATAAAATCACAACTTTGCACCCACCCTTCTGCCGTTAACGAAATTAAGTAAGTAAGTAAGTAATATTTGAAAGTTTTCATATTTTGCTAAAAAGCAATGAGTTTATTATTGTTCCCATTAAACAATTTGTAAAAAGGGTTTTCTTCCTCAATCAAATAGGTCAAACAAGTATCGTAACTTTACAACGTTCTTTTATGTGTTCCGGGTAATTTCTCTTGTGTGTCAGTACTCGACGAAGCTTTTATTTCCCCTGAGGAATTTACTCCCACTTGGAAAACCAAGCCATTCGATATCGAGTAAGTTTTGTGTCACCGAAAGATGTCTGAAACATTTCTACCATCATCAGAAAAATTGCTCTTCTTTGTTTCCGTTCTCATAAATGGCAATTTAAAAAATTATATTTTTAAGCTTTTTATTATCGAATCAAAACTTTTATTACAAAGTAAAATGAAATGAAAATTGTTAGCTTTGAAAGAAATTCAATAAAGTAGACAAGACGTTACCCCATAGTAGTACTTTTATATAATTTATTCAACAAAAGGAAGTAGAAGTTTGTAGTAAAAACATAAAATTGTTTTAATTTTAAATCTAAAAGGAATAAAAAGCATTTTACTTTGATATCAATTTTTCAAGAGCCGTCAAAGAAAGAAAACGAGGATCAATCTTGACATTCATCGGCGAAATGTCCTTTTGTTGTAATGTTTTTCGAGTGTTACTAATTTGCACAAATTTTTATTTCTCATTATTTTAATGACCCATTTTCTCGTAGTACTTACTTACTTTTGAGTTTTTGCTCTCTAATGTACTAAAAATAAAATGTTTGCTTTTGTACATAAACATTTCAATTTTTTTATGTAAATATCAAGCGTTTGTTATGTTTTATATAGTGATAACGCACACGGATTGAACTAGAACAAGGGAAAACGTAGAAACCATCTGCCATCGCCGCAGGAGATTTGCGGCAATTTTATTTCCTCACGAGAACGAAGAGGGTGGTACTACAAATAACGAAGCGCGTTTTATTTTATATGCGATCTAAATTTGAATATTGTCTAACTTTTGAAACACAATAAAAAATTTTATATTTAATAGCAATAAACTATACTATTCGGTAACAATAAAGTCTTTATCATTTCACATTTATTGCGAATTTGTTTTTCCAAAAAATTGTTACAAAGCTATTCTAAATATATTTTTCTTGGCTAATTATGAAAAATAAAAACTTTTATTTAGAAGAATTTTCCTAGATCTAAAAGAAACCTGCAATAGATTTAATGGACCCTCCACACAGCCGAATTTTGTCAGGCGGTTTTTATTTATTTTACTTTTACCCGACAATTTGTGTAAATTCTAAGCCATACATAGATAATAGTTTTCAAAATAATTCCATATTTTTTACGCAGCGTCATGCACCACGATTGAATAAACGGCATTTTATTCGTGTTACAGTCGATTTTTTGGTTTTGGAGAATGCGCGATTACACTATTAAAATTTATTTACACAAGACGATTAAAAGTAGAGCATTTTTTAAAAAGGCAAATTTTAACCGACTTCACAATAATATAAATATAAATGTGCTAATAAATCATTCCACGGAAATGTAAAAAAGCCTTTAATGATGCACATTATGTATCATATATGTATAATTATAAAAAAGGAATTTAATATTTATGCATTTGCTAAATTGTAAAATATAATTAATTGTACATTTGAGTAATTAATATTAAATTACAATTTAAAAAATAATCAATAACCACTGCCGAAAATTTGATTTTTTTCGTTAGTACTTTGTTTTTAATTCAATAAGTGTCAGCTGTAAATAAAAATATAAGGTACCTACTTAAAGTAGTTAATTTTCTCAAAGAAATTGAAAGATTATTGATTTTACGGGCTTGTAATTAGTAATTCAGTGCCATAACTAAATTGAAAATGAATTTCAAAGTCATGAAACGAACTATAATTTCATTTGTTATGACGCTTTTACATAATTGTTTTCCACCATTCAAAAACCAATTTATATATCGCGGGCAAAATAAATCTGTTTCTTGTTTTTTCATTTTGAAAATTTATGTCCTTGCAATTAAAATTCTAATTTTTAAGAGAGTTATCGCTGAACTTTTCTTACTTTGTTTATTTTTAAGACGTTAATATTAATATAATCAAATCACAAACACGAATGTAATGGATTTATTATTAAATATCGTAGCAAACTCAAAGATTGTTTAGAAACTTGAACATTGTCGCATTAAATTGGAAATAGTAGAGGGGCTATGCGGAAACTGTTCCGGTATAGAATAGATGGCGCTACTAAATTGCTTTCTTATTATTATAATTTTGGGGTTTACTTTAGCTTTACTATTATAAAGAGGTATATTACTTCTCCGAATTTAGTAGTGCCATCTGTTGATAGTCTTTTAAAGTATAATACGTGTCTGAAACTTCCATAAGTTTTACTTTTCTTTACTCGATTGCAGACTGGTGAAATTTCATTTTATGTTTAATTCCGACTTCAAGACCTTAAAATTTGGGACAAGCGCGGATCTTCTATTGTTTTTGTACCTTCGCACTTCTTTCACTCTGTATACTGATTCTACATTATTAAAAATCAATGTAAGTATATCTACAGAATTAATAAATTATAAATAGTATATTAACTTGTGAAATTATGTTGTATAAAAAAAGGTTTTAAATTTTTACAAGCTAAGTGAACAACTTACATTTTTAGTTTAAGACACCGCTGTACAATGTTTTTTCGCCTTTTAAGGTCTCCTCAGTTAAACTAGCCCTAAATGAATGAATAAATTTTTGTATACTTACTTAGTGACATTCAATTTAAGAATCTAGTAGTATGTCGATTAATTAATTATTATAAAATTTTCCAAAATTGATGTTGATTTCAATTTTTAATGAATTTTAATCCATATTCATTCATTTGCGGCTAGTTTAACTGATGAGACTTTAAAAGACGAAACAACATTGTACAAACTAAAAATCTTAAACTAAAAATGTAAGGTTCTAAAATTTAAAAATTTTTGTACAAGTTAATAAATTATTAATATATAACAAATTAAAATAAATTTTCATAAAAATGATTGCTAGATTTATCAATAGCCCTATTCCATTAAAATTTAAATTAGAAATTTGTACTCAGACAACAATTTTAGAAAATGTTTTTACAAGAATTGCTTTTCTTTTTAGTTTTCTCTTGCCAGGAAAATCATGATCAGCTTTTCCGTTTCATCACACCAATTGCTTTTCCATCTTTTTCTGTTTTTAGCTTTGTGGGTGGTCCGATGCGTGGAATTTTAAGGAGTTTTTCCCGACTTGATTAGGCCATCTTTTTGGTTTCTTCTATTTTTCTTTCTCCATGTTGTCGGCGACATTTCTTCTTGTATTTCGTTTAAAATAACTCATTGGTTCTTTTTGTTGTCCAGGCGATACAGAACATTTTTTCCCGGCACCAAATTTTTGATGCATCGATCTTTCTTCTGTCTTACGCGTTAATTGTCCACAGATTGGGTACATAAAGGAAAAAATGAAGTGAAAGAAATGATGAAGAAACACTGAGAACTCTCGAGTTTTAACGATTTCTTTTGTTGTGTTTAGTGTAATGTCATGGTTATCAATGTCTTCACTAAGCTACAGGTTTTTCTTCATTTTTAACTTAAAAAACGTTGGGTATTGCCAGATGTGGAAACAAAATCTCTTTTGTTTGAAACCATTTTTATACATCACCATTGTAATGGAAGGCGGAAATCTTAAAACAAGTGATTTATCATATTATTTCTCTGCGTTCGGGTTCAAGAATGGGTTTCCGGTAGGCCAAAGATATCTGTCGATCTATCTGTTTGTTGTTACAAAGTTAATTTAAAGTTTTTTCTCTCTCTCTCCATTTCTATCTTCACCTTTTGCATCGTGCTGTTTTTTTTTTTTATTTTGTATGCATAAATTTATTAATTTCTGCAGTTTGATGCAATAAAGATTTTTATTATTATTATTATTATTATTATTATTATTATCCACTCCTCTTTATTTTGTACCATCTGCAGCATCAGCCATCTGCTCATCTCTGTGGTTTTCCAATACTTCTTTTAGTTTCTCTTGGACGCCATTTTAGATTACATTATTAAACCCCATTTTTTTCTGATTATTTTATTTCTTATTCGTCTTTTGATGGGGGCTAATCCATTCCAAAAAATGGATCTGTTAAGTCTCGAAAGAGATAGCCAAATTCCTACAGGAATGTCACTATTATTATTCTTTCAGAGGAACATCGGATTTCAGCACTTGAAATTAATATATATTTTTTTAAATCTGTTCCAATTTTCCGAAAGTCGCCATTGTTCTCGTTGAAGATGTTCTACATTGCGTGGTCCTCCATGGTAACATTTACAGCGTGTGGGTTCGTAATTTTTGAGTTTCTCCATATTTTCAAAACCAAAACAAAATCATTTGCAAATTTTCTCATGACAACTTCTTCCAAAGCCAAAGTAAATAATAATTTCGAAGGCATTGTGTCTCCATTTTTCAAAATCATTTCAATTTCATTAAATTTAACTCTCGAGGACGCTCTCTCATACATATAATATTCAAATATCTGGAGTCTATTCTGGCTGGATCCATAGATCTTAGAAAGGGCCACGTTTCAATAGAATTGAGAGTATTCCCTAGAGAGTAAAATCCTGCTCCACGGGTTGGTAAAAGTCGAATTTTCACTCCAAGGTTCACGCACCTCCTCAGGGAATTTGTCTAACACTAATAATTGGATTGTTTTCTCCAAAGCTCCACCCACCTCCCATTTTCAACATTTTTGTTGTAATTGGATCTCCTCCGATGCACATTAAGTTATGCAATTTACGATACATGCCGATGTATGAACTTTTGCATATCTTAGAAGCTCATTTTTCATAACGTCAAGAAATTTGTTGCAATACAAAACTAGAGGTGATATAAACCCCAAGGTTGTATTATCCTAAAATCTTTTTAGTTTTTCAGCTTTGGATCAAGACTTGAGAGTTGATGCAACCGCGCTGTTGAGTCCCCTTCCATATCTTCTTCATTTTTGGAAGCTAGGACGGTGAATTTGGGAGGTGTTTAAACTCTATTCTATTTCGAACCTGGGTTAGAGAAAAAACAAACAAATGGAACTACAGAGAGGCGGCCAGGTTGGGCCAATATTGGTGCTAGCTCACCTCATAACATGAAATTACAAACTAATAATTATGGAATTGACTATCAACTTGGGGGGTTTTCCCCACCTAAATTTGAAGTTCTAGTTCCGAGCTGTTGAAAAGGTTATCGTCACCGTCGTGGGGGGAATTTGAATAGAGAGTCGATTTGAGTGGGAAAAAGTTTGGTTGTCTTCTGGGTTTTCTCAAAACGTCATAGCTTTTCTTGTACGATCACTAGTTAATCGCTAATAATTGATTACTGCATCAAGTGCAATAAATCGCCTTGGCGTTATGTTACATTGTGATCCTCCCCCTGGGTAGTTGCACGTTCATAAATACCAATTGTGCATGCCAAAGTTTTCTTTTCAATTATTTTGCCACTTTCATTTAGTTTTTTTAATAATGATGCACCTTGACAGCAACAATATCGCATTAATCAGGAAGTTTGTACAGAACCGTTACACCTTTCTCTACGTTCATGAAAGATAAACTTTAAACTTTATTACACGAAGATTTTTACGGTGAGGCGTAATGTTGAATTGATGTTCTCGTATGGATTTTACAACAGGTATAAAATTAATTAGTTGCGTGTAATTGCCTTGAACAACTAACAATAACATGCATTGCCGGTTTATGGTGAATATAGAGAACAATAAATAAATCTATTTAAATTTTATGGCTCATAAACTCGGCTCATCTTAACTCGAGAATGTAATATTTTAAATTCCATTCTGGCTTTATAAAAAGAGAACATTTTTGGATCGTTTGCAAATGATATAGCTTACGTGTGAATGATCAAATTAAATTTAACACCGAAACTATTTAATTATTTCACCTGCTATTGCTTTCACGGGTTGGTTACAAACACAACTGATTGTTATTTATTGTTAAAATTATAATTCGTTTTTAACAATAAATTGGCATTCGTTCAAATTAATTAATTTAATTTGTTTCGTCTTGGAAAAACCGTTTCTCCTACTTATCAAAAAGTATTAAATTTTATAGATTACTTAAATAATTTTAGTTTTAACCGTCTATTTCAAAACTGTTGATTATGGATTTACAAGTTTATCCACTGATGAAAAGTTACTTTAATTGCTTTTGCTTCAACTTTATGGATCTTTTATTAATTTTCAAGTTATTTTCGAAAGTAAAATCTTAAAATACTTAACGATTGTATTGCATTAAACTTAAAAGTAAAAAGTTTGTAACATCTTCCCCTTTTCATAATGGAAGCGTCAGTGGAACTAATCCTATTTTATTGAGGTGCAAAATAATAATTCAAGAGCGAAAATATTTCCTTTGGAAAATTTTTAAAACGTGAAAACTATTGTGCATTATTTTAAATTAATAGTACAACTTAACCTTGTCGATGTTCCCAAGTCGTTAAAATATTAATTACAAGAAAAAGTTTAATCAAAACATGCTAAGTACCATTGTTAACGTTAGTTTTTATAAGCCACTCCTGTTTGTTTGTTTGCTCGGCTGAGATAATTATAAACAATTTTACAACTTATACATAACATAAATAAAAGTAAAATAATTTACTTACAATGAATATAATTACATAGAACAATGAGTAATTAAACTTAAATGTACTGTTAAATACAACAATCAGCTTTCCGTTTTTCGCGACCGATATGCTATCATAGATAATGTAAACATAGCGGGCAAACGTTTTTAGACGTTTCCTCAACGTAGCGGTTACGTCGCCGATTATGTTGTATAAATTTGTTGTCCCATAATAAAATATCCAATTGCTCATCGTTTTAAATTAATAGCAAATCCTGTGATATCGTATAATGTAAGCTATGTGTGCATGTACTATAACAACCTGATGCAGTTGGACGGGCAGTTTTAGTGGTCATAGAACTGGATAGTTCTATGATTATGTCGCATTTTCACTTTACGCTTCATATAATTTAAATTAATCACATTTATTAATGCCCCACTTATTATTACACAAATTAAATTGTTGCAATTAAATACATTATAAATTATCCCGCACCGTGACATTGCTCATTTATATTGAACACTAACTTTTCGATAAATTCCACTTTAAGCCACTTTGAGGCTATAAAACCATGTTTTATATGGAAGTGAAAATAAACATTATAGATAGGTACTAATACTATAAAAATGGTATGTACCAAATGAGTTGTAATTGTGGCTCAACATACATCGAACAAACCGAACAACATTTTAATATGCGCATTACATTTAGATGGTAATTGTGTAACGCGATAATGTAAAAAATAATAAAGTAATTTGTCCAAAAGCCACAAAAGAGGTTAGCGTGATCCGATCTATTTATACCTTTGCTGTGCATGTGTAGGCCGAATCTCTGTCATACTTCAATGAAAAGGTTATTAAAATAAACTTATGAAAAAAAGTGGTACCGATAAATCGATGTTACAAAAAAAACTGCAGTTAGAAAAGAAAATCCATTCCCTGAAAGACAGACCACCGATCCGCATCAAATAACCATTAAGTACACCACCTACACCGCATACTCGAGTATCGTGAATCATAGGGATTCGTGACCATTGTTCTCTAAGTAATGGACTCCTCGCGCGTCGACGGTAAATCTTCTAAAGCGGCAGCGTTATTTAATTCGCTCACGACACGCTTTCGCACGCGATCGTTATTGCTGGAGTTGTGGTGATACCGGACTCCTATGGATGAATACATAAGAATCGACCTAGAGATACATAGCCCAATGGCACGCCATCGTACGCATAGGTGCCAAGCACCAGAGCTCGTTGGTATAAACTTGATAAATTTATTTACTTCCATAATAACCAATAATATCTGTACACTACGTTCAGATGATCAATAGATCGGCAGATGCTAAAAGTATTTTTAAATTGATATAAATTATCTTGAGAAAATGGAGAGAGTCCATACTTTTGCCTTAATTCGATATCCAACTTCCGACCAAGTCGTAAATAATATTAGCAGCTTTCTCGATAAGTTTGATCTCAGATTGAAAAGCTAATCAATTTTCGGAAGAAATGTGCTGATGGAACACTCTCCACTCTAATCCTATCGGTATTCTAATTCTGTCCAAATGTTTTGCAACATTACATGTGTAAACTGCTAATTAAACCGGTTGTTTGGTTGCAGAGTACGTATGGCGAATAAATAAGGCCATAAATTTGGAACCGAAACAGTAAGTAGCGCTGATTGGAAAACAATATCAAATTTGATAATTTAGATAATATATTTGGAATGCCACCAGACAGACATTGATCGAAGGAAACTAAAAAATAGATGGTATACGAGTTCTAAGCAAATGTTAGTTTTTATTGAAAACAAAGTTAATCGTTTGAACTCCATTTGAGCTTCAATAAGCTCCATACTCTTCATCGACCATCGATCAATGCAAAAATTTCATTTTTGGTTTTGTTTTTATATATGTTTAGTAAAATTTATATTTTTGAATGGGTCAAATATTACGAAAGTAAAAGCGGTGTGGAAAAATACCTTTACCTTCGTTTCATTCTAGTACTTACAAGGGGCGACCAACAACTACCCCTCACTGAATTGATTCATTTTCATTGTACGTAAAGGTCTTGTATTGGATTTCAACAGGTGCAAGTATAAGGACACGCTTCTTTGCCAATTTCGAGAAAATTGAATTTGAATAATTATATATTACTCATGAACTGCATAAAAATTAACATAAAGTTGTTAATGGAATTGCGTAAGATTGCAAAAAAATAATGCGAAGGGTACTGGGATCGCATCCAGCTCCTGCCAATTTGTTTTTTTTATTTATTTGATTATTAATTCCCCCCAGTGTCCCCCATTTATGTCATCGTTCTCAAGAAAACCAAAGCGCTATAATAAACCTTACTCATAATCGGTAAACATTGAATGTTTTACCTTTCAGCAATGAGGCACTGGAGGGTGTTCCACACCCCCCCAGACCCCCCGGTCCCTAAAACTTTGCTTTATATTTTAGGCTAATTGGAATATTAGTTACTTGAGTGTGACTTCTTAAAGTTAGGATTAATTAGTTTTTCTAGATCGGTTATGCTGATGTCTTCAATTTATTACTAATAAAAAATAAACTGCACAAACCGGGGGGTCTGGGGTGTGGAACACCCTCCAGTGCCTCACTGCTGAAAGGTAAAACATGCAATGTTTACAGATTATGAGTACAGTTTATGATAGCGCTTTGGTTTTCTTGAATACGATGACATATTATACCGGGGGGAATTCATAATCGACCCTTCCGATTCTTGGTCACTGCTTAATATTTTTTATGCTAAAAACTTTCACAATTATCGCTTAATACTGATAACCATAATTTGCAAATTTATCTATCACAGTTTGAGTGTACCTGGGGTGTGCTCCACACCCCCCCAGACCCCCCGGTCTCTACAACTTTGGTTTATAATTCGGGCTAATTGGGATATTAGTTACTTGAGTGTGACTTCTTAAAGTTAGGATTAATTAGTTTTTCTAGATCGGTTATGCTGATGTCTTCAATTTATTACTAATAAAAAATAAACTGCACAAACCGGGGGGTCTGGGGGGTGTGGAACACCCTCCAGTGTCTCACTGCTGAAAGGTAAAAGATTCAATGTTTACAGATTATGAGCAGAATTTATTATAGCGCTTTGGTTTTCTTGAGTACGATGACATATTATACCGGGGGGAATTCATAATCGCCCCTTCCGATTCTTGGTCACTGCTTAATATTTTTTATGCTAAAAACTTTCACAATTATCGCTTAATACTGATAACCATAATTTGCAAATTTATCTATCACAGTTTGAGTGTACCTGGGGGGTGCTCCACACCCCCCAGACCCTCCGGTCTCTACAACTTTGGTTTATAATTTGGGATAATTGGGATATTAGTTACTTGAGCGTGATTTGTTAAAGTTAGAATTAATTAGTTTTTCTAGAGATTATTTCTAGATCGGCTTTGCTGATGTCTTCAATTTATTACTAATAAAAACTAAACTGCACAAACCGGGGGGTCTGGGGGGTGTGGAACACCCTCCAGTGCCTCACTGCTGAAAGGTAAAACATGCAATGTTTACAGATTTATGAGTAGAGTTTATTATAGCGCTTTGGTTTTCTTGAGAACGATGACATATTAGACTATTAATTCATAATCCCCCCCTCCCGATTCTTGGTCTCTGCTTTATATTTTTTATGCTAAAAACTTTCACCATTATCGCTTAATACTGATAACCATAATTTGCAAATTTATCTATCACAGTTTGAGTGTACCTGGGGGGTGCTCCACACCCCCCAGACCCCCCGGTCTCTACAACTTTGGTTTATAATTTGGGTTAATTGGGATATTAGTTACTTGAGTGTGACTTGTTAAAGTAAGGATTAATTAGCTTTTCTAGAGATTCTTTCAAGATTGGTTACGCTGATATCTTCAATTTATTACTAATAAAAAATAAACTGCACAAACCGGGGGGTCTGGGGGGTGTGGAACACCCTCCAGTGCCTCACTGCTGAAAGGAAAAACATTCAATGTTTACAGATTATGAGTAGAGTTTATTATAGCGCTTTGGTTTTCTTGAGAACGATGACATAAATGAAGGGCCTAGAAGTAAAGGGTTCAAGTGCACTTTTAATAGTTCTGAGATAAATGACTTTAAAGTTAATTTGAAATTTTAAATTCTAGGAATAAGTTTAGAAACCGATGGTAATATTTTAGTTTTATTTAAGGTGGCAAATACCAATGTTATTTGGCCATAAGAACAAACCACAATTAAAAACCGAGTATATATAACGTACCGTGCTCAAATTTGCAACATGATATATTTGAACATTTGTCGATAATATATTATAATTACAAGTAAAAACATTTATAGTTAATGAATAAATAAATAAACAAAACATGCCTGCGGAACGGTTCAGTTCTTTTATTTATTGTAGTGAAAATAGTAAAGTAATCATGCTGTATTTACAGTATGTTATTACAAATTATCTATTTGAGAGTTTGCAGTTTAAAAATCTGTTATTAACCTCATTAGTAACGAAATTAATCGTGGTTCTTCTAATCCCTATCCTGCTTATGCTATTTGCAGTTTGGAAAATGTTTCATAGATGGCACGCGCATAGTACAGTATATTATCTTATTTTATGTCGAAAAGATTTACAATTTAAGTTGTCAATATAAGCATTTTTTGTGCTCAAAACGATTTTCTGAATAGGTAAGCGGAAAAAAAGTACGAATTAATACAGGCGTCGATAAATTTTGCTGCTCGCATTATCTAGTGATCAATCGATATCAGAGTCATCTACCAGTAGTGTTTGAAAATAACTGATACTATTTGCCACCTTAAAGGCGAAAAAACATTACAAAAAGAAAAAATCTTTTAATTTTGTTTTTAATATATTTTTCTCAAAATATACTTGCATGTTAAAAAAGTTTAGTAGTAAACGATTCAAGTGCAATTACTGCAAGAAAATAAACTTTATTTCTAAAACATACGTAATTTTTATAACAAAATTTCTTATTCATGATCAGAATCTAATTTTACGTTGCTATGTTCATCATTTTCTTCGTCTGAATCAACTGGTCTTGGCTGGGGTTGATCTAAATCAGGCTCTTTTGACTCAATGTCTCATGGTCTGGGCTTGTTTTTTCCTTTTTTTGTTGATGCTTTAAGGGTGACATACTTCATACAATAAAACAACCGTTAACTTTAAGTAAAATGGTTCAAGTGCACTTGAACCGTTTTACCACAGACTTTATTAGTGAATATTTTGATATGTTTTAAAGACTACAATAAAGGCACCGGGGGACGTAAAATTTACTTGAATTATTTTACCTCCAAGTTAGGATACCCTTTAGGTATAATATTCTGCATTTACATCATTTCTTGAAAAAATCCACTTAAACCCTTTTACTTCTAAACCCCTCAAATTATACTGGGAAGAAGTAATAATCAAATAAATAAAATAACAAATTGGCAGGAGCTGGATGCAATCCCAGTACCTTTGCATATGTTTTTATTTTTTTGTAATCTTACGCAATTCCATTAACAACTTACCAAGTTTATGTTAATTTTTATGCAGTTTATTAGTAATATATAATTATTCAAATTCAATTTTCTCGAAATTGGTAAAGAAACGTGTCCTTATACTTGCATCTGGAGAAGTCCAATACAAGACCTACACGCACCATGAAAATGAATTAATTTAGTGAGGGGAAGTTGCCGGTCTCCCCTTGTTAGATTGAGTTTCAGATGGCGCTGCGTACATACGCATACTCTCCATTACGCAGAGGAGAACCTACAATTTAGCGTTGACATACATATATAAGTAAGTTTCAGCTGCTTACATTGGGGTGTGAAATTGTGTGCGGTTGGTTACTGCAAAACTCAAAAAGCTCACCAGATTTTTTTTGAGCAGTTAAAAAAGGTAAGATCGTCTAACAATAATATTAAGAAGACTGGGGCGCCTAAAATCGTGAAATCTAATTTGATAATTAATTAATAATTCACACAAAAGAAAGAAAGAACGAAATTACTAAAGCAATAAATTTTCATCTAATTAAGTGAATAAAATTGCGAATAATTTATGAAATTTGAACTTTAACGCAAGGCCAAAGGCCAAATTGTCGAATAACTGTTAAATACGGAAGCAAGGACAGTGGGTCCACGGTAAATGAAATCACTACACAATAAAGAAAAGATAACAAAACTCGTAGAATGACAATACAAACAGCTTTCAATACACAAAGAAATCGTGAAGGGGCAAACGGTTCATAGATCATGGTGATCAACTTGAGTAAGACAATGAAAATATAAAGATAATACATATTATGATTGTTCCTAAAATAAACAATCTTGGTTGACCCATCATTTCCCCGAGTGAGAAAACCTAGCTGAATATCAATGATAAATACTATTCACGTACTCCATATCCACAGCTTAACACAAAGCCATTGTCCAAAGACGTAGTTTGAAAATCGTTCACATCCATACCATTTGAAAATCAAAGTACTGAGGTTCAAACCATTGACGGTTTACGGGACAGTTTCAAGTCTGGACGGTGGTACCGCATTGCCAAAATGCGTCTAGTGCATTTGAGTGACCCCAAAACTGATCAGGCAATAAAACAATGTGTTTTTTTCTCAATTTTTTCTTGATTATTTAAAATATTCTATATAATGCAGTCTCTCCATCTTGAAAACGGAACTGAAGAGCTTATATTTCTCCCCATGCGTGTTCCCAAAAGCTTTAAATACTTTTCAATAATTCAAGCTTAAACTGACCAATTGACCGATGAAAACCTAGCATAAATTTGTGGTGAACTTGTACAGAAGCAGAATTCAATATTTTCAATTAAAATTAGAAATGTTTGAAAGGAACTTTTAGTTTTCTTTCATCTATTTGAGTTGATTAATCCAATTTATGAAAGTTAGATTACTTACTTCAGATTCTTATATTATATACTTTGAATTTTAATTTCATAAACTTCTTCTTTTGCTTTCCTTGTCATTTTTCATGTAATATTGCAATAGCTGCAAATTTAAAAGTTTCCTAACTACGAAATTATGCTGAAGTCTGGATAATCAACTCTTACAAATAAAGCAATATCACTCACTTACGGGACAACCCACTATATTTCATAAAAATTACAGCTCTTCCTGTAGGAAAACCTTCTAGCAAAATATAGCTGTCAATTAAGTGTGATCGATGACTTTCAGAATGGAAAATCATTAACATGGAAAAAACAATAATATTTAAGTGTAAGACACCTATCAGTTTCCAATCGAGTTTTTCTCGCCGTGGCTTGGTCTGGAGCTTTTCAAAAAAAAACGAAAAACGTGACCTTACAAAAATAAAATTTTTCTATTTAAAATTACATTTCGAATTGATTACCTATGAATAACTTATACATCACAAACAATTTTTTGGTGTGGGCATCGTGTTCTATTATAAATTTTTTATACACAATACACAGAGTTAACTGTATCAACATAAAACCATGTAAATAATTTAAAATTTTATATGTATTGATTTATATATCAAAACTTCAATAAAAATTTATTTACCTTAAATAATTTATTTACTTATCGATATTTAAATTTTAGTAGCAAATATGACAGCATATTAAGTGCACATTTAAATGTTCCATTATATTATTTATCAGTTTTATCATACTTTTATAGTTCAATATACACACATACTAAATTTATACCCATTATAAAATATTTCTACTAATATTTTTATTTATTCATATATTGAATGTTTTATATCTTTATCCGTTTAATGTGTTACTTTTAAAGCGCGTCTTATCGGTTTCCAAACTATAAATTCCCAAATGCTGTGATAATCGTTAAATTTTTCAAAATATTATGTCTTCGATTATTTTGTTTCCTGCTAACGCAGATATGGTCCAGAGCAAAAATTACTCTCGTTTCCTTCAGTGAAAACTGCACCTGTTATTTTAGTCTCTGTTGAATAAACCTCAGTGATGCTTAAAAATCCCAATTTTTGTTATATTATTTAATTATAATAACAATTTCTAGCACAATTTCATTCACAACTAAAGCCATAGTAATCCAAACCTATATTGGAAGTATTAACTGTATTGTAGTTTAATGTGCATCTGATGACGGTGAATCCTTTTGAGTAATATTTATATTTAAATCCTGCAAGGCGTTACAAAATCCGCTAAACCTTGGGCAGTCAAAATGAAACAGACTTTTCTTTTTAAATAATTTTTTTTAACGACATTGATAGTGTTACCGGAAGAGATCAAAAGTATTTGAATTTAGATGGAAGGCAGTTTGAACACTTGTGATATTGTCTAAAATTTTTATTTTATAAACTTTGAAATAATGAGGTGGAGGCAATAAAATTTTATTTCCTACAAAACTTGCTGGGCGGAGTACGATATAACGAACTCTGAAATTAAAAAGATCCTATAAAAATAATGGTAGATTATCAAAGATAATACAATAAGGAAGATCAAAATTATTGACGTTTAATCCCAAAAAAATCAAAAATTGGTTTTATTGGCTTTATTTTGGTACCCTAAATCGCGCCCATCGTGAATTTTGAAATGAACTGAAAATAATGTATTTTATTAGTTTTTTTTATCCAGTCGACACTTATATGTAAAATATTGCATTATTAAAGAATATAATGTATATTTTAATATTTTTAGGGCTAAAATTAATTTTGAAATAGTTTTTCAAATTTATAATATAATTGTGAATAGTCGCGGCGCCTCCGGCACCGCCAAGCAAGCCAAAACCGCTCTAAAAACGTGGTTCGAGAGTTAACTGGGAGTTCCACGCCGTGGAACTCCGTGGAAATGTTAAGACTGACGCAGAGTGTACGTACCGTCACATCGATGCGGAAAGTCCCCTTCCTTGTAGATAGAAAATTCTGAAACTTGAAAATTAATTTTTAGCGTTATTATTGGAAATTAAAGTATTCGTGCAAAAGACATTAAACCCACTTTGAACTGAAAATGAGTTATATATTATTTAGTACTAATTCGATGCTTCTTTACCTATTTAAGAAGTCAAATTTGAGCAAAAGTCGATATTTGCCATGTAAAATCTCGTACAAACTTGAACATTTGTGCGAAATCCAATATTTTAGTAAAACCCCATGAATCCTTTGCAATTTTATTGCCATCTCTCGGAGAGGAATTACAATACTAAATTAATCTGCAATAATTAATGCATATGGGATATCATAAACCTTGAAACATCTCTCAAAAGATCAAAGGAACATCGGATTTTGAAAAACTTTTAGAATACTTCAGTGAAATATTGCGGATTTTCCGCAATTTAATTTTCACCCTATTCAAGGAAAGTTCGAAAAACTGTTAAACCCCAAAGCTAATGACAAAGCTATATCACTTCATGATATCAGTACAGACCGTGGTATTCCGGAAAAGAAGAAAGTCTCATTACGACATTCATTAGATGCAACTACTTGGGAAGAAGAGAAATCACCAGAAATCAGCAAAACTAAATTAATTTTGTGCAAAAACCAATAAATCCAAACTGTTTTCCTTTTTCTATTACTTGACAGTTTAAATTTTATCCAAATTTTAGAATTAGGTAGTGTGGCTCTAAGACATTATTTGCAAAACACCCATTCCAAAATATTGAGGCGATCGCATCCCATACGTTTTTGTCAATTTACCACTTAATTCAAAAAGTGGATTTAACGGTTTTGGACGATTGCTCCTTAAATATCGAGTTTATCCATAAGTACATTCAACTCGTTTCTAATCTCATATCTTGAAAAATATCCACAGATCAAAAGTTCGGGAAAACGTACTACAACCAAATTTGCTTATTTTTAAGAAACCAAAAATTTGAATATTTCGGCATTTTAGACCAAATTTTTGAGGATGTCAACATTTTGGCGAATGCCAGTATCATTATTCGATTTGTTACGTAGACTCTTGCGATCAAAGTGTTTTTCCCAACCTTACCGCTTTTAAAAAAATGGGTGGTCTGCTTCACCCTGTATAATAAAAAGAAACCGAAGATTAAAAGGTGTTATTGCAGGGGTAGTGCCAAATCGGGCGAGTAAAAGGAACATATCTATGGAGCGTGGTCAGTAAATTATCGGTGGAGACGAAGATTACGTTATGAGGAGAGATTTTTCAAAGAAGAGCATAGGAAGATTTTCAAGAGCGTGGGAAGATTTATTACATGCAAGAGCACAACTTTGGATTGTGGGAACTTTTATTACTTTATGTCACTTCTCGCAGACGTGGATTAAGTGTCTAGACCTGGCATAGAAGGAGGTTGTCAGTAGAGTGTGTCAGAAGTTCTGATTTAAATGGTGGGAGTAAAAAGGCGTGTCAAGGAGGCGTGGTCAAATGTTTTGGTTTTTATCAATCTGACCGCTGTTGGTTTGACCGTTTTTTATTAATAAAATTGTGATTTGCTTGCCATTATGATGCTTAGCTGATCAAGTAGGGGTTTTAGGCAGCTTAAAATTTTTAATATTAAAAAGGTCAGAAGTCACGTGTCAAGAGTACATGATCAATGAAGAGGTAAAGAACAAATTAATGCCGTGTCCCGTTTTTAGACAAATTTCTCAGTTGTTCAGGTGTGATATCAACTATTTGGTGTATAATAACGATAACCAACTAACGTATCATGAATTTAAACACATTAGTATTTTTAGAGACGGTCATTGGCCTGGGTGTTAGCGCAAGGACTGCTAATGCAAGGCGCCCCGGTTCAAATCCGGGTAGAGCTCACTTTGCAATGACGTCTCCGTGCTTCGGAAGGCACGTAAAGACGGTGGTCCTCCTATGTTAATGAATTGCCAGCATTAACAATAAAAATAGGTAACAGGCACATCTGAGGCAAGCCTAGCAAGCTACTTCAGATGTAAAGCAAATAGTGCTTAAGGTACTGACAGTGGCTTCAGAATATCTCTGATGCTACTGTTAAGTAAAACATATTAACAGATCTGGGCATACAGGGTTATTCCTAGCCAAAAGTAGAAGAAGAAGTTTTTTAAATAGAGAAATAAAGAGTTGATATTTATAAATACTAATCAATGTTCCTACCTGATCAACCATAAAGTCAAGAATTTAATTTTGTCGAGGTGTACTCATTTGAATTTGGGTGTGCTTAGCACCCCCAAGCCCCTCTAGCTACGCCCAGGATAGTAAAATTAACGACAAAAAACGATCAATTGTGTGGAGTTGAGTCGTAGCGACCAAGCTGCACGAGCTACATTTATGATCTCCGCCGATCAGCGTAGGAGGTTTGCTATATTTGCACGACAAAACTTGACGCGGCCAACTGTTGATAATTAATTTCACTAATAGTAAAAAATAGAATATTTTCCGCAGTTAAACTACTATTGGGCCAGATCCCGAATTCGAAAGGTGCTTACTTGTCCTCGAAGAGAATTTTGTGCGGTCCTGCGGAACTCCATTAAATATTTGTAATTGTTTAATATCGACGATTTTAAAGGCGAAACATATGACTAATCAATTGTGTGTATGCTCACACCACCAAAATGAATTCAACGAGAAACTCGCTGAATAATTAATGATGGTTGTAGTACTTGTCCAAGTATGGCATGCATAATTAAAACAAATTAGAAAGTGAATCAGAGCTGTAGAAATAGACTAAGCAATTTGCAAACCAAAGAGCGTCGTCGGTTTTAAAAAAAAATGAGAAAAAATATAAAAATGAGGCCTGGGCTTGTTAAATTGAATTAAAAAAGAAAATTGCTATGGTTTGTAAAGTCGGGTTGTATGTGGAAAAAGTCTAAACAGTAAACACAAGTAAAATTGTGAACAAATGCGCGATTAATTGAGAAATTGTTTTTATTCTGTTATTTGGCTGTTATCGACAACTCAATTTCAACTATCAATCAATACACTTCTGCAAATAAATAAAACGTAGCAATCTCCGATAAGTCTGAAACAATTACGATTCAAAAATAGTTGGTTGGATATTTTAATAAAGTGATTTTGGAATATTAAAAAAAATAACGCGATTAGGAATTTTTTGTAGGTGTACGTCATTGCATTAATGGAAGCATTAATTGAGTTTGATTTTAACCTTTAACCACAAAACGTGGAGTGATTAAAGAGCGTATTCTTTTATTAATCTTAATTGATCTTCTGGGTAATACTTTATTACGACTTCATCATCCCATATCTAAATAAGTTTGAACTTTCCAAGACCCCTTTGGCACAATTAACCTTCTTTGTCTGTGTTGTGCATTTACTGATGTTTAAAAAAGAGAAATAGGCAAAGTTTATGAATTCGACTGTACCTCACACACTCACTGCTTAGTTTTCTACATGTGTGTTGACACTGTACATTACATATGCTAGGTATGTAAGCAGTAAGGTAAGGTTAAGTCCCGACTGTGTATACCTTCGTGCACACACCATCAACCGATGCCATTATCAGCTACCTACCGACAAAGACAAGTTATCTTACAAACGATTTGGGTAACAAAGATGATACGAGTAGGTACTTTTATTCCACACAGAAATGTACTACAAGGCTCTTTATCCTCTAAGTAAGTGGGCGTTATATTCTCTTTCATTGGTTACAAAGTTTGACACAACCTCTTCAAGTCCACGTTGCCTCTGCGTTTTTCTCATTCTAACCTTAAAATCTCGCATGCTCCTTTCGCTCTCGTGTTTGGGTTCTACAAATTCGACACTTTTTCACTTTTACAACTATAACATGCCTGATTCTATCTCTATTGTAAGGTAGATTAGTGGAACAAGGACAAAAAGTATTCGACTTACCTGCGAGGAGAAGGAACGAAATACAATCTTAACGAATTGAAATTCCTCGTGGAATTCTCATCTTTTCAAGACAACCCAAGCGTATACTAATAAAGAAGACTATGTGGAGGTTGAGGAATATTATGTGTTTTCTAAGGGTATACTCTGATGCATAAGTCATATTACTTCTATAATCCAGACTTTCAAATTTTAGATGCCCACACCACTAACTTTTGATTGATTGATTGATTGATAGTAGATATTTGCATCATAAGAATAATTTCAAACTTTTCTAATTAAAACCGATCGAGAGTTACCTCTACCTACTCGATGATAGTATATTTTGCTTTACATTACAAAATAGTAATAAGAATTAATAGATCACCTAACACTTTGATTAAAACGAATGCCGGGTTCGGAATAAAAAAAAGTTGTAAGTGCGGTATTTTTCTTCCTTAGACAATAAAAATATTACCCTCGGTTTTACTACTTCTAAACAAGAAAAACAATCACAAAGTCGTTATAGATTTATCGACCACGGTACCAACCCTAGTCGTTTCAAATTTTTGCAAGTAAGCAAGCAATTGCCATTTTTTGCGAATCACCCAAAAGTGATAAACTATCGACAGTTTCAGTTTGTTGAACTAAATTTAGGATGATATAAAAAGCATTACTTAGGATGCAATCGTCAATTGAAAATCCCTTACACTATAATTTACTATAATTGAGTTCCTTTTATCAATATCGGACAACTTTTACCTTGAACTCTTTACGGCAATAATAACTTCAACTGAATTATAAAATATTAAGTATCGGTCATTTAAAAATATCAATATCGAGCTTTGCATTCAATACAAAGACGTGGACTAACCTGATAAACTAGTTACATATTACGTATGTAAATACATTATTATATTCAGACATTCAGAGCGTTTCCTTATGGGGCATACAGGAAACTGTATATACGGCCCAAAAAACTGTTTCGCTAACTAATCCATCGTCCACACATTATCCATTCGTTTGTTTTGCATGCTTTTTCGTCAGATATTTGTTTCGCCATTCCATCCATGCTCATTCTATTAGTCTTATCATGACTAATGTTGGATATACGTAGAAGCTGCTGCAAAGGCCGATTTAACTGGGCTCTCCACCCTCTACCCAGCCAATAGAGGATGGGGTAATATTGTTAATCTACCCACTGATATTTTTGATCTTGCTTTAGGTTATGTCGTGTCAAACGCAGAAGGTTCCCCATAACATAATATTTAGTTTTGGGCCTTTAATCCAGAAAGAGCTAAATCTCCTATCGCATGTGACTCCTAGATTCGTTAAGAAAAGCAGCCACACAGCATAAGAAAGTTAGTAAATTGTTGACGAAGAAATTTCGATCCTTCGTTAGACTGACGTTAATCCGGAACTGGCGTTTCATCATGGGGTTTAGTTTAGCCATAAACTTTTTTCTTTACCAGTTGGGTATTCTGCGGATCTAGCCTCTTCCCAGCATTGGAATTAGTTGTCGACGTCAAAAGCAGTTGCAGAAGTATTTATACCTTTGACATTGCTGTTCAATTCTAATACTCTATCGTTTTCTGGCTGGAGGGTATTCTATGCCCTCAGATTCTTTATTATGTACAAGTTTAATTTGCAATCTTCGAACTCCTTCGAAGAAAATACGTGGGGTAGTTTCTTACTTTCTGCCCCCTCCTGAAAAAATCTTGGCCAGGTTTTTCATTAGTGCATAAATGTCAAGTCACCACAGTGGCATAGACATGCTGAAACCTTCAATTCACTTGTGATAAATATAAACTGCACGGACCGGGAGGAGTAGGAATAGACAATACTTCCCAGCACCGCGGATCGCGAGACAAAATATTAAGAGGGAGATTTCTTTTCAAAGAGCAAAATTGTCGTCAGCAGATCAGGCAACCTTAAAAAACTCAAAAAAAGGAACTTAAAAAACAAAATATTGTTGCTATAATCTTCAAATTTTGGAATTAAAACTTTGTATTTAGTTAAGTAAGGAATGGCATAGTTCGTTTATTACTTTTATCAGAAGTTTTGCATACATGCATTCTTGTAGTTTCAAAAATATTCCCCATTTTACCATTTTGTAAATAAATTATCACCTATGTACGTATGTGATTTCTAAGATAGGTTGTTTGTTCGTTTTTTTGTTATTTTTCTATTGTCAAGCCACCTGTTGATGACGTTTTTCCTCTTTGAAAAATCCCCCTCAAATGTTTAAAAATTATGCAGAAGAGGTTTCAGTTTTCAAACCATAATTCCCCTATCAAAAATTACCCTTCTTCATTTTAAGATGTTTAATTTTTTTTTTTAATTTCATTTTGATACGAGAGTATTCTATATTTCTTGCCTTCCGCAGATCTTTCTTTGAATGAGTACAAAGTGAGAATAATAATTAAACAAACACACAACTCAAACTTATACTGAACGAGAGCCTGGGATACTCTCGGCATAGCGCTGCAGTAGTGGCGCCCAAAAAAAACACTTTGTAAAACATCAATGAATAATAAATTTGAGAATTTATTATTGTTGCTCATTAATTCACAGTAATTTTTATCATTATCAAATCTAATTGATAAATTTGGTGCAAAAACAGCTTAAATTTCATTTTAATCAAGTCTGACGACTACATTGGACGATCTCTTATCACAGCAAACATTTCCAACATTTTAGAGCCTTAGGGAACGTCCATTAATTACGTGAGGGTTTTCTTTAAATTTAAAACTCCCCTCCTCGGTGAGATTTGTTAGATGTGGTAGAACCCCCCTCACGTGAGATTTACCCTACAATTTTTACCACGCCAGACACCAGTAATTTTTACAAAGTCACAGAATTACAAAGTTGACGTGAAATTTTCATTGACCCTCCTCTCTTACAATGATATTTGGTGAAATTTTGCCGGACCCCCCTTCCCCCCATTTTGAGCTTATGTAATTAATGGACGTCCCCTTACCTTGGCAGCTTTGTGATAAATAATAGTTTCACTATGAGGTTATGGTGAATACTCTGGTCATAACATGCAAAATGAAGTGTTCGGCAGCTACGAAAGTTGAAATTTTGAGGTAATAATTTATAAAACAGTACAGGGAACAGTCACAGAACCCAAACTGTAAATTTCGCGATTTTTGAAAGGAATTATGAAAGAAACCATCTTGAGGTACACATTAATCAAAAAAATTTGCGTCTGAGCCACTAATTTTGGGAAAAAACGGTTTTAAAAATTAACTTCAGCTTTGCAACAATAAAAAAACCATCCCCGAGTTTGGCAAAACTTGAAAAAATTTGGATCCAGATGCGACGGTCGACTGGCACTTCGTCGACCATGGTGTGTGAAAATCCAGGTTCGACACAATATATATTTCGGGCTTCCTTTGGCAAGAATACAACTTTACCCATACTACTCAGAATACGTCATTTACCCGTTCCCTCAAGAGGATACTCGAGCATTTAATACCTCAAAGTTGTTGCTAGCACCTTGTAAGAGGACCACCGTTTTTACGTGCTTTCCAAGCACTGATTCGATTCGGGGCACCTTACGTTAGTAGCTGATGGCGCTAAAGCTTGATACAATATTGCGCAATAATTTTCTTACATGTGTTTCTTATGAAAATTTCTGAACTTCAAAATTGAATTATTATAGGACTTATCAAATTCTACCTCACTTTAAAAGTCTTGTCTTAATGTCGTTTTTTGTTTGGTGAAACTATTTCTATAGGAAGAAGTGTACTTTTGAGTTCAAGAACAGTGACTAATACCAAAGATCAGTGGTCCAAAAGCTGTGGTCGTCTTCTTATTGATGTTTCGGCGGAAAGACACGCAAAAAGTTTTAATTCAGAGAATCACCTTGTGTATTAGTGCTATAGACTATTGGGAACGAATTTTTATTTTTTGAAAACTTGACCCGATCTTAGAGTTGCAGTTGAAAGGTTTCTCTGGTCAGGCATAATTTTAGGCGTAGATCATGTTCCACTCTTATCCACCACTTTTGTTCCATCTTTTTGATTGTCGTCCGACACTCTTTTTACTACATCTTGGTCTCCAGTTAATGAATTTGGTTTTCCATCTACCATCTTTCACTCTTACAATATAGTTTTTCTATCTTTTGTAGTATTATCCTTGATTCCTGTTTTTCACGTATCTATTCATTGCATTTCCCATCGTATAGAGTTATACCAACCATTTTTCTTCATTGCTCTTTGGGCCACAGCTATTAAAAAATAAATTTTTAAGCGATACTTATTTGCGCCTTTAGGAATGATGTACCCTACATTTTTGGAAAAAAGGAACTTGCAGGTTATGAAAACATTTTTCTTTAGTTCTTGGGGATATAAAAACATTAAATGTTCTGTCAGTTTATTTTAAAAACAACTGATTTTTGAAGAGTGGGGAAATTGCATTATTCTTTTTTCATACAGAGATGCTAGTACATTGTATATTGTACATTAATTTGTACAATTCGTATATTGTAAAATCCTTTTGGGAAAGGAGATTCAAAACAGTCATCTCTCCACTTTGTTGATGATTAATTTATTATTTTACATTTCTTTTCACTTTTCAAATGCTGAGGGCTGTAGTCCTCTAAGAATATATCGATACTGACATCTCTGGGGCAGTTTAAGCTCTTAGTGGGTGCTTTTGCACGAGTGGATTAACGAGAATTTTTCAAATGATGTTCTGATTTTCGAAAATCTCTTTTGAATAGACGTTTGTCTATTCAAAGAGATAAACTCTACGATAATAACGTTTCGTCTATTCAAAAGAGATGAAACCTGCCACGATAATAATTTGCGCCGAACAAAAAATGGCTAAATTATATTACAGAAAATGTTAAAACAATAAAACGGTGAAAAGTTTAATAGATAAAAAAAATTTAACGTAGATGCGCTTTTACATGCAAAATAACTAACATTTACTACGAACCATAAATATAAATTAAGTTTTATAGTTTTACATAGGTTGCTTTTACAATATGAAGCACTATCATGAAGATAATGAAGAAACAAGAAATGTATTTGCAGTAACATGATTTTACAGTGTAGGTAGATTCATAAAAAAGATGCTTAATAATATAATATACCTATTACGGTACATGCAAACAGAATTTTTTTTCCTTTTCTGTTGGTCATTATCGTACCAAAAATGGATTTCATTGTGATTTTTTTTTGGTTTTGTAGTCAAACTAAAGAAAGGGATTTCGGAATTTAAAGATGAAGAAGAAATAAGTACAAGATTGTAAACAAATATATAAAAGAATGTAAACACAATTTTTTATCTATAGCTAACTCATTAAGCCAAATAATAAAGTTATTCCTACATATAACACACAACATTAACGTCTTAATCTTGGCACATAATGTTATATTTTATTATACATTTATTAAATATGTATAACCGCTCGTTTATAAAATGTACCGTTCCATACACGGACGGATTATACAATTTATAAGTAGTAATCATCGTGATATTGAAATATAAAGTTGTACACGTTTTAAAACGTTGCTATTGATAATTTTAAATATTAAAACGCAGGTATTTACTGATCGAATACAAGAATAAAAAGGAATTTTCGCTTTTTGTATTACTTACAGTTACGAGGTCAATATAAAATAAATTTATGAATAATAAACATAATTATTATAAATATTTCAGATCGTTTGATGATAATTTAAAATATGTGAGATAAATCTGTTTGATAAGAAACAGGAAAACGAAATTATGGATATAAAGAATTATAATGAACATAAGCGAAAAAGTTATAACAATGAAAATTTTAATATTTAATACTTAAAAATACACATGTCCGGGTGTCGAAAAATTTCTTTGCCTACTTCCAAACCATTGCAATCTTAATTAATTTGAATAGGAAGAAGATATATGCTCAAAGCTTACAGTAGGCTCGGTTGCCAAAAATTAAAAATATTCTAAGCCCACAGCAAACTTCGTTACAAGGAGATTTGTGTGATAATTAAATTACTTGATCAGAGTCGTAAGATCACAGGGGTGGTATTACTGTCACATGAGAGACTGACCACGTCGGTTCTAGGATAGCATTAATAATTAAGGAATTTATTTATTTATCCTATACTTACGAGCAACTTACACTGTACGAAGGTACGACAGTCCAGCTAATGGCTTTGTGACATTGATCTCCGCTTAAGGAAACAACATCAAATAATCTTTAGATTTTCTTGCCCATGATGATAATAATGAAGCTCACTTTACTTTTAAAAGTTGTCGAAAACATTTATTTTAAATATTGAAATGATATAATTAATGTCTTTGACAACAACCAACTAAATCTTTATTTTTTTTACAAATAAAAATTCGTATTAAAAACTCATGAACGTTTTTCGACACCCAAGCTCTCGATGCTGTCGATTCAAAATATACAAAGTTTTCTGCTGCGTGCAATAAAATGTAGAAGCAATCAAGTGACTGTATTCACAGTATAGCCAACCTGTTTTTTCCTGTTTATGGTGAGGTTTATCTCAAATGTTTTGTGAAACAATATTATGGAATTCCATTAATTTTATATGAACCAAGTACATAGGTACAAATTGCTAAGTCCAATTACATTATTATTTTTTTATATAATTATTCTTTATTTATGTGATGCATAAATTATGTGTGTGACATGGACTATTTATATGTTACTCTTTTATGTACGTAATTATTAATTTAATTATCAGTCCGAGAGGATTGGGTAATAATTATGCGACATGAAGGATTTTTACTCCTTATTCTTGGTTTCCAAGATATATTCATTGGATCTTGATTTGCTATCTAGTAAAATGCATTGTACAATAATAACTATATCATTTTTGCACAGAGAAGAATAATTTAGAGCGTATACGTGTGCGCACTTGGCTCTACGCAGAAATAGTTATGAATTGGAGCGGGAAATTTGAATTAGGTAACTGCAATGCAATTTAATACACGAGAATGTTACTTTACAACCACAAAGCATCGTTAATAATGTTTAATTATAAAATATTTTGGCTAGGTCTCAGAAAATTTCAAGTATGGAAGAGGAGAAACCCAATGACAATCACAATTGGGTCAGCTTCTCACGAGGAAGTCATAATTTGTAATTCCTCCAAAAATTGCTGCATTGTTAGTTATTTAAGTAATTTAATTTTGCATGATGAAGTATCAACCAGTCAAATTAGAGCATTTTATTGTCAAAAATAAATTAGCGTCGTGGTAGTTTGCCTGTAGTTACATAACTTTTTGGCACCTAGTAGGAAATTTTCCTGCAGTTGTTTAAATTACCACGAAATAATCCACCTGTGCAATGAGAACACCTTAGACTATCATAATAAATTTAAAATGTTTTATTCATTTTGAACTTACGTAGAGGTAATAAAATAAAGTTGTTCCAATTAAAACCAAATAAGCATGCAATTTTATATGAGCATTGCACATTATGTGGAAGAGAAACTTGTGCTTTACTTCCAAATTCAAAACTTCTTTAACAAGTTCTTCGTAATACACTACTACTAAAGTGTCTACTAAGTACGGCCCTGATCGCCGCCATGCACTTTGCATTTCTTTACTAAATTCGAATTACGTGAAACAAATTTTTAACATTTTAAATAATTATGTTTTCTCACATCTTCCTGCTAAACGAGTTTCGGTAATTGAATTTCAGTGATGACCATAATGAACTGAAACTCACGAACTAATGTAAAAATATTGAGAAGAAATTATTCTAATAAGAGTGTTCTCACGTTCTTATTAATTCTTCGTGTTGAATTAGAATTTTACAGCTGTTCCTACTACGAAAAGCAATTTTAACTATTTTTTTTTCAGCTAAAAGATCTAATAATTATCATCAACTACTTCCTTTTTTGTTAAACAGGTAAGTTACTGCTAGTAAAATACTTCATTCTTATTGGCTGAAATATTTTTACACCCGGTCTCAGAGTCATAAACACATACATGGGTATTATTATCAGAAGTTCATTTACATAATGTAGTATGAACACACACTACTTGGCCATTATCATGGTAGACCATTGCACTGGAGTAATTTTCACCACTCTCGGCTTGCTATGTGTACTCAGTGTGACAATTGCACGCTCGTTGAAATGTAGAACTTAAAATATTCATAATAAAATAATTTGCTATTCTAAATGATTTTTGTAGTTCTGGCTTCAATTATCTTATTGGTTATAAGGTGGAACTACTACAGGGTTGACCGAATTAACAATCAGATTAAGGATAATAAATTTATAAATTACACGGAAGAAAAAAGTCCACTTTACTTCAATTATTCTTGAAATACCTCCAGTCTATATACTGCTATGGAATTTTTGTTTAAACGAACGGGTAATTGTTTAAATAAATAATTGACTTTGTTACAAACCTGTATTTTCATTGCAATTGTATAAAATAATACCTCGACTTGGCTCACATTGTCCTTTTGTGCAAATAATCTGAAGATAAATGTTCTTTATTAAAATAATTATTAAATTATGAAAAGTGTATCGTATAAGAAACTTTGGAAACGTCCTGTATATTTCTCTTAAAATTATGCCGATTTACATGCAAAATTTCCTAATTACTACACACAGGTTTTTGTCGTTGCTTTTTAATTTATTTTAGTGTAACTTCTTTTATTTTTTATTAAATTTATTGACTGTTCGTTTTTTCATTCAGCGACTGGTTTATAAAAAGTACTTCGCGTGATTTCGTAATTTTCTAACGCAATAGTTTATAAAAAATCGTGCTAGAATAGACTACACTAAAGTCTTTTTGAATTCGTAATCATTTGAGTACAGGTAAGTATTTCTTTCTAAAATTATTGTATATTTCGTTGCTATAATCATTAATCCTTGTCTGTAGATATTTATTTTCTTGAAATTTGTAATAAATTTGACTTTGACATTTTCAACTACGAGAAGATAATCTCGTAGTACAACTAACCTTAATTTTATAAAGTAAATTTTCTTAATATTTGTTTAAAAAAACTGTAATTTGTAAAAATTTTTAATGCCTTTCAAGATGGCAAATCACATCTCTGTCAAAAATGGAAGTGTCTTGTTCTATCAAAATCTGACAAGTTGTTCCCTTCTTGAAAACTTCAAAAAATTGTGATTGGTTGAATATTGGCTTTTAAGTGTTTTCAAAATCATTGCGTAAATAATCTAATTGTTGTATAACTATTACTTCAATTTATTGTATATTATCAATAAACACTTGTAAATATTAAATTAATTCACCCCTAACATTTACAATAATTTTAAGAATAATTTTTGTCTTACACAATTTTGATATACATTTATAAATACTAATTTTCCTTAGAATACTTTGAAATTAATAAAAATTCTGCTTTTCATTGTATTGTGCGACATTTGCTTTATTTTGAATAGATCACACTTACAAGAATTAAAATTAATTTAATTTTGTTTTTTATAAATTTAACGTAACGACAATATAAAATGTTGATAAATTTTCTCTACTTTTTAGATACATTCAACAAAAATCTCATGTGAATTAGGAGAAGAGTAACTTCAAAAGACCAAAGCTCAATGAATTCTCCATCGAAGATTGCAATATCAACCATCGCTTTTGTAAAATAAGTTTAATTTTTACGTAAGTTTTCTTTCTTTTAAAAATTTTCAAAAAGAAGTTATTTATTGCTTGAGATTAAATTGATATATGTTTTGTATGTTTTGTATGTAATGTGTTGTAAAAATATATTTTTTTGTAAATTTGACATTAATTTACAGAGACATTAAGGACTGGAGGGTGTTCCACAACCCCAGACCCCGGTCTCTACAACTTTGGCTTATTAGGATATTAGTTACTTGACTGTAACTTGTTAAAGTTGGGATTAATTAGTATTTCTAGATCGGTTATGCTGATATCTTCAATTTATTACTAATAAAAATAAACTGAACAAACCGGGGGTCTGGGGTGTGGAACACCCTCCAGTGCCTCACTGTAAAATAACTCTGTAAAATAATGTTTACAGATTATGAGTAGGGTTTATTATAGCCCTTTGGTTTTCTTGAGAACGATGACATTATACTGGGGAAATTCATAATTCTCTCCCCCGAATTCTTGGTCACTGCTTTATATTTTTGTGCTAATAACTTTCACCATTATCGCTTAATACTGATAACCATAATTTGCAAATTTATCTATCACAGTTTGAGTGTACCTGGGGTGCTCCACACCCCAGACCCCGGTCTCTACAACTTTGGTTTATAATTTGGGCTAATTGGGATATTAGTTACTTGAGTGTGACTTGTTAAAGTTAGGATTAATTAGTTTTTCTAGAGATGTTTTCTACATCGGTTATGCCGATGCCTTCAATTTATTATTATTATTAGCATAATACATTTCAATCGAAATATTGCTATCCCTGTACCGGGATTCACAAATCCGTTTGAAGGCGTGCCTTCAATTTATTACTAATAAAAGTAAACTGCACAAACCGGGGGTCTGGGGTGTGGAACACCCTCCAGTGCCTCACTGCTGAAAGATAAAACATTAAATATTTACAAATTATGAGTAGGGTTTATTATGCGTCGAGGGTCAACTGCTAGGGAAATCGTGTACAATTAACTTCACACTTCACGTAATTTATGATAATTCTGCATACTTGTACTTCATATAGTTCAGGAATTTATAATTACTCAATTTATAATTAATTGTCAAATTACGAATTAAACACATTTACTTGACCATAGCTAATTTTAATAAACTTGAGATATGCTTAAATATTTAATTCACTTTTAATAAAAATAAATTATATAAACCGGGAGTCTGGGGTGTGGAACCCCCTCCAGTGCCTCTACAACGGAGATCTTCAGTTTACTTCTGATAAAAAGTAAACTACTTGGTCTGGGGTTCTGCATGCTGTGCAATGTTCTTCATTCCAAAATTTGTGCACTGGAGGGTGTTCCACCCCCAGACCCCCGGATTGAATAGTTTATTTTTATCAGAAGTAAACTGAAGATCTCCGTTGCAGAGGCACTGAGGTGTTCCAGACCCCCAGACCCTTTTATCAAAAGTAAATTGAAGATCTTCCGTTGTAGAGGCACTGGAGGATGTTCCACGTGAAGTACTTTATGTACTTCACATGAGATGTCATGTACTTCATGAGATGTGTACAAAATCTTCACCAGCGGTTAACCCTCGTTATGCGCTTTGGTTTTGAGAACGATTACATAAATTATACTGGGGATAAATATGATTAATAATCAACTAAATAAAAAAAAATTGGCAGGATCTGGATGCGATGCCAGTACCCTTTGCATATGTTTTGATTTTTTTGCAATTTTAAGAAATTCATTAACAATTTACCAAATTTATGTTAATTTTTTCTCAAAATTGGCAAAGAAGCGTGCCCTTATACTTGCACTTGTTGAAGTCCAATACAAGACCTACATGCACAATGAAAATGAATCAATTCAGTGAGAGGAAGTTGCCGGTCTCCCCTTGTTAGATAATTATTATACAATATATTAGATTACTTTTTATTAGGTAAATTAACGAATTAACCAATCCGATTTTAGCTTTGTTTGTTTTGTTGCTGTCTTTGTTAATTTATCTAATAGATAGCTAACTAATAGATATCTCTAGGTACAGAAAAATGGCATAACACAGTCAAGATGATGAAATTCAGGCCCGTACCACGTGCCCCCATGTTAAAAAAATTCTTTTTGAAAGTAAAAAATTTGAATTTTGAAAATAAAATAGGTGTAGATATTTTCAAATTAGAAAAGTTGGAAAATGGAAGTTGGCGGGGGATAGAGATCGCATAAAAGAAATTGCTTAAAATGTATTTCATTGTTTATTCATTGATGGAATGAACAATTTCACGTAATACATATATAAACCGCATAAAAAAACACCGCAGAAAAACAGGTTTGGCTGCAGTTTTTGTTAATCATTGACCACGAATTTGTGATAAATATAATATATTTATTTTATAGCAAAAGAAAAAAATTTAAACACTTGAATATTATCATTGTATGCAATAAAACCACAGTTTTGGTTTCGGGAAATTATAATTTTCTACCATTTTCTATTTTTAAAAAAATTAATTACGTATTAATAAATGGTTAGGTATAATATTATAGGTGTAGTACTGTTTATGCATACTTAAATTTGTATCGACACTTTGAGCACTTTGTCAAACAAGAAGTGCTAGCTTATCAGTTGGAGACGATAGCGTGGATAGAAGAAATAAAACGCAAGGAAAAAAGTTTTGTATTACTCTCTTTCAAATAGAAAATAGTAAAAGTATAATGCTATGAAATAAAACTTAGTTTCACAGTTTGGTTAATTAGCTCAGCAACCGGTGTTCGCTCAGCTTCAGGCTCTTATTTGTAATAACCGCGAGTGTAAAAATCCGTGACGTAAATTTTCACGTTGAGTGCTATTAGTAAATTGCTGTAAAATTATCGATAATATGAAAATTATGATGACATTTTTTATACCTAATCACTTAGAATTTTCCGTAAATAATTAATTAGGCTTTGTTCTGTAATTACTTCAGCAGTTATGCTTAAATGGTCGTTTGTAGCGACATCAATTTGAGGTTAGGTTCTTTAAATTTTATTAAGTGCTTCATTTAATGTTATATATTATTTTACGATTGCTTCTCGTGAGATTGGATGTTTTAGTATGGCAATATGGTATTTACTACTTACAGAGTCGATTTTAATTTTCCTCTTGCAAATTTTTAGTTTAAATTGTCAAGAGTACAGTTTTATGACAAGATACTTATGCGCTATAAAGCTATAAATTGGTGTTATATTTTCGTTTTTTATTAATTACATAAAGTTTATCGCTTAATAAAGTAATAAATTAATAAACTGGCGTTTAACTGGTTTTCAGATCAATCTTTCAGAACTCGAAAAACTTTTTGTTGTGATACAAATAAAATATTAAGTCGCGGATTAATTTTTCAAACCAACTGTAAGCAATGGGAAAAATTAAGTTTGTGCTTCTACTACATAAAAAAACATAAACTTTTTTTTTTAAACGCCTTGTATAATATCTCCTGTTTCGTATTGCCACGTTACATTGAACAAGATGATTTGGAGAACATTATCACTTAATATTATTACACGGCGTATTAATAAAAATTTGTAACGGTTGTACGTTTTAATTATTCAAAATGCTAATCAATTTTTTATCTTTGATTTTGACGCATTACCATCAAAAGCTACGCCAGATTAAGCATGTACTTTATAATTGGTTTTAAATATCCAACCTTTTGGTTACGATATCAATATTAATAACCTGCTAATTGCTTAGAAATTGTGTGTGGGTTTGAGATACTTTGGTCACTTGGGAATGCGGGCGGATATTTCGACCGAATCTTGCTTAACGCCAAACCATGACTACTTATTGTTAAGTAGTTGATCAACCCTTATAACACTCTTGGGTTTCAAAATTTCAATTGATTTTTAACTCTTGTTCAATAATAAAACAATAGTAATTATATCTTTCTACGATTTATTGCTATCGATGATATCGTTGCATCCATTAAAATAATTGCTATATGTGCGATTATCCATTATGCATTTTGAATTGAAAAAAAATGTTAGAAATTATTACTTCTCATTATTATAAAGCATTCCAAACGAATGCTTAGTGTATATTCAACACCATATAATTTTTTCGTCTAAATAAAAAACAATTTATAGTTTATGAAAGTAATTTATACCCAATATAATAGATAAGTACTTAATAATTCAAAAATGATTGCACAAAATGATTATTTTATTAATCGGAAAGGTTTTTTATATTATGATGGTACGTGAGTCCATTAAGGCAAATATACAACATACAGAGTGTTTTCCATTTCCGTGGACGGCAGTGTTTCAATACTCGGCACTGCCATGACGACCACCCCGTATACATAAAATTACCGAAGCATAAGAACACGTTTAATTATAACCGACCATAATTAATTCAACAATTAAATAAAAGTTACTTATTAATTATAAAACAATTAAAACGAGTGCGTTTGAAGCCTTCAACATTGAAATCTAACAAATATTTGTTAATACACGCCGATCGGGACGATTATTAGTTGTGTACATAATTGTTACTTTATAACGTTATAATTTTTGTACGTTCATTGTGTCGACTCGTAAAATAACATATTATTAACAACGATGCTTGAATGAATAATTTTCTAATCATCGATAGTTACCTTGTAATTTCTGCGGAAATTATAGAGCCGGTACTAATAATTTTGCGGTAATTTGTGATTAGAAACGTCTACTAAGTCGAGACGTTTAGGGATGGTCATAAAAATTATTAAAAAATGCTTTTTATCAATTAACCAAGTACTTTTTAAATTAATGTATTTTTCGATATTTTTAAAATTCCTTTTCATGCTTTCTAATCATCTTTACGACATTTTATCATAAAACCTGCTCGTAAGCACGGTTTCCTTTTTTTACGAATTAATTTAATAAATTAAATACAAAATAGATAAGAGGGTCGTTACGCTATCGCAGAATATGAAGCGAAAGAAAGCGAACAGACCTCCAATAACGAGGGGAATGCAGACTTCTATTAGTGAAGTAATAAAAAAAAAATTTTAAAAATAGAAAGCAAATTGCATATTTTTTTATTTCGCCACAAGTTATCTACTACTTCCTTGTACAACTACGTTGAAATAAATATGAATGTGACTACAGCGTGTCCTTGTACATCGGAGAACTAATTTAAAATCGAGGTTCTAACCCAGTCACCTTTTGACAGATTTTTCCCGAATGTGGAGTTTTGAACTTTTGTTCTTTAAAAAATCTTCTTTGCGCTTCGGGGCGTAATCATTCTTGCGCCGTAATAATCTTATTTAATTTTATTATCAGTTTTGCATATCCCAAGAGTAAATCATTTAAAATTTGCATGCTAAATGATTAAAGATGTCATTAGCATTTGTATATATATGGACATGCCACGCATACTTCATACGTACATAAATTCCTTACAAATTTTTAGCTCCCATTATTAAATTCCAAATTTCTGAATTTCTATTAATTTTTGTTTAATGGGCAATTACAGGAGAGATTTGTAATCAAAATTCAAATAATAAATTAATAACGCTTGACACCTTATGCAAAAAATTAAATATATTCCAAATAAAGTAAATAAATTATTCTCGCTATTGGAAAAATTCTATTAAAGGTATAAGCTAAGAGTTTTTCTATATTAAAAATTATGGAATTTTATAATTTTCTTTCTTCTTTTAAAAACGAATGAAGTGTTTCGGTCTCGGTGCTTGCATATAATCAGTTTTGATTCATTATTAATAATTTATGACTTTATTTACATTTTATATAAATAAAATATAAAGTAAGAACAAACAAAAGACAAATTAAATATCAAAACTGCGACCAAACGTATTTTTAATTGATTAAAAATAAATAAACTAAATGTTTATTTATTAGCAGGACATATGAAGGATCTCGGTTAGTCCTGTGATTTTTTAATCGTGTTAAACCGTTCATTAACTGATTTGTATTTATTAGCATTCCTAAATCTGCCATATTGTCTAGTCGACCTCTTGGAAGGCTTAATTAATTGATGTATTTTAAATTAGCTGCAGAAAAAACCTTTGCAGTTAAAATTTTCTATAATATTCTTAAATTGGTAGATTAAAACGTGAAGTTATAACTGCTTTTGCTCGTAGGAAGAGTGCATCATTCTACCCCATTCTAATTACAGCTTCGTAACTACCATAATTAAATTTTTCGAATCGCTTCAACACATAAAGAGATGAAAATTACAAGCCTATTTGGCTTTTTGCTTTTGTATCAGATAAGCTAATCATATAAGACTTTTGGTAGCACCTGGTGTAGTTAAAATAATTATCAACAGGTGGCCGTACTAAATCGGAAGCTAAAGCTTTAACACCAATTTTAGCGCCTTATGTTGATAATTTTTTAGATTACAACTAACAAATGTTTTCAAAACTCCCATAAGGTTTGTATATCTAATGTTCCATCAAAGATATAAGCTACCCAGAAGATAATTATTAAGAACGACCGCCTTAAGGAGTTTCGAGATTGGTATATCCGCTGCCGAGGTTCAAATTTAAAGTGAATATAATAATTTGAGGCATATTCACCTGAGGAACTGATCAGTAATCATAATAGAGCAAAATAGAGAATATTCCATTTCCAGATGGGTCGGTCTATGCAGTTTATTTTACCAAAGCTTAATTGAAGATTTCGGCATAACGACTTTTGCTATGGTAACGTGAAATTTCTTTCGTTAGCTTTTCAGCAATCGGCAATAACTTAAGTTTTCATGTTAAACTGTAGATATTGCCTGATCTGCATTGCAAAAAGCAGCTCAATGAAGCTATGTATATTTTTACGATTTTTAAAGCGAATTATGAAAGATGAAAGTCTAATCAGCAGATCAAAAAAAAATAAAATTTGCGATCGGTCCACAAATTTTGGAAAAAAATTAATTTGAAATGTAATTTTCAAAAAAAACACTTTTAGGGTAAATCCGAGATTTACCGTGGTTACGTTAGTAAAACTAACTCTCCACACCTTCCGATTCGGCCCCCTCCGCTAGGTCGTTTTGACAAACAACAGTTCTTTGCCGGAACTCAGCAATGTTGCCCCGACAGATAGCAGGAAGCGTCTGGTTGCTCCTCCGCGGTTATGTGTGTCGACTCAGCTACAACGCACGCACTGGTGATAGAATGTATTCCATATATGGTATAATATTGCGCAATAATACTCTTACATGATGTGTTTCTTATGAAAATTCGTGATTTTCAAATTTAAATTTTGGGGTTACTAAAAGACCCGTCAAATTCATCCTAACCTTAAAATACTTCTAAAATAGCCCTCTTTCATTGAACGAAGCCATTTCTATAGGAAAAAGTGTATTTTCGAGTTTGGGAATCTTAACTCTAGCTGCTGTTCTTGTGTCCATAGTATCGTGAAAATAAAACAAGACAATGCCTGCACGGAAGTTAAATTTGCAAATTTCCACATCTGATTGTGGAGATGAAAGCGGCAATAATTAACTGTCACCAACTAATTTCCCAAACTTCTTAACTTAGTCTATCACTTCTGGTTTCCATCGCTCTGTATGGAATCAAATTACCATCATAGCACAAAATGAAAATTTTTTTAAAACCTTTAGGCATTCTTTGAATTGAAACATTTCAGTTGACACTTTAATATTTTTTTTCAGAAATTACAGTACCCTAGTGGGTCACCCAATCCGGTTGTTTTCAGGGGTGCAGTGCAACGGTGGTTCTTCGAAGCATATTTTTGACAGATATTGCAGATTTTGCACATTAGTTTGAGAATTTCGGCAACAATTTGAATCTCTCGTCTGAGATTCGAAGAATTGTCGCGCATGTTGTTCGGAGCAAATTCGGCTAGCTGTTCTTTGGGGGCAAGTATATTTGGTTACGAAAAGATTTGATATTAAGGCTACTACTTTAGTCAAGTACTTTTATTGATTTGTCGACGCATGTTGCTCGGAGCTGTAAAATTTGTTTTAAAAAAAGAAAAACCACTTTTTATGACGAGCAAGAGGTTCTGAAATTGACTTATCAGAACGGACTATAGTAATTGCCAAGCTGTTTTCTTCGGAAGTTCTGTAGGATTCATGATCGTGGACTGTCCTCGGGGAAAACTTCGGTAATGACTTCTATCGGTGCTGTTACATACAAATACAATATTGAAGTGGTAGCTAAACTAATTTTTGAAAGCTTACTAATAATTTCGTTTTATTATTTTTCATAAATTTCGTTGAAATATATGCACTGGCGGCTTTCTATGTGGGCTAGGTGTGATAATTGCACACCCCATGAAATATAAAGCTGAAAATATTACTGAAAATAGAAAATTCTTAAAAATGGAAATTATAATGATTTGTATAATTGTTTTATTAACTTGTAAAATATGTTTAAATAATGAATTTAATTTATAATTATTTTTATTTGTTTATCTTTTTTGGCATTTTTAAAAATTTTCAAAATTATTTTAAAATTTTGTTTTAATTTAATTTTTCTATTTCTCCAAACTCAAATTTTGGCGCTGCTATCAATGAATTTAATGATTTAAAGGTAAGTATTTTTAATTTAATGTATAAATTAGTAAAAAAATTTTCAACCTCCCACTTATTTTAAACGAAATTTTTGGTCTGTGATGTAGAAGATGATCATGTACTTTTCGGATTTCGTGATTCTCATCAGATAGACCAGGATTGATAATTGAATTTTAAAATTTTACTAACTTATAAATTCAATTTAAAATTCACTTAAAGGGAGGTTCACCTTTCGTGGGTAAAGCAAGTGAATGTCGACGATCTCTATGTTGGGTGTCTATGGGAGGTGCATGGCAAGATCGCTCAGATATCTCGCGATATTACATAATATATTTTCACAACAGGAAATTGTAGAGGAAAATTGAATAAACAATGTAAAAAAACTAAGGGTTAATATTTTTATCCCAGTCTAAGAAAAACATGCTTTTTGGGCTCTAAAAGGTGAACCTCCTGTAACTGCGATTATTCGAATTATTAAATTCTCCCTTAAAAATTATTTGGTTTCCTAAATTTAAGTAACAAAATCGAAATGAGAAAACATAGGGTTAGTGATCGGGGGGGGGGGTGTAAAGTCTCCCCCCCTTAGGCACAAGCACATTTTAATAAATATATAGTATATTGACAAACTTATGACTTTTAATATTAAGTGCCTAATAGATAAACTTTTTAAAAGAACCAAAAATTTAATATAGGAACCGGGGTCTGGGGAGGAGACTATGAATTACCGTGGTATATTATGTCATCGTTTCCAAGAAAATTACAGCGGTATCGTCAAGTTTCTGTATAATTTGTAAACATTTAATGTTCTGCTTTCCGATTTTGTAGAACTGGAGGGTATTTTATACTACCCCCCCCTCCGGACCCCAGTTTATAAAGTTTATTTTTTACATAGGTGATTTTAACGGTGCCGGACAAATGGACGCAGTCAAAAGGACGCTACCGAAAGGACGCGAGCGTTAGGACGCAGACCCAAAAGGACTCAAATCCAAAAAGACGCAGACCCAGAAAAACTCAAAAAATGATTTTTCTATTTTATACTAGGTCAGTTAGCCTATCAACAAATTATATTGATACAAGTTTTACAGAGACATTAAAATTACATTATGTAATTGAGGGAAATTCCACGAAGAAATTCAATAATACTGCGATTTTCATAATCCTTTTTTGGGTCTGCGACCTAACGTTCGCATCTTTTCGGACGTGTCCTTTTGTCTTAGACCGTGGTTTTAGAGCATCCGTTTGGCCGTTGTTATGGTGACGTGCCAATTTTAATAATAGAAAATTTTGCATAAATTTGAAAACTTCACCCATCAGCTTTTTACCAAGCGTCAGGAAGCCAGATTAAACTCTAGGTACTGAAGATACAGCTCGATGAAGGGCCTATAGGACTATGCTCTTGTAATGTGTCATGAAAGCGAGATAGGACAATGGCAGTACTGAAATTCTTCTTTTACGTATGGTCTGGCGCTATACCACAGCTACAATCAGTTTTACGAGATACTTGACATCTGAGGTAGCTTGCCAGGCTGGTTTCAGATACAAATGTGCCTGTGAACCAGTTGTTTATTGGGGGACGGTAATAAACCTGAACTCCAATTTGGAGCATTTTAAAGTCGATTATGAAAGATGAGGTTTAATTAGAGCACAAAAAATTAAATTTGCGGTTGGTTCACAATTTGAAAAAAACAGCTTTAAAAATTTTAGATTTGCCGTGGTTGCGTTAGTCAAAATCGACCTTCCGCAGCCTGTGATTCGGACTCTTCCGCTATGGGCGCTCTAGGTCGTTTTGACAAACGCTTTACTAACTAAAAATATCACCCTAGACTGATCCTACTCGGCAAATTGGAGATGTTGATTGTGATTGCCGGTTGCGAGTGTCGACCCATCTGCAACGCACGGACTGGTAATAGAATGTGTTAAATTATGACTTACATGTGTTTCTTATGGGATTATCGTGATTTTCAAATTTGAATTGTGGCTTTATTAGAAGTTCTACTAGTTGTGGATAGGTCATCCAGTAAGATTTTTTAGAAATTATAATTTTGTTTGTGGGCCCTCCTATTTGAACGTTTTTGTTTGGTAACGTGTTGTGAAAAGATATCTACTAGTTAGATTTACACTGGCCTGTCACCTCAACTATATTTTCTTTTTCAAGTCCTACCAACTTTATTGTCACCTTAACTGATCTGTATTTTTGTGATCTTTCGTTTGGTGGAGCGATTTTTATAAGAAAAATGTGCTTTTAAGTTCAGGTTTATTACCTCAAGTCTTTTGTTACCAATGATGGCAATTCATCAATACAGGAGACGCTCATAAGAAAGTTAAACTCTCCCCGGATTCAAATACTGAAATTAAATTTGTACATTTGTTTGTGGAGGTGCATTTATGACACGTGTAGATCATGAATTGGATTTCTACCAATGGAGTGGATAACTACTTTTAATCCAAGCGAAACAACATACGTTAACAAAAGTTAATTGTACGTCATTCAAGTTTCACTTTTTTACTTTTGGTGTCACCGGTAAAAGTACTACTTCTGCCGCCGACGAGCGAAAAAAATAGTATATCATACATCAAAAGAGAGACTTTTGTGTTGATAGCAGAGATTCTAAACCAGATCAAAGCAAAAACATCTTGGGGAATAAAAAATTAGTTTATTAGTCTCGCGGTGTATACTTTCGAAAGCAAATTTTGAGCTAAAGAATTTTCGCCCAAAAGTTAATTTCCACCTAGAGTACAATGTTTGGATTTACCAATACATATCCAATTCTTTGTGATTTTGGACGAGACTACTTGTATGAGTAATGGTCACAAAAGGTTGTATGAAAATTGATTTAGGTTGTGACAGATGTACGGAACTGCAGACTTTGGAGAAGTTACGATAATTCTTCGAAGTGGGTATGGAGAGCCAGTACTGCGTCATGTATTGTGTGTTGCCTATAAGTACGAAATTAACAACAAAAGGGGGAAAAAGCAGATCCGAACAAATCCAAGTTATAACGCCTTGTAGTTACGCCACTGGAGCTAATATATGGGTATGTAAATAATGTATAAAAAATTCCGTGGTTTATTTGCTATCTGGTTCACGATAAAAGCTATTTCGTCTTCAAAATTATTTATATTCCGAAATTGTTATCAAATTGTCTTTTTATTTGGTTTTTACTTGTGGAAGCGTAACATTTTTTTCAATTAACCCTTCATGCAAAGTACGAGTTTATTTTTACCCGATGGTGTGAACTAGTGATTTGATGTCGAAAATAGAGCTTCCTTTCAATTTGCAAACACCCTAAGATTCATGCATATTGGTAGTAAAAAAAAACGAGTTACGTTATAGGGAGCGAGAGTTATATTATACAAATTATTTTTTTTTCGATCGATGTAATCGGAATAATAAACATAAACTATTATTAATAGCGCCTACAGTTTTATGTGTAAGTAAACAATGTAGGTATTAGTTTTTCTGTACAAATAGTTTCGATCGAAGATGTTTGAACAGCGGTCACTGGGAGAAAAATGTATTTTTTGAACTTTTTTATAAAGTCAACTTCCAACTCGGATGCCTGCCTATTAACTAGTAAACCAAGAAAGTGCGTCGTTTATTTTCCCTAGATCACAACACCCCTGGAAAACTGACCCTTAGATTTTATCAGACTCTTCTTTTATGTATGTATTCGATGGTTAGAACTTAGAAGGGATTCACTCATTTTTAGTCCGCTCTATTCGAATTGTAGTGAGTGAGGTTGTACGCCGTCACCTCGACTCCACGTGGAGTTGATACGAACGTCAACGTCGGTTACGGTTTAGAGGGGACACTATCGCGTACGGCATTGGTCGACGGCGCAATTTCATTGGCGGCAAAAATTGAAAACTGTATTTCTCGTTTAAAGTAGGTGTGATTTAAAAATCTTGCCTCGCAATTGGATTAGGCGACGACGAAACGCGAGGTAATTGGATGATGATATTTGAAAATTGCGAGTCCACGTGGAGCCAAGGACAGTATTGTATACTGGCAATCAGGGCGCCATGTTTATAGGGCTGAAAGGGGATGAAGTGAAATCACGCGGATAGAACAAGGACAGATTCGACCCCTGTTTCAGCTAAAATGAGATGCTTTCTACTAGGCAGCCATTTTGGGTTTTTGGTTTTTTATTTCTTATATTTTTTTCTGTTGCGAACATGTGCGGATCACTCTTGGGGTGCAAGTACAAGCAAATGTAAAAGCGACGAGCGGGTTGAGTTTAAACCACCGGCGATCGTGGTGGTCGTCATGAATACACCTAATTGATTATAATTTGTTCGTCCACTTTGAATGCCAGTATTATTACGGCCAGTTATGAGGAGTCACTTCTTGAGTGGGTAACGAAAATGTGTCAGGGTGGTGGGGTGGTGGTAAGTAACGTTTCGGACCGACTTACTTATAGCACAAGTGCGGCATTTTATAATGTGTAAGAATATTAATTTGCTTCTTTACAAGAGAATTAAAGTTATAATATTGCAGAGCGGTTACCGAGTCATTTACTCGCGTTGCTCACGTCTAATAAGAAATTTATTCCAAGCTTGCGCTAATTAGGTTTTAAATGCAAGCAATTTTCCGAGTTTCCGTTCGAGTGTTTTCTTTTGGGAATGTACCAGCTGCCAATATTTTTAGGGGATTGTAGCCTTTTTGTAAGGGAGATTGGGGTGTATGTTAGCGGTCTGAGGAGGCGCGGGTCGAAGAGCGCGATTCGCATGCAGGAAGGGGGAGAACGTGTCGGCAGACCTTTGTGAACTGCGGTGAGAAGTAGACGTGTAAACGTTCGTTCACCGGCGACCAGCGCGTTTATTGAGTTGTATCTACATACGTACTATGTACTTATTGCATACAACATTTTGACAACCAATTAAATATTAATAATTATTGTTATATATTTTTGACATTGCTCGTTTGTTTTTATACAACAAAAACAGTTTTAGTGAAAATTTGTGCATCGAAACTTTTTTTTTTTTTCTATTGTGATTTGTGCAATTTTAAGGATTAACATCTTTCGATAATTTAAAGGAATACAATGAATGATTTTTGACGTAAAATGTATCCAAGCGCAGGAATGAACGCGGCGGCAGCAGCAGCGGTAGCAGCCGCGCGCCATCCGGTAAGTTTTGGTTTCCGTTTTTTCTTCGCCTTCATTACACCTGTTCCACTGCTAATTGGTTATTTATGTTGATTAACATAACAAGTCCCAATTTCTTTACTTTGCCATAATATTTTCTCACGCTCCCCATCCGCCGGTGCCGCCGCCCGCCCGATTATTAAACCTTTCGAATAACAATTGCAGCAATCTGCGATACAGCTTTCGAGCTAATCATCGCACCAGCACTCAATATTTTTGTTATTAACTTTTCGAGTACATATTTGCGATATCATAAAAGTGGCCAAACTCTGCCGGTTGTCTAGACGGGGCAATTAAAAACACAAATGGATGTCTGTCCAAAAGTGCGACATTAGAAATCATATTTTGACCTACAGGTAAGGTGTGTTTTGTCTAGAAATAGGTGGTATTTTAAAATTTGCCCAACAGCCCACGTCGCGCTCACCAGTTAGCCTAGCCAACTATGTTCGTGAGGTCAAATTATTACGTTGTAATGCCACGAAACACATCAATTACGAGGGAATCCTCCATCTCACGCCAAATAATTTAGAAAGTTAGTCAACAATGGATCTACACATAATTCCATACTCTCGTACGTTATAAATACCCACAACTTGGCAAAAGAAGTCATCGACCTTCTTATTGCAATTAAGACGCTTAATGCTTTTGTCAACGACACCTTGCCTTCGTAATAAAGATGTCATCAGAACTTACTCAATTGTTTAATTTCGGTAGCGAATTGAGAAATTCCAAAACCGTATAGTAGGCACATATATACAAAAATGGGTTTTCTCGTGGTTAACCATTATAAAAATATTTGCACAACCTAATTATATCTACGTACAAAAATGTAAACAAAACGTGATTTTGTGTACATTTTTTCCATCGCACCTTTTTTCTCATTCAACGGTAACCAGTTTTCACCAGTTCGTAGCGATTTTTAAGTGTTATTGTTTATTATGACTGGGAGGGTAAATAAACATATTACGTAACTTCCCCTGCCATTGATTACGTTTCTGAACGTTACTCTTTGGTAATCAAACACTCGCATGGTCTAGGAGAGAGACTCTGCAAGCTATAATATGCTCTATGCTGATAAGGGAAACGACAGTGCGATTGCCAAGATTATCTCGGTAACACTCGCAGAAGCCTCCCTCTTTGTATTAATTTAACAATTCATTTGTTTGTTTATTCTCTCAAGTGTGAAGTTTCCAGATATCAGACAGGAAACTGAAAAGCGAAGGGTAAACTCGAATAAAAGTTTGTTTATCTAGCACGGTTGTGGAATGGAATGAGTAGGATCGATTTTGTCGTGAAAGGTAACTGCGACCTACGATAAACTTCTTTCCACTGCCCCGGCTTTTGCCTTACCATTTCGTTTACAGACCATAGAGGCCAAGATTCCATTTCAAAAAAATTATGCGCCAGCTGATTACCGGAGACGCAAAAAAATGGATCGATTTGTTCTCGTGTTTGCGAAAGTAATTTTTTATTCTAAATGTTTTTTGAATCACGCAACAATAAATTTTGTGCGTCTGTTGCAGTTTTACAAGTAGGTTTATTTGGACATGCACATTGGTAAGGGTATGGTGTTCCAAAACTCAGCGGAACTCTTTTTCGCGTGGTAGAGGAACAGTAACTACAAAACTGTTTTACGCCAAATTGCCCGGCGGGCAGTTTGCGATCCTCCCCCCCCGGTCGTTCCTCGGGGCCTGGTATCGGGAAAAATTGCCAGTACAAGCCCCCCTCGAAATTCGAACTGAGATACTGTTTATTCCCGAGATAGGCCGGTATGAGATTTAAAAATTTCCCCCCTCCTTCCCTGACTCATCCGTATATCATCCAAAATTTTACCCTTTTTATAACTATTCGACTCAATATCTTGGGCAGAAAACTATCTTTAATAGTGGTCAAAAAGTCGAGAGGAAAACTTACTTCATTATCGAATTTCTTCAATTTTGACCAATTCACGAGATGACGACTTTTGATATGTTCTGAATATATATTTCTGGGGTGTGCAATTAGCCTTCATGGGGAAGGCTGTCTAGTTATTATATTAATTACGGCAAGCTTGCCAACTCAGGATGCTTGATTTAAGGGTTGTCGGGCAAATGCTTGAGATCTCGGAAAATTCAGGCCTGGAGTTGCGAAGAAAATTCAGAAAATGTGAAAAGATTTAATTGTTGGGAAGAGTTAGACCAAAAATCTTTGTGACCTTTATCAATTTGCAGTTTAGTTAAAATTTGTTTGATTTGCCGTGGTTTGGATTCGACATAAAACTGTAGATCCGGCTTTATCGTTTTACGATCGGGGGAGAGAAGACCACTGGTTTGAGTCTTGGTGGCGAAACAGGCTCCTCCATCCTGTTTAGGGCAGATGCATTACGGGACTTCAGGGCGACTATAGAAGTCTCTTCCTTTCAATAAGGAGGTGTGGATCCATGATCCGGTACTGTGCAAAGCCAAGAAGGCTAGGACTAGTCTCGAGTAAGACAACCCAGTATTTCTCCAATAACTCGAATGTATCAAATGGTAAGGATGACGAAAGTGCTGGAAAAAACAGTTGGCGTAACTGCTCGCGTTTGAATGGAATCTAACGTTTATTTTTCAAAATTGGACGTTTTAAATGTGTTTTATTAATTACGCGAAATTGATACCTCCAATGGAAAAAAACGGAGAATACAATTTTGGGCACCTCCATCAGTGACTTGGCGTAAACGCACTGTTTTTCAATTTGAATTGGCGCAAAATCATGTAGCAATTCAGCTGGGACCTGGAGTTTTTCAATCAAAATGAGACTCAACACTCGAACCCGGTCCGCAATTTTTTTATTTTGAATTGAAAATTTACAATAAAGTAGAAAGGTTGCAGCAAGAGAAAGACATTTTCGAGCAGCTCTAAAATGAAAACGAGGCATAAATCAACAAACTCTCCAGGTGGATGCCCTTGGGCCTCCATTTAAATTCTGCAAGGAGTACGGAAACAGTAGAAAAAAGCAATTTGCGAGTATCCCCGAAAGAAAAACGGAGTCTCCACTGAATGAGACCTAAGTCCTAGTAAAATCCTTTTCTGAAATTTCGTATTAGCTTGGAATTTAATTTTGGCTTTTATAACTTGGGCAAAATTCTATTAGTTAAAATCATTTGTTTTTCAACCAAATCAAAAATCTTCCGTAACAAATTCAAACCATGGCCGTGCTTTCACCCTTTCTTTCGCGTATCTTGCTGAAATACAAATTTGACCCATTTTTCCTTAAATATTTGGTTAATTTTTTTCCAAAATTATCGAGGAAGGGCATTAATTAATGTTTGTCCAGATATGACTGCGCTGGTGATGACTACTTTTGCTTTTTTCTAGGGATTTTTACTCTCTGAAGGTCGTCTATTAGCAGAATAAGCCATTGTGTAGCAATTTTCCTCATAATATGGGAACGACATCTTAATTCGATAATGTTCTCTCATAAATCGTGTTGGTACAATTGTTACAACCCACACAGCAACTGCCATCAAATGTCTTTGGTAATCTGCTAATGCTATCCACCCTCCGTGCACCAAATGCTACACTTCTTTTCAATTTATTGTTGTGATATCTAAAGATTAAATCATCCAGAAATGATTCGCTTGGTTTGCAGTTGAATAATTTTTCCGCATGATGGTTTTAGCCCAAAAGTTGAACAACTCTTATGTTCCTGTATTTTTTGCCTTCTTATTGGTGCGTTTACTTTTTTCCAACCGGAAATCTCGACTACGAGCAATTTTCTCAAATTTTTTCCTCCTGTTTCTATTTCAGCTAATAGAATTTTAACCATCTGCTAGCTGAAGTACATTAATAAGAGATTTGTTTCACCCTAATTTTGAAATTCATTGGAATATTTATTACAGTTGCTTAATTTATTTTGGCATAATCAAATTTGAAGGTCCGTTTTTCTATTTAATAATATAACAGTTCCTTTCGTACCCTTAAATCGTAAACCAGATATTAACCCCAAACGAAGCTTTCTATATTTATTAAAAGCTTCATTCATGCATGAAAAGCACTCTCAGTTCCCTAATTTCAACGTAAGAATGTGGGGTGCCTAATTGTAAGGGGCGAAGGTAGGTTTACCACCCTTGTATTAAAGCTAAGCACAGCAAGGGGCGGATTATAGACCCGACCCTTGCGTAAATAGCAGCTGATATGAATACCTACTTGATGTCATGGGAAACGAACCCTAGTGATTAATTGTGGCATTTTTGCTGTTACGGGGGATCATTCCACTTATTATTTTTTTAATGTTGTTTATTCATTCGGAATTTGGCACCTAAAAATTCAACCTCTTAAATAAATTCACAACGCCAAAAAAATTTAAATAAACAAAACAGTGAAATATGTGCGAAACACAAAATCCCCCACAAGACAACGCTCGACCTTTTTTTATTTATTGCATCCTTTCGCCAACAGAAAGTTACGGCAGTGGAGTTTAATATTTTCGAGATTATCGCCGACACTTTTCGTTACGTGAAATAGTGCGTGTATATATAAATTATACGAGAGAACATCCTATGGCTGGCTTAATGTGGGGAAACATAATCGAGCACATATAACCCTCCACAAAATTTACAAATAAGTGTAACACCCCTACAAAGCATAAGGGTATTTGGCTTTCAGCAGATCGCTTCTAACTATGCTTATTATCAATGCACCCCTTTATTCGACCCTCCGTAGACGACGACGCTTTATTTGTTTTGGGCAGGCGATTTTTATATCAAGTTTCGTTCCAATATTAAATAACCACTTTCTAAATATCTGCAAGGGAATTTTTATAATTATTTTATAATACCATTTACATTTTGTTGAAAATGGGGTTGCTGCCTTAATCCCTGATGAGTTACACTTCGCACGATAAACATGAAGTAAAACTAATGTTGTCACTTCTGGATTCGTGACTCAGTTTCGCATTTGATATAGCAAGAGCCAACCAAGCGCAACATCAACCGTTGTTAGATACGCTATCAAAATGGTGTAAAATTATGGCTCGACAATTTAATAATTACCTAAGTAGCAACTTTTTCTTTAATCACCGTTAAGAGGTCAAAATGAAAAATTTAATTTTTTTCTGTCATTAAAATTCCATCTCCCGTTAATGTTCAAATTGTCACCACCTTTGGTGTTCCGTTCCGTTCAATAAAAATCTCCGATTATACACGCCCGAATGATTTAATATCAAATTACATGAAGATAAAATTACTTCATTCATAAACCAATTCATCGGCACCAATATGTTATCCATCCTATGCTGGTAGACCATAATAAATTACATTTTTGATAAGTTTTTCGGTAGTTATTCACGTGCAACAGCTTTGTACCGGAGGCTTTTTTCGGTGGCAAAAAGCGTTCGTGTATGCCGCCAACTTGTGATATCGCATAAAAGTCGGAAAGCATCTGGAAAATTTTCTCTAATAAATTTTATAATAATTTAGTTCTCATGTCTGCTTGTACACGTGGTGTTGAATACTAAATTTCGTTGCTACAACAAAAAAAGGTCATCGCTGATCCAAATTATATTATGTGGTTTTGATTACTTCGAAATCCTTTTTTATGTCAAATGCCAAAAGCCATCATAAATAGTTTTGCGAGCCACAATTTTCTGTGGGATACCCATAAAATTAAGTAACTCTCGGTGGTTATTTTCACGTCCGACGTATAAATTGTCTGCCCGATCAAGGCTTATTGGATGTTTGAAAATCCGACGTGTGAATAGGTCCAGACCAGACGTGCTCTTTTAAAATTGATTGGTTGCTCCCAGCAGCCCATTTGGAATGGACATTTGCCCCGTTTTCAAGTGATAGTGGGTAAAACTTACTTTTCCTAACGATGACAGCAATATCAACTTAATCTTACAATATCTCTTTTCCTCATAATTTTTACCCATTATGTCTGTGTGAAGTGTTCGAACGATAGTTCAACGTGGGCTGCAAACCACGGCACTTCGAATGTTGCCATTGACTAAACTTATAATTTTTCCAAAAGTAAAGAAAACCTAACTTTTTATGACATTCAATTATTAAATTTACGATTTATTTTCATCGGAAAGCGATTGTTTTACTTCACGGGCGGCACTAAAGTACTTTGATGTTGGCGATTTTTATTTAAAAGGGGGAAAGCCCCAATTTTTTGTCAGAAAAAATAGATTAAATATAGGGTTGGCATGTTTTTACAGGAAAACTATTTTGAGAAATAGTTCAGTTAATAAAAATTTGTCAAAAACAAAAAAGATTTATTGGAAAATCTAAGTTGGTTAAAGGGACATCTTGAAGGTTCTCCAAACGGCTCAGTTTGGTCAGATATTTTTGATAGACCGGGGGTCTGGGAGGATACCCCAGCCATACTCAAATTCCAAAAGAAAAGTTTCTAACTTATGGCTTTCAGTATTAAGTGATAGATAGAGGAAGTTTTCAGAACAATATAAAACGTAAGATATTGTGCATCGGGGGGGGATGCTTCTCTGTCTGTACATATCTTCGTTGTCAAAAAGTTTGGATAGAATTATTCTTGAAATCAAGTTTAATATTTACTAAAGATATTCCTCAACTAAAAATTAAAAGGACATTAAAATATGACTTAAGGTGAGGTAGAACTCGATAAGTCCTTTAAGAAGCCTAAAATTTAATGTTTAAGTGTACGAAATTTCCTATCCAAACGCTTTGAAAATGGTCAATTTGAAAACCTAATTCCAAATGAATTTTTAAAACCGTATTTGTTTTTCAAAATTAGTGAACCGACCCCAACTTTGATTTCAAAATCTCGAAATCGACCTCAAAATCTAATGCAGTATCGAAGAACTTTCTTGATACTACGACACTGGGGATTATTCCACCCCTCTCCCGGTTTATGGAGTTTGTTTTTATCAGGAGTGATTTAAAGAATACCGAAATCTATGGTGAGGTGAATTTTGAGTCAATATTGCGCTAGAATCAAGGAATAATAGAAAATCAAGTGTTGAATCACCTATTTTTATTCTTCTTCGCTTCACGGATTAGGCTTATGTAGCCTGTTTCGCCACCCATCTTTTTTTCGGTCCACCCACGTTTCTCTTTCCTTGAGGCTTGTACTTTCGGGCTGCCAGCGGCAGTCTTTCTTCTGCCATTCGCTCTAAGTGTTCATTCCATCCGAAATCCAATTGTTATATTCTTTTTATATTCTACATAATTATTTTTGAAGAAATCCGATGATAATAATAATAATGAGAAATCACGCAAATCAAATTTGTACAGACTGGGAGGTCTGGGGATATGAACCTCCCAAGCAGATATAATCGAATGTCAACGTCAAAGGTAGTTAATTTGACCGCTACATTTAAATCAGACCAAGATTCTTGACGAAGCCCGTATTTTGAAATTTTGATTTAAGTGATCAAGAAATAAAAAACATGACAATATCGAGCCATCTATCCAAAATCGTTCCCGTTACCTTACAAGCTTGGCAATCGAGTCGAGTACTTAATAATGTATACGGGATATTGGTGCGATATCTAAATTACTGATTCTAAAAATGATGTCTTCAAATTTTTGAAAGAAAGTTGGAACGCGTTTGAATAACAAGCGTGGGCCATAAGCCTCATAACCGTCTTCAAACAGGCTTTGTTCTTTGCAACATAATTTATTCCCCCGAGTAAATTAAATATATTATTGGGTTAATTTGTTGGTAATGCATGTGAATTACACAAGACACAGGAAGATTTAGGTAATGTTGGATTACTGTCATAACATCAAGATCAACAGACCAGATTATTCTGCATCAAAGCGTTCACACACAGCTGCAACGATAATAAATTTCTTGTTTCTAAATTTATAATGGCGATGCAAGTGCCAAAGGAAAGTGACATTAGAAAACGGCTTTACCAAAAATTGCGTGCGAAGTAATTATTATTGTTATTGTTGTATTAATTAAATTGTTTTTGGAATGAGAGCCGGTATTTATTTGTTATAATTAATTTTGCAATCGTTCAATTAAACGGTAAGTTAATCATGAGTTATCGTGCGGCCCACGCGTGATATTGCTTTCTCATGGATCGACAAACCAGAGGAAACAATCATTACTCAAATGTATAATTATCTGTATTTGTGCTGTGTCGGCGTTCTTTGAAATTTCCGATTGTATTGGATTCTTTCTAACCGCAGGAATACAATGAATCTCTTTTTCCGTTCTATCGTCCTGTAATTGTACCTAATCCTGGCAAAGTGACACTCACGATAATTATTATTAGGTATGCGCACTTTGTTAACTTTTCCATTTTTGCTAAGCTGGATTACGGGTAAATAAACAATGGCGTGATTCTATAAAAAACTGTGAATTGTTAACATTCTTTGGATTCGTTGCAAAATGTAGTGGATGCTGAGTTGTCGAGTATTGAAAATCTATCATTCCTTCCTGTTTCGTGTGTTTACGCGGCTACATAAAAGATGAGATTGTGGAAAATATCACGACCGACATGGAATTGCGATCACAATGATAAACCAATTTACCGATAGGAAAACTAATGCTCTCGTCAATACTATAATACTTTTTAGTGATAATGTGCTAATTTATTGGTCATATGGTCTGGGTTTTTCTAACCAAATTAATTATTATTTTTGTATGTAATTATCGCTTTTTCTAAAGCTAAACGTGTTGGAGATTCAATTAACTTTTTTATCGTATTTTTTTTGTATTTACATAAATGAAGGCTCATCACTTCCTCATTTTGGAACTTGGACTGGAACAATTGTACACATTTTTTTACAGTGTAGAAGTTATGTTAATTTAGTGACTTTAATTTGCTAAAACAATACCGCATTTGCGGTTTTGGGGTGCACTCGTATTTAATGGATCTTACTCATTGCAAAATATAAATAATTGCGGTATTCATATTATAATCAAACTGGGATGTGGTTAACATGGCATAAAGCATAAATTTCCTGGTACGGTTAGTTATAATATTACAAAAGAGCAGTTACAATTATTTACGTTTTATTTAAAATAATAATTGTGTAATTTTTGTATAAATAGAATAGAAACCCAAAAGCTCGAAAAATAAGACCCTGCCTGCTTGTGTTTCAAGCAATAACGGTTTGCGTGTGTATGTGATGATTGTATAACACGAGCAATTCGTAAATTAAATTTCTCGATTATGAACACAAAATAATCTCGTTTATTTTGCACGCCTCTGTGCACACCTGACATGCCTGAGTGGTTCTCGTATGTCATGGATAAAATACGTGATGCAACACTTTAGAGAGCCTCTCAAGTCTTGAAAACCATCCAAGTGACACCACTTTAAAACGAAATATTCGATCGTTAGGCGGATATATATTTATAACTTGTTCGAGAGCCATTTCGCTCACTTCCTCTACTAATAAACCGCCCGCAACATAGTTGATGCAATTTATTCCAAACCCACACACATTAAATTTCATTGTTTCAATATATTAAAAATTATACAATTTTGCATGTGGACCATAAAGTCATTTCTTCCTGCATGCACACATACACAAGTGGGATTCTAGCATTTTTCAAAAGTTCACTTCGAGAGATTAATCGATCAAGTGCAACTTCCGTTAGTTCGGCGACGGAAAATATGTGATTTCAATAGGACGAATGAAATGAAAGGAACGGTAACGTTGATATTTTAAAACGCGATTCAACGTAGTAGCAAAAGGAAACGAAACGTTGCTTTTGGTGAAAAAGCAAACGAGAAGCCTGATATATTATGTCTATCATAATTTTGCCAATAATAACGCCGAGGAAATTTTGCACACAAAATTCAGTTGTAATCAAATTTCAAGTTCGTTAAATCATCGTGTAAACTACTTGCAAAATTCATATAATATTACAAAGAGCAGCTTCGGCGATGAATCAGTTTTGCGGTTGAGTTTGAAATTCGTAAAGATAAAATAATGAAATTATAACATGTAAATATGCAGATAGTTTATTTCTGGTACTTGCACATTAATCTCTCGGATGCTTTAAAATCCATTTTGAAGTAGTGTAACTAATTCATTTGAGGTTTTCTCCAGAAATTTCTCTACCCTGCAGACCGCATTTTCAGCATCATTATCAATTAATTTTGCTTACTCATCCGTTTGAACGAAATGTTACTTTATGAATTATTTGTAAGATAAGTTTTACACCAAAAGTTGTTTCCACAGATACGATATATAATTTGTTTAAAAGGTTTTTCTACATAAATACTGGAATAAAACTTGAACTACCAGGAAAAGTACAATTTTTTTTTTGAAAACCAAAATGTTTTTCAAATGTAGTTCAAGTGCGGTTTGATCCAGAACGAAATAGAAAATTCTTATCGTTTCTGCTCGAATGGCAAACTTGTTTCATACTAAATCGTGGTACGAAGTGCCTTCTTATATTATACTAAATATTTTTTGTGAAGGGGACCTACTGTATAAAGTTGATTTTTAAAGAAGAGTGTAGGTAGTATGCGACGACGACCTAGTGCGAGGGTAAAATTCAAAAATAAAGAGATCATGTGAAAGGATATCAATAATTGTAACCGGATATTTCGCTATATCTCTAATCTATAAATTTGTACCCTCCTCCCCTCCACACCCGCCGTTTTAAAAAGAGTAAAATGTCGAACCAGGGTGGGATAAAACCTAACCCACCGGGTTTTTTGGGTTTTATTTATTGTTTCTGCTCTGGTCACTGTCGTTTCCTTTTTCCATGTTTTTACAAAATTACACGTTTCTTTGATTTGTGTATTTGTAAGACGAAATATATATTTTCAGTTAATAAAAAAAGTTTTCTTTTCTATTTAATGATTCTTTCAATGACTCTGATTCTGTTTCTTCAGAGAGTAGATCACTTTGTGTTATGTTTGTATTATTATTTCTTTCGTTCAATTAAAAATTTGTTATTTTTAAAAAATTCTAAAATAACCCAATGGTGGTTGGTGGGTTTCATTAATTGAAATTCTCTAAAAAACCCAGTAGATTTTGCCCGCCTGGGGAAATTCTATGCCAATCCTGTGTCGAACCGGGATGCAAACCAAAACAGTTGAAATGAGCTATTATTAATCGAATAATATGAGAATGGAAAATGACGTGTTCTATTTTAAAAAGAAACGAGCTTATTTCGTAAATAAAATTAGGATTCTTTCTCTCGGGGTGTCCTCGGTTGCGACATCCCTTCGGTCAAAATGCTACTGCTACAATCCTGAAATTTTGAAAATTAAGGATCGTCTTCAACACTTTTTTGACTGCTGAGCATCAGCCTCTTTCTCTAGGAAGAAGGCAACAGCACTAAGACTCCACCGTGGAGTCAAATCTGTCTAGATCCTGTTTTTATTGTTGATAGTGGCAGTCTTCAACACAGGAGCACCGTCGGCCTTACGAACCCTCCGATCCACGAAGACGGTGATTATTAGCAATTGAAAGTCATGACTCTAGACAAAACAATCCACCTTTGTTTAAATCAGTTCCTGTATAATTTTTCTAAAATTAAATGATTGTGTTTTCGCATGAATGGATTAACGAGTAAAAGTTGATATTTTCTGCTGTAGGATTATCTCTTATTATCAACAGTATAGTATGATATGGGAGATCTCCAATGCCCTGCGGTATTTTTTTGTTAAATTAAATAATGAATGTGAACATTATATTATTAATTTATGTTGAATAAAATATTTTCAAAATTACAAGTTTAATGAAGTTTGAAAATTTTCCAACTTATATTTTAGTCTAGGACCCCGTTGCGCATAAGTGGTTTTGTCTTTTCAAGAACTTATCAAAACTATCCCTAAATGAATGAAAATGGATGAAAATCCATTAAAATTTAAATAAAAAACTATATTGGACGGTGAAATAGGTAATCTTATGTTTTTTTGAAATATAAAACATTTTTTTGAATAATTTTTTTGTTTTCAGTTTCAGTTTTAGAATCTAGTATGTCGATGTGGATATGCAAAACACATGTCAATTAATTTTATTAAAAAAAATTTCCAGTATAGTTTTTGATTTTAATCTTAATGGATTTTCATTCATTTTCCTTCATTTAAGGATAGTTTTGATAAGTTCTTGAAGAGACGAAACCACTTATGTGCAACGGGCTTCCTGGACTAAAATGTAAGTTGGAAAATTTTCAAATTTTATTCAACATATAATTTCACAAGTTGATAAAAAAAATAAATAAAAAAATGTTTATTATAAACTTGTAAAATTATATGTTGAATAAAATATTTTAAAAGGTTACAAGTTGAATGAAATTTTAAAATTTTTTTACAATTTTAATGAAATTTTAAAATTTTCCAACTTAGATTTTAGTCTAGAACCCCATTGCGCAAAATGGTTTCGTCTTTTCAAGATATCATCAGCTAAACTATCCTAAATGAATGAAATGGATTAAAATTCATTAAAATTAAAGCAAAAACTATATTGGAAAATTTTTTTATAAAAAAATTAATTGACATGTGTTTTGACAAACCTATATCGACTTACTTTTTTGTAAAAAACTTTCAAATATCATTCAACTTGTAACCTTTTAAAATATTTTATTCAACATATTAAATTATTCTATTTTTTCTACAAAGTACATTTTCTTCCTTATTTCAGGGTTAATTTTTTGATTTTGTGTTATTTTTCATTGAAAGAAATATTTTGTAATTTTTTCAAAATTATCTGGGATTTGGTGAAACGTGGTCAAGTGACTACAAAATCGCTGCCAAGTCTTTTAAACTAATATACATAATATACGTGAATACTTTCTGCCGCAACATTTTCCCATCAAAATATATCAGAAACAGTAGAAAAAATTGTTTGTTTTTAATTTTTGAGGTTAAAAGGTGGTTCAATGTGGAACTTTTAGTATTTGGTCAGATCAAAAAGTTCTTTTCATTTCTTCTGAAAAATTTTCAGAAATTTGCTTTTCATTTTATTACTTGAATGTCTACAGCTGGGAAAATGTGCTTAAATAATTTTGCATAAAATGCAAAATATAATCTTTTGTTGAGAGTTTCCCGATAACTAAACTACTACCAGTCCGGTCTTGCGAAAACAGAACATCAAATGTTTATTCCGTATTTCCCCGCGGAATCCCAGTCTTGATATTTTATTTTGCATTGTTGAATTGTTGATAGATCCTCAGCTTATTTGATCTTGTTTTTTAATGGGTACATCTTAGCTGCTAATTATTATCCCCCCCCCCTTTCCGGATTTCCAAAACGACTTAAAACTGTATGTTCTTCGAATGGCCAAAGTGGCTAATAATTAAAGAACTCACGGGGATGAAAGTCGTACAGACTGGGCCGTACGGGGAAGTTCTATAGCCAAGGAGAGGAGGGGGGCACTCACTACTCAAAACCAAGAGGTGTAGTAAAATGTTCTGAAAGCTCGAAAAATAATTGGGTAATAGCAAATTTGTAGGAACTTATTTGATATAATAAACAATTAAATTCATCAATCGGGGTGCATCTTACAGTTTTGTACATCATCATTAGAACAAATACATCTGCTGCAGTTCGGGGAGTGGAAAAAATAGGAAGATACAGCATCTAAATAACCAAACTTGCGAATTTTAAAATTTGCAGTATCAAGTGAGTTCAAACTATCTTCAAAACCCAATTGCCTTTTTAGTTCTTAAACTATCAATAAAACTCAAATATAAATTATGGAATTTAATTGCCAATGAATCAAATACACTGTAAAAATTTGATTGACTTAAATTATTAACTTGAATGACAATATAATGAATATTATAAGCATTTTTAATAAATCAAGTTAAATTTTCAACTTGCATGAAGGTCTACAGATGAGCAATATGTCATGGGTTATTTACCTACTATGTACATTCGAGAGAGAGGTTGAGCTTAATTGAAATTTTAAATATAAAATTAATAAGGAATCAAGTTAACAATATTTGTTACCAAAACTAACAAATTGGAAGATAATCTTTTTAGTATCTAAATATAAATGGCTGTCTAACTAATAAAATAATTAACATAGTATGTACTAGTCCGGGAGAATGATAAATGCGTGGTAAACCGTACTCTGAAGTAACATTAAAATATAAATTGGTTCTCGCAAAACAGTATTGGCATTAAACCAGGTCGATCACATTTGTCTCAACTCGACGATCGGTACATAAAGTTGCTGTTTTTCTTTTTTGTAGACGAATAAGTGCTGGGTATTAAATTCAGCAGTAGGGACACATGTCATAATTGCATAACATTTTTTATCTTTTACCATGTGACATGGTAAGATTTTTGGAGCAACTCATTTGCATGTAATGGAATAACTTAAGAATCTGACGTGTAATTTTCACTATGTAGAAGTGGGAAAGAGTCTTGGTTCTGTTATTCCAACCATATCTCAATATTGGTTGGCTTTTTGGCAAATGAAAGCGTGGAAGAATTTGCTGGAAGCGAGACTTGATAACGTGGTAATAATTATTTGTCATTGACCTTTTGGATTTTAGAGACTTTTTGCGATAAGACTTTTTATGTCGGATATACCTACCATGTACTGATATTAATTATTTCTCAAATTATTATTATTTATCCGTAACTAAAGTTGAATATACGTAACGGATCTGCGTGTTAAAGTAATCGACATTCCATAGCATGTATAACCAACCAAATCGTTTTGTTTCAAGAACAATAAAATTGCTCTTTCGATCCCGCAAACACTGGTAATTTACGATGAAGTGTAAAGAAATCTAATTGACTTTATAATTAAGGTTATTGTAAACGGTTAATAACAGCACAATTATTTTTATTGTCGAGCAGAGGAAGTTATTGGAAGTAATTTGAGTAGTTGGTTGGCCGATTGAACCGTTGGTTGTGTATGTTGTTGTGCATACAGCTACACTTTGATATGTGCACCAATAATTAAGCGTGTAACTACTTCAATACAATTTCACTAACTTTGCATTGATCTTTGCCTCAATTTAATTCATTTGATTTGTTCCGAATCGGTTTCGGTATGTGGGTACCTATTAATTACCCACCTCACGATAAAAGTGACTTAAGTCACTTAATCGATTTAGTGAATTTATAGTTAATTTTAACGAGAAAATTGAATTCTTAATTATTTTTTGTTTAAGTTGATATTTTTTTAACTCGATTATGTTCAAATTAATCAAGAGGTTATTGTTATTGTTAATGGTGGAGTGTTAAATTAATGACAGCAGTTTAATACCTCCGCTTGTAAAACAAACCTTTATTAAATATTAATAGGTTTTTGATATAAGAGTGTGTAGGAAAAACACATTCAAATTCAACGACTATCATTAATTGATTATTTAGAGCTTTCAAAATTTTAGTATCGTAAAAATTACTGCTTCATTCATCGATCACTTTCTGGTAATTAACTTTTGCTCAAAATAAATTATATTGCCAATATATTTTCAAAATATGAATATAATTTTGCAATCAAAGTAGGAGTTATATCCAATAAATTGTTTGGAAATTTTATATCGTGTTCGTGTTTTTTTTTATCTGTGCCCTCCTAAAAAATTTATGGGGTATTAAATTATTAGTAATATTATTATAATATATAGTATATAAATATTTTAATTTATTAGGTAGGTAAAATCGCCAGGTGTAATTCTATCATATGTGAATATTTTTATCCGACACACCCAGAAATTTATGCGAATAGTAAGAAATTCGCTGACAACCTGTAATTTTTACAATAGAACATGGTTCGTGGTGTCAATTTTTTACCATCAGCATATTTTTTCCCATCTCCATGTGGTCCAAATGCTCACACCGGAACAATGGCGAATTTTATCCTTGGCCCCCGGGCGTCGTCCGATGCTTAGACACCCTTCGTATCGTTTGGGCATAATTACCTACTTGGTAATTAGGACATTAAACTGAAGGTTGGTTCAATTTTCATAAATTTGCATTTTGATCATTTTTAGCGTTCGACCTTGAATAATCAAGACGGAATAAAGCTTGCGGTACCTCACTCGCTCAATATTTTGGAAACGGTATCCGCGTTCGATTCCGGAATAGTTTAAACCCCGAAACGATTAAACGATCAAAGCAATTTTTTTTATATTATATAAAAAAATTATGTATGAGCGAGTAACAACTGTTGTAATCAGTAAAATAATTACCACAAACACTAGCGGTAATGTGTAGTTAGTGAGAGTGTGAAATGAGGTGCGCTTCCTCGCTCCACCAAACCATAACTAATTTGATACTCGTTTTTCTTTATGGTTTGTGTATCATTTTACGTGGTTACCTGAGGTGGAACGAATAATGCGGGACGGTACAAATATAAAATTTCACTTCACCATTAAAATTGTGCAAAATTTTGCTTGCAAAAAATTTGCTACGGTAATTTAAAACTTTTACTGATCTTTTTATCCAAGCAGAATGTTAATTTGATCCTTTGACATTTTGGGCCCACTTAAAAACTAACATCAGGCTAATATCTTAAAAACCAAATGCGGTGGCATTACTTTTTTTACTGTTTGTGTCTCAGTTTTACAACGATGTCGCCGTGAAGAAGCGATATATGGGCGAGATAAAGTGACGAATAAAATATAATTCTACAAAGTTGTTTTCTTGTAGATCGGCACTGTATCGTTGAACTGTGGAAGGACTGGTCGAACTCGTTTAAAACAGAATCTCTTGGTAGTTTTATTTTAACTTACATTCGTCCCAAGCCAAGATACATTGATAAATTTATTTTGTTTATTCGTACTTAATTAATTTAAATATTGTGATACACAACAGATAGATTAGTTTTTTCTTTCTTCCTTTTCTGTTCCGAAAAGCGTGTTATTGTTTTTCCTTTTTCATAACTTAATTACAGGTGTAACGAATATACGCGCGTAAATAATTAAATGAAAGCGATCCATTTGTGACGTAAACTATGGAGTCTCCTAATTATGGGAAAGCTTATTTTACTGATGGCGTTGGAATAATATTTCTTTTTAGTTGGAACGCGAAGCGATTTTAATTATCATGTATTTATGGTGTGTCGCCAATTGTGGAGTAAAATTCCTAGTTTCAGAAGAGTGACTACTGTGTTACGATCATCGACCGGATTCCAAACCCAGTAACGCAAGAGTAATGACTTGCCCTCACAGTAAATGTTTATTAAAATTCAAATAACACCTCACGAATGCATAATTTAATTTTAGAATGTTCGTGCGTTGGTGTGCAGCGATGTTATCAAATTTTGTGTCTCTGGTACCTGCTTGAACTATTAATTCCTGCTTCTAAAATTGTGGTGGAAGGCTTTCAATTAAAACTTGGAGGATTTGTTTTTCATTTTCGAAAGTGCACCCCAATTATCGATTTTAACCATTTAAATGTATTTCATTAAAATTCAAACTAGTGATTTTGGGCTTTTAAGTCAAGACAGTTAGAACTAACTTAATGTTCATCGTATTGTTATGGCCATTCATTTATCTTCGATCTTTGGTATAAATGGCGTGCTTGCTGGTGAAGTGCTTCCATTTGATTTAATTGGACGATAAAATCGAATACTTAGAAATTCTCTAAGGAATGGTTCAAGTTTTATCTGTCATGCTTCATTGCATTTCTTTCTTCGCTGTTTTATCGATAACTTGCTCGCATAAACTATGTTGTTATTTATGAAAATTTCAAATAATCTTTTAGCTGGAAACTAGGCGATCAGGAAAGTGTAACTTGTAATTAAGTGGCAATTAAATAGTGGAAGTGGTACGATTAGTAAAACAACTTACAACTAAATTGGTTTTAACGTGGTTTTAATGTAGGCGAGGTACAAGACCACCTGCCGCATTTTATATTACTCAAAATAGTATCGTGGTGTGGCCGTTGGTGTTACATCATTTTTTCAACAAATAATAAATAGTACCTATTCTTCCTTTCTTTTTATTTATCGTTATTTACTAGGGAATGTCAGAAATCAGGGTGGAAAGGACAAATCAGGGTAAGAGTCACCTTGGTGTTGGTAGGGGCGCCAGATGAAATTAATAAAAGTTAAAAACTAGGAATAAAGCTGATTTATATTGTAACAGTAAATTTAAAAGGACGTGCGGCTGGAAGACCGCTCGAAATTTAAATCCTTTCGTCATTTCTCGCTTTCTAGTGATATTCGAGGGTTATTTTTATCTGATAGTAAAAGGTGTGGGGTTTGTATCATAAAACTGGGAATATGAGACAATACTAATACAAAATGCAAATCAAAATAGAAACCAAGTTGAAGATTTGAATCCACAATTCTCATTCAATCAATTCAATCAAAAATACTTTTTGTAATTCCTGAAGAGAATATACAAAAATATCCATTAGCAAAGTTGAATTGCCTTAGTCTTATCAATAATATCATGACCACAAAACATTGTTTTTCCCATTGGAATACTTCCCTAAACACGAAAAATCTCAGCAAAACAAGGGAAAAAGAAAGAAAAACAAGGAAAAACCTTCTTATCGAACACTGCTCCACAGCTATCGTTTTCTCAACTTGATAAACTCAACGCCATAATTATTTGACAATTATTTTAATGTCAAAATTTATTAAATAATTGAAAATGTTTATTAACTTGTGAAATTAGTATATGTTCATTTTTAAAAATTACAAGTTTAGTGAAATTTGAAAATTTTCCAACTTACATTTTAGTCTAACAGATCCCGTACAAAGTGATTTTGTCTTATCAAGAACTCATTATCCCTTTTCTTTTCAAAACACATGTCAATTAAATTTACTAAAATTTTCCAATATAATTTTTGATTTTAATGGATTTTAATCCATTTTATTTATTTAGGAACTGTTTAACTGATAAGTTCTTGACAAGACGAAACCACTTTGTACGACTTTTATTCAACATAAAATTTATTAAATCAAAACTAACTCAAAATTGGTGGAAAATTAATCCAGGTATGCCAGTCCTTATTAATTACAAATAAAATTATTTACCCACGACATACATCTTATGGCGATTTAACAAAGTAAAAAAATAACAATTGGGTGGCCCCGAAGGATAAGCAAGCTCAAGGAGTTTCGCGCTTGAAAGACTCTGTAACGGGTAAATCATCGTTGCAAATTCGGCAGTTCGTTTTTCGGGCCAAGTCAGAAAACCCGAACGTAAGGTACAATTTTTCCTATAAAAATACGAAAGAGAACAATGATACAAGACTTTTAAGGTGAGGTAGACTTTGATAGGTTCTATATTAAACCCACAATTCAAATTTGAAGTTCACCAAATTCCCATAACAAACACATGTAGGTCAGGGTACGTAACCAGGACCTTTTGTTAACTGTGACGTCAATTTTATCCAAATTTGGCAAATCTTTTTCTGAAACAATTCGCACACTACCAGGCTACAAATTATTCCAATGCAGAAAGTCAAAGGTTTCTTTAAAATATTTAAATTTAAGTAAATTTGATAAAACTGAAATTGCTAATTCTAGAAAATTGGTTCTAAATTTCGTCCCCCCTTGAAAAATCTATTAACTGTACTTTTCCTTGTGATATTAATACAAAAGATACAGCAATCGGTATGTAGGTATTTGCAATGTAGTAGACAATTCGTTGGAAAATAAAAAAAATTGTTTTGTCGGGCAATTTATTGAAAGGACAAGTTGCAGATGAATTTTTATTGGCGGTTCAGTAGAGCAGTCTTCGTGACACCACTCGAAAATTTTAAGAGAATTATTGCGTAATATTGTACAACAATTAATTTATTCTTGACGAGGTACCAGTCACTCCCAAGGATCTTTCGCGTTGCAGGGATGTTTTTTCAAGCGGGCGCCGCCGAAGGCGGCGTCAATCATCACAAATACATTATAAATATAAAATATCCTAAAATTTAATTATTGATGGACATAGTTACAATTTCAAAAGAATCCATGGGAAAATTGCATTCCAATTAACCGTTAAAGCTGTTTTTTCGAAAATTTGTAGTTCGATCGCATATTTTCCCTATTTTATTAAAAATTTATATTATACGTAGCAATTTAAAAAACAAGTTTTGATAAGTTCGTAGCAAGTGCATTTCCAACAACTTAAAAAATATTTTATCTCAAAATTTTATACGCATTTAAAAATTAAGCACTTCAGCTATTAAAATTTCCACACTTAATTTCACAAGGACATCTAAATAAATTCATTAAGAAAACTATAATGGGGTTTTGCTAGAAAAAATTTGTCGTAAAAAATATACGAGCATACGATTTTATGTCATGAGTAAAGTGGTTTTTTCACCATATATATCCAAAGATTACCACGAAGGTATGGTATTTAACCATCACGCTGACTGCGATAACCACGATTAAAACAGAAACACGTACCCCCTCATCCCTTAACGCACTGTCTTATCTGCTGCAAATTAGTATAAAGAATTTAAAAAATTGTTTTTAACAGAATTAACCCACCTAGGTTTATAAAAATATACTTTACAATATAGATTACCTATAATTTGCAATTTGTTTGTTGTTTTAATCTCAAAACATAAAATTGTTTCGGTAATGTGCCAGGACATTTGCTACATGCAAGAGGTTTTTTAAAATCCTGCCAACTGGATAAATGCCAAATTGTTATTTTTCGTTAGACACAAGGGTAGCCACAATATTTTTATTGGGCTATTAGTTGAGAATGTGATGAACGCTATTACCAAATGAATTATTGGCAGCAAAATATATTGTGGGATTAAGTATAAGTTGAGTTTGGAATCTGCTTGCAGTCGGAAAATATTTTAAATGCTTAATCCTGCGATAACTAATCAAAATATTTATCTAGTTTTAGGAGAATGAATAGAATTTATTACCGCTCCCACTCGTTTTGGGGGTTGAAATTTGTTTTAAATTTCTAAAAATAATCTTCTCCCTAATTTATTCCTTCGACGCCCTTTGACTTCCGCAACGATGACTGATGAGTGAGTTGTTTTTGAATCCGGAAGGGTGTGCATCGTGCAAGTGAAATAAGGCAAAATCGAGTGAATGTTGTCATAGGAGTTCAAGTTGGCTGGTTTATTATGGGCAGAAGCCCTTATAATCTATCACGTGCCCAAAGGAACTTTTCGAATAGATCAATAAAAGACTGGCTGGTGAATTGTGTGTCTTGAAGTGGTAGTTTAGGACTCGATTTGAATTCGTGACAGTCGGTGCTTTAATTTTGAATATTTCTCTCGATAAAATTTTTTATTTGTTTGTCGAACGTACAAAAAGGCAATAAGGGCCGAGGGTATTTTTATCTGGTCGAAAGTTAGAATCGGTTCGGTGATTTTAAAAATGACCGAACCGATAATGAAACGACAATCGAATTTCATAATTTGTGGTTTATATTTGGTTTCTATAAGCAAATAATCTGTTATTAGAGAACCAAACCGAAATTAGCTTCGATGGCAAGCTGAAGGGTATCCCGAGGGTATTAAAAGCTGCGGTAACAGACGTTGCTGGCCGATACCACGCTGCCAAGAGCTGAGAGCGTGGTTTGCGGTTACGGTCCAGGGTCCACCACTAACCCCTTCATCCCGTAAGGCTACTAACTGTTCCGCATTCTTCACATGGGCGCACGTGCTTTGAATACTTTGGGTGGTATCAGATTACCATTAAAATCTTAGGGTGTGCATTATAATTGAATTTGTAATGGAGAGAGTATATAAAATGATTATGATTGAGCCCGGTACTTAGTACTCATTTGGATTATTAAAGACAAACTTTTCTCTTTATTTTATATCATTGCTAATTTGTTTTTTTAAACAAGTTAGTATATAGTTAATACGTTTTGTGCGTGCACGTAATGGGCCATAATTAAGAAAACGTATGTTTTTTTGATTAATAATGTAAAGCAGCAGTATTAACGAGACAAAGGAAATTAGTGTTGTGAAAAAACTGTTTGGTCGTAGTTTTTCCAACTTAATTAAGTCAAGTAAGAAAAAGTTATAGTCAATTAGGTAGTAGCGATATAATCTAGGTGTTGCAAATTCATGTGGTGTATAATTAATTTGATCAAAGGATTAAACGCAGTTGTTTTGTGTTGTAAGACACTAACACCTTTTAACCGATTTTCAAACGTTTCGGCTTAATTACTTTTCAACCAAGTAGTGGTGCTCGACGTGTATACTCGGAAATGGTATTAGGTTTAAAGGGATTGGGTCTAGTGATCCGAAGCAGCATGAAAAGGTAATATCGGGCGACATTTGGTGGAGGAGATCGTAAATACAACCTCTACAAACGACGAGGCGGTCCGTATGGAATTGCTTAGAGGCGAAGTAATAGTGAACAGCTATTTCCTCGTGTAATTTAGGGTCTCAAACCAGGTGGCTAGGCGTCGTTGGTTGCCCGCAAGGGACGCTGTTTATATCAAACGCGTTTCCCTGAAAAGGTTCTCGAAAGTCGTTACAAATTCAGGGTAAACAGTTTTCAAACTGGACCCCTTTTAACAATTTAAAGTGTTTGTTCTTTATTTTCAAACCACAGACTGTTGTTTGATAACAAAATATTAAATATTGATATTGTTTTATCTAAAATATTAAATTCCGAATGGCGCTATTTTCACCCGCTGGCCAAAAGTTAGCCGCCGCTATCAATTTTCCTCGGAGTCACCATTTTATCGAATTAGAATTTATTGTTTTTATTGAATACTCGTGCAATTTTTAAAGAGTCGACGAGCTTAACGAAAGTTTACCGAAATAATATTTTAACGTCGTCGAAAATTATTAGTTGTGTTTATACAGTGTGAGTAAATTCAAATCATTATATTGACATAGAGAACATTAGGTACACATAAATATTTATCAATTGAAATATTAATTTATATTGTGCTTTGGATATTAGAAGGAAAAGCGTTTGCACAAATTTACTGTCGGTGTTGGGAGCAATTTTAATAATGCAAAACTAACATGTAATTCCTAAATACGCCAGTACTACCAAGTTTCAGGTGCATGTTAGTGCAATACAAGTACTGAATTAATACCTAAAATGCAAATACAACTGCTAATTCCTAAGCGCATTTCACATTCATAGCATTGTGTAATCAAACAAGCACAGAAGAGATTAGTAAGTGTCTCATTTAATTCTACCATCCACAATATCACAAGAATGAACACTTGATGTTACTAAATAATAATTTCAATCAAATTTAACTGACATTCAGGGTGCAGTGCACAGGACCGTAACGCTTCGGAAGGCAGCATTTTTTATCTTCTTTGTTTTGACATCATCAAATCTGATACATCAATCATTTACGTGTTCAATTATTATTTTCAAGAGAAATACTTGTTATTTGATATTTTATCTCAAGCAGGAATTTTTGCTTAGATTCGCCAAGCGATTGTAGCAGCTTAACGTCAATTCGATGTAGATACGATCAATTTATGGTCAATTAATTTTAGTTTTTATATTGAATATTGCATTTCACTTCTGATTAGTGTTTCATAAATTTGCTTTCCCGTTTAAATCCATTAAAATTAAAACGAAAATACGGGGTAATCTCAAAAGCACGGTACTATTTTGAATAAGTTTGCAGCTCCCCGACTCGAACGGCACCGAATTTCTTTAATAACAGTTTTTTACTTTCTCCAGAAGAAGGATTATAGCATTATTCTAAATAGTACCGCAATAAGTGGTAAGTTGTGTCTATTATAAGACTAGAGGTCATGATTGTGCGGCTTGAAGGCCGCGTTAGGAGACTAAAATAAAAAAATTTAGGCTGTTCACTAACCGCAACTTCATTGGGTACCATTTAATTTTTAAAATTATTTTCCAAATTTGTTTAAAATGTAGTCCAATAGGATATGCCTGCCCATATCCATTAATATGATCTTATCTTGCCCTTACACTTCATAATTTTTTTAAATTGAATAATTAATAATAAAATCATCGAATTCTTTTCCAAAAACGAAACTTGTAGGATTCGAGAAAGATCTTCACAATTTTTTCAAAATTACTTAATATAATCTTCAAAATTAAAATTATACTAGAAGGCTATGGTTGTGCGGCCTGAAGGCCGCACCGGGGGAAATATTTTGAATTCGCTTATATGTACACATTATACATGAACAGATTGATAAATAAGTTTAGGTTTTATTATGTAATTGTTATTAATTTTAATTTAATTATCGGAGGATAGATACGCAGACACATTATTTTTATCTGTAACAATATTGCTTTACTATATTGGAAATCAATATTGCCTCGTTAAGCTTTTACTACATTGCCACAATATTGCGATGTTTTGGTATTATTATTGTAATATATTGTAACAATATTGCACTACTATATTGGTACTATATTGTAAATCAATATTGTCCCTTAATATTGGTCACAATATTGTTACATATCAATTTAATATTGCACCAATATTGTGTCTTGTATTTCAACAATATTGCACCAGTATATTGCTGCTATATTGAAAATTAATATTGCTATTATAAATCTTCATATAGCTACATTGCAGATCAATATTGCACCAATATTGTGTGCTATATTGTAACAATATTGCACCACTGTATTGGTACTATATTGAAAATCAATATTGCTTTAATATTTGTTTAAGATATTGCCAAATGCTTACATTACTAGATGTTGACGCTATATTGTAAATCAATATTGAGCCAATATTTTGTGCTATATTGTGACAATATTGGACCACTATAATAAAAATCAATATTGCCTGAATATTATCATGTTTAATATCTTGCAAGACATTCCGGTTTTTATATGGGGAATGGTTCATGAGCGATTTTAAATTTTTTTTACGAATATCATAAAATTCCATTAAATGCATACTATGAATAAAAAAATTGCAAATATTAAATCGCAACTGCGTGCAAATAAGGGGGTTAAGTCAAAAACGATCAATGGAAAAAAAGTGGAATTGGAATTAAAGCTGGTAATTAATATTTTATTCTGACGTTGTGAAATGAAAGTGAAATGAAATGAAAAGCGTCTTGAACAACATAATCGCAAAATATTGACTTAACTCTTTATTTGCGCGCAGTACCGAAATAATATTGCATCAAATTATTGTGTGCTACATGGGATAGGTTATTATTATATTTAATCATAAATTAATTTAAATTTAGTTTTTTTAAGTTGGCAAGAACTTTTAACTTGGTATAAAAAATTGACCAATGAATGAGGCGATCCGGAAGGATAGATAGATACACATGTATAATTATTTTCAATTAATAATTGGTTGCCAAGGTTGTGCGGCCTGAAGGCCGCACTCATGGGGATAATTTGTGATTATGATAATTTGATAAAATGTAACGAAATTCTCTTTAAAAAAGGTTAGGTATAAATATGCATGTTTTTCCTCGGATCAATACTTTCTGAGCAGTAGCCGCACGAAATAAAAAATACTCTTAAATTTTGTTAATCGGTGATGGTTTTATTTATTCTTTCCAATGCGTATTCTCATCTCTTTTGTGGGTATGTACTGTGTAATACGAAAAACTGAAGACGAAAAGATCATTTGGTCCTTTTTTTGTGCGGTATTAATTGGTTTGATGAAAATCATGCATAGGACCTATTTCATCGATAATTTAATTACCTTCAACTTTGTATTTTACCACTAGGCGAGTAAGGTGCACATGCAAAGAGTTATCGTACAAAACTTGAGGTAACAGAATGTTTAGCCCAAATTAGTACTTTTTATTTCATGTCTGTGGAGAGCGTTCGAAATTTCATGACATTTTATAGGTTTAGAACCACGGTGTGTTAAACACCACGGGATTCTTTGTCTCAAATACAAACCACCAATGAAACAAATGCAATTTTTTGTAAATATTTGTCATTTTATTCTTTTTTTTTTAATTTGAAGATGTATTTTTTTTCATAAAGTAAGAATTGGAATATGGGTTTAAAATTCTAACTTTATATTATGTACAATTAAAATATGGTTGCGATGTGTGAGGATAGAGGAAAGTGTTCGTATTATTGAGATTGCACTGTATTTAAATCGTAGTGCTAAATGAGACACATTACGATTCACCATTAAAGAAAGTATTTTTAATAATACTTACGTATTACTACTACAAATGCGGGCAATTATTGGCTAACAGCTGTCACATAAAAGTCGATTTTTAATTTCCATAATTTAATTCTATATTAGGCCTCAAGTTAATCGAGACTGTGCTATTAAGGCAACTCTATTTTAATGTTAGTTGTCGACAATAAAATTACAGTGACTAGTTTTACTTAATAATACGTACATATGTTATTTCAAAAGCCACATATACATAAGCATCACCTGCTAAAGCGCTTTTCTATAATTTGCATGGGTAAATGAACCATTTAATTTGTAAGTAGATCCTTATACACAAGTCAACAGAACCCATAATTGTGAAACTTAATTAAATGGCAATTATTTCTGCAAAGTATACGTTAATACCCGGGTTTTTTAGTACCTTTAGGTCAATCGTGAAGTTTTTTCAACCCAAAACACTGATATTATTTCGTTCGTAACTTCACAACCAAGTTTTTCGGTCGCGGCTTGGTGGGAAAATATTGTATGTTACTTGGTAATTACTTATAAATGCCCCCGCGTCGAAACGCCGCCGCACTTTCTAAATCCATCCGAATACTTACTCAAATATAAATTTTGCAAATTGGACCAAGAACGTAAAATTTTTCTCTAATTAATTTAAGTGCTTATTTATTGGCCACTTGAGTTTGACTAATCGCGCAATTGAAAGATTTATTTTCTGGCATTCTAATCTTAATTGTTACATTTTTTTAAGTGTTATTTGGTTTAATTTATTAACGCTGTCGAATGATCAAAGCAAAAACGCCTTCACTTTTCCAAATTGAAAATTTACAGCAAGTTTTGAGTAGTAGCAATTTGGGATCAAAACTAACTTGGATTTCGATCATAAATTTATAACTAAATGCGGTTGATTAAATTTTGCTGGAACTGTTAATGGATAAAGTGAGTTGGTATGTCGCTCCAAAAGTGCTGATAGGTATCTCAAAATTATTTAGATTGGGGCAAATTTCAAGTTAGTTTGTGAAAGTTTTCATTTTTGATTTGCACCGGGTCAAACTGCGGATACAGTTGCAATTTCATATGTAGTATGTTTTTCCCATATAAGAGATAATGGAAGGATCTAACAGAACTTTTCAGATGAAGATAAACAAGTACGAACAAATTTAGTGTGTTGAATATGTAGGTGGTATTTACCGCATATAGATCGTTACAATAGTGAGCATGTAGCAGTGGCATAGACGTTTAAGGAACAAACAAAATTCTTGGCATGGAAACTTCATGTTCGTGCTGGCTACTATTGTATGCTAATTTAGTTCCGCCTCCACGCGCTCATAACCACCGACATGTTTGTGTGTTTATCTTGGTAAATTAATAAATTTATTCATTAAAAATTTTGTTACTACTACTTTATCTAATAGAACTTTGGCCGAAATAATTGATGTTCCTTCAGCACGCACTTGACCTCTTCCAACTTCTTTTTCGTACAATTCTGTTTCGTTTTCAATCCGAACATTGGGTTTTAATTTTTCACGATTTAAGTAGCAGGAAAAATAATCACTTGAGCTTTAATGAGTTCAAAACAATACATCTGATATCGATTTGAAAAGCTTTTTATGTTAATAAAAAATAAGGTTCGATGCTGATAAAAAGTTTCCAATGTATTGAATTTTTAAATCGTGTTGATTATTTTTCTAAGAGCTTTCCAAACAATATTATTTTTAAAACTTGAATATTTCGTCATTTGGCTACTCTAAGTGCTCATCAACATTCTTTCTCGAAATCAATTGCACTAAAACAATATCAAGCTATTAATATCGAGATTAGTGACCTTATCGTTACAATGTGCTATAACGACAAGATAATGTCATAATTTTACAAATAAGCACTTCACATTTATTATTTTGCCACGAAGCTTGTTTTCGAGTGTCCCTGTGACGTCTCGAAGAAGAAGAAGAAAAATTATTATTATTATTCAAAAATATTTGCGACGTCCAATCAAATTAAACGTATAAGAATGAGATACTTGAATTTGATTGGTTCTTGCGTCTACAACACTAATCTCGTTCGTTGTGAATGCTACTTTAGATTTCGACTAACAAATCTTGTTGTAAACCTTCTTCAGCTGTCCGACCAGGTTTGTTTATTTACAACTTCCTCGAATGGTGTTTTGACTTTAGACCGTTTTCCAATTTAGTTCCTGCAATGTGTCCAAATTAATGGAACAAGAGTGGAATAAAAATTAAATCTGTTAGATAAAATGTCGATAAGTACTGGAATTAATCCCATAATTGCCGGGAGTATAAATTGAAATATGAAAACAAACACACATAAATCTCAATCAAAACGGCTGTCCATGGGCAAACTGTTCGCAAAATCAATATTTGGCACTAAAAGCCGTAATATTTATAAGGAAATGATATGCAGCTTGTGTACACACCTGAATGGGCGCATGCTAATATTTACACTGCCCAAAAGCAAATAAATATACGCCCGGCAATATCCGAAAGATCCCCTATGCTGCCGCGGTTTACAACATTTTATCCTTAAAGCTGAGAGTTGGATCGATACTTCCTGTTTGAAGGTTTTGTCCCGATGATAAAGAAACTGTTTAACATAAACGTCAAGTTGTTAATCATTAATAAATAATGCAGTCGCGTACTATTTATTATTCATGGATTGTTTGGACACTTCTTGTAAAGCTAATGGAATCGATTGATTGCTTTTGCATTCTACATCCACACGAACCGAACAATGTGTGGGTTGTATATTTAAAATTGAGTAATTTGAGAAAGCCGCTATAAAATTTTACGGTTTTTGGCAAGTGCGGTGTTTATTTTTGGTTTGAAATAAGTCATCGCGGACGACACCAAATTAGTTGTTCCAGTCGAAACTCAAGATGGTAAGACCACACCGAAAATAGCTCATTCAACTTAATTAACAAGGTTCGCCGTGACTAAAATACTTTTGTAATTGCAAATTACGCGTGAAGTTAAATTTCATCGTCATGCACTTATACCCAAATTACTGGAACGAAAATCCTCGAAATCATTTTCGACATTTTCTGATAAAACAATTATTATTTTGTAATAACCTAAAGCTGAAAATTGTCGGGAGGGTCGATCGTCTATTTACATTTCCTGTGCAAAGCTTGTTCGGATACCTATGTAAGATTTATCCAACATACAAGACACCATTGTAGTAAAATCCGTTGTGGTGACAGCTGCTTTCTTGGGAAGACATGACCCGTGTCACAAATCCAGTCACGACGGTAGCTTCAACTCACGTTTATGAAAGACAATGACGTTTCCTTTTTCTATTACTTTCTTCCATGTTTAGTAATATAAACATGTATTTACGAAACGCGAAATTGAATTGTAAATAAAATTGCACGTCTCTTGCATTTATTCGTATGAGGTGTTTCGAAATTACACCAAACTATGCTTCACCAGCACTACATACATATGTATTTACAGTGACTAAAAAAAGTCTCCGTACGACACTATTCTAACAATTTAAATTACAATTACTCCGTTTTTTACCATTATTTTTGTTATGAAATATGATAAAATATAAATATTGACATTCATGCATTAGTTTTAAGAAAAATTTTAAAAATTTACTAAAATCCGTCTGTAAGCAAGAAAAATTTAAACAAACTGCCATAATCTGTCTATAAAAAGTCTCCGTACGATGATGCATATAGAAAATGTTTCCCTTTGTAGACGCACGATAAGCACTTTTATTTTTAAATTGCAACGTTTTACAATACATTGCAATGTTACTATTACATTACGCAATTAATTTTTTTAGGTTTTAGTTACGGTGACCGTGTTTCAAGGGCAATAACAAAAATAAGCAAAGAAATTTTCTTCGAGGTGCGACAAACAATAATTAAATTGTATTGTGAAGGCATATCAATGCGCGAGATCGGGAAAATTATCGGAAACCTAATTTAAGTGTTCAATACATCATTAAAAATTATGAAAACAAAGGTTTCTTGAAAAGTAAGCCCTTTCTGGACGCCCCAAGATACTAAATAATATTATGAATCGTGCTATTATATGCGAAGTGAAGAAAACCCCAGAATAAGTGCTACAAAATTGGGGATGAAGTACGTAATAAACTTTATATTAGTGTTTCGGACCAGACAATCAGAAATTTGCTCAGAAAAGACAATTTTAATGACCGGGTTGCTAGATGTAGCCTCTAATTTCAAAAGTTAATAAAAGTAAAAGATTCAAATTTGCAATAGAACACAGAAACAAAGAAAAAATAAAGAAAAAAAGATGAAAAAAGTTCTGAAATTGAGTGATTTTTACAGACGAGAGTAAGTTTAATATTTTCGGTTCTGATGGAAGAAAAAAATTGTGACGAAAATCAAACGAAGCGCTTAATATGAAAAACGTTATTCCCACAGTAAAACATGGTGGTAGAAGTGTTTTACTTTGGAGTCTATTGCAGCGTCGGGTGTGGGAAAATTATATTTTATTGATTCCATAATGGACAAGTGGGTATATTTAGATATTTTAGACACTAATTTAAAATACAGCCCGATCAAATTAAGCTTTCAAACAATTTTATCTTCCAACAAGACCAAGTTCGTATACATACGTCAATGATTGTTAAAGAATAGCTCCTTTGTCATGTGCCCAAACAAGTTGCATTCACCCCCAAAGTCCCTACTTGAATCCCATCGAGCACCTGTGGGATGAATTAAACCGCAGAATTCGTAAACACGATATTACGAACAAAAATACTCTTAAGAGGGTATTACAGGAAGAATGGGACAAAATTGGGTCAGATATGACAACAAATTTAGTGGAGTCAATGCCAAGACGTGTGGGGCAGTGATTAAAGCTAAAGGGTTTTGTACAAAATATTAAATATTAACATAAACATTTCTATGCCTATTTTTAAGTACCGTACGGAGACTTTTAGTAGATTTTGTAGATAGATTATGGCAGTTTGTTTACATTTTTCTTTCTTACGAACGGATTTTCGTAAATTGTTTAAAAATTTTTTAAACTAATGCGTGAATGTACATATTTATATTTTATCGAATTTCATAAAAAATAATATTAAAAACGGAGTAATTGTCATTTAAATTGCTAGAATGGTATCGTACGGAGACTTTTTAGTCACTGTACATGCAGTGCCGTCTCGTAGCATTTTGACATCACAACTGATTGAATACTAATGTTGTGCGGCTCCGAGGCCGCATTTAAATGGATAATTTTGAATTACATTGTCGGAAATTTACCCGATAAGCAATTTTATTTGTGGATTCTTTCCCTGTCTTTATTGTTAATGCATTAATCCATTCGTGCGCGTCTACAATTCCCGCGTTTAATCTCAATTCTAAAGTGTAGCCACTGAACTGTAGTTTTACCAAATATACGCAATTTACATGCTATAAACAGGATTGCTGTATGTTTCCAAGTTAAAAAGTGCGTTTTAACTTTTTTAGTTAAAAAAGTAGCGGGGCAATTTTACCATGCAATTGAAGAATCTAGCAGTTACTAAAAATTGAATTGATGGTTAATACTTGTAATTTCTTAGGATTTTTAATCCGACTTTATTTTTTAATAAAATGTAGTAGGTTCACCATCAGCCATCGATGCAATTTTTAGTAACTTGACTTACTAGGTTCTTCGATTGACCGGTAGAATTGAAACAAAACACAAAAATGAAAGTATGATTAATTTATTAACTTAACTATAATTTATTTTCATTTGAACGGTGGTGCGGGTTCAAAACAAACGCCACTGTGCAAATGAAATATTTTTGCGAAATTTTATTCCACGGTCGAACCAATTATAATTTTTGCATTCGTTAGCAATTCAGATGTTTTTATTATCCACGTAGTATGTAAAGTGTTGTAATAAACTGCATTTTTAAATAAAGTTTAATTATATGCGATTATTTGCGTCTTTGTAATTGATTACCCATACATATGTAACTAAATAAATAATGACAAACTGGTTATTGAAAAAAAAAAGTTGCTTTATTGCTGATGTGGTTTTCGTTATTACTTAACTTAAAAATGGAATTTTCAATTGTGTTTTTTATATTACAGGGTCCACCGCAACCAGGACAACCATTTAAGTTCACCGTAGGCGAATCCTGCGACAGGATAAAGGAAGAATTTAATTTTCTTCAAGCTCAATACCATAAGTAAGTATTTTGTTTTTATAGAGGTACTTTCTGCGGAAAATTACCATTACGTGGACTGTGTGGCCTGATTTACAGAACGTTACATTATTTACAATCGTTTATGTTAGTTTTCGATTTTTTCCCCCTGGTATTTCAAATAAGACTGTCTGCATCATACATTTATTATGTCGAATCCTTACAATAAATAACCGGTAGCGATTGTCCGTTCGTGATATCCGTACTTGTTCTTTTGAAACCTGTCGTCTGTCACATGTTCCTGAAAAGGAATGTGACGTTAATAATGCATCCGAATTACCATTATTTTGCTAACAATGTGGGATATTTTCTTTTATGCATGGTTGTTACGACATACCCTTTTTATGCCCTGCTCTTCAAGCAGATTATGTATATAAAGGTGTTTTTTGTTTGTTCTGTCAAAATTTAACACTTCATAATTTTCATACTCCAGTAAAATTTTAATCCTACAAGTATAACTTTGTTATAATTTGCTGAACATTTTCCCATTTTCGGAAGTTGTTTACCGAGTTTGGCAGTAGTTTAGCACTTTCCTCGTTCTGATGTTGGAGTTTTCAAGTAGCTTAAGTTACTTTGTGTTTATTGGATAAGCCCGTTTTCACCACTTAAAATGTTGAGTGTTTCTCGATCGGCCAAAAAGAAGCTTACATTTTGAGTGTAGGTGGTGCAAACGGGCATTGGCAGCCCTCATCCATCCAATCGCAGGAAGAGATTCACTCTGCTAAGATTCACTAAATTGATAATCCACACTACTAAAATGGTGCATGTATATATATGTCCAAGGAGCAGGATCTGAAAAATAAATTTTGAAAAACTCAAAGCAAGGATCACATTTTTTAGATCAATGCCGAACTTGACCTTGATTGGATGGATGGGGGGGGGTTGATTTTCACATATAGGGCGTGTGAAAAAGCTTAATTTTACAATTTTTCAAATCTATTTACTTTTTAATAATAACGTAACTAATAATTTGTTATTGATCGTGTTCTAGCCTGAAATTGGAATGCGAGAAATTAGCCAGTGAAAAAATAGAAATCCAAAGGCATTACGTAATGGTAAGTAATTATTTTGATTCTTTAGATAAATTCAAACCACTCCACTATTAATATAATTAAATTATTAAAAAATAATCCATCTTGATGGTAAATAGAGATTTCGCTACTAAAATTATTCCTTTTCATTTAAGAGTGCTATTGAATTGATATGATAAATGGTACTTATCATCCAATTAAATTTGACCTAATTAAAAGGTTATTATCGCATTAATAAGAGTAGACTTTCAATTGCTGCATATTATTTCTATTAATAAAGAAAATGATGCGCACTAATTTTGAAAGCAGTAAAATAAAAATTAAATTAATTTACTCAGACTCTTAATGCCATTTTAAAAGGATTATTTTTTGTTTGGAAAATCTCATTGGAGAGTCGTTAGGAAGATATAAAAATACCATAATATAGAAGCAACTTTGAATGAATGTGATATTAACACGAAAAAACGTCCTTTATTGCATGACTGACATTCCAAAATAGGTGGTCTATCAACGGATATTAGTTTTTGTAAAGCTTTATCGACTTGAAAAGTAAGTCGATTAGCATTAACAAAACCGTCTCGTTTTGTACTCGTCGTTTTTCCTAGTTTAAATTCCTGCTGGTTCTTCTCGGAAAGACGTGGCGAAAGCTCTTGATTACAAATGTGCCAAAAGATTTTAAATTTTTTGCATATTATCGAATTTTGCCCTTTTATGGGGGGAACTCTTGTAATACGAGGTCGAAATGGAACACCTAGCAAGTGAGTTTTTGACGTACTGCATAAATTTAATTTATCCACCTGTTTCTGTTATGCATTTTCTTCTAGAATTTTGCTATTTTAAATACCATTTCAGTGGTTGAACGCAAATAAGCGTGACTAACAGCTATTTTGTGAGTAAATAGAGTAGTTAAACCGGTAGCCCAAGAAATATATATCATTAAGATAATATCTAAACAAAATTCTTTTTCTTAATCATTTTGAGACAAAGAACACGCCATCGCGCTTCTTGCGGTTGTTTATTTAGATAAACGCGATTTTGGGAAACCCAATCCAATTTGGCAGAGGCAATCCGTCTCGCTTTATTCGCTCTATCTATGCAACCAGTCAAACACATACCGGTGCATCTGGTAATGGCTAATTGAATCTCGACGTAAAACAATCGTACACCTTGTATCTAGAATAAAAAAATTGCTTGGGAAAAGCCACACCATTATTATGGAAGAACAAGCAGGGAAGTTCATCGAAAATTCTTCCAAATTTACACCGATGACGACGGATGGGGTCAAAATACTTATTTTCAATACTTAAATACAGTTTTCGAGTATTTTTCGAGCAAAGTAAAAAATATTAGAAATTACGAGGGTTAAAGAGGAAAATGGGGTTGAACCCTCCAAGTACTCCGTTCCTGTTGTGAATGTGAAATAAAACGAGAAAAGAAATCATTTTACTTTTAATTTGAAGGGTTGTTTCGTTAATATAAAAACCACAGGTTTCCTTATCACCCCTAAATACAAAAGGAGTCACGCAATTGAGATACAATTTTCACTTTTCTTGATAAACATTCCATATTTAGGTAAAACTGATAAAATCTGAAAGGAAACGTTAAGGTAAATTGCTTTTTCTGAAGGTGTTAATTAACATTTTACCCTAAAAATTGAAACAACAATAACAACATGAAAGGGGTGCTTATTTTGCAACTTTTTCGATGAGGACATTTTTTCGTGCGCTTTATCGTCAATAACGGAACCTTCGCAACCGAAAAGATAGAAAAAAACGACCGGGGTTTCGGAACCAAGTAGTGAGGATCATCAATATTTTATTGATGGCCCAGTTAGGCCAGGAGTCAAATGGATAGAATTAAATTAATTTTGCGTTTAATTTTCAAGTTTGGATCGATAGATTGTACATTAAATTTTTATTGCATTGGCAGTAAGTATTCCTTTATAAAATAATTATGTCAATTTTAGAGGTCTTCACTTAATAACTTAATTTGATGTTCCATTAGTTGATCGAATCCACTCAATTATTTACGACCTTTTTCTTATGTTAAAAGTTTGTATAAGAAAAGTTTCGTTATGACGTGTATTAGCATTGTTAACAATTTATTAGGGATACTTTACATATATAAAATTCAATTAAACATTTATGAGGTGTTAATTAGCCATACCCACCTATATTTTTGTTTTAACGGCTGAATAGTTTATGAAAGCTCTGATGTAGGTTGGTGGATATCATTTACATTTTCCAGTGGTTTCTAATGTAAGTAAATGAATTTTTAAGTTAAATTGAAAACAACTAGTAAGAGCGCAATACGGTTACATTTATACTAAGCAATCATTAAAAACGCAAAATTATTAACACAAATAATTAGTTTAACATACAATTAATCACGTTAACTATTAAGAGGTTGTTACGCTCGTCATTATTACGAACGTTGAATTTTTAAAATTGTTAATTGCGTATAACATTCTTGACATGCCTTCAAACCTGAAGTTTTAATTTAACTCGGCTTAGGCTTGGTCATGGGGGTCAAATCTGATTAGATATAAATATTTAATTAGGTTTTATTTACATACTTATTGGAATGTTTAAATTATTAGTTTTTATCTGACATTTGACATTTTAATATTTACAAACTTTATGGTTATTAAGATATGCAGAAATTAAATTTTCTTCCAAGATTATATTATTTATGATTTGTCTTTTTTGCTTTCTTATTTTACAATTTATTGCTTGAACTAAATTTTATTTTTGTTTCAGTATTACGAAATGTCCTATGGATTAAACGTTGAAATGCACAAACAGGTAAGGAAAATTCGGAAAATCAATTTAATTTTTAATTGTGGAAATGGAGGCATTCCAAAATTGAGATAAATCTGAACCAAACAACAGTTTATTTTTAAAACGGAACTCATTTTTGATCGAAAATACATAAAGAGTAAAAATCAGGTTTTTTTAAAATTGGGAAGCGAAATAGTTTACCACTCTTATAATCAAGAGATTTTCTGAGTAAAAAGCAGTTTAAATATTAAATTCAAATTTTGCGGTAACAATCGGTCAGCTTAACCCTAACCCTTGGCGATGTAAGTTCTGGCGTGCAATGGTAGAACCTAGTAAGTCAAGTTATTAATTGATAATAATATATCGAGTTGCAGCTATTTTTTGGCGGATTTTAAGAGTCCTTTTTATAAAGTACCCTTTGCAGCCTTATCGTTAACCAAGATTGCACTTACACTAATTTTGTTTTCGGCAATAAGTCTCTGTAGCGAGTATTTTTCTCCCCTCATTTAATTATCTAAATACAGTGGAACCTCAAGGGGAACGAGAAAATTTCGAATTATCGAAGGTTTTGATATCCTGAGGTTTGATTTCTGACTGACCTCGATATAGAGGTTGTAACATGAACGATAGTCGTTCAAAAAACGAATCGAGTTTTGTCTAACAAATAACTTCAATATATAGAGGTTTTCCAAAGAAACTTCGATAATATATAGAGGGGCAATACCAAGCCAAGCAACCTGAAAATTTGAAATATCGAAGTTTTCCGGAGCAGCTCTTCAATATGTAGAGGTAAAAATAACATTGAGTATTAGGGGAATCGAAAAACTTCAATTTATCAAAGAATTCAATTAATTGAGGTTCGATATATGGAGGTTCCACTATACTCTTTGATGATTTTGATATCTTTACTGTAATTTTTATTTCTTTTGTTTTATCAGCGTTTGAACTGCACCAATGTTCTCAGGAAACTGTACGACATTGCTTTCTCGATGTTTGTATTTGAAATTTTTTTGATACTATCATAAGTTTTGTCTTCTTGAGGTTCAGCTTTAGTTGCTCTCTCTGCCTCTTTCAACAGTGCCTTTTTGCCAGTTGAACAAAAGTGGAGAAAAAACAAATCACTGTGGCGTGTTAGTGCTTCCTTGACTCTTATTCTTGCGGTGTGAAGCTTGTCAAAAGCGTTTTGGAACTCTGTAAACAGAATTCTTTGATTTATTAATTCCAAACAAGATCTAAACTATTTTTAAATTCCATCTTCCTGTCACTTATACCTTCGTTAACGTCATTCTGTAGTAGATTAGAGTAAAAGATGACTTTTATGGAATTATACTCGTCATAGCAGTGAAAAGGTTCACTACTTGTTTCAAAAATTTTGGGAAGATCTCTTTTGCTTTATTTAGTTACCTTTCTATCAATTTTGCTTTATTTCTAAATAATTTCTCCACAGAATGGGCCCACTCGTCAATGTTAGTTTATCATATTGATCACAACGCCATCTCCGTGTTTTGATATGGTCACGTTTCGGGTTCTCGTGGTGCCTCTCATTTCACATTCCTTGATATTACGGGGAACAGTGTTCCGACAATCACCTTGCCTTTGCCTCTCTGATTCTATTTTATCTTACCTGGCTGCTAATTGTGAATTTTGTGATTGCGATATCTCGAACTGTGCATACATACGATCTAAAGTAAGTTGGCAAACAGTTTTTACAAAAAATTATTAGAAAAGAAATCATTTAGTGGACTATCATATATTTTCTAAAAGTATGTAGATTAATACGTAGTTTAACGTATAAAACTTGCAGTTGGTATAAAACAAAGAAGTATATAAGCGAATTGAATTTTATGGAGGGTTCAAAAGAAAATTGGCATAACATCCAAACAATATCAAAACAATAATAAGCGTTCATAAAAGTTAATTTGATTGAAATATATCTTTCTTGATAATACATCGACATGCCCAGAAGGAAAGAGTATTCAGAAGATTTAAAAACACGGTTCTTAAATGGTTAAAAATGGAAATTCATTGAGAGCAGCAGAACGCGAATTTGACATTCCAAATCAAACAATAAGTCTCTGGTGTCACAAATATAATAAATATGGATCAGTAGAGACACGCCCAAGAACAGGGCGACCACGAAAACAACCAAAAGAGAAGATAAAATGATCGTTCGTGAAGCAATAAAAATCCTCGTGTAACGGCTACACAAATTGTTCAAAGTTTTAACGAAAATCGCGAAGAAAATATACATGTTTCGACAGTGAAACGTCGACTATATGCAGCTAAACTATTTGGCAGACGTCCTTGTAAGAAACCACTTATATCAAAAAAGAATCGGATAGCCCGTCTGAAGTTTGCTAAAATCACTTACACTGGGAAAAAAGATTGGTCCAAAATTCTTTGGAGTGACGAAAGTAAGTATAATTTGTTTTCCTCGGATGGTATTAAGTATATTCGACGTCCAGAAGGTAAAAGATATGATATTAGATATCAAGTTCCTACTATAAAACATGGTGGAGGGAACGTCATGGTGTGGGGTTGCTTTTCTCGTGATGGCATTGGATCTCTACACAGAATTGATGGCATTATGGATCGGTTTATGTATGCCGACATACTGAGGGATCATATGCTACCACATGGCAAGAGAAAATGCCGCGCGGCTGGATATTTCAGCAGGATAATGACCCAAAACATGCTTCACAGCATGTTAAGCAGTACATGGACAAAGCTAAAATTCGGCTTTTAGAGTGGCCCAGTCAATCTCAGATTTGAATCCCATAGAGCATTTGTGGGAAGAGCTCGAACGTCGAATAAGAAGTGAAAATTATAGTAATACCACTAAATTATGGGAAGCATTGCAGGGGAATGGTCAAAATACCATTAGAACGTTTAGAGAAGCTGGTTGACTCGATGCAATCACGATGTAAAGCTGTTATCGCTGCAAAAGGGTTTGCAACAAAGTACTAAATGTTTTTAATCCATAGTTGTTACTATATGTATTTCTTTATTTTTTTGTTTTAAGAGCGTTTTGTCATAACTTGATAAATAGAAATATTTCGAAATTTTCGTTTTTTGAATTTTTTCACGTTAATAAATTTTCTAGAAAATTATATTTATATTTTTTAATTTAAAGCCTTTTAAGGAATAAATATTTGAAAAATTAAAGCAAAATATTGAACTTTGAAAAAACTGTTTGCCAACTTACTTTAGATCGCTACTGTAATTAAAATTACTGAGCCAAATTCCAGTACTTGCAAAATTTCAAAAATTATTGTGTTTACACTGCACCAAGAACGTTTTGATCGTTAAGTGCTTATTTTTCTTTGCGAAGATGACTGTTTAACATACTTTCCGGATTAGATTGATTCGGAAGATGTCATTTTTACAGAAATTTTACTTAGATGTATGAACTATTTTCGCGGAAGAAGTTGTCGACGTTTTTTCGATCTGATCTAAAATGTGCATTTGAACCGGACAAGGCCGGGTACGAACGCTAGTATCTGATATACGAAAGGCTTAATAATTTAAAATTATATGTAACTAATGAAATTTTCGGAATTATTTATATACTTTAAAAAAGGTTTTAAATTTTTTTAAGTTGCGTGAAATTTTAATAAAATTATTTATATTGTGAATAATTGCCTAACTAATAAACCCTTACCAATTATAAAATTCAACAAAAACTACCCGATTACTAATTACCTAAAAAAATAGCCAACTAAAAACTTTCACAAACACATTAATGGTTAGTGCTATTATGATTTTGTAATTAAGGTACTTTATTTAATTGAAAAAAATCTTATTTTATGGCCTTAAGGTTTACGTATCAAATTTTGGAGTCGATCGAAAAAATAGTACATTGACTTTCCATTTTTTGATCCGTCTGGGTCTGAGGAGATCAAATTCACGAAATCGAAACCGCCGATCCGATGAGGCTTTTTGGAATGTATAATTTTCGTTTGCCAACTAGAATTATTAGTATATTATGCATATTTCACAGTTAACTTGTTTTTAACAGTCGGTTAAGCAATTTTTGTAAATCTGCACTCGTTTGATTCAAAAATACTTTTCGAGTAATTGCAATATTTTAGTTTGGTGCAGGGCGAGAGGTTCGGCGATGAAGCGTGGTTTTTTTTGTTGGAAATGAATTATATTTGACAGTAATGGGTAAAATTAGCTTTATCAACGTTTTTGGCTTAATTTAAGATCCGGTTATGAAAAACTAAACGTTTGGTACCTAATTAAATCACACTTTCCTAGTTTAAGTGGTCACGAATATTGGACTCGTAAACACAAGCCCTCGCTTAAACATACACATCATGTACAGTGGTCACGTAGTGGCAATTAACGAACCCTGTTTCATATCGCCCTTAATCAAATAGTACACCCTCTATTTACTTCATACGAAAAGCGTGTCCTAGCGGCGCCACATCGTTGCAAATTCTGATTATTTTTAGAACGGAGGAGGGTTAGTGCAAGTTGTCGCCCGATTCATTTTATCGTTGGAATCGGATCGGAAAAACTTCATAATTAAAAAGTAAGACTTAGGGAGATTATGCGAGGGTAAAACTTGCAAGGGTGAGAATACTTTGTTCGACGGCTGGCTCATTTACTTAATTGCCTGTCAGTGTCGAAGCGTGTTTTTAAATTTTCGTTTAAAAATTAAATAAAATAACCGTTATGTGCGGGAGGTATAATGAACAACCCAAAACCAACAATTTTCGTCGACGACAATGAAAGGGTTTCGTTGTTACTGGAGGTAGCATTTTTTTGGAGACCTTTTATTGGGGTGGATTGGGTTTAAGCATCGGCAGAATTGCGTGCACGTGTCAGTTTGTGGTATTTCACCCTGCTAGCTTTATTGTTAGGGATAGAGTGGCATTTGGAAGGTATTTCATATATGTCGAGATGGCCACTTGATTTAGACGGGGAATTTTATTATCACATATTTTACTTTTATATTGAGCTTTTTATAATTTTATATTAAATTCACATTTTCGTTGTTGTAAACTTTTTTCATATGCTTGTCTCAGTTTTTTTTAAGCGCAGGAACACAAAGGCTAATAAGCCATTTCTATTCTGTGCAAAACTGTTACCGCTATTTCTTTTCAAAAGGCTGCAATTACGTTCAAAGGCAACACTTCTAAAGGGTTCTTTATGTAAGGCATTCGAAATCGCAATTCAAGCGGCTATTTCCAAGTAACCGCACTGCAGACTTTTCTTACAGCATTCGGAAACTGCGTGATTTCCGGACATTCATTGCTATATTTTTTTATTGTTCAACGAACATCACTTTTTGCTTCCTTTTTATTCGAGAATGTCAATAAAAGTTCAAGTGTACCTTTTCGTAAAGCGTTTTAAAATTTAAAAGGGATTGATATATCGATATCCTCTTAGTCAACCCTAACAGTATAACCTTTTCGGTTCAAGATCCTGCCATCCATTTTCGCATAGAAACAGACAAGAAATCCCGGTCTGTCCAAATAAGTGTTGGGTCACTTTATAGGGGGAAATAATAATAGGTCACGTCCGATAAGCTGTCAGAGGGTGCGTCCCCTGTTGAGTGTGCTTCGTTCAAACCAATTTTGTATAGTAAACATACACACGGTCAAATGCGGTTAATAATATTCATTCACCGATATTAGGGGAAACCCATAACGGTGTGTGTTTCTCTTCTTGGTGTTTTGTTTTATTATACATACGTTCTTTATTTTTTCTGCCGCTTGCACGTCGTTCGACTCCATTAAAGGGATGTGACGATCGATTTGCCGCTACAAAAGTAATAAAAGCACGATTACTTGAATTTATGACTAATTTAATAAACTAACAAAACGGCGACGCGCGGAGAGAAAGGTGTTCGAGCACAACCAATTTACTTCATTCGAAACTAATCGTATTAGGTGTGTTGGTAAGATAAAGTTGCAATAAAGCGATGGGAGAAAAAAAGAAAATACTGAAACAAATTAAGTAACACACACACACACACACATGACGTTGACTTGGAAATTATATGTAATATTTTTAAGAGACTTCCTTTTGTTAACGGTTTTATCGAAATCACTCAACTCGTGGATGGCATGGGTTGAAACGAACATCGATTTGCACGGTTTCTGATCACGTCAGTGGCCACTCGCTTCGAACTTGAGGGTAGAATTACATAAAGGGCATCTCACCCCTACTCGCCCATTTTCCAATATGTGAGGGTAACCAGTGGCGTATAACGACCGGATATAAACTACTACGCCAGGGCTAATTATTGTTACAACTAACCGCTTGTAATATGCCCTTTTGACCGACTATTGCGTTATTAATTGTTGACAGTTTATGAGTAAATTTTCAAAGCGGTTATTTGAAGTACTCTCTTGTTAATTATTATACAAGTTGGTTAATGAACGATCGTTACGTAAATAGGGTAAACACGGACGTCGGGCAGCAAGAATTGATGAAAAAAATCCATCGGGGTTAATAAAATACTGAGAAGGGAACAATCGTCATGTCTGCAATTGCATCCTCTTCATCCATCCCCTATCGACGCCTCGGGTAAAACACGTTTGTATCATTTTTAGTGGCACTTCATCTCGACGTAAATATAAATTGATATTCGTGAACTTTATTGGCAGGTTGAATTGAAAACGAAATATATTGGGAAAGCTTTAGAAATTCATTTCCTTATTTACCTTATCGATCAAAGAAATGTTTGTGCCACTATATTTGTTGCTTTGTAATTAAAAATAAAAAAATTTATCGTAAATATTTTGACTGTCTCGAGTAAAAATTTATTACACTTCGGAGGTTTATTTTTTTCTGCACGATCAAATTGTGTTGAATTTTTTTATGTTGGGTGTATTTGTTCACTTTTACAGAGATTTATTTACAACCGGAAGCATGTCGGTTCTGTTTTTCGTACGTAACTATTTACCCCGCATTGTGGGTGGCACGGGGTGCAGCGAGCGTGACTGTGTTTAGGGCACAATGGGGTGAATTTATTGCTTCGCTTATTCGCACTTTTCTGTTGTCCAAGTCCTAATCACTTGTGGGAATGTGAACAACACGATGTCGTCTTGATTAATGATTTTCGAGCTTCTGTTCTTTTATTCCCATTTCAAACAACCATTAACCAAAAAAGCTTTAGAGAATGCTAAACACACTTAAAGGTTTTATGGTAATTTAAGTTTCTCGCACGATGGATTGCCTCAACTTTTTGATCGGTTTAACAAGTCGGTCCAATTTTATCGCTTTTGTTCGTTTGCAGAGATGATTCAATTAATGTGTCGTAAAGCGATATCATATTATGGAACCACACGCAAAAGGACCAAATGTTCAACGTCAGAGTTGGGTTAGAGTATTTCGACCACATTCGAGAACTTTATCTAATTACTTGCATTCATTTCCAGAGTGGTTTTCATTCTAGTTACCGCTGTGTTGCGGTAATCCCATTTTTGTTCCAATTTCATTTGCTAAAATAAATCCACACCTAGTTGAATTTTTTAAATTCCAAGAATTATTAGTGCAACAAATTAAATTAGCCCAATTCGCAGTGATAACGAGCAACGAAGTTTACGTAAGGTTTTGTCCGTCCAGCTAGGGATGTGGACAGACAAAACAAATTGTTTGCACAGGGAGTTGTGTCAATATTGGCATATGCGAAAAGTCGACCTCGTATTACAGTAAAACAAGACGGACGAATACATTCGTGTTCCCGATCGATAATTATTTATATTTTTTTTGCAATTATAAATCAAAGTTTATCTCAAATTGTCCGATGACTTATTGTAATTTTTTTCATTAGCTTTCCTGTCAAATTTGTTTTAGTGTTATTACCTTGCCTATCTCGGTATCGACTTCTCAAAGCTTTTGAATGACTTCTGGGCGAACCGAAGCGTATTTCTCACATTTCTCATCACATAAACAGACCTCATGATCCGATAAAACCTGACAAACATATCAAGATTTTCTTTCGCCAAATCTTCTTTCTCTTTAGAATTTCTGCGCCTACTTCGGGTTAAGTTGATATTTTTTTGTGAGATTGGGTAATGTCGACTTCAAAGTGTGATAAATTCGGAAACGTGAGAATTCGATTTGATTGTTCCGTAAAGTAGTCATTTAAGCGTTGAAAAGTGGAGAAAATGTTGGCAGTAGTAAGTTAAAACTTCAATCCAACTGGAAGAATCAACAGTGCGAACACAATGTTTACACAGAGAGCAAAGCACTCGTCAGCAAAAAAGGAAGGTAAAAAGTTTAACAAGCCAAAGCTTGTGATTTGGGACCATAAAAGATGTTTTGTACTGTATACATATTTGTGTTGTTCTCAAGGGTTCTAATACTCAAACACGACTTTATAATATTGAATATCATCAACTTTATTTTTTCTCTTTTTTTTCAGACTGAAATAGCAAAGCGACTTAACGCAATAATAGCTCAAATTCTTCCTTTCTTATCACAAGAACATCAGCAGCAAGTTGCTACTGCAGTGGAACGAGCGAAACAAGTAACCATGACTGAGCTTAACGCCATTATAGGGGTGAGTATTTTTTCTTTTTTAATGCATGTTATTATTTTCGATGCCAGACGGATGGAACAGAAATAAATTTCCTTTTCGGCCACCATTAAACTTTTTTAATGCCTTCTCTCTGCGTTGGTTGTGGTGGTGGAACAAGCTGAAGTGAAAAGTAAATGCTCGACAGGTTTACCGCTAATTGTTTTAATTCGTTGTACTCACAGTGGATTTCTTGAAGTAGGGCAAGTCGGTAAACACTGTTTAAATAGCACGTTGGCGTTAAAATGGTTGTTTAGCACATCGCTCATTAAGAGGCGCTTATTTGTTCAGCAAACTCTCATTTAGAAATCTTCTGCATATCGTGCAATGTTTAGCAAACTGTTCGTTGTTGTCGAGATATTTTCTATGTGTATATTTGAATTGACGGCTCTTCTCACTTTTGCACATTTGTTTGTCAAAATATGACTTGAAGATGCCGTGCTGAATATCAAGCACCTGATTAAATATTTGTTTTGTAATCGAAATTTTTTCTTCAAGACAAGACGGGAGTTTGTCTTACAACAATTTTACGTATGTAAATACCATTTATTACCGGAATTTCCAAGTGACATAAGACAAATTTCTTTTACACTAATGATGCAGGCACCCATCATAAAACTGTGCCATGCTCTTGTGGGAAATGCAAATATGGCGGCGTTATCAAAAAATTATCCATCCTTTTGATGAATTTGTTTCCACTTCCAAACATAAATATGTTAAGAACCTCTTAAAATTGAAATCCTTAAATTTAGAAATGCATTAGCAAATTTTCAACATTAATTTTGCAAATCCCTAGGTGTAGCTTTTGATTAACATAATAAGCATTATGAGCAATAATTAACCACAACAAATGGAATGCGTAACATGTCAGATTGACGATGAAGGGATTATAATGATTTCCGTTCGATTGAGTATAGAGATAATGTTGGGGTTGTTCGGAATAGTTGCAAAATATATGAACATATGCTTATCAATAATTGACTGTTCGCTTATAGAACTAAACCATTTATTTACGGCGATGTTATTAACCCAAATATCAATACATACGTTTTGTATATTAAGAGAGGACTAGGAACTAGGACACCAGGTTCATAGAAAGCCTGCAAAAATAATTCAATCGTAACACAAAAGTTTGTTATTGTTCGTCTTGCTTGCTCGGTACATCTGAATGGCTTTGCAACGGCTTTGTCCGTATGTGCAGCTCTTGCACATTATCAAATATCCTGAGAGAAATTACAAAGTAAGTTACATGTGTAACTTATTTTTCGCATCTCTTAGCCTCACAGATGCAAATTGAAGACAAAAGCCGCAGAAATTATGTAACATCGAAACAGTCATGACTTAGTGTTGCAGGGTGCATGTGTAACGTTGCTAAAGCCGAGGCATCCGCTTTGATGTCAAACCAAGGAGTGGATTACTTTTTCAGTTTACTTCACAGTGTAGCTCCCATATGTGTATGATAACACTTCACACGCACGGAAGAATCAATGGTCTTTCTTTATTTTTAACCCTTTAATTTAAAGGGTTGTTGAACAGCTAGGCGGCTAGTTGAGGTCTTCTTGTGACGAAAACCGTTTACATTAGAGGCGTATCTTTGTATGATCGTGAAAATTCAAAAGGGCGAGACGAGAATCATTTCGGTACTCCCTGTTATTTATGTAAATTTCGTACTACTATGTTATTCCCAAATTTATTGTTTACAGCACTCGACCAAATCACGCCTTCTTTTACAAATTCTATTTGCGTTTCCTCAACTTTACATCATCCAAGTTCGTGTTACGAAGTGCATTGAAGTTAACAAAATTTTTGCACGTACATACGATATAACGTAACGGCTGCATTTTTCTCCCGAACTGCAGAGTTGACTTTCTCAAGGAAAATTGAATACAATTATTATTGCATGCTATTAGCCAACATCGTGATAAAAGCAGAAGCGTTAGAGGAAATCACGTTTTGTTTCGAATCCGTTCGGCTAACCGCAAGGAAAAATTTCTGCATACATTAAAGTCGGACTTGGATATTTTTGTTCTTTTTCCTCCAAATTAAGCCTTCATTTTTTTTCACCTTCGCTCAACGATTGGTTGCCCTGACAACTTGACTGCAGGAGAAATCCCAGGGCATTAGGAAAAATTTTACTTTATTTTTTTGGGGGAGTCTTAAGCACGAAGGGACAGAGACAATTCTTAAATCCGCGATCCATCATTTAGCCTTTCGAGTTTTTCCAATACTTGCAACTGTTTCTCGTGCCGGCGCAAAGCCGTAGTTTTTCAATTAGAAAAGCTTCTTATTTAACAGCAAATATTTTTTCCTATTTTACATTTTATTATAAATTGATATGTCAAGAATTGCTCGAGAATCGCCTTGTCGATTTTCGAATTCCATTGGGTGTGAAGAAAAGTTCAATTTTCAATACCGACTTTTTCGTATTTGATGCTTTTTCCATGCTCATTTTACAATCCCTAACGGTATAAGACGAATTTAACAACTGTGTTCGATTTCCTTTCGTTTTCTTATTCTACGTTTTCGAACCAAGATTGATATTTTTGCTTGAAAGGCGTTTATCAAGTTTCGAGTTACAAATTTTATTGTCGTAAAAATTTGTAATATTGGCCGATAACTTTTTGTTTAATCACATGTCAGGCACGAATACAATTACAAGAATTCGAAATTGGATAAGATTGTGTGGCCACATTTTCTCGGCGAGACATCTCTTGGGAATTGCACTGCTCAATACGTTTTATCCCAGATTTCGTATTCAGGGCGCATATTTCAAATTGTTTTAACCTCCCTTCGATGGAGATTGCTGGACAGACAAAAATATTTGTGGAAAAAGTGGATATTATTTTTATTCGTTTTCCGAATTTTCTAACGACGTTTGTACTTCCATATATCTTTTTCAAACTTTTTCTTATTTATTGTAGGGAACATAAAAGTTATGGGAAGAGTTTTGCATTTAAGAAAGAATTCGCTAACCTTATTTAATTGTACTTCTGGGAAAAGCATTCTTGGAGCTATTTAAAGTTTAAAGGTGGTCGGAATGTTGATTAGGTGAAAATAAAGTTGGCTGGGTGGGTTTTGATGCATTTGCAAAGCTCGAGCTGGAACGTATATTAATATTTTACAACCCAGGTGAATTTATCGTTTCATAAAATTGGAGGAAGAGGGATACGTCTCGAGGCGCCTATAAAACTACTTATCGTTTCTTGACTACACGTGATCATTTATTAGTTTTTCAAATGGGTTTGTTAATGGTCGTGCAAGATGTCATGGTTATAAACACACACGACCTTTTAATATTCCATATCGTTCTTCGAGTGTTCCGCGTTGGACGGTTATTTAGTATTCCATTAGTAGTTTGCGTTGTTTCAGATAATAATAGTAATAAAAGAAAAATGTAATTATAGTGAAACAGACTCGGACGGAATATAAAACTCTCTTGGTTATGGTGTTGGAAGAAATCAATTTGCAAGCTCGTATCTTAAGTAATGGTTGCTGATGTTGGCCAGAAAAGTTTTGGAATGGAAGTTGGAAAGGATGCGACACGAGAGTATTGCAGGTCGGATGCGTTCACACTTGAATAAAAATATAACTTCTTGTCACGTGTCTCGGATCTATTCCGCTCAATTTCAAGTTGAACTTGTGTTTACACTACATTTGCAGTACCCTAGTTTTCATCCCTTTGGAAGGTGGTGGGAAACAGATTACGACACCAGGCGACAATCTCGAGATGCCTCACTAATTACGGCTAAATAATTAATGGATGCGATGGGAAACAGAATAACATCCCCAATTAAATATGAGCGAGATGCCGTTATTAATCCTAAATTTTCTCATTATCATCAATAAAACCGTAAACTTGATAGTAGTACATCCATCTTTATTACTTCTTTTAATTTTGGCATCGTCTTCTCCTTTATAATTTAAATTACTTTGTATAAGTTATAAATCGTTAAATTGGTTAGACTTAACTTGGCAAAAAAATTGTACAAATTTGTAAGTTCTGCGATGTAAATACGAGTCGAGAACTACTATACCGTAAACCCTAGTCTGACTGCAGCATTAGAATGACAAAAAGATAAGCCAGATAATGCTATTACAAAAAGCTTCAACAAGGGGGAGCATTATAATCTAATTAGCATTCAACGCTAGCGACGCACCACCAACTACAGCAAACTTTTTAGATTAAAAGTCCTTTATTCTATGAGAAGGGTCGAAACGACTGGATGCTAATGAAATTTTGTTCGACATTTAAAATTTATTTTCATCTTTTTCGTGTTGTGAAAACAATTTTTCTAACGTTGAGATTTTTAATTAACAAAGTATTAATTATTGAGTAATTTAATTCCGAAACTGGATAATCCAAGTTAATATTGTCGAGCGATTGTAATTTTCACCCCTTTTTTCCTCTCGTTCCATTTTGAAAACCATATTGCGGATGCCTGTCGCGTTGTTAGCAATCCAAATCACGTTGCTAATGATACGTTAACGTCTGTCTTGGCAAAGGTCTCCCGTTTCATATGAATTTCAGATTATAACTTTTGAAAAAGATAATCTCATCTTTCTTCTCTTTATTTTTTCGCAATATTAAAAACGGGTTGAATAGAGATGCCTCGAGCTTTGGTAACAAGATTGTTTTATATAAACCGCACATCTTTATTTTGTACGCGCTTGTCATCTTAATAGAGTGCTTTCTTTTGATACAGCACTTCCCCGAGGGCATTGTGGGAGTAGCGTTCGCTCAAACGAGGATTTTGGGGTAACATTTTAGATTTATTTCAACTTACAGATCTTTCTCGTGTAAACAATCCCTTTCCTAGCGAAATATGTATGTGGGGTAGGCAGGGCTTGCAATAACAAAAGTTAAAAGAATGATATTTTTATTTTCGCTTCTTTTATGTTAACGGAAAACCGTGAAGCGGATTTTGCCACCTTTTAAAATCTTTAGTTATTCATGCGGCATTGGATTTGGTGTAAAAAAGCGAAGGAAAGCATCGCCTCGCTTACCTCAATCCGGGGCGGCTCTCATCTTCCGAGCTTCCAAAATCCTCATTTCTCTCACCGCTTTACTTCCCTAAGCGTCAATTCACTGCTTTGTTTCTAAACGTAAAAGTGCTTGCTTAACAGTTTTGGATTGTCAGTAAAATTTATCCATAGAGCTTCAATTATGGAAGATTTAGAAAGGCCACAGAATATTCTCGATGCCTAATACTAAAATTATTATTATCATCGAATATCGAAAATAAGGGTTTGTGTTTTCGCACTCGAAAGCAACCCTCTAGTCGAGTCGCTCAAACTTCTAATCCGATTTCTAGCGGTAATCCGTGCACGCACCGACTTGAACATTGGCTTTTGGCACCCTTCTAATACTGATACGATGAAATGTCTTTTGTAATATATCTAATCTGTGCTTTCATAGTTTACGCTCGAATTCTCAAAGTTCTATTCAATCATTATGACTTGACAAACAAAGACATTGATGTGTAATAATTTTCTAATTAAATATTTTGTGATTAACAACTCTTTTTTTTTTTACAGCAACAAAGGCCAGATTTGCCACGTCTACTGCAACAAATGCACGCTCAGCAACTTCCAGCTCACGCTGCGCCACCAATCCCCATGATGCCTCATCCTAGTTTAGCAGGGGCTCCTCCAAGTTCGGCTGCCAGTCTTTTGGGACTCTCGGGAGCTTTAGGAGCCCACGGCCAACATCCACTCTCGATGTTAGCTGCCAAACCCGACTTGCATCGATCAGACGATGTTAAATCCAACAGCGGTAAATTTAAACTCTTAAATAATTGATGTACCTTAACGAGATTTTGTCGGATCGATGGGTTTTAAAATTTTGTTAAGCAAACACCTTTTGATTCATTTTTCTCTTTCAAAAGCTTACGCGAATAATAAAAACCATCTGCTACTGCGAGTGTGATTTGTAGTGTGCTTTGTAGGGAAATAAAGAGGAATTGGAGGACTAGGAATTGGATAATATTCTTTAAAAATAAAGAGAGAGGTTGGAGGGTTTTCTGAATACGGAAACACCAACCCTCGTTTTCTTTTCAAATTCTCCGGTTCCGATTTATCGATTCAATACTAAATGCAATTTATCAAGCGATAAAAATTACGTTACTCGCTTCACTAACTAATACGAATTGCATCGTCGCACGTATTTTTAATTATCCTTCACTTTTAAATATTTAATTACAATTTCACCTTATTCGTCAATGTTTTGTTTTGTTTATTTCCATTAAATAAGCTGACATAAACTGCCGTTTGTCTGTTGTAGTTAGCGAAATTAAACTTTTCGCCCAAGGGCGGCGATCGAGTAATTTTTACCCCGTAGGACGATTAAGTTAAGTGCCGTTCATATAGAGCTCATAATGCCATAGTCAAGGGGTGGTCTCACGGTTTACGTAGACCCTAGGAAAATATAAATCCCAACGAATGCTGCTCGACGAAGTGTTGCCACTTGGCATCAAAACACCGTAAGCTGCAAACTCCAAAGCTTGTTGAAGACTTCCACTCAAGAAAGCATAAGAAAAATAATGCTGCACGGTCGGATTTAAAGGAATAGTGATCGTCCTCGAGTTCTACTCCAAGATGTGCAGTGTATTTCTGGGGACAAAGTCTTTATTCATACAGCCTTACTATCTGCTCCTCCACATGAAGATTTTGTGTAGGAAGATTTTGGACCATCTCCAGAGGAGAGCATCACTTCCTTCGCTTCCAGTCGGACTGATTTCTGTTACTAAAAGGTGATTCTGTTGTTATTTGCTAATAGTAGACCATGGACTTAATGTGCTGATCGTTCTACCACACTGCCCAAAAACCATGAGATGGTAATAGCTTAGCGATTAATGCCGAGGTATCTGGGTCAAACCGAAGCGAAGTAAGTACACCGAGGTAAATGTCATAAAAAACTCTTCTGGAATTGTAGTGATACGAAACAGAAGATACCACGCGCATGTTAAAACACTTAGTTAAGTGAATAATATGAACGAGAAAGGGGAAAGGCTCGATTAAAGCACACCTTTTGATTAAAATTATTTTAATTTTATTGAATAATTAAAAAGTTTGATTTATTCGAAATTTATGCCTGCGCTCTCAAGTGTACACCTACATAATAATATATTGACTTTCGAAAATAATTTAGCATTTTTATGTAAATCAGGAAAGTTCTTTGACATTTGGGAACGTTAATACAATTTTTAGTTAAAAAAGTTTTAACGAACGACTTTTGACACGACTGGAGAAGTAAAACAACTTAATTTTCGAGTAGAATAAGCATGCAAAATATCGCACGACGTACTGTTAAGAAATCTGCTAGAAAATGAACCCTTTTTACGCAAGAACGAATCAAAATAAATTTTACGTCTTCACTCTCGCATTTCATTATTATTCCTGGAAAGCTGTGCACCGGGGTGGAATGAGACGCTCTTTACAATATCTCGTCGGCATGACAACCCGAAGAGATCTTTAAGCCACCCTCTAGAGTGCAGCCAGAGCGCAGTTTAAGAGGGTGCTTTGAAGTTCAGGTTGCACAAGAAGTTTTAGTCTACCTGGTATTAAAAAAAAGGAATTCCAACATGAAAGCCTCTCCAGTATAAATAGCAAAATCAAATTGCTCTTTTTATCCTTCTTGCGTCCTTGTTGATCAATCATAACAACGTTTATTATACGACGCTTTTCAAAAGAAAACGAGCCCGATATGTCTAGGGAAGTTGAATGCAAGCAACCTTTTTAAAAAACGTAAGGGCGGTTTCTTTTATTGGAAATAGATTTTATTTTATACTCTACTGCCAGTAGCGACGTATTTGAGGGTTTAAACGCCTTCTCAAAATATTTCGATTGAAATATCGCGTGGATAATTAACTTCCTTTGGAGAAAAGAGTCCGCATATTAGAGATATATGCAAAGGGTGTTAAAGTGTGCAAACACCCCATTAAACATCAGGAATATTATGAACGCTTCAAGCAACTTGGAAATCCAATTTTATTTTCCGCTTCTAAAAGTCCTCTATCAATTCTTATCCTTTAATATATTCTGTCTGATTTGGAGTGACATGTAAATTCCCCTGGAGATAAATTTTTTTTTAAATAATTTCAAACTTCTCTTGTTTGATAAAGTGATCCGTTAATGATAGGGCAAATTTTATTTTAAATGTGATGGAATTCATTTTCGAACGAATTTAAGTTTCTAATTGCTCGTCCATTTGAGTTATTGGACAAACATACATCGGAATGATGGCTAAACTTTCATTCGCGTGAGCAATCCATTAATAACTCGACTGACAAAACCAAGTATTCATTGTTACTAGTCATCATATTTTTGCACGCCATTGAAAAATGGAACAAGGAAATTATCGCTTTTTAATGTGGTGCTCGCTGCTACAACATCAAAATATTTAGAGTAATTTTTTTTAAATTAAAACCAAAAAAGCTTTTTATCCTACGTGGGAAATGAAATTGTGTCAAAAATGATGAGTGGTAAAAATTGTGGTTTCGTTCACACCAAATTACTACTTGAGCTTGGGCCATATATCCCTGTAAGTAGGGTAAGTTTGTTAAATTAAAGATATGGTTTGCAAGAAATCACTAACAAACTTACCTTGAGATGGCGCTTAAGCCGCTTACATTCGCTACATGTTCAGTCGACAGTCAATTTACGGTGTAAACATAATATGTAATTACGTTTAAGAATTTTCTCCGTTCCAGCTGGTATTACTCATCGCAATTATAATTAATGATAATTTTCCTATTAGTAAATAATTTGGGGTTTGAATTATTTCATGCATAAACAAATAAGTTAGTTATGGTAGAACGAATTGCAGTATTTAATTATACATCGTTCTAGCTTTGAATTTATTTTATCGTTAAAATTCATGCATATTTGTGTATGAACTGTGACATAAAAAAGATAAAAAGCATCCAGTTTCCGTGTCGCGCTTTTTTATTCCAATCATGACCACATTGATCCGACAAGCTCGCAGATGCATTGTTGCAAAACAGCGACACGTTCTGTGCATTTTATCTCAATTGTATTCGTCTCGATTGTTTCATGTTGTTCCTGATTGGCTCTTCAATGCTTTGGTGATGCTGTTTGATGGCGTTTCCATGGATTCTGCAGGTATCAACTCGGCTGAAGAGCGCCACGTGAGTACTATTTGCATATGTAAATTTGTTTTATTTTTGTTCCCGAACTTTCTACATGTCTGCATTTTATATTGGAATTATCATGTTTTTAACTTTTTATTTTCTTCTTCATTTTATACTTAACGGCTTTGTATGCTGTGACATTATTATTTGCCAAAAAGCATTAATTCGTGCATTTAAATACCGACTGTAACTACGGGAATAACAATCAGTTTTTTTTTAATCTTTTTACGTTTTTGTCAACATTCTTTTTACGAAGTCGAAGGCTTTTTAAAATTTCATGTAACTTTTCAAGCTTTTCCTTGTTCGCCTTAAGGGATGAGCGTGTTTTATTTTCTTATCACTTAGCCATAGCTGTAGGGTAAAGAAAGATTTTGTCTTTGTTAATAGAACTTGTGATGATTTTAAATTGAAATTTTAGATTTTTTTTTAGATGTTTGATAATTATTAACTCGCGGACTGAGCAAACTTGTTTTAATTAAAATTTTATTTAATAAGGAAAATGCCGGGTAATAACTTTTAGATATTAATCTGGAATAAAATTACAATTCATTTTTCCGTAGAACGGATGAACGGTTTTTAACAATTTTGAATTATTTCTTGAAATATTTGTGTATCTTGTGATAACCGCAAAGATAACATTTTTAATTTATTCCAACAGGAACGTAAATTGCATACTTTTTAATTGCAGTTTTCTTTTATTTTCATTTTGTCCAACTTTGGATTACATTTTTTGAATCGGTTTAAACCAGATCAATAACGTAGTTCTCGCCATGTAAATTACACAACTTTTACAGGAAAAAAACTTACAGTTTTTAGTAATAAAAAATGTGTGGCGTCTGTTTTGGAGTTCTCTCGCTCAGTTAATTAACCAAAATGTCATCTATAAAGTCGAGAATATTAACCAAGAGAAAATAACTAAGTTGAAGACTTGGAACCCAAGGTTCAAGTAGTAATTCTCGCTACTCCACCTGGAAGACTGAAAATCAATCCAAGAATCAAAAATACAGTTTATCTCAAAAGGCGAAATACAAACAAAATAACTTTATAGGATTCGCCCAACGATGCAACTAAGACAAATATCCAGAATTTAGCTGTATCCATTTTTGAATCTTATCATCTAGATAAAGTCTTCGATCTTCAACTGGCTGATAACTTTGCGGCTGTATCTAATTCGAGGACGAATCTATACCTAGAGTGATCTGAGACACTAAATAAAGTATCTAATTGCTTGAATATTTCAATACCCCCCCCCCTTATGTGGACTTCAACTCACTCTTGGCTTTATCGAAATCGAAAGATAATGAATATATGACTGAACCAAAGCCATCTCAAAATCGTTGATAGAATTATTTACCCATAACTGTTAATATCATGGCGATTACAACAAAAAATTCACAACAATAATTAGAATCGCTCGGCTGTCAGGTAAAACAGCGCTTCATCCCTCAAATCATCAACATCTGAGAAGAATTTTTTGACAACGCCATCAACATCTACTTTGGTTCCCCAAAGGCTCTTGCAGCTTTAGAAAAAATTGGGTGGAACCAAATTTCCTCTTATTTATTTGATGCCATTCCGAAGTTTTTGCTTGCCTAGTAATCGTATTGCCCATTCCAAATAGTTGATGATCAAATTTTTTCGGCATTGTAAAACGTCGGCAGTCGATCTCGATTCCATGCTTGGTCATCTCGCCTCCAAGTAGATATTTGCCTAAATTGACCGTAGAAAAACGTACGCGACCACGATTTTGTTTCGACAAATTTACAAACAGGCGTGTTTTCTAAGGCAACGCAATCCAAAGCTTTCTATGTTAAGGCCATTACATAATTATCTTATCGTCAAGTTCATTTCTTGTCTGATAACGGAAAACCAAAGTAGGAATCATAGTGGGCTGTTCTGAAACTGGCTGAATGTTTTAACAATGCATCATGGTTTGAGAGGAACAATACTCATCTGACTTGGTCATATTACTTTCCAAACAATTTGGAAGCTGACAAGAACGATTCCCAAAAACATGCTGTTAGAAAAGGCCGAAGATTTAATTTAAAATAATTTTTTATTAATGGAGTCTTCTGATGTTAGTAATATTTTAGCTTCCGCATTTATTTTTATGCGGACAATACTAGCAGCTGCCACGGTTAGCAGTTTTGCAAGCTTGCCATCTTACCAATCAGCCTTCAGCGTGTCTGTCAGTACACACAGCAAGGAATGCAAAATGTAGTTTCTAGTTTAGCTCTTTGATCTTTACGACAGCGACACCATTGTCTTTGCTTTGTCTATTTCAGGATAGGCATCTCAAAATAGCTTACGACGATGCTTAATTATTTGGTACCAGCTGTGTCATTTACCAGTGGTTCATACAAATGACTTTTTAATGTCAGGATTTTTGATGCTAAAACCAGACACAAACAATACATCAAGTTGTGAACGCAAGACCAATTGGCTCAGTTTCCAATATACTTCCGAACGTTGTTTGAGCACCTCTGCGTTACTTCAAGTTACAGAAAATTTAGGATTTGGCAATTTTATCGAATAACTTAAATTTGTATTGCCTTGGGAGGAAGTTTCTCTGCCGTGGATTATAATACTGCTTAAATGAGATTCAAACTTTCATGATTTTCCTTATAAGTTGCAAGTGTTTTTCCTAAATACCGGACTTGTTTTTGGGGAAATTAGAAGCAACATGGGAAATGGATATATTTTATTCAGCATTATATCATCCAAACTTATAATGAAAATTTGATAACTTTTTGAAGAACTAATTAAGGAAGCTTCCAATTTCAGTTTTCAGGAATTAACATCAAAATCGACTGTTTTTCCGCGCACACTTTATCTTTATCTGCATCGTAAATCTGTAACTACTCGATATTATTTTGCATTTGATTACTTCACCAACTAACTTTGTTTTTCAATTTTATTCATCATCATTTCCTGGAACAATGAACAATATTTTTATTTTCAGCTTGCGGTTGTGTGTGATTAATAATTAAAAGTTGTGGTAAAAGAAATAAAACTGCGTTTTTAATGTGGTTTATTCATTAATCGTGATTCCGATCGACAAAATCCTTAATTATAATCTGATGACATTTGGGAATTCTAAACATTTCTTGTTTAGCTAATTTTTTTGGTCGATACACTCGGTTGGACGTGACGAGTTTGACGAAAGGGATGCCAATTAAATTATTTTCTTTTTGGATTTCCAAATTGAACTGCGGAAAAATGATAATTTTAATTAATTATCAAGATGCTTGTGATGAATTGAGGGCGCTATTTGAGCACCAGCCCGGGGCAACGAGTTGGCTTGCTACGGTCCTGCATATTTACACAAGTTCAAGTTTGGTTGTTTTTAAGTTTTTGTATTCGTAACGTAATGGAGTGTAAAATATTTTTTGTATGGTTTATTATGTTCTAGTAATTCATTGAGAATGCATAGCTGGTATGTAATTAAAACGCCCACTGCATAAATTAACTAATTTACAGTAGCTGACTAGTAAATGGCTCACGCTTCGATAATTATAAATGATAAGTTAGTAAATTTATTACTTAAATTATTTTTTAAATTCCAATTGGTTATGTTGAATTTAATGGTCTTAATGGTCGTATTGCGGGTTATGATAGTAATCAATATTGTAGTTTTGAAAAATAATTGTTTGTTAAAATTAAAGCGTTTATTTTAACCACAATGTAAATTAATCTTAATTTAGTGGATAAATTCGGCGTCGGAGTTAATGAATTAATTCACAAAGAGCAATCACCGAGTTGCGGTTTTCGTATGCAACGTTCGTTTCGTATATGGGTTTCTGTTTCTACATAAAACCAAAATAACGCAACGTAATCTCGTACAAGAACAGGCTTTCAAATCAAATTAATCCGGTGGGGTTTAGTGGAGTGACAGATCGTAATGTTCTCTTTCTGCGCTTATCCTGGGGGCGGCGCCCTTACACGTGGAATCGCACCCTGGGATCTCGATTACAACATTAGCGTTGGAACCGTGTTTTCCTTCACTGTTTCGAATCGTCTTCCCATTCAATCAATTCGTCTCTCCATCTTTTTCTATTAAAAGTCTTTATTGTTTAACTAATTATTTTATAATCATTCTTCTCGATCATTATTAAACTTAATTGACATTCTCGTGTCGGCTATAGTTGAGGTAGTTTATACTGAATGGTGTCTTGTTTCGCCCTTAAACCGCAACCAAACCACAAGGTTTCGTAAATTTCTATCAAAACCGCAGCCTGTATTGTGTGCTGCGGTTTAGCAGTAAATTCCAAGTTTTTTGTATGCACAGTAATTTTAGTTCAAATGATGTTTGCGATCGTCTTCTCTAATTAGTTTTAAAAGCCAAAGAGAATTTTCCAATATCTGGTTAAATTGTGTTTGAATAAGGAAATCGACTTAGGGTAGAAGTTAATACCCTCTTTTTTTCTGTATTTAATTATTATTTTACTTTTAAGCTTATTTTCGTGTTGAAAAAATCAATGTGAAAACGTGTAATCGTCCTCTTCCCCCAAAAACTATTACGTTATCTTTTGATATTATAACATAACATTAAACGTCGTCTTATATCGTAGTATAGTATTTTCTACGATCCACACACCCTGCTATCTCAAATTGTCTGCTGCTTCATTTAATCTTGTATTGGCAGTTTTTCTTTTGTCTACGTTTACGATTTCAACATTTATAGGAGTAATACGCTAGCTAAACTGGATAGGGGTTGTTTAGTAAGGTTAAAGATGGCGCTTACAACTGCTTATATAATAAAACGCAATTAAACGTCTTCTCGTTTTCTTCAGGAAGTCGCACAGTTAATAAACAGGAACTGACAATGATCGCGATGCTAATGGATTCGAATACATAATTGCACGTTTTTTGTTTACCGTCATTAATGCACCCCTTATCTTTTTGTAATATTTTTTGATTTATTGCCCGGGTTTTATTACATCGTTGAAAGTTGATTTTTTCATTAAGCTTATCTCTTTTCCTTAACGATGTGTCATTTTGAACTTTAAAGATGGGAAAACTCGATTATTTAATCGTAATTGTGTTTGTTTGAAATAAATACATCAAGCATCACCCAGCGCAGACCCAATCGCCAACGCCATTTCTTACGCATGCAGTGTTATCAATCAAAGCACTTTGATGCTTATGGCAGGTTAATCGATAAACGTATAATCACAGAAATTAATTTTTGGAATTATACGTCTCATTGGAAGTAAATATGTCTCAAAATCCACATATTATGATGGTTATTCATCACATGCAAGAAACACCAAATTGTATCCTCATCATGAAAGGTATCGATGGTTATGCTTTATCTTTATTACATTACCTTGAAGAATTGCATATCTTATAAAATTTTGTGCTTTCATGTTTCTTTGGCTGAAAAACGCTGAACACCAAGGGTTACTACCCACTATATATTTTTTTACCATTAGCAGTTCGAGATTTGTTTTGTAGAATTTTTGCTGTCAAACGGCGGCATTTGATTGACAGTTTTCCTTTATTAAACCATCTCTTAAATGCTTATCTTTGATCTTTTGATGAGTTGGTGTATTTATGACTGAAATTGACATAGAAGCAATCGCCCGGGGGTGAGGTTTTTTTTTATATGAAATCTCTCGTCTCTGAATAAATATAAAATACATCTTAAGAGATGGAATAAATCATCGTGAATTACACGTAGTCGAGTGTGCAACGATGTGTATTATTGAAAAAAAAATTGATAACGATAGACAAAGTTTAATTTATAAATGGAAGACATTCTATAGTTTTATATTCCGAGTGTGTAACGTCAAACTTGCCGGAATAGATTTTGACCGTCGTTTTCTTGCTAAGAAGGAAGCTTAGTGGGATGAGGAAACGGGGTCGCTTGAGAAGTTCGCTTGGGGTAATTGAGAGAGATTAAGGGATCGGGAGCACCGCATAAACACAACCCTCGCTAGCACGGCGGATTTTCAATTGAGGCTATCGGATAATTAATATTGACTCCTAGTGTCGTTAACGATTAGCGACCCTTATTGAGTTGGTAATTGGAATTTATTTGTGACTCGAAAACATATGCATAAGGGAAGGAGGCCGAAATGTTAAACCCAAGAAGACACACGAATGTGTTTGAAAGTATAATTCGTAATATGATTTTGTAAAACGGCTGGTTGGACTTAATAATATTTGGGTTCGATAAGGGATATTGTCCGTTCAAACGTTCAATATGCAAATTAAGTCGTCGGGGTTTGCAACGTGAATGCATTAAAGGGCTATTAAGTAAAATGAAGTCATAATATAAACGACTTGTACTAAACGCTTACATAAAACGTACCTCATAAAAGCTTTGGCTTTAGAAATCCGCATGTAAATTTTATAAGCATAAGCTAAATATCACCGCGCCTTGTATTAAATGTAACCACATTTAATTTTATTAAGGAAACTTGTGTCTCCGAGTTACATTTTAGTGTATTTGAATAATTTACTATTTTGTATAGACAGAGCCGTCTCGGCCTCTGGTTATTCACCTGTTTGTAGCTCGAACACTGCCGCCAAGGTGCAAACTACTCGGCAAAATCATCCACGAATAAAAAAATATTCGATATTGGCTGAAATTAATACAAGAAAAAATGCAGAATATCAAAATATCACAGAATTTTGTACACCTTTTCAGGTTTTCACCGATTAAAATTATAGTTTTCGCTAACATTAAAAAAAAAAAAAAAATTAGGCGGAGGAAATAATCAAAATGTTTGTCTCTCAACAAAAACATAAAAAACCTGCGGTGGAATTGTTAAAAATCTGTTGAATTGCTGAATCATGGAAAATTAAATTGTTGAACCCACAACAATTGAATTTAAAAAAACAATTAAATTATTAAACTAAAAATAATTAAAATTATACAGCGTTTCCACCGAAATAATTCGCTGGGTTCTTTACTTTTTCAGGATTTCTACGATTAAAATTGATAATTTTTCTAGTCCTTTGATATTTGGTCAATTTTAAAAATCGATTATAATTTTCAAACTTTTCTTTATAATTCTTTTTAATTAAATTTTTATTTTTTTGAAATTTCAAAAAATTTTCCAAGCCTAAAAAATTAATTTCTTTAACTTGGTTAAAATCAAAAATCCCTTACTTTTTCAGGTATTCCAGATTTTAAAGAGGAGTGGGAATCCTGTGCTATTTTTTCGTGACGGGGGGTGAGCTCAAGGATATTATTATGTCCTTGCTTTATACCGCTTATTCGATTTGGATTCACCCTCTCATGCAAGTCACATGTGCAAGTGGCCACTGGATTTATCAATTCGATGCGAGTGTTTTATTGAAACTGACAGAATAAAAGTTATGCAGTGAATGTTTAAATGTGGCTTGTGCATATTTTATTATCATTTACCTCATTACACTTTATATAAAGGAAATCATATCAGATGATTGTTTTTAATGAAAAATTATATTATAAAATTTTAAATGCGGTAGGGTATTTCCATTAGTGAAGAAAAAAAATCTTGCAGACAAAATCTCATTTCAGTCATTTATATTTATAAACATAATAAAAAGCATTTATTCTTTTGTAGATTAAATTTACCATTTAATTTTATAAAACATTTTTAAAATAAAAATAAATAATATATTTGAAAAGTCAAAATAGTAATTGTATTACAGAAACTAAAAAATGATATGTATATTTGTCTTAGAAAAAACTCACTATTTTTTCTACTACTGAAATCTTGACAAGACGTTCTGCTGCGTATTTTTAAGTCAACGCAACTATTTATACATTTCATTCGTTTTAATATGGGATCTGTTATCTATGTATTTTAAATGTTAACGATAGATTGATTGTATAAAACTTAAAGCGAGTTGACGAAGCAATGATTATCTTACAATGTTGTAAGGATTCCTCGTCAAAATGCCGAAAACAAAAACGCTGAAGTCAAAACTCCAAAACAAAAACACTGAAAAACAAAAACAACGAAAACGCCGTAAACAAAATGATCGAAATAAAAAAGGCGCAGAAGTTAAATCTCCGAAAATAAAAACACCGAAAAACAAAAACACCAAAGTCAAAAAGCTGAAGTCAAAACTCCGAAAACAATTACATCGAAAACCAAAAACAACGAAAGCGCCGTAAACAAAACGACCGAAAACAAAAGCGCCGAAGTTAAAACTCCGAAAACAAAAACGCTGAAGTCAAAACTCCGCAAACAAATACATCGAAAAACAAAACAACGAAAACGCCGTAAACAAAACGACCGAAACCAAAAGCGCCGAAGTTAAAACTCCGAAAACAAAAACTCTGAAGTCAAAACTCCGAAAACAAAAACAACGAAAACGCCGTAACAAAACGACCAAAACAAAAGCGCCGAAGTTAAAACTCAGAAAACAAAAACGCTGAAGTCAAAACTCCAAAACAAAAACAACGAAAACGCCGTAAACAAAACGACCGAAAACAAAAACACCGAAGTCAAAATGCCGAAAACAAAAACGCTGAAGAAATAATAAAGCACGACTTTTTAGTTGCTTTGGAGTTGGAAGTTGTAGGCGACATTCTGCACGAACGATTTGAAGGTATGATTATCTCTCGCAGAGGTGACGTGAATTGGCCACCAAGATCGTGCGATTTGACCTCGCTAGACTTTTTCTTGTGGGGTTTCCCGACTCGCAGGTCTATGCCAATAACCCGCAATTGACCGATGACCTTAAAGCCAACATAACCAATGCCATCGCTCAAATTCAGCCAGATCTATGCGACAGAGTCATTGAAAATTGAACCACTTGGATCCGTACCATCGTGAGAAGCCGCGGCGGGCACTGTTACGATGTTGTATTCCATACATGGAATTTTTTTTAAAGCCAACATAACCAATGCCATCGCTCAAATTCAGCCAGATCTATGCGACAGAGTCATTGAAAATTGAACTATTTGGATCCGTACCATCGTGAGAAGCCGCGGCGGGCATTGTAACGATGTTGTATTCCATACATGAAATTTTTTGGGCGGTATATAACAAAATTCCATCAAATGCATAGTGTGAATAAAAAATGAAATATTTAAGAGATATTAATATTAAGAGTTTCCTTTTTGAGTATATCTCCTCGTTAGTAATGAAGAACGGAACAGGAAACACATCGGTGACCGGGACGAAACTCGCAGCATCCAACTTTGGAATGTTAACTGAGAACACAGTGTTTTACGGGTTTTCGTACTGCTCTCGATTGATTCGGTTTTTATGAATAATCCTCCGTATAAATTGGCTGAAGTGGAAAAACAACCTTTGTTATTAATGTTTTCAAATGAAACTCGGAAAGCTTTGTTCTGGATTTACCTCAGGCACGACATTCTGGAGAGGATTTAAGACTTTTATATAGTTTTCCTGTCGTTTATTGAGATACGGTCGGAATCACGCTATTGTACCGTACAATATGACTCATGGGTTTAATCGGAAAATTTTCCAGGTCTAAAATAATATTATTTTTAAAAATTTATTGTTTTAAAAATCGGTGTTTTTGTTTTCGGAATTTTGACTTCTACGTTTTTGTTTTCGTTGTTTTGGTTTTTCGTTGTTTTGTTTTCGAGTTTTGATTTTCGGCGTTTTTGGAGTTTTTATTTTCGGCGTTTAGGCCCAATGGTTTGTTGGCTGGATATTTTATGGGTGAAGACCCATACAAATATTTCCTTGTTTTGCCACAGATGACCTGCAAGAGATTGAAAATCTCGACTCCAATAATTCTCTCGTATCCTTTCACGGGGGGGGGGGGTCTCACGATGTGCAAAAACCTTATTGTTACTTGCTGAAAACAACTGGGCAACAAAAGTCGTTTAACCTAGCAGATCTATTTGCAATAATTTTAGAGTAGCTTGCTAAGACGCCTTCGTCCGTATCTCTCACCGTTTGGACGTTCATCCTAGATGTTGTTGAGGTCTTGGTATTGACATGTGGATTCATAAGCGATAGGAGGGTAATGTAAAGAGTTAAGAAATGGGGTGTACGGTTTTATATTATAAAGATTTGCTGTAAATGAAATTAATTATTTTGGTTTTTCATAAAGGTAAAGTAGGGGCACATTAATCACTAAAATGAATTTTCTTATTCCTTATTCGTATTTAAAATGTAATATTGTGTTGATTGTAGCATAAACAAAATATATGAAAGGAAAAGTTTCTTATGAGAAATGTAATTCAGGTAAATTTAAGTCTTTCAATGAATATACTTGTCGACAGTCGCTGTTAGCAGTTTTAAATTATAGCATAAAGTGCTTCATCAAAGCAGAAAATAAATTCACGTAACGCGACTACTAAAAGAAAAAGGGATACGAAAATAAAGAAGAATGGGGGCTTTTATGTAAAAGACCGAAAAGTCGAGCATATTTTTCCGACGCTCGTTCAACGCACAGACTGTGACTGAAACCTTCATTTAGCTGGAGTGTATTATTTTATTTTTGTGTGCTGTCGTCACGTTCTTTCAATCTTTGTGAAAAGCGCGTAAAAATGGAAATGCCGCAACTTTTTCATGTTCTTTGATCATCACCCGGCGTGTAATCAAATTGATCGTAAGTGGAAGTATTTTATAATGAAATTTTACGTTGCATTACCGGCGGAAAAATTTTTAATTGAGTGCTCAAAATGTGACCAAACGATTTTTGATGCTTTTTAATTATATATTTTGCACCGTGGCGAGGCGGAGTGGGCGGAAGAGATGAATAATTAAATGGAATAAGAAAGTAATAGAGACTAAAGTAAATAGTATGAGCCACTTCTCGCGGAAGCTCAAATAAACTTGCGGCAATGCTAACTCTTCAAATTAAATTTACCCCAAGTCTGGTGGCGCGTATAAGTATAACTTTAAACTCGATCTAAATTAAATTAAGAACGCTACGTCTTCCAGTTGGAAACCGGGTAAAATAATTTTTGCACTTAACGACCCCCTTTGTCTTACTTATATTTAAAGAAGCTGAATGACTTTGTAAGGGTTGTTTGAAGGATCTGAAACGTAATTGCACCTCGAGGGTGTCGTTTCACTCCCTCTTTTGGATGTTCACACCCTAATTGTGTAGTTTATGGAAGGCGCCATGTTATGTCGGGTTCTTGCCCTTAATTTTAGCTCACAAAGTGGGTAAAGTGTGCGCTATCGCTCTTGCGGAGTTGTTAATGTATGTCGGTGTCTGACTCTTGCTTTCCCTAGTTTGCGAGGGCTTTTCAAGCAATTACAGAGAACTCGAGTCGTAAATCTAACTACCGAGATTTTCTTAAATCATACTAAATGTGTATTTATTAAACCCTCACGCCATATTTTATAACGAAAAACTTTCATCATCCCTGCGTGACATTTCGATTCGTTAATCCGATAATTTTCAAAAATACTAAATCCCAAATTATAATTGCGTAACAGATTTTACCGATTTATTTTTTATTACAGATTTCAATTTAATATGCTTTTGCAAACGCGGTTATTACACAATCAACAATTCAAACATCACCGACTAAATTAACGATACGATCAGTTTTACATTCGTGCTACAAAATAATTATGCATTTATATCCCGATAACATCAAATAACATGTGAACACAGAATGGTTAAATTGATTACGGTCTTTGTTGTCGATTGCTGTTTCATGTTGCTGCCAAAATTTATTATCTACCAACTAAAATTTTAGTTACAATTTTTTTAAATCAAACTTGCTTTGTTTGATTTACGTTAATCGCCTCGCGCGTATCCTTCCTCCCTCGAGTGCCCCGATTTTAAGTTAAAATCCTCGCGGGATGTATAAATAATGGGACGGTTGCCTTATCGAGAGACGCTACAAATTGAGCACAAACCGAAATTTTCGTACATCCTGTATGGTTTAGTATAAATACCCTCGTTTTTTTTTTGTATTATTATCCCGAAAAACAAAAATTATTATTATTTTGTGTTCATTACGTTTATGTAATTAAGTAGACGTAAGTCTGGAAACATAAACATCGACGAGAGCGAAACAATGACCCGATACTACAAAAGCTACAAAATTAACAATAGAACACAAGTGTCGGCAGAATAGGGTAGCTCGGTGCATTATTAGTTATGACAAGGGGACAAGTTGTGCTATTAGGCAACATGTTCATGTGGGTTATAACGATTATAAAGCACGAATGGATGTTTTACCCCAGGGGATGTTTCCTCGTTGTATTTGCCTTATGCTACCGACCGAGATACTGGGTTAAAGAAAATGTCACCTAACAATCTCTAACATCTAAATTGTAGTAACAACAACATTAATTTCGATTTAATTTTTCGAGCGACGTCTTTCGCAATATCGATTTAGTAATAACGAGGGAACAATTTGTAAAATGCTTAATGGTTTATCGATAAACTAATCTATTAAGTGCATGCCGTAATATATTAGGATCCCTCAACGAAACGTCACATAAAAATGTAGGTGAATCCCCCTCTAAAGAGAAGGAATGCCGAGAATCTAAATCTGTTCGGTTCCACACTAGTGAGGAATTAAAATGGCACCTTTTTATCTTTGTTAGTTGTGTAATATTTTTTCATTCCCCTTGTCTGTATTTAATCCATTTAGTGTCCCTATCTACTTGCCGCCGCCTGCCGGTTGCTCTTAATGCATCGCTTTATTTTCATTTCGCAGCCCCCATTTTAACGATTGTAAATATCTCTTGAAGAAAAATCAAAATTTTTAATTTTTCCTCTCGATCCATTATGCTAATTGAAATAAATATTTCATTTGGCAAATTCGTTTTTTATTCCAACAAGTTTTTCTTCCATTTTGTGGAAAGATGCAATCAATCCGGGGGATTCATGAAAAATGTTCCGTCTTATTTGATTTTTATTGCTAGTCTACTTGGAGACTGATAAGCCCTAATCTATCGTTAAATCGTATTCCTAGTCAGTTCCAACCGTTTTCTATCATGTTATATCCGACATTCTATTGTACTTAAACGCCTTTTCAATTCAGGGAGCGGTCTCCATTTGCATTTTATTTTGCCGTGTTTATTTTTACCCTTTCCTGCAACAATATAATTTGTACGTCAAGAAAATTGACATAAGGGATAAATGAAAATATATGTAGGTGCAATATCGCAAAGGAAATGAAATTGAAAACCAACAAGGAAGGGTGGAAACTTGGAGCTGTCAAAAGATTTATCGTGGCGTTATTTTCATGGAATGGCTTACAGGATGACACTACATACATTATTTATCTACCTGTTCTCCAACTTCTATCATTATTTCACCATTGTTATTTCAGAGCGCACTTTCGTGTTCACAAAATTACTTTTGGCATTGTGCTTTAAAAACTTATCTTGGCACGATTTCAATAGGAAAAATGTTTTCTTCTTTCCACTTATTTAGTAGGTACTTATTTGTCAGTCGTTTGGCAAATTTCTTTCTTTTTCATTTTTCGAAAATGCAATTTGCACTCGAGATGAACTTATCTTTTCTAATCCACTTTCGACTTTATTGCACGAGTTCTTCCATCAGTGGCTCCATCAGTATGTAGGTCACATTCTCATGAAGCTGCAATAAATAGGTATAAAATCGTAAACTGTCGCATTAAACGTGTATCGTTCGTGTTTCCAGAGTTTTATCGCATCCAAACCCAGCATGTGTTTTATACCCTCATGATGCAGTAAAGTATAATACACTTCCACCCTCCAGGCTTTATGTTGGTTATCTTTATCTATTAAATATTCTCCTCGTGATGAAGTACATACATACAATGAGCTTCATGTTTTACAACGACCTCTATTCGTATTTTTTTATTCTAATGTCATGTCACGTCTTAATATTTTCACACATTAAACTTGGATGTTGGAAGATCCACCACATAAAACGTTAGTACCAACTATTAACAAGCGTATAAAATGGCGTTTCCAGGACGAATTCAATAAAATAACTCCTACCACTTCTAAACCACAAGAATTGTAGTAATAAAACCCAAGCAACTTAAATGCATTTATATAAATTCCTCGCATATAACATCGGTTTATACCGCATGAAATTTATATTGTTTCGGAGTTTACTCTGTCACTCTATCGTTCCAGTTCACTGCCTCATTCAAATATTATTAGTGCTATACAATCGGGCAAATAGATTTAGAGTGAGAACTATTTTGCCATTGTAATAACATATCGTGTACAATCGATTAGTTAAATATTTACTACAATTTATCTCTTAATTAATGCGCCGCATCGTCGTCGATGTAAATACACCGCCAAGAGCTATTTTCACAAGAGATTGATCTTCTGATCGAAATGATTGCAATCTATAATGTATGCTTACTTGTGTAACAAACAATTTTTTTGCATGCTCTAAAACAATTATTATTACATCACTTTACCCAAATGGTAAACAATTTTCTCACCGTAGTTAAGGTGTGCGAAGGGGGGGGGGACAAGCATTTATAGAACAAAAAAGTATTATTATAATATTAACATATTACCCTACTTTGTGTAACATCAATATACGAGAGACCAACAAGCAGAATTTAAATTTGATCAAAATAAGGATTTGCAAATTAGTTCGTAAGTTTTGTAAAAAGTGTTGGGGTTGTGATAGGAGAGAGGAAATTTCAATATGTACAGGAAATATTTCTGCCCATGGATTAAAAATGAAAAAACTTAAATTAAACTTCCACAACGTAAAAATTCTAAAACTTTAAATGATTTTGTATTAAATTTGCAAATTAAGAGGTTTTTTACCATCAAAATTGTAGAGGTGGAATGTAAATAATTAGCAGCCCGAAACAAATAAAGGTAATGTAATTTAAAAGATTTAAATTTAAGAAACAATTAAAGCTAAATAAAGATTCAGGTGGATTAAAGAATTACAGTCGATTTGGCTATTTAAAGTAACACTTTCAAATTAATAATTTTGTGAAGGATAAAGCAATTGTCAAAACGATTGACGGGAAATATTACAGATGGAGTGATTATTATTTGAAGTGAACAATAAATTAAAGTGAAAATTGAAAAGAGTTAAAAGTAACCTGTCTAGTAGATTTTTATCGAGTAGCTACTGTGACGTATGCAATTAACAAATTAAAATTTAAGTTTACCTGTTTATTTAAACTGGCGCTGGTAGATACAACTTCACAGTGGCGCCACAAATTAAAATCAACATTTCACGAAGTTCAACAAATTAATCATAAGATATTTTGTATTGATGATTGATGAATAAAAAACAGTAATCCAGCATTCGCTTGTAACAGTTAGCTATAATCCACAGTTAATTAAGTCTTTGTTTTTAATTTTGAGAACGACGCAATGGTTTACTTTTGTCTGTAATTGAAATGTTAAAGCAGAGCTCATTGACGATTACAAATTTAAACATTTAACTAATTAATTATTCATCTGAATCCACAACTTTATTATAAATATATTACATTTCACGAAACAAAGGTTGTTTAACTTTTTGCAAAAAGTAATTCAAGTAAAAAAGGCATTACGAGTTTCCATATCATCAAAGTTTAATTTAATAGTCATTACTTTTTATTATCAAAATATTAAGGTTAAATTTCAACCAGAAGAGTCTCAGCAAATATCTACCGACTGAAACAAAAATAGCTGGAAGGTGTAAAGTTTTTTAGACAAATTTCACAATTAGGACAATTTTAAATAACAAAATAATTATCAAACTTGTTCCTGTCTAAAATTTTACTAAAATTTGCATAATATTATATATTGCGATGTTTTTTTATGAACTTACCTCGGGGTTGATAAAAAGAGGTGGTTTTATAATTTAGTTGTCATTTGTAATTTGAAATTTTGGTTTTTGTGCAAAATTATTGAGTCAGTTCGATGGGAACAACTTCAATTTGAGTTACGTTGGATATTTAGTTGTATATAGATGACATTTTTGAGTGCTGGGATGTTTCATAATAATAATCGACAATTTCTTGATTGAATTCTCCTTCGGAATTACGAATAAACCAAAGTACACCTTGGGAACCGTTTGCCATACTGAGTTCACGCGTGTGCCCGTTTTTTTGACCGTTTCGGTCACACATTTTAAGTTTTCCATAGCAAAAAACACCTTAATAGTAAACGACCACCCTGTTTTTTGTAGCGAAAGGAAAAGTAAAAGTTCTCCTTTTTTCCAATTAAGCTTTCGCTTGTTCTATCTTCAATTACTTCTTCATCCTTTTGCTGATATTTCGCTCCACCTTTTTCGGCTTATCGAAAATTTATCTTTCTACCACTGCGTCCTCTGCCATTTTACAGATATCCTGTTCCACTCTCTTTTTCTGCCCATTATCCATTCATTGATGTTCTTAATGTTGCAGGGATTTGCTTTTTTTCCATTGCAAAAAGGTTTTGCCAGCCATGGTTTGAATTATTTAAAACACTAAAGACGGTCGACATTTAAATTTGGGGAAACTTAAATAAAATCCATTCCAAACCAAACGAGACAAAACAGTTGGTCCACTCCGTCCCTGGAGTACTTGCTGGTTTACACTGATAAATAAGAATTGATGTTTAATCTGGTGAATAACTCAACGATGCGATGGAAAGAATAAAAAACAATGAAAAGTATTATTTAGTTGTACAAGGACCACTTGGCCGAAAGTTTTCGATGGCTATTTAAACTTTTCGATTGTGATGAATGGCCGATACATTCCAGATGCGATGAAGTCGTTAAAATCCACTTTTTTTGCAAATTAATTAAAAATATTGGCGATATGTTTGAGTATAAATTTATGCTCTAGAAGGTGACGACGGAAAGGTACTTACTTCAAGTTTTATAGATCGAAGTTGCTACTTTATTGATATGTTGATAAACTTGATTAGTTTTCCTGGTATAACGCTGTTTCGTTGTTAGAATTTATAACTCGAACCACTTCTAGTTGTTAGTTCAACGGGATCGACATCACCTTGTTACTTATTAAGAAAAACGATTGGATGGTTTGGATGATGCTAAACGTGTCCTGATTCTAAATGGTTTCATTCCCGACATGGACAAATTCTCTCGGGGAAATAAAAGCTTCATCGAGTCGTGACGTTGAGGAGAAATTGCCCGGAACATGCGGAGAGATCGTAAAACTTCGAAGCTTCTATGACCTATTTGATCGCGACGGCCGTCTCATTTACTGGATTATTAACACTGCATTCCCTACTTCTATTCCTTTGTTTTAATGACATTTAGTGTCTGGAATTTCTAACATTCGGTAACTAAAATTTATTTGTTCTTTTTCCAAACTATATCGTTAATTTATCCCGAAAAGTTATCAGTATGCATAAGGTACAAGGCTATACAGAGTGTTTCGAAATATTTAAATTATACCAAAAAGTTGATTTGAATAAAAGCATTAAGTTCTTTTTGAATCGGAATAAAGAAATGCTGGGTTTGAAAAGAAAATTAATTGTTGTGATATAAATTATAAGATTGATTGCCCGTTCAATTTAATTTATTTATGGTTATTGTTCTAGCTATACGATTATTATTATTTAAATTTGCTTCCACTTCCCACCCTGTATTTATTTACACTTTTTATAGCTACTCCTTCATTAATCAAGTTAATCATTTTATTTATTATGTTGGTTTTATTAAAGCAATAAAATGTTGAATCGTAACTCGTATTATTTTCAACTTTACTTTTAATGACTAAAATAAACGTGGAAAATTATTGCTTAGCGTTTGGCGGTAAAATGCAATTATTGAAAGTCGACCACCGATAATATTAAAATTAATAATAAAAAAAATTTGTTTTCTTGCAGAGAAGTTCGATATCTCCTGCCGAACGAGAGAAATATAGACCGAGAACATCTCCAGAACCTGAACACAAGAAAATAAAAAAGGAAGATAAAGATTTGGGTCACGTAAGTATTAAAGTGCGTATTATTTTTTATTCCAATTTGATGTTAGCTGCTGCTTTATAAAACCTAACTGAATTCAATTAACAATTCCGGAAGTGAAAAGTTTTGGATTATGTTTTCTGCTTTGCACACCACCTTGGATTTGGCAACGATTTAAAATAAATTGGAATTATATCGTGTACCTAATGAAGCGTTTATCAGACTAATTTCTAATTATAATGAGATTAAGCTTTCAATGCGGCAGAAACACTCTCAAGTTCATTTTCTCCAGTAATTGCTGATTAACCAACTGTTGAGTAGATTCTGCATACTTTTAATTCCTTGCTCAGCAATTTCCACTAGAAAATTTTTTGTAGTTTATAAATTATCAACCTTGGTGTAATTTCGATATAATCAAAAGTTATTTATAATAAAAGAAAATGGTAGATGTTTTAAAAAACGTTTCCAGATATAATTAAAGTGCACTGCATTTAAAAAGGAATTTTATGACATTACTGCTTCCGTATTAAAACTTCAATTTTCCCGGACCGGACGACTATGAATTCTATCCTAAATTGGTGGTTCTTGAACCTCGTGCGAGCCAGAACATATCGTAAAAATTGTGCAATAAAATAGTGGAAAGATTAAAAATTTAAATTTTTAATAGAGGAAATTGTCATAGCCATTTTCTCTCGAGTAATGGCCGACGTTACATAAACGAAACGTGGTTTATAAATTGACTTCTGGTTTATTTGTCGGCAGTAAAAAGCAAATTACTTCAACCAGGTTTCTTTTACCGTGCCATAACAAAGTGAGAAATTAAAAATCAAAATAATATTTATGATGAAATAAAAAAAAGCTCAGTGCCGTCAAGAATGACGACGACCTTTAGCAAATCTATTTTACATCGTGCTTTTACAGTCCAGTTGATTAGCAATTAAAGTTCAATCATTATGTTTTTGCTTTGTTGTTCATATAACCAATAATAGGATCAATTTTCTACACCATTAAATTAATACAGGCTTACTTGAAAGCAATTTAATTTATGGGAAATAAATATTAATTAATATAAAGGAAAAAGTCTTGGCTTGGATTGAAGTAGTCGTAAAATTTTGCTTTCCCAAAAATTTAATTATATTACTTCCATATTACATCGAGTCCGTTGAAACTTGAAAAGAATTGCCGTTGCATGCTTTTACGACAATTGCGCTTTTTCATAGCTAAACTATAAACCTAAAGAGTAGTCATAAAATGTTTGTTGTAAATAGCAACAGTGCTTTGCTTGTAATATAAAACTTCCTTCAAAATGTGACAGCCAGTACTTTATTTTCATGAACATCTCGAGAAATGCAATTTAAATTGCAAATTTTCTATGACCCAAATTTAGAGTGTGAGGAAAAGATAGCTCCTATCATATCGGAATGCGAAACTTTTATGTTTATTTTTGTTATAAACATTTTTAGTTTTATTGTTTGTTTTTGATAAATTTGATAATCTCCATAATGTTCCTAGCAGATTGTTACATTTCAATTTTTGTACTCAAAGATAATTAAATATTTTAGCAATTTAGATTTTGAATTAATTTAGAATCTCAAAAAAACTTTCAAGTATGTAGATAATGGATTTAAAATTATACAAGGTTAATCTATAGTGTGAACCTTCCCGAAATCAGATTTTCCACAAAATTTCCCAAAGGTTGGGCATCTCTCTCAACAGTACAGTAGATAGGGAGGAAAGATGAAAATATAACCTTTGATATTGGCGTTCAATTATATCTGCCTCGGGATATTTCATACCCCCCCGATCAGTGATTCGTTGGGAACCTCTCAAGAATCTTCTTGGTTTCCTTTTATTTTGTGGTCTCTTGGAATCCTCGGGACTTTCTGGTCATTTCCCCAATTCCAAAAATATAATAATATGTACATTAAAATTATTGTTTAGATTTTTATTGTTATTAGGGGAATTACCGTTTAGTTTTAATATTATAAGTATTTTTTCATGAAAGTTCCGCACTCGACTTTCATAATTTTATTTATTTACTGATGGTAATAAATATCTTTAATTTAACTACATAATTATTAATTTAATTGATTGAATGAAGACGTTTTACATTAAAACTTGTTCTTCCACTTACACGGCAGCAAAATTTCTAATATACGCGCTATTACACAATTTTTTTATATTTTATTACTAACGATACACGGAAGCAGCCAATAATATAATTATACACTAAAAATTTTAAATTATCATTCATATATTGTATCTACAGTGAAATCTCAATAATCCGAACCAACGGTAACCCGACCTTCTAATTATCCGAATTAGATTATATTTATTACGAAATTTTTAATTTAAAACACCACCTATTTCCTAGGCTCTTCATAATCATCAAATTTCATCGCAAATACCAGTGGCAATCTCACTATTTTTTTCATCAATAATTCCAACACTTTTACAGCCGATTCCAGATCCATGAATTAGTTCACATTATCGAGGTTGCATTGTATCCCTTAACACGAACATGTTCGTTCACCTTCTAAATGTTAACAAAACTGGTTTTGCATTGGCAAAAATTTAGTATTTGTGTATCGTAATTCGGTTAGGTACCTATTTTATAACGCGAAAATTATATAAGTTTGGTTTATAATTTCAATTTACATTGATTTGTTAAACTTTCACAAACTTTGCTCGGATTTTTAACTGGTGATTAGTTTGGTGTTGTATTCGTTAAATTAAGGTTTTCGTATTTTTCGTTGAAATAAAATTATGAAATTTTGCAGTGGTGCGGAATTGTTCTGTTTTGAATGCCTCCCGGGCCTTAAATTACGCCGAGTGAGTTAAATAAATTTTGCTAATTGAATTCAGTTAGTTTGTTGTTTTTTATTCCATTAATCGTGTTATTTCCTTTTATTAAATTTAATTCCAGTTTGGGAAAGCATTAAAAAGCTAGCAAATTTTAACAAAGTATTTTTGTTGTAACGAAAATTATGAAATTGGAAACAAAAGTTGCTTCTCGCATATCAAATGCATATTTTGGCCGGCCTAAGGTTTTATTTTATTGTTGCAGCATAGCGATGGGGAAAAAAGTGACCAAGATTTAGTCGTGGACGACGCTTCGGAAGATCCTGTTTCGCCGCCGAACGGAACGGCATCACCTAGAGAAAATGGAATAGATAAATTGAACGTGAAGAAGGAACATCTTGGACCACATAGTCCAAGATCGGGTACTTCAAGCAACGCGTCGACACCTTCCACTAAAAAATTAGATGGAGATAAACCTACAACGCCAATTTCTAAGCCAGTTACTCCGACGTCGGGTGGACCTTCCGGATCCTCGTCAAATAATGGTGGTTTAAAACCCGTTGTTAAACCACCCTCTTTAGGGCAATATCCTCCTTACCTTGCCGGTATGGCAAATGGTGCGGCGCACGATTTACAAGCTGCTGCAGCAGCTGGCGCCTACGGCCCTCTACACAATAATTTACCACAAGCTTTAAATAATTATCCAAGACCTCCCTTACAAGTTGGTTACGACCACCACTCTCAAATGAGAGCTCCCGTAGTGCCTGGTCTTGCAGGTATTCCTGGAGGAAAACCGTAAGTTTCATTTCTTTTCTGATGACAATTTCAGATTATCATCGTGTATCTTTACAGGGCTTATTCCTTTCATGTAAGTGCAGAAGGACAAATGCAACCGGTTCCGTTTCCTCCTGATGCACTTATAGGACCTGGGATTCCCCGACATGCTCGCCAAATTAACACGTTAAGTCACGGAGAAGTGGTTTGCGCCGTAACAATTTCTAATCCAACCAAATATGTGTACACTGGAGGTAAAGGATGTGTTAAAGTGTGGGATATTAGTCAGCCTGGTTCAAAAAGTCCCGTATCTCAATTGGATTGCTTGGTACTTACTAATAATTTGCCTGTGTATATTTATCAGAATTACCGTTTATGTTTTTTCAGCAAAGGGACAACTACATTCGATCTGTCAAGTTGCTTCCAGATGGAAGAACTTTAATTGTAGGAGGCGAGGCGAGTAACTTATCTATTTGGGATTTGGCGAGTCCCACGCCCAGGATAAAGGCGGAACTTACTTCAAGTGCTCCTGCTTGTTACGCGTTAGCTATTAGTCCGGATTCGAAAGTTTGCTTTAGTTGTTGTTCTGACGGTAACATAGCAGTTTGGGACTTGCACAATCAGACACTCGTGAGACAGTTCCAAGGGCACACGGATGGTGCATCTTGTATAGATATTTCGGCTGATGGAACCAAGTTATGGACCGGTGGCTTAGATAATACGGTTAGGAGTTGGGATTTGAGAGAAGGCAGACAGTTGCAACAACACGACTTTAGTTCACAAATATTTTCGTTGGGTTACTGTCCCACAGGGGAGTGGCTAGCAGTTGGCATGGAAAATTCGAATGTGGAAGTTCTTCATGCATCAAAACCGGACAAATACCAGTTACATTTACACGAAAGTTGTGTGTTGAGTTTACGGTTTGCTGCTTGTGGAAAATGGTTTGTTTCAACCGGAAAGGATAATTTATTAAATGCGTGGAGAACGCCGTACGGTGCAAGCATATTCCAAGTAAGAGAATTATAATTTTTATGTTTCGACTTGGTTTTAATGAAATTTTATTTTGCAGTCAAAAGAATCTTCAAGTGTGCTGAGTTGTGACATTTCTGCAGACGATAAGTACATAGTGACAGGTTCGGGGGATAAAAAAGCTACGGTGTACGAAGTAATTTATTAATTAATTGTAAGAAAGTTTAAAAAAAGCAGTTTCTGTTATTTTTGAAAAAACATGACGTAAAAAGACATTTGTGTTTTATTGTTATTGACGAGTTAATGTTTGCTTTTTATTGGGTAACCCAAAAAAAATTGACTTTGGAAGAAGAAGAATATTATTTAGTTGAAAGGTGATTGTTTTTTTGGGCTATCCACACTTGCAATACTCCCTAAAGGCCATGTAAATAAACTTTTGTCTCAGTAAATTTAGAAAAATGTGATAATATTGAATAAAATTGAAATGGCAGACTTAAATGAGCCTGTTAAGATTATAAGAAATTTATACTTTTTCAGTGATCTCCATGACATAAATTGCTTTGTAGAAATATTTGTAATTATCGATGGTACGTGATGATGTTTGTTTTATTTTGTATTATAATTGAGAGAATTGAGTTTTTGTTATATTAGGTACTACCTATGTAGATATGTGGATACATAATCACGATTTAGTATTTTTTTTTATTTTCTTCAAGATTCTGTAATATTTTATATGTCTCAAATGCATCGTTACTGTAATTTTTCAAATTTGGTATATCTCAGTGTTGCCTATACTATTTTAATGAGAGAATATGCATTTTCAAGTGCTAGTACCTTTGTAAAAATATGTGTTCTATTATTAAATGATATAGCTATAGTAGAAGTTTACAGTTTTATGTTAATTATGTGTAAATATATTAAACTTTTATATTATTGTTTTGATATCATTGTTTTTTTTTTGGGTGAGAGGAATTTTCTTTCACTCCTGCATAGACAAATAAACCTATGCCTATTCGATGGTAGCATTTTTATTTATTTATTTTTTATTTTAAAATAAATATCGGGGGCGTACTGGGGTTAAGTTTTCATCTGAAAACTTTTATATGCTTTTTTGTTTAAAGCCTTGAACTTCCTAAAATGACCAAGTAGTGGTTTGCCTAATCCCATTTCCTATGCCCCCAAATAGCAAATTAAATAGGCTCCCCTGCCTCAGTTGATAATTTTTACCTTTTACAACCCTGCATTTTTGGAATTATACAATAGTATGCAGCTCAATTTTTTTTAAATTAATTAAAACTTTTACTTAAAGAACTACTAAAGCTGAAAATAGGACCAGATTTGGCCTTGATGGAATCTTAAACATCCTTTTTTCAGTCCCTTGCAGTATAAATTATGGCTTGTGCGAGTTCAGTTTGGATCGTCAATCTATCGATATAAAATATGAAAAATTAACGTAGAAATCTGGGTTAGCTTGTTGATATATAACAATAAAACTTACTGTAACTATTTACTAAAGGGTAATAGTTAAGGGTAGAATTTTGTAAATTTTTTCTTATAAAAAGTTTAACATTCAATATGAAAGCTTGTAAACCAAAGCTTTTACGGTTGATTATTTTTTTATATTTCAGGGAGGAATATAAAAATATTAATTAGTAGGATTTGCTTAGGTAGGTTAGGCTCTGCTCTGTATATCCTCTCGGAATTATTTTTTAACAAATTATTAATATTTTCAAAATCATCATCATCATCTTCACGTGTTGGACGTATTCTCCGTTACGTCACTCTTGGTCGTTCCATCGTTTCTTAGAACGGCCTACATTCTTTCTTCCTCTCGGTTTATATTTTTATATTTTCAAAAATAAAGGCAGAAAATTGTAAATAATTTCTATCTTAAATCGCAGTGTCGTAACTAGGTATATACAAGATGTGCAGCCACACAGGACCCAGGGTGCAGATGACCTAGAAATTACCTACAAAAATATTATATTTTAGTTTTTAAAACAAAGTTTCGGCATTTTACGTTGAATTTCGATTTTGAAGCAATTTCTAAAATAAGAAACAAGTAGATTAAATTCAAATAAATATTTTTATTATTTATTTTAAAAAAACGATGTAATTTATTAGCCTAGTAATGGCAGTGAACCAATATAAAAAAAATACCTTCTAATTTTAGTTTGCAGTGCACTTTTAACTTTAGATTATTATTGTAAACATAAAATTAAGTAACATCCGATCATAATTGAAATTACTTCGTAGTAACTGTCTATTTTTCGTTTTAAAATTTAGAATATTAAAAATAAATATTTTATTGCAATTTTTCTTTTTACCATGAAACTCAACAATTTGTAGTTCTTTTTATACTTAAAGGACATAGTTTTTGAATTTTGATCTGTGCTTTATCTCCCCTTCCCCTCATTATTAAGAAAATTTTAAAGTTTTTGTTTATAAAAAAATTATTTATAAACAATAAATTGTTAAATTATAATAAATTAATTGTTTCGTTATTATTTCTTAAAGAAAAAGTAAAAGAGACTAAAAATAATATTTTACGAAATGCTAGTTACGGCACTGAACTGTTAACTCGCATCTTCACTGGATTGATGCTCTAGGCAAAATGCAATTTAATGTAATAATGAAGTTAGAAATAAATTTTAATGGAAATTATTATCAATTTCCGCACTTTAATAATAATAGTTGAAATACTAACGATAGTTTTTGTTTTCAAATTATAAGAAAAATGTAACCTGTAATGTAAAAATGAGGGAGGGGGGTGACTTATCTTGGAGATCTGTTAACACTTTCTTCATTTAAAAATCGGATTCCTTTGGTAAAATTAGCAAAAGCTTAAAAGCGCAAAAATTAAATTAAACTGCCAAAATTTAGTTTGAAACAAAAATATTGATTTTATTTTCAGATTACTCTTTGCAAACATGAATAATTTGAAATCGTAAAAATTGTATTATCAGCGTTTACAACAATTGTTAGTTTTACAATAATTGTAAAAATTTGGCCTATTAATTTATTATCAACCCAAATTTTGATATTGTGATAGCTTTCGTTGATCTCTTCGTTTATTATTCAACCAATGAGTAGGAAGTTACAAACTAAAAAGGTATTTTATGACATACAAAAAGGTGGCAGATCAGCATTTTAATTTATTTAGTAGAGTGGCTGCATTTTACATTACACAATTTATTGAACAAGAAATTGTACAATTTCTGTTTGGAATTTTGGATTCATAATAGGCTAAATCGATTGCTAATGATTGGACGTCCTTTATTTTCGTTTGTATCTTTTTTGTTTTTAAGTTATTTATTTAATCTATCTATTTCTATTTAAGCAGGGTTTGAACCGCAAGCCTACATCTTTTAGTCGACCCGTGTGTGCTTCACGCTATACTCCTGGTATTCAACTTGAAGTTGAATATCAAGATTCGGGCTTCGTCACAATTTGGGCAGTACTATAGCTCTATGTGTGTGCAAGTAAAAGGCCGTCCATAAAGGATGTTAGCAATTTTTCCAAATTTTTGACCCCCTTCCCTCTTTGTCGCCGTTGGTCACAATTTTTTTCCTCTTCCTCTCCGAAATGTCCAATGGTCACAAATCAAGGACCCCCCTCATTTATAAAATTGAACGTTCATTTTAGAAAATCACTAAAATTTTTAGCTTTTACATTTTATTCATAATTTTTACATTTTTTATATCAATAAATTTTCAAATAGTAGTTTAAGAGGGATCATAATATTTTAAAATTATAAGAAAAAATGCTCAAGCACAATTTTTTACAAATCCCAAAAATGAAATTTTTATGCGGACATCACATTTTGCTAACCCCTTTCCCCTTGTTACATTTTGAGATTCCTCCTCCCCTATAGCAAGGACGTCTTTTATGGACGACCCTAATAGCTGAGAAATTTCCAGAAAACATTGAGTCGACACCAAGGAAGCTCTGCTGCCTTATACTTCAATTAATAGAAACTTTGATATTGCAAGGAAATGTAATTTATTATAAAATATGTGATTGTTAATGTTATAAATTTAGATGTATCATAATTGAATGGTTAATATTTTACTTCAGAAGTGTTTTAATCATTACCCCAACAGATTGATGTACCGATTGCTTTATTCTCAAACTTTGAAAACTTAGCTATTTTTTGAATTGTAGTTAACTATCTCAAACTAGTTCATTTTAATTTGGTTACGCCACTGTTTAATTATAGTGAAAAGTTAATTTTAAATTAGATATAATTAAATATTAAATTGCTATGTCACTGGTAATTATGATGCATTTATCTAATTACAGAAGCTGTTGATTATTAAAAATTCGTATTTTTCGTTGATCTCCCTGAATTGTGTTGATTTTTTTGTACATTCGGTAAGTATCAATTCATTTATTATTATTTCAATTAATCTGATATGTTTCGTTATAATAATTTGCATGGAAAAATTATAAAATCTGTTTATCTAAAGTGATTCCTGTGTTTCCACCAAATTTTATGGTAAAATCCATCTCGGTGAGTAATTTATGTTCTTTGGATATTCATAAATTTTCCTTTTGTATCTTTGTTATTTTGGTGTATTTATCTATTTTTCTAAATTATTTCTTTTAATTTAATTAATTGCTTAAAATAAACTTGCTTTCAGACCTTTTAACAAAATTTTATCTCATCTGTATTTTTATTTGTAAAGCAGTTTTACAATTAATTATTTATCTATAATCCTTTGTTTCAAAATTTTTAATGAATTTGAATTTATTTAAATGGCTAAATCGGATTGCATATCTAAATCCTTTACTAAAATTTTAACTTGATTTCAATCTCTTAATTACATTTCCTTTCTGCTTTTAGGTACACAGTCATTCACTTGAGTGAAAAGCTATTGACGTCAACAAGGTTTTGTGGTGAAGAGATTTTTGTTTTTAATTTTTATAATATTTCAATTAAATAAATCACCAAAACAAAAGAAATTTACAGTTAATTTTCTGCGATATCATCTGCGATCATCATATTCCTTATGTTTTTGACTTTTCCAGGAAAGAATTCGAATAGAACTAACAAAGAGTAAAAGTCAGCTTGATAAAGCTTGATACCCCCTCTTCCACCTCAAACTTGTTTAAATTATTCAAAACAGAAGAGCTTCAATGGTACAAACGAAAACAAATGATAGGCAACAATATTTTCGATTCAAAATTTGAAATTCTTCCTCCCAAACATTGGAAATACATAGTAGCAATGCTATTGTTTTGATATAGCAAACCAATCCCACGACTGGCGTACTTGTCAAATGTCCCAAAAAATTGTCAAGACAAGTGAATAATTACGTAACTATTGCGCAGTTTGTTAGTTGGAATTATTCGTAAGCTTTCAGTAATAGTTACTGCTTTCATCAGACCTTTAATAATAATGATTAGACGTTTAATTGTGGGGGGTTCGATTTTCTTATTTTGCTTATAATCATTGAAAGTTTGCTTACGTAATACTTGAACGCCCTCTGTACGAAAAATGTTTAATCAAGATAAAATTTATTATTTAAATACTTTAAAGCTACAGCACAGCACGACAGCAATATTTTAAATTATTTTCCTAATTGCGGTCTTATAGTACGAGATCCCACTGCATGATTACTACGTCCATCTGTTTTTAATCAAAACACAATTTTTAATTAATTATTAATAGAGGAATACGATTTTCTCGGTTGCCCATCAAAATATGGCCGCAAGTAGGGTTTTTAACTGTTAAAGATATACAAGAGCAAGAGAGAGTTGGCCTGTTGTAACTTCAAACATTCATAACGTATTTTAATAAATTATATATCAAATTAAAGATAATTTTATTTCTATGGGATGGCCTAGGTTGCCTACTCACAGGTGGCCGCAAGTAGGGTTTTAACTGTTAAAGATATACAAGAGCAAGAGAAGTTGACCCGTTGTAACTTCAAACATTCATAACATATTTTAATAAATTATATATCAAATTAAAGAAAATTTTTTATCTCTACGCGATTCCTAGGGTTGCCTACTCACAGATGGCCGCAAGTAGGGTTTTTAACTGTTAAAGATATACAAGAGCAAGAGAGTTGTCCCGTTGTAACTTCAAACATTCATAACCAATTTTAATAAATTATATATCAAATTAAAGATAATTTTATCTCTATGCGATTGCCTAGGTTGCCTACTCACAGATGGCCGCAAGTAGGGTTTTTTAACTGTTAAAGATATACAAGAGCAAGAGAGAGTTGGCCCGTTGTAACTTCAAACATTCATAACATATTTTAATAAATTATATATCAAATTAAAGATAATTTTATCTCTACGCGATTGCTAGGGTTGCCTACTCACAATGGCTCAAGTAAAGTTTTTAACTGTTAAAGATATACAAGAGCAAGAGAAGTTGGCCGTTGTAACTTCAAACATTCATAACAATTTTAATAAATTATATATCAAATTAAAGATAATTTTATCTCTACGATTCTTAGGGTTGCCTACTCACAAATGGCGCAATTTAGTTTTTAACTGTTAAAGATATACAAGAGCAAGAGAGTTGGCCCGTTGTAACTTAAACATTCATAACATATTTTAATAAGTTATATATCAAATTAAAGATAATTTTATCTCTACGCATTGCTAGGTTGCCTACGCACAGGTGGCCTCAAGTAAAGATTGTTAACTGTTACAGATATATAAGAGCAGAAAGGTTTTTGTTTTAATTAAACAAAACCAAAAAATTATTTAACAATTTTAAAATTTATTACAATATCGTTTCATTTAGCGTTTATTGACATCAGCTGTTACTTGTAGCTAAAATATCCGAACACATTCTGGGTTCTTAATAGATTCCAAACACGTTTGACTTGGTGGTGAAGAGTTTCAACAACCATTAGGTTTTAGATAATTTCAAAACCAACCGCTGTTTTCAGCGCTAAACTTTATGAATTCAGATACGTGGCATTTCCACTTGAATTAATAAATATCGACCGCAACAATTTTTGTTTTAAGGTTTCATATGGTGAATGTTGGTCGAGTCAAAACCTTTCACTTTTTTTCAAAATTTTTCTTGGTTTTTTCGCATACAGTTATAAAATCATATCTTGGGCAACCTGTGAGTAGGCAACCCTAGGCAATCGCGTAGAGATAAAATTATCTTTAATTTGATATATAATTTATTAAAATCGTTATGAATGTTTGAAGTTACAACGGGCCAACTCTCTCTTGCTCTTGTATATCTTTAACAGTTAAAAACCCTACTTGGGCAACCTGTGAGTAGGCAACCCTAGGCCATCCGTAGAGATAAAAATTATCTTTAATTTGATATATAATTTATTAAAATACGTTATGAATGTTTGAAGTTACAACGGCCAACTCTCTCTTGCTCTTGTATATCTTTAACAGTTAAAAACCCTACTTGCGGCCACCTGTGAGTAGGCAACCCTAGGCATCCGTAGAGATAAAAATTATCTTTAATTTGATATATAATTTATTAAAATACGTTATGAATGTTTGAAGTTACAACGGGCCAACTCTCTCTTGCTCTTGTATATCTTTAACAGTTAAAAACCCTACTTGCGGCCACCTGTGGTAGGCAACCCTAGAAAATCACGTAGAATAAAAATTATCTTTAATTTGATATATAATTTATTAAAATACGTTATGAATGTTTGAAGTTACAACGGGCCAACTCTCTCTTGCTCTTGTATATCTTTAACAGTTAAAAACCCTACTTGCGGCCACCTGTGGTAGGCAACCCTAGGACATCCGTAGAGATAAAATTATCTTTAATTTGATATATAATTTATTAAAATACGTTATGAATGTTTGAAGTTACAACGGGCCAACTCTCTCTTGCTCTTGTATATCTTTAACAGTTAAAAACCCTACTTGCGGCCACCTGTGAGTAGGCAACCCTAGAAAATCATAGAAATAAAAATTATCTTTAATTTGATATATAATTTATTAAAATACGTTATGAATGTTTGAAGTTACAACGGGCTCAACTCTGCTCTTGCTCTTGTAATATCTTTAACAAAAGTTAAAAATTACCCTACTTGTGGAAACCCTTTGATAGGCAACCCTACCCAAATCTAGTAAATAAAAATTATCTATAATCCTTTGTTTCAAAATTTTTAATGAATTTGAATTTATTTAAATGGCTAAATCGGATTGCATATCTAAATCCTTTACTAAAATTTTAACTTGATTTCAATCTCTTTATTACATTTCCTTTCTGCTTTTAGGTACAAAGTCGTTCACTTGAGTGAAAAGCCATTGACGTCAACAAGGTTTTGTGGTGAAGAGATTTTTGTTTTTAATTTTTGTAATATTTCAATTAAGTAAATCACCAAAACAAAAGAAATTGACAGTTAATTTTCTGCCATATCATCTGCGATCATCATATTGCTTATGTTTTTGACTTTTCCAGGAAAGAATTCGAATAGAACTAACAAAGAGTAAAAGTCAGCTTGATAAAGCTTGATACCCCCCTCTTCCACCTCAAACTTGTTTAAATTATTCAAAACAGAAGAGCTTCAATGGTACAAACGAAAACAAATGATAGGCAACAATATTTTCGATTCAAAATTTGAAATTCTTCCCCTCCCAAACATTGGAAATACATAGTAGCAATGCTATTGTTTTGATATAGCAAACCAATCCCACGACTGGCGTACTTGTCAAATGTACCAAAAATTGTCAAGACAAGTGAATAATTACGTAACTATTGCGCAGTTTGTTAGTTGGAATTATTCGTAAGCTTTCAGTAATGGTTACTGCTTTCATCAGACCTTTAATAATAATGATTAGACGTTTAATTGTGGGGGGGGGGTACGATTTTCTTATTTTTGCTTATAATCATTGAAAGTTTGCTTACGTAATACTTGAACGCCCTCTGTACGAAAAATGTTTAAACAAGATAAAATTTATTATTTAAATACTTTAAAGCTACAGCACAGCACGACAGCAATATTTTAAATTATTTTCCTAATTGCGGTCTTAGGATAAATATACAAAAAATGTCGAAACAAAATAATATTAACTTAATATTTAAATACTTTTTTGTACTCTTTTGATTACACGAGTAATCTAGTATTAATATAAAAAAAAAAGTTTAAAAATGGAAATATTTGTTATTTAAATGTTTTAAAGTTACATTACGGATATTTATTTAAATACTTAAAAACTTTTTCGTGAGATGTATTGAGCGATTTTTAAAACTTTTTTTAAGAAATGAAAATATTATAAATTATTTCCTTACGTGCGGCCTTACGATCCTGATAATCTGCTGATATAAATAAATGTACAAAAAATATTGAAACAAAATAATATTAATTTATTATTTAAATACTTTTTTGGCTGTTTATCGCAGGTACCGTCTTTAAATCAGTGCGGCATTCAGGCCGCACAACCTTAATAATCTTATATGAGAATAAAAAAAAATGTTTAAACAAGATATTTATTATTTAAATGCTTTAAAGCTACATCACATATATTTATTTAAATACTTAAATACTTTTTCGTGGCATTTATTGATCGATTTTTTTAAAAATTTTTTTAAGAAATGAAAATATTTTTAATTATTTTATAATCAAGTGCGGTCTTACGATCTTGATAAGTAATTTGATAAAAAAATGTATGCTTTACAGCTACATCACTATTTTTGTATTTATTATTTATATTATTTATTTAATAATATTTATATTTATTTATTTAAATACTTAAATACTTTTTCGTGTCATTTATTGAGCAATTTTTTTAAAACTTTTTTTTAAGTAATGAAAATATTATAATTATTTCCTTAAGTGCGGCTTTACGTTCCTGATAATCTACTAATATAAATAAATATATGCACAAAAATGTTGAAACAAAATATTATTAATTTATTATTTAAATACTTTTTGGTTATTTATGCCAGGTATTGTCTTTAAACCAGTGCGGCCTTTAGGCCGCACAACCTTGGTAGTAGTTTAGTATGAGAATAAAAAAATGTTTAAGCAAGTTATTTATTATTTAAATGCTTTAAAGCCACATCACAGATATTTATTACCTAACTACCTTTTCTTATTATTTTTTATTCTTTATTGATATTTAAATTTGTTTTAAGAAATAAAAACATTTTAAATTATTTCTTAAGTGCGACCATACGATAAAAATACAAGAAATGTTGAAATGAAGTAATATTAATTTCTTATTTAAATACTTTTTCGAAATTATTTGTATATATTATTAACCTCTGAAATAAAAATTAGATTAAAATTTTTAAAATTAGAAGGTTAAATAAACAGTAAAACGAAATTATTCGTAAGCTATTAGCAATGGTTACTGCTGTCATCATCATAATAAAACGTTTATTATACATAGGTAATAACCTAATTGAACCTTTTAATTTTTTTAAATTTTAATCTAATATGAATACTTTTTCGGTTATTTAAGCCAATATCACAGATATTTATTATTTAAATATTTTAAATCTACATCACAGATATTTATTATTTAAATATTTATTTTTGAAATTTATTGAGTGATTTTTTTGTTAATGTTTTTAAGAAATTAAATATTTTAAATTATTTTATTAAGTGCGGCCTTGCGATCTTGATAATCTAATAAAAATATACAAAAAAATTGTGAAACGAAATAATATTAATTTATTATTTAAATACTTTTTTGGTTATTTAACTCTGTGCGGCCGTGGTAATCTAGTGTAAGTATTAAAAAAAATGTTTAAACAAGATAATATTTATTATTTAAATACTTGAAAGGTCTTGTTTGACATTTATGAACTTTTTTTTTGAAAATTTCCATAAAAAGTTAAAAACAAATGTCAGAAGAAAAATATTATTTGGGAGTCTTTGATTCAACTTTATTACATCGCGAGAGACTAATGATGGCAGACAATTATTTGAATAAAACAGTAAATTGCCAACTGGTCAGAGCAAGTATTTCATGTAGTACTATGAGGTCAGTCGGCATGTCGACCGCCCTAGTAATTCATAATTATTTAAATCACTGTAAATATTTAAATACTTGGCGTGAACATTTAAATAATTTCAAAATATTGTTTGTCGGTAACGCATAGGGAGATTGCTAAGTATAATATTATTAATCATTATTGCCAACGTTGTGCGGGCCGAAGGCCGCACTTCGTAGAATAAATTTGTAACAATTGTAAACCCGAACTTATTTTCTCAAGTTTTCTCGTAAGAGAATTGCACTACGGTGGATATTTTTTACCCAGGACGTTACTTGGAAGAATCTCGCCACCCAACTTGCTTGGAACATCCGCATCTTCAAAACGGGAAGATTAATGCGCGATTTTAAGGAAGAAGGAGAAAGCACGATTGGAATCTCGTTAATCCATTCATGCGCGTCGCTCAGTTTGCTTCGTTTCGAATCTCGATCGAGCAAAATTTTTTCAACGCGAAGTAAAAAAATTGACAACGACACGCGGTGTTCCCAAGCGGTCACCCATCCAAGTACTAACCGCGCCCAACATTGCTTAACTTCCGAGATCAGACGAGAGCGGGTGTTTTCAACGTGGTATGGCCGTTGCCTTACTTTTATATCCCTGTAGTTTGGAGTTACGGTGTGAAATATTCATTCTTTTACTTGTATTAAGTTACATAAATTGCGGTATAAAATTTTTAATTCATTTTATAATAGATTGGTAAAATTCAATCAATCAAAATTTTTGAAAAATTCAGAATAATATAAAATCTTTGTAGATGCAATGTGTGTTGCCGTTGCATCAGGGGTAAATCTGTGTAATATTTCATAAACATACACATTTCGTTTCTTTGCGTCGTGTCATAGCAGCATAGATAGCGCTAGTGTCATCAATATGAATTTTCCGATGAGAAAATGAATGAAAATTTTTTTTTTTGTAATCGTTCCAGAAGCATGAATATTATCATAATAATTATTTATAAAATGACTCAGTATAACTTCCAAAAATAATGATTAATATAAAAGGAACATTCATCATTCCATGCTACAGGGTTATCGAAAACCTTTCATCTTTTAAAAATATTTAAAAATTGATACTTAAAAATTCTGTATCGGCTTGGTGCATCTTTAATTTTTCTGGTCGAAAGATCTTAAAGGTTCTTATTAGGACTTGTAAGCAAATTCCTTTACCTGCTCATAATGAGAGGGTAGGTAGGCAAACCTTGCACATTTTGTTAAGTGAGGGAAAAGTTAATAATGTAGTTTTGTATTGTTTGGTGTGTACTTTACCGAAGGATTTATTGTATTGAATTTTTGAAGGTACTTACTGTGCAATAACTTCAATAATTCATATTTTAAAAAAGAATAATAACCTCGGAGGATTTAGTGATTCTCATTCTTTCTTCTTCGTGATTAGCTATGCTTCTAAATTTTCAAGTTTTAAACGACCAATTCTTCCACCAATTGTACCTAATTAAAATTTAATTTTATAATGCCACTACAATAATACTTTGGTTAGTTTTTTCAAAAACGTGTCTTGCTCGGAGCAACTATTAAATGAATTAAATAACAGTATAAATTTTACAATTTATTATTTAATTATAATATTCTTTTATTTGTTATAAAAATAATGGAATATAACGATCCATTGTTTACCATAACGTTTATTGATGTTTTTAAGCGAATAATTTAATAAAATTTAGTAAAATTAGCAAAAAATATTAGACAATTGCAAAAACATATTATTTAAATCTGTTTTTATTTAAAATTTATGTCAAGGTTAATAATTACAAGTCGATGGTTTTATTGTGAATTATGTTAATGGTTCGATTTTGAAATTTTTTCTAAAATAAAATGCTTCCCATCCTTTGTTATATTTTGTTTTATTTTTTGTAATAATATCAGGTATCAGAATCAAAAGTTAAAATAAAACATAAAAATAATGAAATTTATTTTGAATGTTGTAGAAGAAAATAAAGGTATTAATTTAAATAATACTTTGTATTTTACCGACTTGTCTTTTAGTTAAGGTCACGTTTTTAATGGCCATTAACTTTTTGCACATTCAATAAACTTGTGTGAACTTGATGTTATACGCTTTATTTGTTAATTTAATTTATTGGGAGGTACTTGAAAGTGGATCTAGAAAAAATGTTCTATGTTAAACGTACCAATGTGTTTTGTTCATTCAAATGTCCGCTTTGGCGGGGGGGGGCATAGAATTTCTATTGCGGGGGCGACATGTCCTCCAATCGTTACGCCACTGACCACCAAGTTGATCGACTTATTTGTCATAAATAATTATATTAATTTGTTATTACCTCGTTTAGTTTCTTTTGCGTGTTAAAAATTTGTATTTAATTTTCTTTGTTTATTATAATTAAGTAACTTAATAAGCGGTCGGTTTTGACTTTAAAATTTGGTCCAACAAAACTAAAAGGAAGATTTACCTGGAATTATTGCTTTTTTAAAAATTGTGGTTAAAACGTAGGTAGATTTTTTTTGGGTAAAAATTTTGTAATCACAAAAAATGAAGTGATGGTAATTTTGAAATTAATCCCGGATCACAAATTTTTCTAAAAGTTGAACAGAGTTTAATAATTAATGGCATCTTTGATTTTTCGGCTGACTGGCAGTTAAATTTGAATTTATTACCAAAAACAAAACCAAAAAATACACACCGAATTTTTGCTTCTGAAGGTAACAACAAAGATTACCGACTCGACCATAATAAACAGTAAAAGTTATTTATAATTGAAAAACATCGCCTTAAGAAATTTCGTCTGCAATGATTAATTCGTTAATTTCAAGTGCAGAATGTGGAACTTCTTTGATAATTTAGTATTTTTTAAAATCTTGGTAGGTTTAAATTTACGTAGTTACGTCTCATGCGTTACGTTAATCGTGTCACGTATTAATTAAAATTTTGTAACGAGTGAACTATTTCTATCGACGCTGGAACTAAAACTATAGGATTTATGTTGTTTAAAATAAGCTGCTCTGATGTATCGCTCCTTTTGTACAAATTTAAGGACGGAATGAGATATCCTTGTGCAGTCATCAGTTTATATTATTTTAATATTGTGCTCATTCGATCTATAATGTCCCGTCTAGCAATCGTCGATATATTTTTCAAATATCTCAGACATGGCGATGATGGAAATAACCATAAAGTTATCGGCGGATCGGACTTGGTTGGGTGACCTTTTGGCGATCGTTTTAAAAGGGCATGTTACGTTTTGGTGATAAAATGTGGGTGTATCCGTTCTCTAAATGATTCATTTACAAATAAACAAACAAATTAAAGCGCCTGCGGCGCTTTTTATTTTCAACTTTTTCTGTAATAATTTATTTTTTCGTCCGTTAAATAATTACAAAGGAACCGCTTAACATTTTTCCATATTAAAATGTTATTGCCAGTCCGCTCTCTCAGACACCACGACCTTGTTAATTTATTTTTGGCCGATTAAAGCATGGTTACTTATGTAATTAATATCAGTGGTGTACAAGAGATCAAAAATATTATTTGAATCTTTTTTGTTAAATTACTTTTTTTTTAACGGACTGGTAACGTCTGCTGCAACTGCTTACAGTTGGGGATATTAATTTGCTCTTTTCGCCAGTCAATATTTATTAAAATTAATATTAACCATGCAGTTTTAAAGCATAGAAAGGTACCTGATATTTTTTCTTCCAACAGTGAAAGCAATTATTTACTTTGCTGCTAGGGATGAGCCTGTGCAGGGGGGGGGAATCCTTATATTAGCTGCACCACGATGAAAACTACTGTGCCTCTGTCTTTAGACACTCTACAATATAAACACCTTGTTTCCCTTTTTCGGAGACAACAAAAGTGTAGAAGAACAAAACGTATATGTATACAATTAATTATCAATTGTTTTATTACTAAAATATTAAACCGGTAAAATGAATACAATTTATTATAAATATTGCGCAAATTTGAATTTGGAGAAATTAAAAAATATTTAATTAAAACTTCAAGATTTATTAAGATTTTTGTTTACTAACTAGAAGATGAAGAATTCCAACATTTTAATAGCAACAGCTTTGAATGGGGGGCATCTGTTCTTGTAATATATCTAAAGTATATTTTCGTGAAAAAAATACAGATGGATATCAAAAATTTTAAATTATAATACGGATATGCTAGTAAAATTAATAAAAAACAACATGTCTACAACTTAGTCTACAACAAAGTGTTTTTATATGTATCTTGGGTCACCACAAGATCTTGAATGTATAATTTTAAGATTTCAATATTAAAACTCACAAGACAGTATAAAAATATCTTAAAAAATGTAAGCCAGAGATCCCTACATATTGAATTTCTAAAAAGGGGGCCATAATGTGTAAAAGTTTGAGAACCGCTGCTTTAGATAGTACAATTACATGCTACGTATTTAATGATTATTTGTTTACTTGGTTATGCAAGTATCATAAAAATCCATGTCAATTTGGTGTGAAATATAAAATATATTACTGAGTTGCAGTGGCGTATACAATTATTGTCTCCACACCCCAAGGATGACTCGAATTGCAAGCCTGAAATCCTCCGTGATAAAAATAATATTTATTACGCGGTTTTAAAATTTAATTAAGTTTGAGTTTGAAATAGGCTTTGAATATCTTTGAATTTTTGGAATTTGTCAGTTATGCTCTTACCACTGACGCGCACGAATGGATTAACGAGTATCTGAAAAATAATCTGGTTTGACCCCCTCCCACCCATAAGCATTTTTTAATACACCACTGTGCTTTTAATACGCAGATAGAGGAATTGTATTAAATTTCCTCGGTATGTGCGTTACAGAGAGATAAATGGATAATTGGTGTCAGATATGTAAATATTAGTAAACCCATTTTTCGGTTGCAATAAATAAACGAACCAATTGGAGGTGCCAGAAAAACATTTCAGAATGTCAGAACATATTTTGGAAAAAACGAAAGAGACTCTTTGGCTCCAAACCTTAAAAATTTGAAAAAAAAACAATCTTTTAACTGCTTATAATACATTTCAAGGAAAAAATTGCATTGGCGCAGCAAAAATTCAAAAATATTGTCTCGATTACGATATTCACTTAAAACTTTGAAGTGCCAGTTAGTTCTAAGCTAATTTTCTCAACTCTATTCATTCCAATGCGTCATATTATGTTATAAAACCCAAAATTCTAAACATTTTTAAGAAAAACTGAACTTTTTGATCTCAAAATTTAAAAGAACAAAAACAACCACTTTTTACTGCGACTAATACATTAGAAAAGATGAAAGTAAAATACAGTAAATATTATATTTTAAGATTATATTTTATGACGCTTTAAAGTGAAGTTTTTGAATCTCCTCTGAAATGAATAAAACTGAGCGAAACCGGGTACGAAAACTATTTCATAAATGCAGTCTTCAGGCCGCAAGATTTTAACAATTTAGATTATTTATATTATCAAAGAAATACATACTATGTACTACATATTTGTTTCTTATAGATATAAAAGCTAAGGGCATTCATTTGCCCAATTATTTAAACAAGTAAACAATCAGTCAAAATGTTAAATTATAGACGCAGACTGTGTGGTGATTTTGGAGTTGGACCCCCCCCACATTTTACTTAATTTGGCAATTTAACTGTTGTTGATTTTTCAATTTTATCTTAAAATATTTTGTATGAGATTAACATTTTTAAAATTAAAAGGTTAAATAAAACAATTAATCAGGTTAAGTTTTTCCTATTTAATGACTTCTTAAGTAGGTTGTTCTTTAACTCGCGATTATCTTTCAAACTTTATTGATCAAGAAATCGAATCAAAAGACAATACCTTATATTCCGTTTCTATGTAATTACACTTTTATTATTAAACGTCTGATGACAGCAGTAACCATTGCTGAAAGCTTACGAATAATTTCGTTTTATTGTTTATTTAACCTTTTAATTTAAAAATTTTAATCTAATATTGATTTCAAAGGTTAATAATATATATAATTTTAAAATATTTTGTTGTAATATTAAAAATAATGCTTAAAAATCGATTTGCAATATTGCATTTTGTCTGCAAAAATTTCGTATTTTCAAAACCGCTATAATATTGCAACAAAGGTAGCCAGACTTTTTCCAGCTAGGTTTCTAGTTACCAGGTGCATGTTCATAGCTCCCCTCAATTCCGAATATTAATTAAAAAAAGTTTAAATCGATTATGTATCGTTTGTATGTACATGCGTTATTTTCGTTTGTACTTCTACTGTTTATACATTATTTTAAAAATTAATTGGGGGTAGCATGTCTCCAGCCCTCTTCCCATTTGTAATTTTGGATCAAAAATTGTCTCAATCGTTTGTGTATGATTGTGCAATTTTTCTTTTCTTTTGTATGTTTTTTAGATAATACACCTCAACGAAATGGATTAAAAACGTCGAAAGACGTGGCAATATTCGACAAGGAATGGAGAGCCTGAAAAAGAAGAAGATATCAGATAATCAATTTTATGGATTGTGTATTTTTATTTTATTTTGAAAACTATTGTGATGACCTGAAGATGTCATGGTGAAGGATTTACATCGTTTGTTTTTCGTTTGTACCTGTTTGTGCAAATGTTATTTAAGTTTATTAAATTTAAAGTTTATATTTAGTACGTCTTCGGTTAGCCTCCTCCAAACTTTTTCAAATTACGTGAAAACAAAAAGGTAGAAACAAAATTAAGAAATACACAATCGTGCAATTTCAAATGGGGGGCTAGCATATGTCTCCAGCCCTCAACTAATGTTTTAAATAATTTAAAAATAAAAGAGGGCGAGATGTATGCGATTTTCATTATTTTTTTTAAATTATGAAATATAATAATGCGCATAAAAAATTAAAATTTGCGGTCTGTTCACAAATTTTAGAAAAAAACGGCAATAAAGAAATGCGATCAATTTATTGATGCCCTCATTTCTCTATTTACTTGTCCCTGTAAAAAAATCCCGTCAAATTTAAATTTTAGTGAATTTTGTATTCAAAATGTATGTGCTGAAGGTTAACGACGCCTTCGGCGTCGCCCACTATAAAAAAACATCCCTGAAGTGGGGTCGCACCCGAATATATACGACAAATGCTTGTGAGCGACTGGTACGTCGCCGAGAGATGAGTGCGAGTCTTAATAAATTAAATTGTGGTCTTAATAAAGAACCTATTCAATTCATCATCACCTTAAAAGTCTTATAAAAATGTCCTCGACCGTTTGATGAAGCTATTTTTACAGAAAAAAGTGATCTTTTGATCCAGGGTTAGTTAACTCTTGCGCAAAAAGAATACAAAAAAAAATAAACGATGCACAATCGATTTACACTTTTTTGAATTAAAATCTTGAAATGGGGGGAGGGGGAGGAAGCTGAAGATGTGCACCTCTAGTTACCTACCTTAAAATATTGGTAGTATTGGTATTTTTACAGGAAAAAGTGACTTTTGATCCGGGGTTAGTTAACTCGTGCGCATAAGGAATACAAAAAAAAAATAAACGATGCACAATCGATTTACACTTTTTTGAATTAAAATCTTGATATTGGGAGCTGAAGATGTGCACCTCTAGTTACCTACCTTAAAATATTAGTAGTATTGGTATTTTTACAAAAAAAAGTGATCTTTTAATCCGAGGTTAGTTAACTCTTGCGCATAAGAAAATAAACGATGCACTTTCTTGAATTAAAATCTTGAAATAGAGAGGGGGCGGGCAAAGATGTGTACCTCTAGTTACCTAACTTAAAACATTGGTAGTATTGGTATTTTTACAGGAAAAAGTGATCTTTTGATCCGCGGTTAGTTAACTCTTGCGCAAAAGAAATACAAAAAAAAATAAACAATGTACAATCGATTTACACTTTCTTGAACTAAAATCTTGAAATTGGGGGGGGGGAGCTGAAGATGTGCACCTCTAGTTACCTACCTTAAAATATTGGTAGTATTGGTATTTTTACAGGAAAAAGTGATCTTTTGATCCGGGGTTAGTTAGTAACTCTTGCGCAAAAGAAAATAAACGATGCACTTTCTTAAATTAAAATTTTTAAATGAAGGGGGGGGGGTTGAGGATGTGCAACTCTACTTACCTACCTTAAAATATTGGTAGTATTGGTATTTTTACAGGAGAAAGTGATCTTTTAATCCGGGGTTAGTTAACTCTTGCGCAAAAGAAAATAAACGATGCACTTTCTTGAATTAATAATTTCTTATTGGGGCTGAGGATTTGCATCTCTACTTACCTACCTTAAAATATTATTGGTGATTTCTTTACTCATAGTTATCTTCCAGTTAGCAAACATCGGGTTAAATTGATGAAATAACTAATCGGATGATTGATTTATTTGTTTTGTTGTCGTCTGATTGGTTATTTCGTCAAACCTGAAGTTTGCTAATTTGAACCATTCGCACTGTTTTACCAAGACAGTACTGGTTTTGTATTTTTAGTCCTGGTTAGTCGAAATGTTGGCTAATAAGCAAATATAATTTTGACATATCTTGTATGTAATTTTATGGAAAGATTGAAGAGAACGAAATGTTATTAAAATCAATACTTCTTTCAGAAAAATATAACGAAAGAGACATGAAGATCCCAAAAAAGTCATTTTCTTCCATGTCCCTGGTTTTACATTTTGTAAAAATGGTCACTTTAATTATAAGTGAAGAAATCGGGCATAAATGATTTTAGATTCTAGAAAATCAAAAAGAAAATCATATATTTGTTTATTTAAATCGATCTCGTTTATGATATTTCGAAATTGACGGTGGTTTTTTGCCTTTAATCTAATAGTAGCGCCGCAATAAAACTCGGGTATTTTGTACTTTACCTCCCCCCCCTTTTCTATTTAGAGATTTCTAAAATACAGCTGCTCTTGCTGCTTTAAGTACTTTAATGGCAATACTAAAGTCTAAATAATAAATGGTTGTAAATGGATCCACGTGTGGGGTTAGTTTTGCATGGTCGCCCAAAATAATAAAATTTTTGGTTTGTGCCTCCGGCACGCCAGGTAATGTCCAAAAATTTGTATCACTAAGTGGTACCCATTTTCAATGAAAACCCTTTTTAATGCTAAGTTGATTTTTTTATAATTGAGGTAGACGTTAATCAAGTATAATCTTAAGGGATTGTCTATGTTGCGTAACGGTACATTTCGACTTCTAAATCCCCCGAAGAAATGTTTGCAAACATTTAACATTAGAAATAATATTATTATTCTCGACGACTACCTGACGTTTTTCGAAATCAAATTATGTGCCGTTATATTATCCAAACAATGTAAAATTGTTTTCGTTAAATTTGTAAAACGGTCTAGTACGGTGCTGTCTGTATTATATGTATTTGAATATGATAACATGCCCAACATAAAATAATATGCTCTAACCATGTATTGTTGTGAATTGTTATCGCATTTTAATTGAATTGTTCGACGGTTAATGTATCCGATTTATTTATGTTTTTTTATTACCTACTCGTTTAGGTATTTATGAAGGACGATAAATAAAAAAGAAATGAGGTACCAAATAATAATAAGGACGATTAATTTGTGCGTTCTACGAAGGGAATTATTTTAGAATGTTTAATGTAAAATTGAGAAACAAAGAAAACTCCCGTTTTTGAGTTTCTTGAGCGGTCGGTTTAAAGTTGTGGAAGCCGGCATTTAAGGGTACGCGTGCGCATTGGAGCGAAAACCTGCGCACATGGAGTCATCTGAGCCATGCCGCACACAAATATTCAGTTGATTACAAACAAGCAGTTGGGTTGCATCTGCTTCATTACAATAAAGCTTCACCCAAATACTAGATGTTTATATTTTTATACCGGCAAACCATTTTAATACTTCGTCGTTTTTTATGTCTTAAGAACGTTGTTGCTATTTGAACTTAATAGGCTTAAAGCCATAGTGTAATAAATTTATTAAAATCAACGACAATCAAGAGTTGGTTTATATTGTAAAAAAAATTGTGGACTATCGTGTCGTCTTGTGAATTGCAGTGATGCCTGCATCATCTTGTTTATTTAACGAAATGGATCGTACCGGAGAAGATAACATCGAAAGTCGCGCATTTCAGTTGGCATATGAACTGTCTATGCTCAGATTTCCAGATACAGCCACATCAGTTTCGGAACCAGAAAGTCCTTCTGATTTTGGCCAACTTCTCAATCCGATGAGTACTATCGGTCTCGAAGAAACCAGGTCCAAGAAATCGCAAAATATGACCGAATGTGTGCCGGTACCGAGCTCGGAACACGTGGCCGAAATCGTTGGCAGACAAGGTAAGATTTTGGTTATTCATACTTTTTTTTTTTGCTAAATCATTTTAACCTCTTGTCTTCTTGGTGATACTAAAAAGTTATTTTTGTCACTACTTATCGGAACGATTTCATCGACTTGTTTCCTATTTATGGCATACCAATCACCTTGCGAGTAATAATAGATTCGAGTATTAAGATGAGGAAGTTGGAAAGTCTTGTCTGGAATTATTAAACACCTACGTTGGATGATACTTGCTTATCATTTTACCCGGCACAGACCTCGTGCATTTTTAATTTTGTTATGGAGGAACTATTTTTTTTATCATCACCATAATATTTGGCATTCCTCTTTCGCGGCATTTCATATGACTAACTATTTTTTCTTTATCTGTCGGGCACAGGAAGTCGTTTTGATTGTTTCATAAACTTAATGAACTTAATGTGGCTTTGTTTAACGAAGAGTATGTGGTTACACTGCATACATATTTTTAATGCTCTTATTATTTGAATCAGACGGGAAAACTTGTGTCTGTGTACCAGGGATATTCAATTACATATGGGCTTATCGATCGATATTCGATATTTCATATCCGCAGGATGTGGTGGTGTACTTCAGGGTGCTATACCTCGGGATGATTTTCCCAATACCACCCTGGAATTCACTTCTGAGAAATTTAAAGCAGACCCTTATTTTCTAACCGAGTCATTTATTTTTTGGGTTCCATTAATTCTCAAACCTTCAAAGGACGAACGTTTTAATTGCCTTGTAAAAAGTGTCACGATGCATCATCATGGGGGCCAGGACGTGTGTGTGTCTGTTCTCTAGAATGTTTGTACAAAAAAAAACATATTTTTGTTTTGATCCAAACGTGGTTCGTTACTTCCGTTCCATCGGCTCCCTTTACATGTCATACCTGTATTGCCAACTGGTAACCGAATTTGTTGGCGGGTACAATTCGTTAAGTAATCACTTAATGCCAGCTGCTGACCCCATTTATTCAAAACTGGTAAAATTTGGGCAACGTTTTACGTTGGACGATTCACTTGCATTTTCTCTGGACGAAAACGTACTCCTTTTTTTATTAACCGCAAACTTCCTTCAATTAGTACGATCGTCCTGTAAAATTAACAGATCTAATGTGATTAAATAAACCACTTCCTTTATGTGATACGATTCACCTTCACCTTTTTTTATTATTATTATCATCATTTTGTTACTACTACAAAGTGTGTGTGGTAACGCAGAGGACGTCAATATTTTTTCAATATAACACAAGTTTGTTGGCGATTTTCTATTTTTTACCTTGAAATTATATTGCGATGTTTTATCATCAAAGTAGGATTGAACCTTGTAAGTTTTGATTTATTAAAATCTACCTAACCAAATAAAATTATGCAGGTTTTGTAATTTGGCATGTGCTCAAATGTTTTATTACGTAAAATCGTGCTCGAGAGGACCGGAGAAAAATCCCGAAACTTTATTTACTGCGGTCACTAAGCTTGGTTTCTTTGTGGATTTTATGAGGCAGGCTTATCTTGTGTGCTCGTGTGGCTAGGGTGGTAAATGAAGATTTAATTCTCAATTTCATTTTTTTCGCACGTGCTTTTCTATTCCCATTTTTTTTGGATCTTGAATTAAAATTAACGCCATCTCTTGGCGATACCTGCGCGATTAGCCGATTTGTTTGTTCTCCTTTATTATTTACATTTTTACGGTTTTTAATTGAATTTAAATTGGTATTGTTTTATGTGCTCAGGTATTAATTGCAACATAGGCAGTTAACCAACTACCTAATGTTTTATTTGCAAATTAAAATGAATTGAATGAAAGGAATATCGTAGTATGGCGGGCGAGTGACCGTGAACTCTCCTACTTAGTGCAATAGCATTATGTGGTTTTTTGCCATTCTATAAAAAAAGTCATAGTATGTTCAACTTTTTGATTCGCGATATTGAAGGTTAATATACTTGGGATACTAATTTGTCACACTATAAATAGTGGTGCTTGTATTGCCATTACATCATGATTTTATGGGGCGCCCTTTGGCAAACTTTCGGTTGCAATGTAAGAAATAGATCACATCATGTAAAGCTTATAGCAAATTTTATTCGAAACAGAACTAAAATGTATTGATTTTACATAACGTCATAGGAGAGGGAGATTTTTCCTTTGTCGATAAATGGTAGGGAGACTCGAGTTTTCCCTGGATTACATGTCTGTTTTATTACTAAATATCCGTTACTTTAATTAAAATATCATGCAACAAATCCAATTTTTCCCGTTGAGCCAATTAACGTTTTAATGAAAGATGCTTGAACTTGAAAAGTCTGAAAAATGCTCGATTTCCATTTCGATGAAAATCTCATTGTTCGGTTAATTTCCTCTATTATTCACGGTGCTTAAAGATATTATGATGAAACGATGTGAACCAAAGCATAGAAATGCCTTGACCTTCCTAGGAAGCTTCAGGGTCGCTACACTTGGTCTGTAGGCTAGGCTAGATCATCGTGGACCAAACTACCAGCTGTTTGTTATTCTTCCATTCCGACAAAGGTTTTAACCTTTTAACTAGTTTTCCTTGTTTAAAAGAATTCATGTTTGTTTGCAATTTTTAACCAAACTGGTAGTTCGTTATGATCATTATAGGCAAATAATCCCGATTCTTTTGTGCTAAACGAATCAATCGTCTGGCAAAATTGCTGTAACAAAAGCTCGTCTGACCCCACACGAGATGAAACTCGACCGTCGACAAGGGCAACTCGAGATCTTGGTGCTCTTTTATTATTTTCTTTAATCTAAATGTGCCCAGACGCCGAAAAAAGGAAGAATGCCACTGGTCTGTACTATTCAAAGAATTTCAAACAAAAAGTTGGTGGGATGTTGTATGCTCAAATTTGGTGCTCAACCTTAGTCATATTGTGAATATCGTACAAAGGTCTTTTTGTATTAATGTAATTGTCGTGTTCCAAAATTTTCCGATTGTGTCCTCAAATAAACTATTGTATTCGGTATTATAGTTGTCTGGATTAACGATTCGTAAAATTTGCTATAATCTAGACATATTTGCAATTTTTTTACTTCTGAACTACTTACTTATCATTCGACTCGTAGAAAGTTGTCTATAGTTCCTTATTTATTTTAAATATGATTAGAAACAATACATACATTATTATGAAATTTTATGCAACTAATAATTCTTGGTACACAGTGTGTGTGTATGTAGGTAAACAAGAAATACACCAAGGAAAATATGTCACAATTAACTTACAAGATAATTCTAATCAAACAAAGTGTAGGTACAGCTTTCAATTTTTGCTGCTGCTGCTACTTGATAAAAAAATGATTGAATTATTGTTCTTGATTTCAACACCACATTTTAGGGTAGGGCTAAGCAAATATTGTCGTAATGGGCATAATTGCCCAACCTAATGCCACTGCACTATTTTTCTCGAGCTGACATTTAAATTTTATCTTTTTTGGGGGATGGCATGTTGGCATTTACTGATTTTTTCTACCAACAACAATTTATCGATATGCTTTATAAATATTTAGGAATAAGGTGAATAACTTGTTTCACTCCAGCAGGCCACCATGAATGTTACCTTCAAACTATGCTAATTTTCCACCATCTTAATTAACAATTAATTACAAGTTTCAATTTTATGATCTGCACAAGATTAGTAGTAGGCAGATGTCAAGAAGATTCAAGTGTTCTACAATAATTCAGTTTTTTTTTTGAATTGCGATAGTAACCCAAAAGGCAGATTTTCAGTTTGTTCGATGCCAAATACAATTTGTCTCGTGAAATACAATAAATTCTTGGATTTTGCGAGTTCAGGATTGTCAATCGAATTTGTAAGGTTGAATGTGTGCAGCCAAACCTATTTTTGTTATTTTTTTTACCTATTTTTAAGGGATTCCTTTTATGCGGTGTCTATCATCCGCACAAAAACAGGTTTGAGTGTATTATTGTTATCAACGCAATAAAGCTTTATAATTTATTTTTATGATATGTGAAATTTTTTTCTGTATCCTCTTCCATAGTTAATTGGAATTAATTCATAAAGAATAAACAATCTATAAAGTTGTTGGTAGGAAATTGCGAAAATTCAAATTTTAGGATGTCCTTTTCCACGTGACATGGTCCAACTTTTTTGGCGCAACTAATTTACATGTTACCAAATAATTAGAATTAAATTAAACAAGGTCGCCAAAACATAAGCCGACTTGACTAATATAATACTCATCATGCGGTAGTGAGTGAAATTTCATCTTAATTGGGGGATTAAATCCCAATGGCGTGGCTAGGCGGAGAGACAGAGTTTTTAAATTAATTATTTTTAACTGTTTTTCAAAATTATCTATGGATAACCGCGCTTTGCTTTGGCCGGGGGGGGGGGTGAAAATTGTGGCCAATTATAAATAAATTTTTCCTAAAGATAGCAACTTAAAAACTGTCTACTGTTTTCAGAAAACGAACGCTTAAAAATGTTGCTAAGAAACTTACAAAGTAAAATCGATGAACTCTTATTAAAATAAATTACCTCTTGGCACAAAAGATTAGAGCGGGGCACCGTACAATCGAAGAATGTAGTAAGTCGACTTACTTTCAACTAATCAGCCGATTTTAGCCGAATAGACAAAAAATATACAGAACAAACTTGAAGATCTTGTTCGCTCAATACAAATCGTAAGAAACAAGTTGGCATTGAAATATTCTCTGAAACATGGCTATCTTTATCTTGACGAAATATTCTTCCAAAAATGAAGAAACACTTCGGGAAGGTTTGCATTGCCAAAACAAAATTAAAATTAATGGATTTTTAAGACGCAGAGATGTGTTGGGCATCCAACAATTGATATTGATTATTGAGGCTACTACTACTGGATGTGGTTTGCTCAAGCTATTGTTCTCTCATTGTGGCGGCGCTGTTGCAAAATTATATGGTCATTCGATTATTATTTTATATGCAACCTTATAATTTTAACGACCTTTGTTTGGCGTTGAAGCGAAATCGGTGACCTACACGACGAGTAAAATTAGTCTAAACAATTATAACTTTTTCACCTTCACCGAGATAGAAGAAAAATTTACGGCCGATCCAAATATATACCGTGTATTAGGTCCAAGCAAAAATATCAAATATCTTATGCAATTTAAATGACTGGTGTGCATTAAATTAATGAGGGAAAGTTGTATTCATTTAAGTGTAGGTGTTTTTGTATTGTGTTGATTTTGTTATTGATATTAAATTTATTAATTGTTATCGGCCTACCGTATATTAGTCAAGTTTCTATTCGCTCGGTTGGCTGCTTTTATTTCTCGATTACTTTATCTGAAATTTTTGGTTTGTAGGTTAAAATTAATCATTTAGTTGGTATAATATTCGTTGACCAATAACCGTGAAATACTCATAAATGCCGCTTATGGCCTGCAAGATCCAGTCTGCGGTAGGTGTTTATTTTTACCATTGGAGGCTTATATTTCATCTTTTTGCACGGGGGTTATTGTGCATACTGCTTTTTGGTCCCACAGTTTTTCAGACCGATTACCTTCAATTTTTTGTACAATATTTAAACAATACTGCCGAGGTTGAATATTGAAATTAAATCGAAACCAAATCAAGGTTGCCACCACTTTTGGACCTCTTCGCACGATATCAGGTACCTAGTTAGTACCTGTGTCAGTTTCCGGACCCCGAACTATTCACATGTAAAAACCATAGATGAGAACCTCTCGAGAATCTATTGCGGAAGTTACTACATACCTACCTACCTCCTTCGCGACCTTACACAAATCTGTTTGCTTTTATTTTTAGATTTTTATGTATTATTTTGACTACGATAGGGCTAAAGGATAATTTAAAGATTTAGGCCAAGGGTAACGACATTGAAATTGTTTTCAATCTAATTTCTTTCGACTCCTGTTTTAAATACTTGTATAACGAGGTACTTTACATCCCATTATCTATTATTGTTAATTTTTATTGCATCACCTCGTTCTTCAACAAAGAGCTTGTGATTAACTAAAATCGGAGGTTCAATTCTTCTGCAAACGTGAAGATTTTCAACCTCCGGTCTTCTTTCCATTGTTTTCATTGTTATTTATTGCATTATTTTATTTTTGCTTGCTCGTTTCTCTTCTCCGATTTACTTTTTAATATGATGCATTCCATTCAGATTACGATCACGTCGATGGACATATTTAAATGATTGCGAATATCACTTTTTATTAAATTTAATATTCATGAAAGCTTTAAGAATTTTTTCGAACGATTTTGTTATCAGTGGTTTGGTTGATTCGACGAGTTTAATGAGTCATTTAAATAATGAGAGTAACGTCCTCAAAAATTAAACAGAACTTTTATGTAAAATATTCATGTAATTGAATTCACCCGTAACAAAAAATGTAATGCTTAATGAACACACTCGTGTCGAACACTTCATGAGCACGATATGGAAACTGTTTTTAATTTGCCAACTTGTCCTTGTCGAAAAGTGTAGAATATAAGAGAAATAACTTTATTAACCAACACTTACAAGGTTAGAGAATACAGTGACCCCTACAATCATTGGCAAAAAATGTTCGTTCATATTGTCAAGGTTAGGTTAATAATCTTTGTAGAGCGTTAATTACAGGAAGCGACCTCTATCACCTGTTCCTGCACCCCAAAAGCCTTTGGACCCAAAATTGGGCTCGCTTCATCAAATTTCCCAGTTCGGAAGCGTGGCCTAATTATTAAAGCTCAAAGAGCTTTTTGGTCTTTTTTGTTCAGTGTCATTCTTCATGGTACGTTCTTCGAGTTATCGTTTCTTCCTGTTAACGCTTAGATTGTCTCAGGCATTGACCACCGGACACGCTAGTCGTTACACTCTTCGTCGTTATGTGTCACTGAGTACCGCTTATTATTCTTATTACGTATTAATTTTAATAGTTGTTTGACTTTTTCCAAGGCTTTGTCTCGTTTTTTCACTAAAAACAACGAACTCGAAAAATCGTTAGCTTCAATGGAATTTCACTCGCGGAATCATAAAACATACAAGATAGCTTAGCTGCCTTCTGCGAATCTTATCAAATCACATTTTTCTGTTCATTCATGATAATCTATTTAGGTAGTACCTTCACTCGCCAATTTTTATTATGATAACATTTAAATATATTATTATGAGCAATGTAAGCATTTTATTTGAAAAATAAATAAATGAGTTAGCTTATTATAAGTTAATTTGGTTCAAGGTGGAATGATTTAAGATTTCACCATTTTTTCAATAATTATTGTATAAATTTAGTGATTCCACTCGATGACAAAAAATAATCTTTTTTTTATTCCGACGTAACCTGTGAGGTTTCTTGAGAAAGCACACCCATCACAACCTTCTACAGCATCAAATTCAATAATAATTTTTATTTCGACAAAAAATATTTAAACAATTAAACCATTGTCCGAAAATCTAATTTAGATTATTGTAGCGATTATAATTTTGGCAATTAATTCTACCGTACTTGATGATGATCATGCAAAACAGGTTCCATAGAATGAGATCATTAACGAATTCTATGTTTTTTAGAACAAACTTTTAATTTCGGAATGATGAGGCTAATTTTACTTTGGGGAGGTAATTTGATATTTTTCTTTTGTTGATTTCGAATTGATTTTGTGCGGTTGCGAAAATAATTAGGGACCCTCGCAGAGGACAATGAATTTGATAATAAGTGTTTCTTAATAGGTCTTTAGGTAACCAAGAGTTTCTTGAGTTAATGACCTAAAAAAATTTCGGTGGGAAATGGCGTTGTAGTACCAGGGTTATTGGGGTCAGAGTTGCCTGGCTGGGGCTGTCGACGGCAGCTGGCCGGAAGGCTGCCATATGAAGCCGCACAAAGAGAGGCCCTTGCCCGAGGTCTGTTTTGCAGCTGCCACCCCGATGCCGTCTGGTCGGAAGAACCGACCATCAACCACCGGTTACTAATATTTCATGGTACCCAAATTTTGTCCGCATTTATTTTGTAACAGCCACTTGCCAAAAATTTGAAGATAATTCCAAAACCTTGAGTTAAATACATTAAACGCGTGTGTATGTTTTACTTCTCTATCAAATGACATTGAAAATAGATTGATAACGTATCGGCCCTAACACGTTCGCACTTTATAATATCGATATCTTATAGGAAACATTGGAAATATTTACATTATGAACTACATATTATTAATGAAGGTTACAAAAGGGCGGGAAAACGTTTTAGAGAATTTGGGTGATGGTGCAAAGGGGATTAATTCATTTTGTGAGGCGGGAATGCGTTAAGTGTCGTGTATATGTCATAATAATGTATACAGTTAACAACTTGAATTAACTTTCTTCATTTTATAAGGCCACATGGTTGATGTAATGTTTGTAAGAAGCACGCGTCTCGTCTCTGTACTAAATTTTTTATCGCAACTCATTTTGTTAGCTATCAATTTCAAAAATTCAAATTTTTTTACCAACCATCTGGTTATAGCCAATAAATCGTTGATTTGCACCAGAGGAACCCTTAACAGAAAAGCTTAACCCACATTTTAAAAACATGGTAGACATAACATTTTTTATCTTTGCTGGTCGGCATCATTTTTTCGATAAGTGTGGATGAAGTGTCTGACGGAACTTGCACTTCTACATTTACATTGCGCTGATTTGTAACGATATAATCAGCACACAAATAGGAAAAAAAAGTTTTCTGTTAATATGTATGACCCATGCTTACAATTTAACGTAACTTTCGCAACATCATTGTTTTGTCATCTTACTTTCAATATTTACTAATGCTACGTGTTCGTATTTAATGTTCAAGGTTTAAATCGATTATATAATATTTCCAATAACCTATACCTTTGGTGTGCGTGTATTGCTTTAGCTTACCATTTTTGAATCTAGTTCCACCTTTAAACTCGTTTTAATTACTCAATTTGGCATAAAATTCATTATTGATTTGTTTTCAGGTTAAGGTTTATCATCAACATAATATCATACCCTACTTATCGTGTTCCAAATCCAAAAACGTTACCGATCTTCCCCCGCACTTAATTTGGTGTGCAAAAATTTTGATTTTAACATCTGTTTAACATACAACGTCGGCTGTTCTAAGAAATTACCATTAAACCACAGATAAAATGTCGCATCTTCCTGTTTAGTGTTCTGGTAGCATACATCCATGCGTTCAAATTAAAACAAGCTGATATTTGAGTAAGGTTTTTGGGCCCTAGTCAACTTAAAATTATGTAACATAAATATTTGCTCAAGTCGACCGATTGTAAGCATTCCATCAACCATTTTTTTCTCCTTGAAGAAAATGTCGTTGTAGGTTCTCACATTTTGGTTTTTTGTTTGATAAAAAATATGAAATTAAGATGCCGTTTTTATTGGCACTTAAATTAATGTGTTGAGAAGTATTTTAATTGGTATGGTTGTAGTTGATGGTAATTTTGAAGATTTGTATTAATCTCGTGGCAATTTGGACCGCGACTACATTTCTTGATTTGCAATTCTGATTTTGCATTGTAGCGTATTTCTGAGAAGAAAAAGCAGTCCTAATGTTATGTTGTCGCGTTTTTGGTGTGCAGACTAAAATTTTAGGCTTGCTGGTCCTTTTTGCCTTGGGCGCTTGCGGTCCTTTTTAAATAGGCCCCGATTGCATCTACCTACAAAATATTCACGAATCTTCTCCGCAACAAAGTTTTCTAGACGACTGATTCACTTTTTCTTGCAAACTACGTGACGAGAATTTACCAAAATATCTTTTAACCTTGGTGGAGTAGGATAAATGTATAAATGGAAGTCGAGTTTGTTTGAATGTGTGAATAATGATAAGATTATCGTTTTGTTATATCAACACGCCAGATAGGTACCTAATTTTGTTACAATTTTGGAAATTAATTTCATCAATTTTTATTACCCAAAAACAGGACCAACCTAGGATAAGAAGTAATAAATTTGCCGTAACAGTTAGTTTTGCAATTGTACCCAACACTTGAATGTAAAAGAATTTTAGTTTTTGGATAACTTTTTGTTGGTGCTTGACTGTCGTTAAGCCATAACGCCATAAACCGAAATTTCTTTCAAACGTTCCGCTGGGCACGGTTATCTTAAGAGTATTTGTACTTGACAGTATGAACAGTAAGGGCGCTAAAAGTGTTTCTTCCAGGAATTTTTGTCCATAATTTTACCTGCTGCTGCTGCAGCTTTCGATGAGGTGACTTGTCTGATTTATTATTTACAAACCGTGAAGATAAATTTTTACAATTCAAACCTTGGAAAAAAATTTCTTCTTCATCTGGAACAAATTTTATGTTGAAATTAGGCAGGGTGGTAACATATAACCCGGGGCTGTTGGGATATGATTTAATTAAGCGTTTTTTGTTCTTATCTTCATAACATCACCTCGTTTTTCCACTTGGTGGTATAAATTTAGATATTAATCTTGAACAGATTACCTGCTTTTTTGAGACAGCATCCTGTTATATCATTTGAAAAAATTGTACGCTATTGAAGCCACTATGTGGGTGTTGTGTAAGGATAATCATTGAACAGTGGCGTAGGTCATGGTTGCCCGGTGGTGTGAGTTAAGAAGTACGTCTCGAGTGTTAAGTAACGCATTAGAATAACATGTTAGGTGCACTTGTAGGAGATTGTGGGTCAATGTTTGTTGGTATAAGATATGTGAGCGAAGTTGTGAGAGTGGATCGTGCGTTAGAGAGTGACGAGTGCTCGCGCGGAATGCAGCACTTGTACATGGTTTTGTCCGTTTCATGCTTCATGAACTATGGGTTGAATGGTAAAACGAGAATGGGAGGCGATTTAAGATTTAAAATACCCACATTTAAAACATAACGCAGAAAACTGCTTCTGAAGGAGGGTTGAAACGTCTTACCTTGAACTTTTCGTTCTAATTTTAGGGGAACGCAAGTATAAATTTATACTACCGCAGCAACTCATGGGAAATTACAAAAATTTGTGTCCACATTAAGATTTTAGTTTTGTCAACAACAAAATTTTGTAGTCGCGTTTCTTGTTTTTGTTGTTATTAAATTAATAACCTGCGAGCTTCGGCGCGGTTTAATTATTTCTCATAGGAAGAGGATCAGTGGGGGGGTTCGCCCACGTGATATTGGACATAGTTAACATTCTTCTAGCTTCTTGTAATCGACGGTTTTAGGTTGATAGTAACACCGTACCCGAAATCGAGTCGTGGGAGAATGAATGAAAGTGAAATTAGCGAAAAGTAGCCGGCGTGTTCGCGGCCACGGACTCCTTCAGGCCTTCAGGCTAACACCGTGCGTTCGGATGTTGAACTAGGTTTGTCTCAAGGCCTCAAGTTTGAGACGGCAGGAAGTACGACAAAGATCGACTTAGTCGCTGGAATGCTTTCCCGCGAACAAAGAACCTGCAGCCACAACATTCAAATTACACGTTTAATCGACTCAAAAATCACATAAATTCTCTTCTTCTACTTCTTCTTCACCTTCGAGAAACTCACATTTTTAATTACTCTTGAATTAAAAACAAATTAAGACGGAAAAGTTGAAATTAGTCGTTCCATTTGATGAAATCTATAGTGAGGTAATTAAGCCGGAATTATATTTAGATAGTTAATTTTGGAATTTGTTAATCCTAAGTTTAAATGTCTCAATTCGTTCATTTCTCTTCTTGGTTTTTGACCCCTGCAATTTTGCATTCATTGCGACGTCGTGGTCTGGAACGAAGCTTTCAACGAAAAATGAATGATGTGGTCACTTTTTCATTGCTTATTCAGATAGTTTATTGATGATCGGGCAGACCAACGAATTGTGAGTAACAACGGAATTTTGGGAAATCGATGGGAAAAAAGTCGAATTTGTTTATTACTCATAGAGTACCACTTCTAATCTTCAATTATAATTTTAGTCGCTTCTAATTTAGTGGATAACATTTGTTGAGCAGCAGTTCTATATTTTAACATCCGAGGCTGAACGCATGACTTCCAAGCCATTACTATTTTTATAAATGTTTGAAACCCACTCTATACACTAATGTACTCGACTTCTGTCTTGTATGATTTGTTAAAGGCGGTCAGGGGAGATTACTACCTACATGCATGCAAGGTGTGTCTAAAACAATGGATACAAAGTGTCGAAAAACGCACTGATTTAATTTCAGACGTTTCTCTAAAAATTGGGTCACACTTCTTACATCCCAAAAAGGTTACCCCGTTATACGATGTGCTTTTATCGAAGGACCAACTGTCGGCGATAAAATTATCTGGCAAATTTTATATTAAAAAAGTTTTTCCCGACCATTATTCCGACTTCATCTCTTACTAATGTAATTTTTTTGAGTAAGAAGTCGGAATGAATATTAAAGTTTCCTGCGAACAAATTTGTAGACGTAATTAGTATGCATCCTTTGTCTCGTCCTTTAGATGGGATTTGCATCATATGATATTTTACGATCTTTGTTTCAACGAATTCAATTTTCCGACAATGCGCTTCTTATCAATGAAGCGAATAAACGACCCACATTTTTGTCTTCCAAAAATAATTCAAGTAATCAAGTTGGTAAATTGAGTGATTATTCAATCTCATCCATTCTAGAATAACCTAAAGGTCGGTTTATCCGCGTGGAAACTGTTCCTCCTCCCATATTATGCTAAAATTAATCTCCGCTTGTTGATAATTTAATTAATATTCTTTTTTTGTTACAGGTAAGCAATCTGAATTTTTCTAACAGCTCATGGTGGGGGTGTGGTAAGTGAACCCGGTCGTGGTTTTTTTTGAATAGATGCAAAAAGTAAATTGAAAATGTTAATTTCAATAATTCAATAAGGCAGAAATGTGTTCCGTATTTGAATATTACATTTCTCTCTTATCGCTATTTACCTGCTCACGGTGGCATAAGGTCTTTGAACTTGGTGTATCAGAAACATATTTGCGTATCGTTACACATGTAAATGACACATCTTATTGTTCTCGCAAAGTTTCGATTCAGTATCCAAAAGCAAATATTTTTTTCAAGTGGCACAGTGTATTAACTCTTACCTACTTAAGGGGAAAAGTGAATGAACGCACTAATATGATTTTGGAAAGAAATTTCGTCTGCTTCTTAATGTTACGGTAGCATGTTATAGGTCACGATTTGGGATTGTTCTTTATCACGAAACGATTTATCGGATGTGGGTGGTATACTACACGAAGGTTTTTTTTACATTTTCATTACAGTATTTTCTTGTTCTTCAATCATTATTTTTTATATGGCTAAATTCGTAAACGTGTTGTTAGAAACGGAAGAAAGTGATTGATATGAAAACTCAATTTGGGAATCCTCGACGAAAGTTTTGGGATTATACGTTATCTTTTGCGGAAGTTTACGCTAGTTTTTCCAATCAGATATACCGGGTGGCTCGTTGGGGTGTACCCCAACGGGGTAAAATGTTTTGTCGCTATACATTGATACAACGCGAAGCAGAAATCCTTTAAAAATTTGACTGGGTTATTTCAGGCCACCCTGTATAAGAATATATATATTTCTTCTTTTTTTCTGTAGAGAAAATGAAAACCGCACCCGTGTATCTTTAATCCTTTTTACCGTCATTGCGGTACGCACGTCGAGGGTGAATATCTGTATATCGGAAGTGGCGCAGGACGATGGCAATGACTTCTATTGAACGTGAACTACCGGGGTCGACGGCTGCGTCGCGGCGTTCGTCCAGGATCTCACTTGCGGTTATTGCGGGGTGAGGCACCCTGCACCCGATCACGTGACGTCTGCAACCCCCACTGCGTTGCACCAGTTTCTATAGCAACGATATTCAGACATCCTATTTATCATCAATTAAATTAATTCTTCTCCAAGTGTCCATTTTAATATCACATTTCGGGGTGTCACATTCGAAGAGGGTTGGTTCTTTGTTGGAAAAAAAAGTTTTCACCTACGGGAAAACCGTTTTCAGCTTGAGCTTTTGCAACTTGGCCGTCATTTAAAAAGAAAGTTTTTCGACCCTCAAGATTTTCACTTTTATAACTTGGTCGGGATTGATGTGCGCTTTTACGAAGCGATCAAATAGATCTGCACAATGGGTGTTGAAAATGCTTTCGCCTATAAATTGAATATTCTAATAGCGTTTGGGCAATTTGTTGGCCAACAACAAATTGCTGTTTGTATTGACTTGATATTAACAGTATTGGAGTTGTTGAGATAACTTTTGTTTATGCGGTACGATTGATCGATCCCTGTCGTTTTCCTATTTGTAAACCCTTCTAGTAGTTATATAAACGTGACTCCCCACCATAACGTTAATCGAATTTCCATCTATTTATGTTTCACTTTCTCACCTATTTTTGTACCTAGATTTAATTTTTCCCTCCGACCACAATTGACACTATCGTTGATGACGGAACACTTTTTAGTTAAACGAGATCTCACAGCACAATTATTGGTAAAATTAACTACATCAAAGCAAATTTTGCCTTTTCCTTTAAATTGTAAAATTGCGGTGTTTTATAACTCCTCCCTTGCGATATTCCATGAGGTTCACAGCCTCTATCTGCATTGCTGCTTTTTGTGACCTATTACCTCATTCAAATGTAATCGAGATAAAGAAGTACCAAACTCCAGTACTACATAGTTTTCTCCCTCCCCTATCGACGAATGTTTGTGACTGGAAAATTTTGATTCGTAAAGGAATTACAGTTCTTTATAAAATCAAAACCGAAATGTTACATTTTACTTTAAGAATAAATACGCCTGTTCGCCGTAATGGAAAAGCTGTAGCAGTTTTAACTTTGAAGTTAAAGCTTGAATACAAATTCCAATTTCGTCTGAAATTCTTTGTTTTGTTATACGCACGCATTTTTATGTTATGTCGGATTTGAATGCAAGAATTACAGTTCGAAAAATTTTTGATTTGCCCTTTTTCATGAGGGTGACTGCGACAGTTGGCGGAATACAAATTTTTTAATTAAAATTTAGTAGTAGCTATAAACGGTCCAACTTTTTTTCTTATTATAATATTTTTTAAATTGGTAATTTTTGTATACAAGTCTTCCAATTTAAAATTAATTTAAATACCGAAATCGATTGTCAAGTCAGCTTTGATAATTCAAATTATAATTTTTTTCCTTTTTGTGCTCAAAAGGATTTTCATTAAAAATCGGATATAGATTATTTTAAGGAACGCTACTAAATTAATTTTCGTTATTATCTCAACCCTTACCATGGAAGTTAAATCGATAGTATCGAATTTTAGGGGTGAATTGTTAATCCTGGGAAATTTGCATAAAAGTACTGTTTAAATGCACGTGGCAATTTTTATTATGCGTACGTTAACACACCCTCATTATTGTGCACGAGCGATTCCACAGCATTTAATTAATGCATTTTTATAAAAATGGAGAATTATTTTTAAACGGCTGGTCGTTTCTAACAACTTATTGGAGTTTCGAATATTTCATTAGCACATCAATTAGGAAATTGATTGGCTTTATTAATAACCAACGTGTTAATTACTTTATATTTTGATTTCTCTACTTTATATAATTAGACTATTAAAAGTTGGGCTATTAATTATTGTAATTATGACGAGTAGGTAAAACAGCGCTAATAGAAGCAAGGCAATGAATATTATAGTTCAGACGTTTAAATGGAAATTAGAATTTGTTCTAGTTTTGCAAATATTTTCAATACGGAAACTTGCGGCAAACTGATCGTTAATATTTTACAGTGCGGGGTGGTACTATAATTTTCAGTTGAATGGTTTAAAATCAGGGTTAATCACTGTTTTGATGTTTCGCGACAATAAAGTTTTTAGGATTGACAATATATCGAATAAGTAAAGGCAGGATTTCTATTCATCTATGGAAACCTACTTTAAGGAAAAATTTTTGAAAAATACTGCAGGAGGGGGTAGGGTTTATTGAGCGTTTGTATAGTAAATTTTTATATCTTGTGTAGTTTAAAAAAAAAGAAAACCTACAATAAATGCCCCTCTTCTACTTTGAATTTATTAACATTTTTGAAAAAGTAGCTAAATTTAAAAGTAATTTTTCGAAGTAACAAATCAAACGCGGTTATTTTTGGCGAGTAATTTACCAAAATTTGGAATATTTTTTTAGTTCATGCTTACTATTATTTAGTTTTGTAACAAAAAACTGAGAGAAGGGGATATTTATCTGCTTTACTCAATTAATTAATTTGTGCAGCATACTATCAACTTAAATGGCCGATTTACAACGTTAAAAATTCAAATTGATTTCGGTCAGTGGAATATAGGCGGCAGCACATTGTGTTAACGTTAAAAAAAATTAAACTGGTTGATGGATCAATACGCGTTACCACATCTATCCGCTGTTCTTGAAACGATTTAAATTTTTAGTATACCTTTCGTCGTTTATACGGCTATTGATTTAGTATATGCTCAATTTATATACATGTATGTATTATTATGTGACTCATTTCTCTTTTTTCTGTAACGCATCTTCGATTGTTCTGCTTATTTATTATTTAATCATGTAGACCTGCATTATAACCCGAAAAAAAATTGAAAGTTAAATTGACGTTCTAATAAGATAAAAAGTAGTGATGGCACAGTGCGGCATTAGGCCGCACAGCCTTGATTCCCCCCAGTTATTGTTATCTCGTGGCTCCAGGGTAGCGCGCCAAAAACTCGCTATATGAATGACAACAGATTTTATGTTATACGAGTAGTAACTACAAATGTAGAAGAAAGAAAGGGAAGAAACGCAAAAAATCAAAATTAAAATTAATCCATAGAGCATAAAATGAGCGGAAAAGATATCCCATATACACCAATTTTTTTACGTTTGTCTTGCGACAATACGTGGAATCTAAACCTCGGGATAAATGATTTTTTTTAACTGCAAGGATTACAAATTCAAAATTATTACGACGCGACGTGACCGAATTACCTGCATTGTATTATTTAAAGATTTTTAAGTGCCAAGGTTGGACCTTCGAAGTCGTTGACGCGAGGGCAGCTAACCTTATACCCAGATTTGGAGCCCGAATCTCATGCTTAATACAAAGTAAACAATAAAGTAAGCAAAGTTTATTCCAAAACGATATGATATTTCGGATAAACATGACGAAAATAATTATCAAATAATAATTAATGTTGGCTGGATTTGGGCGAGACCGGCGTGGGGGGGGGGAGTAAACGTAAAGAACAATACCCTAGTTTTAAATAAAACGAAAGGGTAGCAGGTTGATGATTGGACATATTAAAACATTTAATTTTGAATCAACATCCCGAGCCTCCTGTTCTATACCGGCTCGCCCATTGAGCCGGCCCTGACTCATATGTCAAAGTATGAAGAATGCAACCTAAAATGGACATGAAACCTTATTTCAGATTTACCGAGTCGACTTTGATTGATCTTTTAAAGCTTAATATACATTTATTTATAATAGAGTTGCATTATTTATCTGGGCACGTAGAAAATACTAGTTTTTAATACATGGATAGCTTAGTTCCATTCCTCATTATAGTTCATGCGGTTACATTTTGTTGTAACGTTTATCTAACAGTTTCAATTATCTGTTATTAATTAAAATACGATTTTCAATTACCCGTTTGGTCAATTTGTGAATAGCAAGGAAGTCACGTTTTTCCTATATTCCAATGAAAATATAAAATTGACCGACCAGAAATGTTGCAGATAGTTTTCGCGAATCGTTTGGACGCTTTCTCATCTTAAATTGTTAATCAACTCATAAAAATTAATAGAAGCAATAGAACTATAAATCGATGGTTAAAATGGCACCCTTATTTTCCGTTAACTCGATTGTAGATTTTCCACCGTCTCTTCAGCGATTTTTCGCGCAGAAGTTTTTCTCATTTTAATACTTGGCACGTTTTTCCAATAATTTTACGTACTTTTTTAGATTGAATTTTTACTTTGATAAATAGGGGGAGTTTTAATGTACTTGGGATAATGAAACTAGGGAAGGGTAGTTCTCTCGGTTTTTGTTCTTTGTTGTCGAATTACGTTTTGACGATGTGTTTTAAATTAATCTCGTGCGATGTATAGGAAGAAACGAATGTGGTTCAAAATAAAAACGTCCCCTAGAGTGGCTCCATTGTTTGGAGGAACATTGCGTCGTCGTACGCTACAACAAATTAAAATATTTAACATGTGCACCCACACACGCGGCCGTCTACCTCATGCTTTGAGCTAACTTTTTTGACACAATTGTGTTGTCTTCCGGAATCTATTTTTGATCTAATCCACGCTATGTGCGCACCTAAAGCTAATTGTTTCATGACGCTTTTTCTAAAAATTGATTTATTCGATTTCGATATTTTGTATCGACCTCGGTGAACTGGTGCTAACTAAAATTTCAACATCATCCTGTCAACTTTTGCAATGTCGCAACAAAATATTCTTGACATTATTTGATATAATCCTTACGTTTTGTCATAATTGATGCAAATAATTAACGCGATTGCATTTATTTTTTATAGTAAGTGCAGCAAACATTTTGACCCTAAATCATACCTTCCTTTCTCGGTGAATTATGTTGATGCAAATTAAATATTAATCGTTAATTGAATTTATTACGAAGCAAATTTGTTTAACCAACTAACAGTTTAACAAATTAAACCAATATAAGTTAGGTCATCCTGCAATAAGAATTAATTAACAGCTTTATCGGCACGATTGAACTTTTCTGCTGGATTAAACTTTCATTAAGCGATTTTTGTTAAAAAATACACTTTTCTTTCGTTTAAAAGCTTAAATCCTCGTAGTTGCAAATTCTTTGGCCGATATTTTTAAATGTGTAGATTAAAATCTCTCGAATTTAGGTGGCACACTTTAAAAATGCTAATTACCCCGTTTTGCTCAAAAAATACCACTTGAAATGTTTTTCTTCTCAAGTGCTATTTTACACGAACGCGAATTTAAATTTTCCTAAACAAATAGTTTTTCACCGAAAATATGGACTGATATTTATTTTTAATTTAAATTTATGCGGTCATTGCATGAAAACGAACTTCAACTAATACAGAAAACATGACCAGCGAACACTTTTCAGCTATATTTTTGGAAGCTTAGAACATTGACGTCTTTTTATTATTTTTCAAAACCGATTTAGATATCATTAATCTCGCACAGCGAACCGCATCAAAATTTGTTATGGAAAACTCAGGCAATGCAATGGCCGGAAATTTTCTAACACTTTTATTGCACCTGCTTGTAATTTTAAATAAATAGTCGGCAATTGAATCGAAAAGGTTGTTGGCTCTAATAAATATAGTATGTCCCGAATACTCAGATTTTCCAATTTATATTTCACATCATTTTCTATCATTTCAGCTATTATGCAACAGGGATGTTGTTCTTCTCTGTTGATATTAATAGATAAACCTACTAATTAAGTTGTAAAAAAAAATTTAGTTTCAAAATAAATCGAAACCATTTTAATGACTACGAAGTGTGATAATTATTTTTAAATCTGTAGCTCTCAAAATTTAATTTGATCGGCTATGATTTTTTAACATTTTCAAGTGCGGACAGGAAATGTTAATTATTGGGCATTAAAGAATTGATTATAATCACAGGATGTCCTAAAAATGGTTTATCGAAACCTTATCGTTTTTACTCAACTATAGGATCAAGTCAAACTCCAGTCACCACGTCGACTGTAACTGTAGTATTGATTCAAGTGGGAAATTCTTACATTGATTACATGGGAAATACCACTTACCTACCGTTGTTGTGCTATATATCGAACGAAATAATTTATTTGGTTCAAGCCCCGATAAGTTGGGTTTTTTATCTCTAGAATTGATTTCGTCATGTTCTGGGTATATGCAGGGTTGCCACTTTTTCATTTATATTAAAATCGTGTTTCGGATTATCATCATGCAATGATGATATCTATCTTGCCGAAAGTGTTAGTTGGATCTTTTGGTAGGGTGCTAACCTTGTTAGATGCACACATCGCATAGAAAGATTGGTTTCCCGCTCCATAACCTCTTTATGCCACACTATTAGTTAAAAATTCAATTTACACTAATAATAATATGAAATACACAGTTACACACGAAATTTTTTTCTCAGAATTATGATGTGAGGTTGGAAAAAGTTAATAGTTCCGGAAACAGACAGATTTTTTAACTGCTTTGTTAGTCTACCCATCTTTTTATTGCAAACGATTGGTCATAATGTAACCGAATCTGTAGTTTTACTAATTGCAATCGTCATGGTTTTAAAATTTTCCAAAACAATTTTTAAAACTCCTAAATAGAAATCGTAGTTTAGAGACCGAGAGAGTTTTTGGGGTTGTGGAAAACCATGCAAAACATAATCCTAAAAATAGGATTAGTGGTCAGGGAGTATTCCAAAAAAGCTGGGGGAGATGTGTCCATAACAAAATCAAAGATAGAAACCGAAGGTTTGGAATAACCGCTTGGCGTTGAGGAATTCCAAAAAAAATTCATCCAACAGTTTATTAGGAAGTGGGAGACAAAAAACCTAAATATTTTTTTCGAGATGGTCAAAAATAGGAATAACAATTAGAGGAAACGCGCAGTTCAAACGGTGGTCGTGGGGGCATTTAATCCTTGAAGGTGAACTCGAATATTGGTATCTTTTCAAGGAGTCAAGAAAAGGCTACCCCCCTTTTCCACGAAGAAAGCCTGTCTTCGGTTCTGGTTTTCATAAGACAAACATTTTTCAAATAAAAACAAGCTGATAGGCGAAGTACACCGCCAATCACACTAGTGGACAATGGCGTTACGGTGTTCCAATTAACACAATTTAAGGGGGGGATAGTATGGCATTATTTAGGGCCCTTGATCTTTTTGGCCTGCATTTCCCAGAATGTAAAATTATTTTCTAAAAATAAACTCATAGTCATATTTATAGCGTTGTTTTCGGTCATAAATTAATATGTAAGTACTTAATGAACTGCAGTTTAATTCAATTGTGCATTTTTATAATCATTCATAAGTTCGGTGTCCTTAAAACAATTTAAATTAAGTTGAATGTGATCGTAACATTTTAAAGCTTGCAGAATTATCGACGACGAGTGGGCAGTCGAACAACAATTTCTGTAGTATGCAATAATTTATATGGGTTTTGAAGCCTTGGTGTAAACACTACGAATCTTTTTTCCAATTTATTTTAATTTATGCAATTGTTTAATTTTTTTACCATTTTTTTCAAGCCCAAAATGGCACGATCGAGGTTTCGTGTTCGTCCTTGCAAGTTTAACGATTTTATTATTTTTGACTTGTTTTTATAGAAATTTTAATTTTTACGACGGCGGCGCACGTAATCCCGAATTATTTTAATAATAAAACGTTGTCGTGAAGTATGAAAATTTCAATTATTGGGCTCCAAAAAAAGAACTCGATAGATCATAAAAATAACAACAATATAAAAGGGTCGTAAAAGTCTTTTAAAGTAGGTAAAGCTTTTTGAACTCTCCGAAAAAGTACTTGAAACTTTAAGTGGATTGAATTTTTTTAACTTTTAACTTGACACTGATTAGGACGAGTTTTAATTTTTTTTCACGTTATGTGCAATACTTCACCTTATTTTCCAGTCGATAATTTTGCTCGGTTGTTTTTGATTTTATTATTGCAAAGAATGTGTCGAAATTAGCCGGGATCGGGAGTAAATTTTATATTTCGACTATCAAAATTAATTTTTATTAACCGCGGAAGCGAAGTGGAAATAGGTAATAAATTTTATTAAAGTCTTATTAAGAGTTTATAGCGGCATAAAAATGTTCTTGTTCTTAATACTCGTGTTCAAAAAAGAAAATCCTGTGGTATCTTAATACGCAAGTGGCGACTTAAACAGCCCGCATGTATTGTAAAAAATGTGAAAAAAATAAAATACCAGTTTGTTAAAATCGAAAAGATGAAGCGCCACCAGCATTACATGTAAGCTCAGCATGAGAGCTTACTAAATGCACCCGCTTGGAAATGTCACTTATCTGGCTCTTCTCCAGGAGAGGTAGGATTATTGCAGTAGCGCCTAGTCGTTTTGTTCATCAAGAAATTGTAGAATAATCAATCTAAAAATATCTACGATAAATGCCATGTTGTTATCTATAGTAACTGCAATTCGGCCCAAAATAGAAATAACACACCACTACAACATCGTCTCTTCTTCCACATGTCATACTTGAGATAAGAAGCCTCTCCTTGTCCCCTAACCTTAACCAAATTTGATTATGTCTCAGCAGGATCGATAAAAGTTAAACCTTTGAGACAATTATAATATACAGGGTCATAACTTCTACATATTAATTATCGTCAGTTTGTTCTGTGGTACTTTGGTAATAACATGGAATTATTCGAAGCCCTCGGTAATTGCAGCATGGAAAGTCATGCTAATTACTTAAGGTTGATAAGTTAATGTTGTGCGTTATTAAATTAATTGTTCCCCTGTCTTGGACACCTTTGAACTAATTAGAAAATTGTTCTTCGAAAATTAATTTCAGTCCTTTATTCACTACAACCTACACAAAAATATTTTAGAACAATAATTTGAAAAGATTGTTGTTTTATAAGAGTCATCACTATTGGCAGGAAGACGCTGTTTAACTAAATTAAACCGAACGCGTTAGTGTGGCTAAAAGTATTTGACTTATTATAGAACGTTGCACCATTACTACTACAGTTTACTATTTTTACTGAAGAGAAAATCGCTGCGGTTTTTTTGGTAACTTTTTGTGTCGACTCTCGGATCGAAGCAGGAATGCTTACGAGACCAGTTTTTCCTTACCTTGACCATTTTTAGAATTGGTTTTGAATTGGAAAATTTTAATTACCGAGGCTTGCATTCGTAACCTTCTTTTCGGTATGAGAAGCCAAGAGTGGCAGACGAACACTGCGGAGGTCGAAGACTATATTTAAGCTCTCCGAGTTACATTCTTCACGCAGCTTGTGTCATTGGCTGCGAACCCCAGGAATACACATACCGTCGAGCTCGGTGCCCTCTTATCTGAACTGCGCTAGTTACGACATTTCGTGTGGTGACATCTTTTTTTTTTTTTATTGTAAAAACATTAATTAGCGATCGCATTATTTGAAATTACCGATTTTTTTATGGGTGGATTCGCCAGCGGCAATCGGAAAGAGGTTTTTCTAAATCGAATGTTTTCCTTGGCGCCTTTCATAGTCTGACGTTTTTTTTTAATATAGCGGAATCTTGGCACCGCAATAAGGAAGAATATTATATATAGTGTTTTCGCTATAACAACCTTTATTTTACGCCAATCGTTACCTTACCTATGCTAACCGTTCGTTGGATGGAAATTCATTTCCTGCACTGTTATGAAATTTTAATGTGGACGAACCGAGCGTTCGGTTTTCGCTAACGATTATTGCTAGTGTACACAGGATATGTCTGATATCCTGGATACACATAGTAGGTGTGGGAGAGGAATTGATCGCGACACTCGTTTATTACCGCTAGTTTATTAGCGCATTAATATTAAATCCACGACACTTTACTTTGTTCGCCAGCTGTGTCGTCTGCATGTTTAGCCAATGTGTCTGGTCGATTTTATGATATTTCGAGAAAATATTATCGTAGTACCGAAGGTCTTCTAATTAAAGCCGCCATCCCAAAGCCTTAGTTTTAAAAGCGATTTATATCGGCATCGGCAATCCGATTTATAAATACGTTCACGGGCATCAAAAATGTTTGTAATAAATCCCGACCTTACCTGAGTTGTTGCTATTCCGTTCTTGAAAGCCAAGGTTAGCTTATACCTGGCCATCGCACCCGCCCGTCTCTTTATTTATAAGACCAACACAACTTTCTGCAACTTGTACACAAATAAAGAAATTAGAAACATTCGAACTCGTTTCATATTGTTAATTCACGGCGCCATGTAGGTAAAAGTTATTATGCTGCCTTTAAATCGTCCGTCAAATTGACAATCCAACTAAATTAGCTCCCACCTAATTGGGTTTTACCTATCTATGTTTTTGTTCTTATCAGAGTACAATGACTGATGGGGGATCCTTCTTTTCACAGTTTTCCTTCTTCTGATTTATACGTCTCGAAGACGTGGTCGTCATAAAAAATGCCGTAATTACCATTGTTGGTTTGTTAATCGATCGGTTACGATTAAGAATTAGTAATGAGGATTGAAAAATAGCCGTGAGATTGTTATAAGGAAAAACTTTAGCTGTTGAAGGATGACTGGATGCAAGTGCAGCATGCATTCGCACGCAGTCTACTGGCCAGTTGATCGCCCGCGCACAAGGTGAATGCAACTGACCTGTCGGCAGGTTGAAGGGCGTAGCCATAGGCACAACTTTTGTCTGCCGAACACCTCCAATTTATGGTTATTACCATTTAGGTCTAGTACAACCGCTTCCATTAATAAAAATTGGCCCACAACTAAAATGCAAATGCTGCGTGTTAACAAAAACTCGTGTGAAAAGGTTTGACCACACATAGACAGACAGACACTTTTCGCTGCATCCAACAGCATGTGGATGAACTTTACCTAATGGCAAACATTATTATACGATAACACGCTTTACGGAAGTAATTAACGTGCTTTTTTTTTAGTTGACATAAGAATTAGTATTAGTAGTAGTCGTCGTCGTAGTAGTAGTAACAAAAAATATCCTTTTACAACTTTATGATAAACAATCGTTGCCGATGTACAATTTAATCAAACTCTTTTTTTTTTCCTATTCGTTTTGCTAATAAATTGTCTCTTTGTTACAGGTTGCAAAATCAAAGCGCTGAGGGCGAAAACGAACACCTACATCAAAACGCCCGTGCGAGGAGAGGAACCCGTGTTTGTGGTAACGGGACGTAAGGAAGATGTGGCTAAGGCTAAACGCGAAATATTATCTGCCGCCGAACACTTTTCCCAAATTAGGGCATCGCGTAAAAGTAACTTGATCGGTGGTCTGAACGGTGCTCCTCCTGGTCCTCCAGCTAACGTTCCGGGACAAGTAACCATCCAAGTTCGCGTTCCATATCGAGTGGTCGGTTTAGTGGTTGGCCCAAAAGGGGCGACAATTAAACGCATACAACATCAAACTCACACTTACATCGTTACGCCGAGTCGGGACAAAGAGCCAGTGTTCGAAGTAACCGGAATGCCCGACAACGTCGAAACTGCTCGCAGGGAAATTGAAGCTCACATTGCACTTCGTACCGGCAATACTTCTTTGAATGCATTATCCGCATTTGGAGAAGACAACACCGATTACTTAACCACAATTTGTAAGAATGGATTGAACGCAATTTTTAATTCGTTTATGGAGCCAGCGACAAACGATCCTTTTAGTAATATGGCATCTTCTACTGGCAGTTCGGGAGCGTTTTCTAGTTCGAGGTCTTGTTCCAGTAGTTCTTCGAGTTCCGGTCGTCCCGATTTAGGAGCAATCTGGTCTTCCAACGATCGCGACGAAGGGTTAGGAGATTCTCCTAGTTTCGATACACCCACGGCTATTTCTAACATTTGGTCGTATCCTGCAGCTCCTACACGCCCGAGTCCACCAAATAGCACTAGTCCTGCAGATTCGCTTTTAAGTTCTGCCAAGTGTTTGGTGTGTAGCGAGGCAAAGGTAACCCACGCTCTCATACCGTGCGGTCACAATTTCTTTTGTATGGATTGTGCTAATCGCATCTGTGGAGATGGCAGTGATAACCATTGTCCTGTTTGTTCAATTCGTGTGCATCAAAATCTTCGCATCTTTTCGCTCAACCCCTAAGAAGTTTGTTGTTGTCTACGTTGAACAATCGATCTCCCTCGAATATCCTCATTTCGCCGCCATCCACATTCCCCGGAACCACCCGCGTCCCTCGGGTAGATATCGTAACGTTTTGGTCTCATGATCTACAACGAACACTAGATTTATAATATATTTTTGTTGTTCTCATGATTGTTTAAATTGTTTTGTTTTTTAATGTTACGTATGGGATCCGAACGACACGATACGTACCTTTAGCGTAGTCATTTTGCCAGTTTGCATTGTTTGAATGCAACAAATTTTCATTTTTAAAATTTGATAGTATTAGATTCGCAATGAAAATTATACTCTGTATTTTTATGTGTATGCACTTTTCGTTAGAAGATCGATCTTCTCAAAATCATAAAAGACATGACGTGACACACGGTAGGTTTTAATGGTTAATTTTCTTTTTATAAATTTATATCGATAAATGTTTTTTATTTTTATATTTTTGTAATATTTATCTCATTGATGTGTCACCGATTTTACAAGTCTGAGTCTCTTTATATTTAAGTATTACCCGAGAACAACACTTTTAATATATCGAAAAGTATTTTGTGCTAAATGTTATGTATGTTTTTAAGAGTTTCCTTTTTTTATTTGTTATAACATAATTAATATACTTTTGCAGTTTGTGTAAAATTGCATTTTACAGCAGCTAAAGCCTTTTTAAGCATCGACTTGCGTTTCATTGCTTAAAAACAATTATTTATGACAAATATTTAACTTGTAATTTAAAGGTTGGAAATTCTGCACCTATAGAATTGGCCAGTGGGTTTATATTTTTTGTTATAGTTTTTTTATTACTTGAAAATTTTTTGAGTTGTAAGCGTTATAGAATTATAGATTTCTTTACATCGATCTTAAAATTTTATTTTGCATTTGTTAGTATTAGTTCGATATATCTGCACGTTTTTTTGGTAAATTATTTTTTAGTCAAAATTTTTTTATTTGGGCAAAGTCCGTGGTTTGTGCGATTTCTTGGTATGGGGGCATTTTGGCTGTGATTCCAACTGCCACACAATTGCGTCATTGCCGACCGGGGTTCGCGTAATAATAATATACATATCCCTTATTGTTAGTTAATCGCTCGCGAGACCACTCATTGTTGCTATTGTTCTGTTGTGTCGTGTGATGTGATAATATATAATATTATATTTCTTATAGCTTATAAGTTTAAGAGTAAATGAAAATTATTTATATGCAACGTGCACCCTCGCGGTCGGCAGCGAGTCGCTTCCTCGAACAACTTTTCCACGTTCACAGCTACATTCGCATGTTCGAGTAATACCTATTTTTTTATGTATACCCTGTAGCTAAAATTAAGCAATCCCCGAACCCCGATGATTGAAAACCGTGTGTTTAATTTGCTTGTCAGTATTCAAATTGAAGTAAAATCGGAGCAATCGGTCTACACTTCCTATTATAGACGCATCGTTCGTTCGTTCGCTCGCTCGTTAGTTTGCTGCATTTTCTCATTAACATGCACATTAAGTACATTGTAGTACTTCCGGCTGACACTGACCGTTTGTTATCGATTATTTAGAGATTGTATTATTAATATTATTACTATATTTACTGTTATACTGGGCGTCTCTTAAGTACACTTCGAGACGGTTCGAGGGAGAGCGTGTGTGCCAGTTCCTATGGAACTTTTTTTTAAATGAATAAATTTACTGTTCCTCGATCTTGATCGATATATTTTTGAATGAGCTCAGGAACCCCCAGTGTATAATAGTTTTCTTATTTAAGGAAGTTTATTTAATTTATTTTTTATATTATAATTTTGGAGAATGTTATTAAATTATATATTTTATGATGTGTATATCTTATACTTAATTTATAAAAAAAAATTAAAAAAATTTTTACAGACGGACCGTGTCGGCCATATATTGCGGGTCTGCTCCGCTGACTTAGTTTGTTTATTATTATAATACGTACGTTGTATATAGGTTGTTGTTTTATATAGCTATTAATTACATATGAATTATTATTATTATTTTATTTTTTTACCTATTTTTGTGAAGATATTTAATAATGAATGTTAGTACAATGCGTGCAGTCAGTATGTGTTCACAAGTTTGTGTGTGCATGACTGTTTGAAATAGTTTAATTAGAGTTTTGATTACTTATTATATATTTATATTGATATTTTAATTATAAACAAATCCTGTGGTGATTTCTTTTTTGTAATTTTGTATTTTTTTATTCGTTTTTGACGATTAAATATATAAGTACGTTTTGAATTAGAAATTTTAAAAATTAGCCTAAAAAATTATTTAGCAGCGGTCGACCGACGCTTATTTGATCATGTGGCCGACGTCTGCGTCTGTCGAGGCAGCGGTGTGGTATATTAATATTCTGTAACACAAATATAAGACTTAACCGCACCCCGAGCCTCGGCATACGCGAATTACGTAGTAAATAATAAATAATTAAGATATTACTTGACTTTTATAAATTAATTTACCAAATATGCGAATAAATTTTCTTGATTTAAGTTTTCTTTTTTTTTTATTTTCGTTTTTATTATTTCTTTTATTTAGTTGGTAACATACCGCCTTTGTTGTGTTCCCCGCATGAGCTGTGTTCATTTGTGTGTCGTTTTGGTGTAGACGCATCTTCATCTATATGTTTGATGGCTACTGTAGACTCTGTAGCGCACAAAGCACTTAAACTTCATGTGTATTTGTAGAAAAATCGCGTTTTATATTTTAATATTTAAATAATAATAATAAACTTATAATCATAATTTAGTACGCGTGATGTAGTTGTAGCTACTAATAAATAAAATTCGGGTGAATTGTGTAGCGTGGTTTTTAATAAAAAAAATGCTCAAAATGGGACGATTTGAAATTTTGCGGGGATCTCGAACGGTGTTTTTGAAACTAGTAAGAATTTTTTTAATGTTGGGGGGCTCGAATTCGGCAACGACCACGCAAAATATTTAACCTTTATTTTGTTTACTAATTTAGGTCTAGGGAATGATATAAATTTTCTAATAAAAATAAAATTATTTACTTAGTATGTAATGGATTATTCCTTGGTAATTATAATACAGGGAATAATAATTATTAAAAAAAAAAAATCAACGAGTGAGTGACGAAAGTGGTACACCTTAATAAATTAGCGTACCTTTTTAATATTATAATTATCGGATTAAGTACCACTAAGTAAGTGAAATTTTGCAATTTTTCTTATTAAGGATGTGATAATAGTATTTTAAATAACTTAAATTGGGAAAAGTTGTGGACTAAATTGAATATAATTGATATAGTTTTTTAATGAAAAAAATTGTCGTTTTATGGTTAATTGTGTGTGGTCGTTGTGGGGTTCTTCGTCAGGAATGATGGTACGACTTTGAGATGGTGTTATTGCAATCGAGATATTAATAAAAGTCTTCCCGCCCGGAAATCACGCAACATTTTATATAAAACTTTAATAAAAGGACGTTATATAACAATGATATAAGTGAATTTTAATAATCTAAATTAGGTAGTATAATTGGCATTTTCTTAATGTGTGTTTTTTGATGTGTATTGTGTCTATTTAAAATTTTAAGCATTTTGTTTGGCATTAGAAAAGGAAAAAAAAGGAATAAAATAAAATAAAGACGATAGTGGTGTTATATACCACGGGCTATAATATTCACAATTCCAAACAAAATACTTGAACGCTGCAATAATATAATCATTTCACCGCAATATTCACGCTGCGATATGATTGCGGCTTCATCATTCACAAAATCGACTGCGACACACATTGCAAATCACTCTGTATATTATTATATTTTTAACACGTAATATACAGGCCTAACTATGATACTTAAGTAATAACTAATAATCTATATTTCATATTTAATATATACAAAAGTAATTTTTGAAAATAGTTATAACAAAATACATAAATATAGATGTTACTAGGAAAAGCACTGTATATTATGATGTAAATGAAAGTATATATAATAAGATATATATTGTAAAAATATTCGAATATATATCTTTTTGTAGCATCCTATATAAGACATTCGCTTAGGGTCGCAAGTTTCACTGTTACGTGATGGTTTCAATGGGTTGCCCTTGCCATACCTAAGTAATTTTTATTCGCGAACCTAAATGTACTTAAGTAATAATATTGATAAAAAAAGAGAGTCGTCGAAGAAGGAATGCATATACAAGACAGCCCTTTGAATTTTAAACGATTTTACGCGTTTTGTCTTCTAAACGTAACCTAAAGCAATAAAATAACGAATAACGTTCAATACTATTTTAATGTTATTTATTTTATCTACCGAATGGTAGAGTAGGATTTAAAAAATGCGTAACAGGTCACTTTTGATCCAAAAGCTGTCACCCGCTCAGCATTTATAAATTAAATAATTAGCTGGAAAATGTTGAAAGTATTTCTATATTATTACTATTAAATGTATGCGAGATGTCTGGACGTACTATATAATATATTATGGTTAGAATTTGTCATTTTGTAAGAATTGTGTTAAAAAAATGCAACTTTACAGCTGTTGGAAACATTAAGCAATGATTTTATCATCGAATGATACTATAAATTATTGTTTAACCCTCCCCCCCCCTTTTGAGTGTTTACAAGGAATTGATGTATATAATATTTATTCGTTTTATATAATTAATTGTGTTATTACTAATAATCCCACATTCCATATTACAAAAAAAAATAACTAAATAACCGCAATTTCCATCTCGTCGCGGAAAGGTGAAAAATAGAAACTTAGCACAATAATTGATCATATCAAATTTTCACTGTGATTCGTAAGACTGACTTAAGTGTTATTTTGGAAAAGGAAAAGTTAACACAAATTTCCCTTTTTATAAATAATAAGAGTTGTTTATTTATAAGTTTTACCGAAATTTTAAAATTGGTTCTTCACTCGTATGTACCAACAGCTTTAAAGTCGATTAAAAAATTTAAAAAAAATAATTATAAAAAAACTATTTAAGTGTGCATATTTTTACAATTTTTCAAGAAATGAAGAATGAATCAATATAATGAATAATACGTATACTAATTAAATATATTTGTAGACAAAAATGAAGCCAAAGCTACTAACTCTCTATGCTTTCTAAAAGTTGCGTTGATCTTGTTGCTTTTTTTAGAAAAATTTGAATTTTTAAAAATATTACATTAGTTTACATATGAGTCGCACATTGACGACTGAAAATAATTTATACACGACCAGTTTGTTAGCATCCTTACAGAAAATAACCACCATCTTTATAAACTGTCGCGTATTTTAAGACTCTTGTTCAAGGTTTTCATTCACAAAAGTAAATTTGTTCCTTTGAATAAACAAACATCTGCCCGAATATAAATTTTCCTTTGCGTTGGTTTTTCGAGAAATTCGGAGGGGGTTAAAATCATTGCTCAACGCTCGTAGTCTGCTTTCTGTTTTGCAGAGAGAGCTTTCCTCGACACAAACATATTATTTAAAAATTTATTACCTATAGCAACTTTTTATTGCTCGCCCGCGTATTTCATTAATTAGGTGGACGGACCCTAATAAATATACCTTCCGGATTACTTTTATCATCAAATAACAATAAAGCAGTAATAACGACCGATAGTGCTAAGTTGATTAGAATTGATATCGCGCGAAAAAATTAATAAACAATCACATCACGAAATTTTTCAACAACGCGGTGAATAATAAGGGTATGAATTAAATATCGATGATCGACCCTACCTCATCAAAAAACGTAACATACCTAAATTTACCCTTTCGTCCAATTAATATTTATGCGGCGATGGGGTAGAAAGGATCAAACACACATGAGGGTTTTTGCGATACAAATTATAATTCATCCAGATGATTCAATTTTTAGTGTCCGACAATATTGGTTTAAACATCCTTTGTTTACTGTTTTTGAATTATCGCTTCCAGCACTAAAATTTATATTATTAAAATAATAATTGTTTCGAAAAGGACGTAGGCGCCAAAAATCGAAAAGGAGCCATGCATATCAGATCGTCTTGCATTTTGTCGAAAGGAAAAATCGATTTGTGACTGAAAATTTTGAACAAGTTTGTTATTGTTTCCTTTTAATGTGTTAAGCTAAATATTCTGTATTGGAGAAACAGACTGTTAGTGCAAATCCAGTTTTTAACCAAAATATTTAAGAAATAAGTAGTAATATTGGGGATCATTCTCATCGTACATCGATAAAATTAGTCATTCTAAAAAGTTACATTTTTACTAATATTCAGGTGCCAAAAACTATATAGTTACTAAAAAATTGTGACACGTGTGGGATTTAATTTTATTGTATGTTAAAGAAAATTGAAGAAGATAAAGGGAACGGTTTGAAAAATTTGACTATGTCACGCCAATTTGTCGTTAATGTCGAATAAAATTAAAGCTCTTGTGAGCGTGTATTTTTAACAATAACATAAGTAATAATTTTGGTGACCAATATTTGTACTTTTATTCTTATTTCATCCTGACGGATGCGTTGTTTGGGCAAATGTAGCATTGATTATGTAACAAAAAAAATTTTGATATCGATCAAACTTATCAAATAAAATGAAAAAATAATAAAAAATGTTATGTATGATTTGTTACATTTTTTAATACAACTTGGAAAATTTTGCAATATAGTTAAGTGATAAGGATAAATCCAGTTTAGGTTTCGATCAATAATTTTAAAATTAATGCGCACCATGTTATCACACCAATTTCGTAAAATTTTTTAGTGTCCGAATAGATTTTGAAAACAAATTCGTATATTTTCGTATTATTCAGTGTTTTAATGTGCGTCACGATAATCTTTCTACAGGTACTAGAAATTGTAACAAAAAAAGTTATTGTGTTTTATGTTTTATTTTTATTATTACTTAATATTATTAAGTTTTGTGTTTAGTGATAGTTAAAATTAAAAAAAAATATTAATAATATAAAAAATTATTTATTGCCACCTTTTGTAATCTGAAATATTGGTCTTTTATAGCGCTGATGTATTACAGATTTATAAAGGATTTTGCTTAATGTATACCTACTCAAAATCAATATTTTTACAGAAGATATTTTTATTATTCGATATACTTATTTTCGTACGATATTCAGAGTTCCACTGAACGTGTTCTCGATGTGAAATATTTATATGAGTGTTCATGGTGTGTATATTCTTATCAGAAATTGAACAGTGATCAAGGATTTCGAAAATGGTTTTAACATATTCACACACTATCATTATTAAAAAAAGGAACTGATGGTGATTGTAAATTTTATTTTAAAATCGAAATGGTTTCGAAATTCTCGGCTCACATTTATTGATTGTTAATACTGAGGATGTCGATATGTTTTATTTAAGAAAAAAAAAGTTTAAATGCAATATAAAAAATGCATTGGTATCTTTAATCGAGTTAACCTCCCCATATAATATTTTAATATTGATCGATTCATATACGTAGCGTACATATGTTTATGTAGCAGTATTTTGTACGAGTACACGTTTTTGGAAAATATATATTCTCTACTTGATATTATTATCTTTCTACTTATTAAAATACATATAATAAATGTTGCTATACCATATTATTACTTAATTTATTTTATCATACACCCGTATAAATTATATATTATAGTAATATTCTATATATCTAGTGAAATATATTAATATAAATAAAAACGTATTTGTATTGGATCTTGTTTACTTTTTTCAATCCCCAATATCTTCAAATTTCATACGAGCATTTCTAAAGGCGTATCGAATATACACTTTAACATTTAAATTCGAATCGTTCCATGACAGTTCGACAGAAAATATCAAAAGGGAACATTAAATTAGTTTCCGCATCAACAGTTTTCTTCATCTCGGCGCAAAAAAATGGAAACGAGTCGAGTAGGAACATCACAGTAGACAATGAATGATAAACAGCCAAGTTGTGATTGCATCACAGGAAATTTGAAAAATTACTTTCCATAAACAGCATAACAAACTCTTCAACCCAACCCTTTCAAACCACACACTCGATACGCTTTTAAACACGAGAAAAAGTTTTTGCGCCCAAAGGCTTATTGGAGCAAAAACCTTCTCTGGTAATATAAACGAGCTTTTTAATAAAAATTCATTCGCTAAACAACAAATCTTTTGATATGTTTAAAATCCGCCACATTATGCATTTAGCAATTGTTTTGTCTCGAGGACCTTTCCAAGTCGCCTCGAGATTGCTCCATTACAACTTCTCCTTTAACTTTGACCAAGTTACACCGAAGGTGCACGATAGCATGGGTAAGTGGAAAGAAAAGTTATTAAAAATTTGATGTGTACTTTAAAACAACTTCAAATTATTATTAATATAAAAGTTTTCAACGCTACTGCGTCGCCAGCCAACATGCCGAAAACGTCGGATAAAGTTTCTGTAATTTTCTTTCTTAATCGATACGTTATTAAAGAGAAAATATTTTTCGTGTTAACCTTTTACCCAGTCTAATGGATCACGACCGACTGTGGTCTAAAAATTATTTAACGTAGGTCGGGCAAGAGATTAATACCATTAGTTATTAGTCTCCATCAGTAGATAACCAAACTGCAAATCTGGTAGAAATAAGCTTCCAAATTCTATTAGCAAAATTTGCAAACTTTATACAAAATTGTTGGGTTTAGTGTGCGTAGTTTCAATTAACTTTTTTAATAAGTAAACAAACATTTTTTATGATGTACATTTGAGAAAATTGAAACAAGTATAATGTTATTAAACATTTCGGACCTATTAGATATCATGATACATAACAATCAACAAAAACGGAAAAGAGATAGGTATGTACATAGAAGTACAAATAAATAAATTATCATTAATTATATTTCATGTTTGTGTTGTGTTGCACCCTATTGCATTACGTTCGCCGTCTATCATTATATTATATTATGATATCACCCTCCTTATATTTCTACCTTTTGATAATTATTAGGATGATAGCTTTTTAATTGAATTTTGTAGCAAAGCAGAAGCAAAAATATTAGTATCACTACTTCGGTAGACAAAAAGTGCAAATTTTGTGATTTTCTATCTTGAAAACGACGATTGGGCGGGGGGTGACAACCTATGATAATATAAGTAAGAAGTATCGTCTTTTCTAGTAAATTCAGGAAAAATTGAAAAACACTTTAGCTTTTCCATTTGAAACTTGATATATTGTATAGATACCGTATTTAATTAAATTTAAATAAAAGTTTTAAGAGAAGATCTGGTTACGAAATAAAGTTAATGGTGGAAGCAATTCAAAATCCATTTTCCTAATTTTTATGGAACGACAGACACATTTAAACACTATATTTGCTCTTACATCTGAAATTTGATATCTTGTCTTCCTTATACATCAAGTATTAACCGTATTTATTATTAACTGAGAATTAAAAGCTCAAATAAGTTTATGACAGTGCTCAAGCACTTGTGTCAAGTGCGACTATAATAGTTGTGCTATGGTGGGCTCTTCTCTTCAGTTCAACTAACCGGAAGCCAGAGTCAACTGTTTTTGAAATACTCCTCTTTGCAGGGAGTAAACAAAAATCTTCTGAAAGACCTAACATCATCAGACTTGTACTTTCGACTACATTAGTAAAAAATTTAGTTCTGTGTATGTGGGGAGGTGCTCTCCAGTCACTTTAAAATTGGGTGAGAAATTCTCGTCGTCGGTGTCGAAAGCTTCTGTATAATTTTTAAACATGTATGCTCGGTTGCACCGACTGACCGTTAAAACAGTCGGTAGAACAACCGTCGATCGGCCGATTGATCGATGATTTTTAAATTTTTCAAAATACCCAGTTGCACCAAAAAAAATAACAGTTGGTTGTTGAACCGACCATCTTTTTTTAAGGCAAAGTAAGCAACGCATAAAATTTCTAGAAAAATTGAAAAAAGTAGGTATAAATTATAGATAAGCGAAATATTTGAGTTACAATTGAGGAGCAAACATGCAAAACCAGGTAAGTTTATTTTTGGCAATTTTCAACTAAACACGCAATGTTATACTCTCGGCTAACTCTGTATTTGGATTCAAAGAAATAAAATTAAATCCTTATGCAAAATGCAGGCTAATATCACAGTTTTATCCAAAACCAGATAAATCCAAGTCTCAAGCAAAACTAATCAGTAATAAATTAAGTCGGATCGGCGTGACATCTATGATTAAGGAGAGAACGTGTCTTTTTTTCACGACTTGGCCGTTAAGTACGTCAATTATTAATCCGAGCACCCTGGTTCAAATCCAGATGGAAGAATTGTATTCTGACTTCTTCCACGCGAAAACGTTCGGCGAGCGCGGCGTGTAACTGCTAAAACCTCTCAGGAGAACCAATCCAATCCTTTAGAGAGAGCTTTGAGGGGAATGGGAGAGGTTACGTCCAGCAGTGGACGAATATGGGTTGACTAAGAAGTCTTTTGTTATTTTATGCTTAAATTTTTAGAAAATTGATAGCAGCGCCAAAATTTGAATTTGGAGAAATTAGAAAAATTAATTAAAACAAAATTTTTAAAATAATTTTGGAAATCTTTAGAAATGCAAAAAAAGACAAACATAGTCGACCTGAATTATAAATTGAAAAGAAAACATAGTTGAGGTCTTTTTTTGCATATCTAAAAATTTCCATCACCTCAACTATATTTTCTTTTCAATTTTAGAAAATTTTTTGCTCAGATATTTTTATCAACAAATATTCTTTTAGTTGATCAATAAAAATGATTGATTTAATAATTTTAATACTTTTATTCTTTATTCCAAGAGGTTACTTAGTTTAACAACTAATAAACAGTCATCAAATTTTAAAATCGATGCAAAAGCAGATAAGTCCTTTCAAAAATCTAGAAAACAGTAAGACCAAAGATTGCCAAATAACTTTAAATTTTACAACAACAAACAAATAGAAATTGGCAAAATAGTGAGGAAAAACGAAAAACGTAATCGTTGACCACTGACAAAATGTGTACACCAAATTTGCATTTACAATAATTTGCAAAAAATTTGCAAATAATTTCAAAATTTGAAAATCAATTGCAAAATTTGGAAAGATTTACAGGCGTTTGCAAAATTTACTCACATTTGCAAAATTTTCAAACAATTGTAAAATTTTAAACAATTTGCAAAATTTACAATTTGCAAAAATTTGACATACATTTGAAAATTTACAGGCTTTGCAAACATTTCAAAATTTTCAAAATTTGCAAAATTTGCAAAATTTTCAAACAATTGCAGAAATTTGCAAACAATTGCAAATCATTTACAAAATTGTGTACACCAAATATACTAGGTGGTCAACCCAGTAATGTCAGTAAAATCAGTCGATTAACTGACTCTTTTGGGTGGTGCAGTACAACAACTTCGATTTACGGTCGATCGGCCGTGGTGCAACCGAGCATTGATGTTCCTTTTCTTCTGATACTGAGACACAGGGGGGTTTTCCAGACCCCCCAGTCATCAAGATTTAGGCACATATATCTGCTTCGCCGTTGCTATGGTAACGTAACATTTTACTAATAATAGATTCTTTCAAAATTTTGAATTTTGAACAATCTATCTTTTGATATTTGAGCGAGTACTCTTGATTTTGAGGCTTAATTCCAATTCTGCATCGATTGTATCTGAGTGGGAAGCAAACCTATAGAATATTAAGTATTTTTTATACTTTTACCCACCAAGGTAATAGAGAAAACGGTGTTTTTAAACTATGAGTTCTGAAAACTTGGCTATGGCACTATGTGTAAATTACAAAAAGTTGGAGTTGATGAGCGCCAGGTGAAATTAATAAAGCTCAATAAAAATGTTTTTAAATTCCAGAATATATTGCCGGCAAAAATTAAATTGGTAATTTTTTGATTATAAAGGATTGGAATGTTGGCATTATAAAAGTTTGTTTTCCAGATTTTGGATAGCACAAAGGGTTGAAATTGGTATGGTTGAAATTATCTTTAAAAAATAAGCAAGTTTTGTAGAAAAAGGAAAACCTTTGGCTTCGCAATAAAACATCTCTGAGTGTGACAGAACTCGAAATTATGAAACTCGAGTCCAAGGAGCCTAATGTCAACTGATGGTGAGCTCCTTGTGATGCACTATTTGGCTCCACCTACCAGCGGTTAAGAGTAAGCCGGACGCAAGCACCGATAGCAAAATGATCGAAATTAGAATTTTTCACGATCAAAATCGATTTTTAGCGTTATTATTGGAAATTTCAAGTTCATCCATAGTTTCGACTCATTTTTAATATTTGCAAGCGCTTTATAAATGCTAATCATAGATTAAAGATTTTTCTGCTTAGTTTCTGGGCCATAACAAATCTAAGTCCAACAAATTTTGTGGACAATTTTTCAATTAACTCCGATTTTAATTTTTTCAAGTACTTAATCGGACAATCGCCGAGACCAAACTATTTGTTTCGTATGTCTCAAATCTTGAAATTTAAATTTCCACTCCCACATCCTTTAGCTAATACTTTAAGTGAGAGTAAAGAAATTTTTTTTTCGTTTTTAAATTACACCTGATCCCCAGCAACACCCAAAAAGAGAAAATTACCAGATGCTGTATATGCAGATACTCTCATCTAGGTTTCACCACATACATTTTTGATTATAAATTTAGCGAAAAATAAAATTTCCATCCCAATACATTCGATTATTTGAGAGGAATCTTCAGCTTCGCGTAAAATTGTTAAACTGTTTTGAACGCTGATAATAACTTTGCTATAGTGAATACGCGGAATGCATTTGTTACATTCTGCAATTGTCTGATATTTAATTTGGTGTTGACCTCTTTTGTGTATTGTCTCGACTTGTTCGTTTTCATGTTATGTTGAAACGAAAACACCTCCTGCTTGTCACGCCATTTTCCGATTCCTGCACCATTAATGTAACGACACTGATTCATCAGTTTTTAGTTTTGCCTGAGTGATTTCGATCAGAAAATGTTTTCTATTGGGTCGAATTGGTCCTGTGCCATTCGTACCATATTGAACCAATCTTTGGGACAAATGATATAAATCTATAAATAAAAGTCCATGTACCGCGTGTTTATTTAGAATGGAATCAAATAGATTCTAAATATGTCTTAATACAATGATACTGCTGATTATTTTAATTCATTTTCAATTTCAATGGAATAATCGCCATCTTAAATATTTTTGTTCAAGTTTAGAGTGAAAACTGGGTATCACAGTTTCGCATCTTTAGTTACAATATTTTTTTAAATTTGTAATTCTGGACCTCACACTTTTGTCGTTCAAAACAAAAGTGTGTATAGAACATAATATGCATACTACCTAAAAAATAATTATTTTGATGTGATTATTGCAAGGGATTCACCATCATCAGGTGCGCGTTGTTTTTGGCGTGCAGATGTAAAGCATACGTTTCTTTGTAGCTTTTTCACACGACGCTTTTCTTGGTTTGGCTTACAAAATCCATAAGAACTATAGCTCATCAATATTAACTCAACACTCTTGAAGTTTATCATTGGTTACTCCCTAACCTTTCGCGCACTATGAATCGCAGGCACCTAACGTGTTAATTAATCTAAACAGATACAAAAATATTTTCATAGTTTTTTATTGTAAATATTGCGTAAGGGCAACGTGCTCCATGCTTATACGTTTGGTTTGTTTATTCTAATTTTGCGTTGAAAGTATTTTGGAATATTGCCACCAATAAAATATTTATTTTTCATCAGAATTCAGAATGACTGTTTTATTTTGTGCAAAACCGACGATAGCTATAATCAACTTTTTGAATTTTTTTGTCAAAATGCGGAATTATAACCTTAAAATTGGATTGCCATATTCAGAAACTCGGCGCTTTCGCTCAATTACTTTCAACGGGAATATACCAACGATTTATACCTTTAACGGTTATGATTAAAATTTAATAGCTAGAAATTCATTAGCAATATAATATTTATACATTTCCATAGTGTAAGAAATGCTGGAAGCTGTAAACTTATACTAAACATGAATAATCACGAACGTCTGATTTCGCAACAATAAATTATCTCGCAGCAATAAATCAAATTGATTATTGTACAGTGCGTGACATATTATTATCTTAGAAGTTTATTTTATTAATCAGTGCAGAAATCTTTGATGTTACTAAAACATTGTTTGAATGGCCTAAGCAGCATAAGCTCCTAATATAATACCATTCCGTGATATATTAAATCATAATAAATTAAATTATTGAGAAGAAAGGAACACGCGTCGAACTCCCTCAAGTTTATAAGGGTTGTTGCGCTGTCACTATATTTCCTTTCACCTTTTTTTAAATTAAAATTTGAATGCTCATATTTAAAAATTTCTGTAAAAGCAAAATTGCTTTTTTGTGTCGCATTGGACGAATCGCACTCTAAAGCCACATCAGTGGGTTTAAAAATTTATTTACTCTAGAAAATCAAATGTTGAATTAGGTGGATGGTTAAATAATCTAATAGATCGTTCTGCAAAAGCAAAGCGTACATTTAGAGATTACAGGATCCAAATGTTTCGAAATATACAAAAGCAAACGAAATTTCATTCAACAATTCAAAGGAGATTATATAACAATAACGTGTGCTGAAGTATGAAAGGAACCATTCAGGAAAAGAATAGCAAAAAGGTTTCTTCGCATGCGATCCTAAAATTTCTTAATGTATCCCCAGCTGGCCAAGAAAAGTATTGTCACCTATTCTTACCAAATTTACGGATAGGTGCGCTTACATGACGAATAGATTAACTATATTTTGCGCAAACAAGAAATTATAAGAAAAAATTTGGTTTTGTTCGAGGCTTAACGAGAAATTTTTCTAAGAGAAAATATTTTTTCAGTTAAAATTTCGGTTTTAGAATTCACCTTTTGTAAGTTTTCAAATATTAGTTAGCTAAATGTTAGCATGCAAGAATGTTCAGTATTAAACGTTTTCAAAACAAGGAATCTGTTTCTGATTTGCTTCGCGGTGGAAGGACAAAGTAAGGAGATTGGCATGAATAAACGACAGGATAGGAGTAGGCACAGCAACTCAATGGAAACAGATTAAAGGAAATAAAAGGAAATGAAAATTGGAGAGGAGAAAGTAAGTGAAAAACATTCTAGAATTATGCTTTCAGCGAGATTGAGGGGTTGATGAAACTATGGGACTATAAGGCCAATTTCTGGTTATCAAAGTTGTTTTAGAAACTAAAAATATAATTTCCCAACCGTTCATTAGATATAAGAATGTCCGATTCTTGAAAAAGATTTTAAATTTTATTGTCCAATTACATTACAAGAAGCAATTAAAGTAAAATCAGCGTCTTCTAAAGTGCTGCCTTCTCTGCCATTCTGACGACGCCACGTCACTGAGTACGCCGCGGTGTTGTATTAGAAACGCTGCAAAATCTATCAAAAATACGTATAAATTGTATAATATGTAGAATTTGGTAGAAAATTCAATTTCCTCAGAAAAACCCGTGGGAGGAATTAAAAGCAAGAGATTTAGACTTTTGGTAGTTAAATTCAATATTCGCAACTTTGAATGTCTCTGCTTTGAAATTATATTATAAAAAAATGTAAAAGTTTTTTCAAAAGTTATCTATAATATATCTTTTTTTACAACATTTGAGTGAACGAATATAGTTACTTTACAAATTTTATGCAATAACAATTATTACGTCAGAAGCTTAGTTCAAGGAGTTGTCGGGCAACCAGGCAGGAGATTCAAATCTTAAAAGATCGAGGTTGACTGGTAGTTATGGTGGGAAATTCTAAAACAGTAACAGATAAAGCGCCTAAGGCTTCAAGGTCAGGCACATCCCTTATTTACAATTTTATTAATAAAACTATCATACCTAATAAATAGTTTGATGTTCTTTATCAAATTGTAATAATATCATTATAATGAAAACTATTTTTTCTTTCTTTTGTGTATTTATCTGCTCAAGGAAAGTGTCCGCTTAAGGGAAAATCTAAATCTTTAATTTGTTATCTGACGCTAAGCCGATTTAATAAAAATGTCCGATTAGAAATAAGATCACTGTAACAGTGTAATAATTATAAAATAAACGAAAAAATTTTTCCCACCTTAATTCGTACAAAAACAAAGAGAGTGGCTTTAAATTATATTATTAAGTGCGGCCTTCAGGCCGCACAATCTTGGAAATCTTCATAGTATGCATATAAAATCATAAAACCGAAATCAAATACTACACAAAAATTTGGAACTAAGGCTGGATTTTTCGAATATTTCTTTAGAAAATATTTATTTTAAAAACGGCGTTACAGATTAACTTAAAATTTTCAGACCGTGTAAAGCATAGTGTAGGTAATAAAATCAACTGTTCAATATTGTTGTATTTGTGGAAAAGTTTTTAAATGCAAAATATTTCGCCATTAAATAAATATTTTTTAAATCGCAAAAACATATAAAAAATATTGTGTTCCCTGATTTTATTTATTTTCGCAAAAGTTTGCCTTGCTTCGGTGTGTGAAACGCTAAATGTTAGGTTACAATATATTTAAAATTTTTATAATTTAAAATCTAACTTAACTTAATCTAAATCTCGTTAATCCGTTTGTGTGCGCTGTTGTCTATCATGACATACATAGACAGATAACAAAGTCACAAATAATAATAAAATGTACAGGATCGGTCTTGATAATCTTGGCAATCTGGTTGCCCCTCATTTATCATGTCATTTTAAAATTTGAAAATCTAATGCCGATGACGTTTTAACAAAGAAAATTTAAATTTTTCAAAATTTTTCAAAAAAAGCTATTCATGCAAAAATTCAGCTTTGAGTCAATCAGGATTTGCAGTTTTATATAAACATTTTCATGTTTATATTTTTTTATTGTTATTTATAATTATAGTTTTATTTATATGTATTTATTGTTAATTATGTACATGATTAAATGCGATATATGAACTACATATTAATATGAAATTTATTGTAAATATAAATAACGATTTCCTAGTATGTGAGTGATATAGCTCACGTAAGCGTTTATCCGTTGATCTGTGTATTGTTGTAAAACTGATAGTAGCCATTTTGAAAATTTAGTAAAATAAATCGTTTATTGAAAAGATTAAAAATTATTAATTAATTTTATTTTTCTTCAAATCCAAATTTTGGAATAAATTTTTTAGTTTGCAAGTTTTTGAATTTTCATGTCTTGACAAATATGCAAATATTTTCCTTGCTGTCCACAGTTTAAGAAGCGCTAATTTACACAATAAGACGAATAATCTGAGAGTTTCGAATCGGTAGTGGGAACACCCTGTATATTCCAGTAAAGAAATAATTTTTAAGCGTAAAAGTTAGCAGCCCCTAAATGTCTAAGTCAAAATGTTTCAAATAATTCTGCAAGTTTAAACTAATTTATTTTAAAATGCAGTTGTCATTATTCCTTAAAGGGCGGGGGTGGGGGGTTGTATATGTATGTCAGTTATATTAATTTTCACTTTTAACCGTATCAGTTAATGAAAAACGCACAAGCCATGAATAAGCAAAAGAACATCGATAAGTAAAAACCAATATTTATTTAAGTCGTTTAGCTTAGCCTTTCCCACAGTTAGCCAAATATTAAGTTAATTACTAAAATGAAGTACGAAAAGTAAAAGAAAACAAGGACCTGTGTTTGCAGAATCAAATTATGAAAATAAAATGTGAATTTAAATAAGGAACCTCTTAGCTTCTTTTATAACTCTTGAAAGTTCTCAGACTGAAAAATCAGTGTTAAGTATTCCAACAAGCTCCTTATGCTGCGAATATTAACAAATTTTCTAAATTCGAAATCGAAAGAAGAGAAATGGCAAAAAAGTACAAAGTAAAAAATCCACCCTTAATCCTTTTAACGGCATTTTAAAAAATTAAAAAAGTGATCGACACATTTAGTTTATTTAAGATTTCAGTTACAACGAAATATAACCGATCAACAAAAGCGCAGCGTGGGGCGGCAATACAAAAGGGCGGCCGACGAACTCGACGCTTTTGGTTGTTGCAGTTCATTTCGCGATCGAGCGCAATAATTATTGTAACAGCTATAAACGCATTAGTTTTAATATTTTGTTGTCCTAAAAATGTCTTATTTATAATTATGCAAATGGTATTTTCATGCCGACTAAAAGGAAAATGTTTAATGTGTTATAAAGCGCTAAACGAATGGAATGTAATTTTTTCTCGAAACTTTTCTCGTTAATCAATAATAGGAGATTACGCAATTTATTAAATACACATTATTGTACAAACATGAAAGTAACATTTAAAATTTATTCCCGGGCCTTGTAGGGTACGAATCGTTTTTGCTTAACGAGCTACACCCCAAATCCTGGAAATTTTGTTGATTTTCGCAGCTTCGCGTTGGGTCACCGACCTTTGTCAAGCTTCTGCAATCCAAAACGGACTTAACGTGAAAGTTTTTACCCTTCGTCCTTGAACCTATACCGATACATCCGTCAATTTTAAATTTCCCAGGTTGTCAAGTTATGAGACAAATACGAGTACGAAATTCTCATCTAGATTTCCGAATGGTGGTCGTGAGACCCGGAAGATCGGGTGTTCGTTATTATTCCCTTTATGTGTTACCTTTCGAGGAGGCATCGCCCTTCGTGATGTAACTTTCAATTTTTCGCACGTCTTGCAAAAAATTATTTGGTAGCATTAAACATGATGTATTTCCTCATAATTTTTGGAGTAGATAAAAAACAAATTGGTTGTAAATTATTTTTCGAGTGCTCACGTCACTAGCTTCTTTCGTGATCATTCTATTATAATTTATTATTTTAATTACATTTTTTTCTATTATTTACAAGCACATATAAATATTTTTTTCAACTATTTGATATTGGTAATATTTAACGACAAATTTCTACTACTCCTGAATAAATTATATCAGACGCCAGGTCAATGTTCTCTCGGAGGGTGGTTGGGTAGTTGGGTGGAATCAGAATAGGGTGTGACTACTACTTTCATTTAACGTAAAATTTTTTTATTTTATTTTAGATTGTTTATATTTAGAATGCAGTGTTAAATCACCTTTTAATGAATGACAATTTAAAAAAAGTTTTCATATTACGTTTTATACAGGATGTTTTAGTTCTGGGCGGTTTTAATGACAAAATATTTTTTTTTACCTGAGCATAAGCGATATCGAACTATTATCCTAAAAATTACACTTAAAAGGGCAATTTGGGTTTAATAAATTAAGGATTCACTTTCATGTTATGGTTGTGTTCAAAATGTAAATTATAGGTCTTATTTAAAACTTTAAGGAACAGTGCAGCTTTGTGGTTAAACCGCTAATTAATCCGATTGTTAAGTAAAATAAAAAGTAATTTGAAACTTTTTTTTCTTTGTTGAACAAATTATTTTTTTTAATACTCCATTATATCGCATTTTTATTTTTGTTAATTTTCTTCTTTTTCTGCATTCTTATTATTCAGTTTCATTACTTTTTTTCAGTTTCCATATTAAACTTCTTTTTTATTGATGGTTATCCGGAAGCAGATTCGAGATTTAAACCCTCTACTTATTCATCTAGTCGTTTACAAATTACGACATCAATAACGGAATAAGAAAGGTAGATAAAAATTTGTAGATGGTTTTAGAATCAATAAGTTTTCTAAAAAGGATTATCCTAAAATATTAAAACATCCAAATATAGTGGTGGCCATAAGGACTTGTCCCCCCCCCCCGTTTAATATTGATACGATGTGAGTTTCTATTTAAAATTTGTAAACGTGCTGAAGAACAGTAATATATTTAGATTTCACAAATTAATTTATAGGGTTGACCAAACAAATAGGTCAACAAATGGTTTTGTTAATTAAAAGCTTTTATTAAACTTGCCTTGAATATTTGTCGTAGTATTTCGTAATCAATTTATTAATCACTTCCAGGTGAATAACTCTAAAATTTATGTTGATAATAGAATAATCAGTAATTTTTCGATCATTTATAATTTTAATGGTCGAAAAAAACTGTAAAAAAAGTACTCCGCTACCTTAAACCATTTATCATTGTGTATTCACCAACTTACGCACATTAGCGCATATTTTAATTAAGTAAATGTTGGTGGTACAAGTAGCGAAGAATTGAAGATGATGGATTTATTATATTGGGAGACTGCAACTAACAGAAAAGCAAATCAGGGAATCAAAATATACGAAACAATATACCTGATTTGTGTAGTTTTTGGAAAAATTCCTCACGTATACTCAAGTTAGGAGCCACGGAAAGAATAATGTTAGGCGTAATAAGGACCACTGCGGGACGAGTACATGGATTGCACGAAAGATCGAGGTGCAAGATCCAATTCTATGAATTGACTGACTGAAATGAAGTTAGGGAGGCCACATAGCAGGGGACGAACAAACCATGATAAATACGACAATAAAATTCATAGGCAATAATTTGAAAATTTCATTTTTTACAAAAAATTGCAGAACAGCATATATGTTTAGGCGTGGAAGGTAATCCAAATTGCGGATAACTCCTCACTCCAATGAATTTTTCTTTGGACCTTTTTTTCAAACACTCGCAATGATTCTGCTTTGATTCTTCTTCTTGTCTTCTCCTTTGTGTTGCAATTATCCATTTCTTCAAAAATGCACCTAACCATTATCAGGGTGTTTCATGGTATGTTTCTGTTGCACCTCATGTATTTTTTTCGTCTTCTTCTTTTTCTTTGTTTTTCTCTTTGCAGACAAGTGGTGGTCGTATCTCACACCTTTCTGTTCCACGGCCTCCAGATTGATACTGCGTCTTCTATTCCGGTTCTGAGCGCTTCTTGTGGCCTGCTGAATCGTAGCGTTAGTTGACTCTTTCACTTGGTCCATCCAGCGCTTCGGAGATCTTCCTCTTGGTCTGGTTCCCTCAATGGACTCCCCCCTGGACTACCAGTTTTTGCAAGTTGTCATCTTCTTTACAAGCAATGTGACCGAAGCATTTCAGTAGGCAGGTATAGACTACTTGCGATAATCGCTGTGGCTCTTTTATTTGCTCGAGACATTCGTTCTTTTGGCTGTCCACGGTACGCGCAAAATTTTCCTTCAGCGCCACATTTCAAACTCGTCCACTTTTTTCTGTCTTTAACCTTTAGCGTCTAGGACTCTCCCCATACAGCAACACTGGGAAAACTATTGTTTTGATTATTTTTTTCTTAGTATTATGAATGATATCGCTATTTTCCATGTTTTTGTAAGGCTTTTACAGCTCTTCTAGCCATTTCACATCTTTTTTTTATTTCCTCTGAGCTTTCACCTTCATTTGTTATCAGCTCCCAGATAGATGTATCGATTTACTACTTCATAGTCACCTATATCGGTTATGTCTTGCCTGTTGTCATTTGCCTTGTCTACTATCATGACTTTCGTTTTGCTGTTGTTGATTTTCAGTCCACACGCTTCGCTCTATTCTTCCATTCTCTTCGTCATCCCTTTCAGCTCCTCATCCGAACTCGCAAGTAAAACCGTGTCGTCAGCGTATCGCAGGTTGGTTATACGGGTCTTCCTATTACGAGACCTCCCATCCAACCCTCCATTACTCTTCTCATAATATATTCTCTATATATGTTAAAAGGAGCGGCGACAGTGTGCAGCCTGGTCTAACTCCCTTACGTATCGCACTAGGTCCTAACAGGCATTGGTAAATTCTTACTACCGCTGTTCCATTTAATACTGTCAAATGACTTGGGGTAGTCAATGAAGCACATATATACGGGTTTACTGAATTCACGGGATTTATCGATAATCTGTCTCAGTTTCAGAATTTATTCTCTAGTGCCACGTCTAGTAACGATACCAGCTTGTTGTGGTGATATTTGCCAGGTTGCCACGCTTTTAAGTATTTCAAATAATACTTAGGAGAATCTTGCCAGCGTGTGACATTAGCGCAATTGTTTGGTAATTTTTGCATTTATTTTTAGCGCCTTTTTTGTGTATAGGAACAAATATGGACTCTGTCTAATCTCTTGGCTATTCACCGGTTTTTTACACTTTTTGACAAATATCATGAATCATTCCGATGCCGTTCGCTCCCATCTCCTTTAAGACCTCTGCGTTGATGTCATCTGTGCCTGCCGATTTGTTCAGCTTGAGTTTGTTTGCCATATCTCTTCTGTCGTTTCATTGTTCAGTTTGCTGGTCCGTAGCCTCTGTATTTTTTGCGTCCAGCCTCTCACAAAATGTACTTTATCCTTAATCCCCAATCTCTTTGGAAGCTTGTTTCTAAATTGCACCCTAAGCTTGAGATGGAACTGTGCTGCCAGTAGTCTATGGTCACTACTGCATTCTGCTTCCGAGAGGGTCTTTACCTTTCTTATTGATGTTCTCCATCTTACACGTATTGTTATGTAATCATTTTGGTTTTGAGATCTTCCATTTGAGGATTGCCAGGCGTTTAAGCGTCGTTTATGTTGTTATGTCGTTATGTTGTTGATAAACTGTGTTTGCTATGGTTAGATTATTTTCTATACGGAAGCCTAGAAACATCTCTCTTCTCTCGTTCCAACTTCCCATTGCAAACCTTCCCACAATGTTTCTTATTTAAAAATTTTCTAATGTTTCCCCCACTATTGCATTGAAGTTTTCCCATTATGATGCCCATTTTTCTGCTTGGTATATTTTAAAGGGTGTTTTCCAGTGTTCTGTAGAACTGTTCTATTTCTTCATCGCTGACCCCATTATTGCCATAATCCTTTCATTTATTAATCATATCCTAGCAAACTTTTTGCGATTGTTCTATTTAATATGCAATTTTTCGTCTTATTCACCATCAAACCCATTTTTTTGTCTCCTCCACTTTTCTAAACATTTTTTCCAATTTATTGGATCGAATGTTATTCGCATGTGGGATTATCTGCATTTCTCTTGGGGTATTAAAGTTTCCAGCTCCTACCTCATTACTTATTTTTTCTATCACCAAGTTGAAGAGTGCCACCGACAGCGCATCTCCTCGTCTCACATCGCTGTTCATCTTCAATCATTCTGTTACAGTTTCCTCTGTTTTTATGCATTCCGTGGTGTTACCTAAAGTTTTTTTGCCAATCTTATTATTTTACTGGATGTTTGTTTCTTCCATGGCATTCTACAGTTTTCTCCTAAAGATGAGTTTCCTCCTTTACCTCATGTTGCTAATCAAGTGGGCAATAATTGTTTGTATATGGTTCGTGTTTTGTTTTGTGGTAGCTAATAAATTATTTTCTATTTCGTGTTGTTTTTTTAGTATTTATTTTTATTTCAAAAGATATTTCAAGATGGCGAAATAAAAAAAGTTGTTATAGTTTGTAGATTGGGAAAAATTAGTTCAAGGCAGCCGTTCTTTCGAACTTCCCTGCTTTCTTAGGAAAGTAATTCTAGACGAAAAAAAAGAAGAGGAAAATGTTAATTTAAATTTGTAAAGTCGATATGATAGTTTGAAGGTTTTCTTTGAAATTTAACTTAATTTTAATTGTTGCAGTTTAAATTTAAACTAGCGAACATCAAGTGAAGCCACCACAAGTTCTGGGATAATATGTGTTTTGTACTCTTTAGCCAAACTGTTTCTGATTTTTACCTAATTAAAATGTGATTACATTTAGTTGACAGTTGTTGTCAAGAAATATGTAACACGTATATTACATAATGATAAAATAGTTTTACTTTGTAGTTGTTGTTAAATTCATATTTTAAAGTTTGTTGCTTTCGAACAAATTTTGCACGAAATTGTTTGCTAAATTGGTGCCGATTTTGTATATTTTTATTGTGATATCTTTTTTCTGGTTCGATTCCCAATTTCTTATGGTTTAATGGTTTTATCGTTTTCTTTGTGGGTTGATTTAAATTAACCATGGACTTACTAATACTTTCAGTGGATTTTATAATTTATAACTTTCTTGAGTTTAACACAAAAGAGTTATTCTTTGAAAAATGAGAAAAATATTTTATTAAAAATTAAAACGATACAATTTAAAAGATTTGAAAGAAGCGAATGCTAACATTAAATATATTTAGTTAGGTAAAACAGTTATTTAAAATTAATCGTATTTTAATAAAGTCTGGAAGTTTTAAACAAAAACACGATTAAACTTTGTAAGTAAATACCAAATGTCAAAATGCAAAATAGCTCAAAAATTAAATTGAAAAGTAAATTATTTTCTTAAGAAAATCTTTTAGAAAATATAATTGCTCGTTTAAGCTTTTGTCATATGGAGAAATTCGAAGTAAATTGGATAATTTTATATTTATAATTGGTTTATTAACTTGTAATGTTATATGTTTTAAGAATGAAAGTTTTCTATTTAAGTAAATTTTAATTGAATTTATAAATTGGCAAATTTTTTCATTTGCGTATTTAAAAAAAATTTATTTGATCGTCAAATATATTTCGATTTAAATGAAACTCATCAGTTAGACCTAAAAATTAACTTGTGAACCATTATTTTGACTTATGACATATTTCATATTATTCTGCTAAATGATACGAATTATTTTGAATATGAACAAAAGTTTTTTTAAAAAAAATGAAATATTATCAAATTCCGTTAACGTTAAGGTTGTGAAGGGAAAATTATAATAATTATAATTATTATTATAATAATCAATAAAATTATATCTTAGTAAAAAAATACGCAAGGGAAAAAATTTAGCATTTTAAACATTCAATTATTTTGAAAATCATTAAATTCATTTTGATAATGCCAACCGTATTCTAGGAAAATTAATGGTTGGTAGATCCTTTTCAAAAGCGTTTTTCCAAATTTGAAAATAAAATTACGACTCCTATTTACATACCTAGATGTATAGGATTTCATCAAAACCAATTTAAATTTGGTTTGAAAATAGCTTGGGTTTTCATATAACCGAACTAAATTTTGCGCATCACGAGAAAGAATATAAAATATAATTTAAAAATTTGAAGTAAAAATATATTCTTGTTTTATTTCGGTGTTTTCGCTTGTATGAACTAAAATATAAACATCTACTGACTTACCACTGCACAAATCGTTGTCTGACGTGTAAGTTTTAAAAAGCTTTAGTGGTAGTTTACGATAAAATGTTAGGTTTTAAAACGAAGTTTTTCAAAATATACCTTTAGGCAACGGTTCTTTTATAAAGTTTATAAAATTCAACAGTACATAAATAAATAAAATTAATATTAAATTACAATTTTACCAAGTCTTGTTCATTTTTTGATTATACAAAGAGCTTCTAAAGTTTGTACGAGGAATTTTCGTATAGAAAATTTTATTTTTCAAACCAAAATATTGAAAAATTGCTGAATCAAATGTGTGGTTTTTAATTAGGGATTGTTGCTTCCTGTCTGATTATTATTGGCACGACGATTATAATATTGGAAGATTAGGAAATATTTTTGGTTCGGTCCTGTCACAGGGGTAACTAAATGGATTAAAAAGCATGCTTCGAAGAAAATTTCTAGGTAGGTAATATTAAACTAAAATTGAGTTTGTGTTTTGTTAACATTTCTGATATATTTCCACGAGTGGTAAAATTACCACCAAATTGTACTTGATAATTTCTTTTTAAGTAAATTTCCGTTAATATTAAAATACTTTTCGTTTCTTTTGTGTTTTCGGGTTTTTGAACCTCCACCACATCAATATGGTTATTGTACTTATAAACTAAAAGTTTTAAGAAGCTTTGGTATTAGTTTTTATTAAGACGTAATATTTGAATGCAATTTTTCCAACGTAGACCTCAGACAATAGCTTAATGAAAAGTCTCGACATGTTGCAGCAGGGGAACGGTTCCCATGACGACGTTGCATCTAGAATTGCTGGGTTTGGAGCAGATGTATTGGGGGATGCTTTTATGCAAGGGGGTGTTTTGTCTGATACCTTTCCGTTCGTCAAGATTAAGAATTCTAATTTCATTATCTGGTGTAGCAAAAGCAAAGATATAAATCATAGCAAATATTTATTCGGTACGAACGATCCGAATGCAAATAAATTTCTTCCGACGTTCAATTAAGAAATTTCAATATTCCTAAAAATAATAAAAACATTTCGAATAGATTTAAAAAAATGTGGCGCGGTTGGGCACCCTTTACTACATAACTGGGAAGCGAAATTTCAAGCTACATTTAATCTCAAGTAGCTATGTCTTCGGGGCTTGTACTAAAATTAAGTATTATTGTTAAGAAATCTCATTTTGCTTCTCGACAAGGGTGAAACATTTAAAGCGCCAATTATGGCATAAACGTGGTTGAAAGCTCATTGACAATTTAAAGAAATAGATTTATTTTATGCTAAATAAAGTCAACATAAACCCTCCCCAGGAATGACCTAATTTTTATTTAAAAACAATGCAATGATCGTTTCTCAGTTAGTAAAACTTTTACTGGTGCTGATGTATCTCGTAATGTGATTGATAGCAGATAAACCTTTCCTGGCCTCGTAACAAAACATAAAGATACAATAATCATTTACGTTTACTGATGTAGCATCAGGAAAATCCGATTTTGTTTGTGTGTGCACAGTGCCCATATCTTGCTCAATTTTATCGATCTTCAGTCTGGGCAGACAAGATTGGTTCCTGCATTATTTTCTACTTACAATGAAGATTGGGTTTCGAAATTAATCGTTAAATTTATGTAGGCTTTTATGTTTTCTTTATATCCATTTTCTTTTGTTAAGTAACATTCATACGGTTTATTTATCAACTTCTTATTTTTATTGCTCAAAAGGAGAAAAAATTGCTATTAAAGTCGAAGAAAATCGGATATAATTCGCAATCCAGTGGTGTTCCATCACCGGCGAAGGTTTAAAGGTTATTTTGGATTTTGGGTGTTTTAAAAAGCGGTTTTCAGTTATTCTTTGCAGAGAGATTGCTAGTCGACCACAAATCGAGAAACTCAAATAATAAAAGGTAGCTTTTCATGTTAATAAAGTTCTGCTGTCGACTTTTCGGTGTAATTAATTTTGTGGCAGATTACAGACTTAAGTAATCCCTGCCAAGAAATCAGCCATATTTCCTGTGTTAGATATATTACATCATCGACCACAATTTTGAAGAGTATTTTTCAAAAACATGTAAGTAAGTATTCGTGAACATGTCCATGTATCAAGTAACTATGAAAGTTTAATATAAATTTAAAAAAATTATTTTCTTTAAAAATTACTTTTGGCAAAATACCTTCCCAACGTATCCAAGCTACGAGAGATAAGAGAATTTCCTGATAAACTTTTACGACTATCCGTAAAAATTCGACGCTTATACATTTCGAATTGAAAATAAGGAAAGATACTTTACCATCATAAAAAATTTAATTTTTTCTTTTAAAAATTCGCATCTCAATTACAGGAAGTGTCTTCGAATTTTGCCATTTGAGGCTAAAACAAAATGCAATAATAGAATTATCGCATGTTTTCCAAATAGAAATCTTCTAGGTTTTATATGGGTGTGTCTGTTCGTTCTTGTAGAGCGTAATTTATTGAATGCTTTATGAGATGTTTGTTTGCCACCATATAAAACCAGTGGGTGGTATAAATTCGCAACATTTACTACAAAACATAATACATCAACGATAATTAATTTTGTTAATAAAAATATATCCAAATTCGTGTGGAACAAAAACTGTCAGTGAAACAATCCTTTGTTACTTCCTGAAAATGTCTGCGTTCCCTATTTCTACACAATCAATTTTTGCTACAACTTAGATTACAGCAGCGTCGAGACTTTTTCCGGGCGACTACATCTGTAAGCGTGTCCATGGAAACCCTCCCAGCTAAGCTTACCGTCATCTGGTGTATCCTGGTTCGCTTTATCATTCTTCCCAATAAGCTTTCGTTGCTGGACGCACGAACTCACAGATTTCTTTTTATAGCATTCTTGTTTTACACGTTCAACATTAACCATTTTAATGGTTAATTTCTCTCATTTCATGTTTTGCAATTATGGAATTCTGTTCTAATCATAAAGGTAGGTACATACAAGATTACTGCTTAACAGGCAGGAGTTTGAAAGAAAACTGGACCGCGCTAAAAGAGGTCATTCAACTCAGTTTTATACAAAACTTGGCCGGTTTGTTTTTCGTTCCTGGCACAAAATAATTCGGGATCAACACGAAAAATGAGAATCGATAAGTTTGGTTGACGTTTTTCCTTAATTTTTGTTAAGTCACGTCAAAACTTTATTACTACAAATGACTTAATTTCCCATAAATCGTTACCTACTTCTTATCTCGAAAAAAAAATTTGAATTGTGTATTTGAATCAAATTATGTAATAATAGCAACCTATCAAGTCGACATCAAGGAATGGATAAGCATTCGTGTTTCCTTTACACAAGACTTTTGACTGGTTCCATTGACATGTGAATTCAATATCCGCTTGTTGAAAACTTGATATCAGCGAATTTATTGTGTTAAAATGACCGTGATCTAAATTTTATAATACATGGGATAAATGTATTTGGATATTTCAGTTTTGTATCGTTATCGGTGCTATCTTCAAGGTTCGTGATAACCATTAAATGTGTTATTAAAGGGTAGTTTGGCCTTGATTATTAATGACAAACTTAATTGCGTTTTAATAAATTTTTATGGCTATAACAAATATTTTTTATTTTCTTAAGGTGATTTCATCATAACCTCTCGCACAAATTTAACGACAAATTTATTGGGTTGCTTATTGTTACGTAGGTACAAGGATACCTTCAATTTGCATATTTTAATTAGTTTGTGAAGCCTGTGATCCAAGTTGAACCAAAAACTTTCATGATACTTTAATACTTTTTTTAAAGGTACCATACATCTTACCTATGACCTCTTATGGGAACGGTTCCGTCACACGCCGAAAGCAAATTATCGAAATTAAATCAAAATTTAAAATAAACGTGAGATAAATGATAAGTTCATTTCTTATTCCCCTTGAATGTCTTCGTTGTATTAATTATTAATCACAAATTTTTCGATTTTTATTAATTTCTTCTCGTCTCCTTTTATAAATCTAAAAGTAATAATCTCATGGTGAGTCATAAGCTTCCTAAGTACCAACCTTTCAGTACCTACTCAAGATTTAATTCGTGAAAGTATACATCATACTGTATTGCCAAAGTAAAGCAAACCCTTTGTACCAATAGAGCAATACCATTAAATAATTTAATTTATACAAAGTAATTGAATATTTAATCTATTTACAATTTCCATTTGTACGAAAATCCTTACAGATTAATTCATTAAGTAATGAAAACAGTTTCTTCTTTTCTATGTTAATTTATGTCTTTTCTATTACTGGGAACGTTTCAATCTTAGTATATGACATCTCTAATAAAATTATATTTATATTTTATATTTCTTTACTTCAACATTAAAATATTTTATCCAGATTTTCCTGCGATAATTGTTTAAAAGGTTTTAAATTACGTTGAACGTCACATTTATATTTTGAACGAAATTTGTTAAATTGGCAAGCTTGTCATGCTCTCAATTTGAATACGAAGATTACACATCACGTAATGTATTTTTGTTACGGTCAACTTCGTGCACGAGCCTGGGCGTTCTCCCACAAATACAAACTTGTCGTGACTCGTCCCGCTTGCGACACGATCGATTGCCAGACGAGTAGCTTGTGTACTTGGTATAGGTTGTGCTGTTCGTGCAAATAATTTAACAGTGTAAAATTTAAAATGGATTGGCCAAATGTGGTAAGTCTAGAATTTCTGGAATTGTATAGAAACGAACCTGTGATATGGAATCCGCACCATGGTTCGTATAAGGATCGTAATTTAATTAACGAAGCTTGGAACAGAATTAAAGAAAATATAAGCGTGGAAACGTCTGTCGTGGAGTTGAAGGGAAAGAAGGAATCGCTCATGGCAACTTTTCGAAAAGTTTCCAATAAGGTGAAAGCTGATGATGATTATAAACCCCCTTGGTTTGCATACGAGTTCATGGATAGCTTTCTCAACGGAATTTATACGCCTCGCCAATCAACACCGTATAAGGTTAGTGTGGAGCATTCCGCAGGGTAGTTACTTCCCCTTCCAGTTAATACTTTCAATCAAAAACCATACTAGGAGATAGTAAAGTAGCGGAATCTACTCCATATCAAATTGATTTATACTTTGCTTATTATTTCAGACGTTGGAGTATAAAGTAAGCAAGCAAAATAATGAAGAGGATGAAGAAGAAGATGAAGAGGATAAGCCGATCAATAAAACCATAGAAACAGCTTCCCTAGCTATGAAGTCTCACCAAAATCCAACTTTGGCAAGCGCCTGTAACAGAAAGAGAAAAACTTGGAAGATGGGAAAAGTTAGTGTGAGTGAACCTTACACTGTTTTTAAACGAACGTATAAAGAACCTGATAAAGATCAGTGCACGTTATTTTCGGAATTACTTGCCAAAAACTGAGAGCTTTAGATGAGAAGATGCAAGATTTTGCTATGCTCGAGATTAATAATCTAATGTTTCGCCTTAAGTATCAAAATAATAGTGAGTCAGATTTAGCGCAATGTTCTCATCACAGTTGTTCGTCTTGGCAAAATTCTTGCTCGTGTGAACATGGAAAGTATATTTGCCCGAATCATTCCAACGATCATCTCTAGCCATACTCACCTCAAGGGATAATAAAATGTGAAAATGGGAAGTGAGCTTTTAGAATAAAATTTATTGTTTAAGTTTTCGTTTGTTTAATTATTGAGATTATTATAATATTAAAATTTTTCTTTTGTAGCCGTAGTATATTTCTTTACACCCTTACAGAGTAGATAAGTGAGGTTATAAAATATCCAACCACGCATTTTGAGTTATCAGTTTTCGTTTATATTCATGAAGTGGATCGTCGTTTATATTTGCAAATTTCCGAAGCTTTGTTCTCTTTTGCTTTTTACATATCATCTTATATTTTATTTGATGCTTTTTTTTACTGTATTTTTGCCAATTTTGAATGATTTATTTTCATAAGAAAATTTAATCGATCTATCATTTAATAGTACCTACCATCTTTTATTACTTTTTTCTTTTGTCATCACGATACACCCATCCATTTATGAGCATGTTTTTCATATTTTGATACATTATCATTCATCAACTTGCTTAAGCTGCATCTCCTTTGTTTTGCCCTTTTTCATCCACATAAATAATATTAAACACCTAGGGGATAATGCATCCCTGCTTGGTCCTTGATTTATCTAAACGTGCAACCGAATCTCCATCTTTTGCGTGTTAATAGTACGTCCAATTCTTCTTCATAAATTGCATCTGCCACATTTAGCAAGTAGTAAACAGCATATTTTTTCCACTTGTCAGTTTTCTCCCCCTCCCATTCCAAACAACTACACAAATAAATAAACTTAGAAAAATACAGAACTGAGAAATTCTTCATTGGACTCCGTTAATTGCTGATCGCAGTTGTTGTTTTTGTCATTATTCCTCTGATTTCCACGTTTCACTTTGAGCAAACCCCAAAATTGTTTAAATTAAAAACATTTCCAACTAATTAGACAACTAAACTGATGCAAATATTAAAAGTAAATATTTAATTAATAAAACAAAAACTGTTAAACAAGAAAAGTTCCCCTAAAATTTAACCTGCAGTTTTTTCTTTTACACCCCTACTTTAATAAATGATTTGTTATTTTTTGGTGTAATGTGCAAGAGGGTGACCGGTATATCCCCTGTGTATTCCGGCTAGCTTGGCTCTGCATTTGAAGGCTTTACTTTGATCAGGACGACATTGGGTTTTGTAATTTTGGAGTCGGCGTTTGTTCTTTGTAATCCTTATATTCTGTGTATTTGCTTCAGAAAGATAAAATAATTCTAATCGATAAAAAATATTAAATACGAACGCGCACTAAAAGTTAATAATTCTAATTATGCTTGACGTTCAAAGGGCTTTTATTAAAATTTTTTGTTTATTTCTTCTTCATTTTCTTTCATCTTTTCATAATATTAAAGAGCAAGAATTTTATTATTAACTTTTGGATTTGTAAAGCACTAATTTTTGTGTTGTGAAATGTAAATACATGAAAACATGGGATTAAGAATATAAATGACGTGCGATTATGTAGTAAAAATGGAAATTTAAAAAATCAGGTTTTTCTCATTAATCATGAACTCGGTGTTCTGTGGGAAAAAATTAAATTTTGTGTGACTTAAATTTCAGTCATCATCAAACTCAGACGAGTCTGGAGCATTGTTTGAAAAGGCCCGCTGTTCTTCATTTGATTCATATTCAAAATATTAAATACCGGTTCGTAATGAATGGCACAAAAGATTTACAAGTCGGTCTAGTTCTTCGACGACGTCGTCAGAATGTGATTGTTATCCCGGTTTTTTATTTTAAAAGAGGAACGGTCCTACCCTTTATTTTTATTCAAGGTAGTCTGGATAGCTAATTTGTAGTTTATGTAGTGCGCAGTGATATTGCTCGTGTAATTATTAAAATTGCACCCTACGCATCATGTTTAGGAGGTTCAAAGGGGAATACATTGTGAAGTTGGCTAAAGTCACACTTTTGTTGGAAATATATCAAGCCAACTCATTCTTTATAGATTACGGCTATCGAAAATAAATCACCACTGCAGAAGTTGAGATACGATCAATTCGGTGATGAATTGTTTTTTAAGATAAAGGCAACCTAAAAATTTTAATCGCCACGAAAATAAAATAAATGACCCATCAGTTTAAATTTTAACAAATTTTCGAAATTATTCAAAAAGAATGCATTTCTTGCATTCGGGGTTGTAATTGATACTTATCTACCTACGCATTTTCAAAAAATTACTAATTTTTACTAATTGAAATGTATTCCCACCAACAAATTTTAATTAAAACACAATTTGAAATATTTCAAAAAAATGAGAAAATCCGAACAATTAGGAATGAAAATTGCGACAAGGGTGGTTAACTTTCAGTTAACATTAATTAAATAATAGGAGTAATATATTTCAAGCAACTATCGGTTGTAATTGATGCTGAGTACATATTTGAATGTAGTTTTAAGTTTTTCTAATCGTTTTGGAAAAACTCCCTTAAAATATTATGCTTTCCAGAATTTAAATTGGAATTTAAAATAAACTTGCTTATACTCGTATAATCGAACATTTACACCGAACGACGCTATGATAGTATTCCTATCGGATAGATCCTGGATAGAATCAGTAGGGAAGCCGGAGTTGGTTAGTCGACGGGGTTAATAGACGACAGTCGCAAAATAAAATGTTTCAAAGCGCAGGAAATCTACTAAGAAAATCTTGAGGGAAAAGGAGGTGGTAGACACGGCGATTATTCCCAAAATCAAGTTTTTAGGTAAAATGGTGTCCAACAATTGAGAATCATTTGAGCATCAACGTTTTTTTGGGGGGAAATTTTATTGATGTAACCTACACTAAAATTAGTGCAAAATCTATGGGTACTAGCTTTTTTATCATCATTTAAGCATGGATTATAGAGGAGTTACTTATAAAACATCTGGAAAGGAAAACCATCGAAAGTTTTTAGACGCAATTTGTGTTAAACCGCAAAGCCTGAAAACACATTAAAATCATTTGAGCTGCTTCCGCAATCATTGGTGAGGGGGCCACATCGAGGTTTAGATTGCAACGATCAATGCTATTAGCGCAAGAAGTAATAAACCATTATGGTGCTGTTTAAGACTCAATTCTGAACCCAAACCAAGTCCTTTCCATCTGATCCTCACACGTCCCCTGTATTCGCTGGTAAATAATATTTAAAAAACTTTCAGGAAAAGACCCATAAAACTGATGGTTCAATAATCGGACCATGTTTAACACTAGGCTTTTGGGAATTATCAATTGCAACCACATCTGGAGCATTTGTTCAGATTCACAAATTTCATTAAAAATCTTCGTAAGTCAATTCATCTCATCTTCGTCAAAGAGCTTCAAGAACTTCTAGTGGAAATCATCGAAGCCAGGTGCTTTTCCGTCCTTCATATCCTTCATAATGAACCTAATTCACATTTAGGCGTATGTAATTTCTCTATGTGTGCATCTCTTTTTTTAATGATTGTAATTTTAATTATTCTGTTGTTATCAATTTTTTTGGTTTTTACGGTTACGGTGTTTTTTACTCTGTGGGAATATCAAATTAGAAAAATTCTCAATAACCCATCGCTTTATATTAAAAACAGTCGACTTGGGTGATGGGGGTCACGTATCCCTAGTGCTCCAGGGTTCTTCGGTATCTCACAGACTTTTGACAAGGTTGGGCACCGAGACCTTTGAAAAATATCAGAACCTTCCCTAGGTACCGTAAAATTATGGTCATACTTGTTCCAAACTGCTCTATCTTCGATCCTCTGGGAAAGGTTAATGTCCTCCATTTTATTGTCCCTTAAAACAGATTGTAATAAATTTTTTTTGATTCTGTTATATTTTTCTATTAATAATTAATGTGGCACCATTATTTTTTTTTCAATTATTACAAGAATTTTTGGTTTATAATTTTTAAATTATCGTTTATTTATTAATTCCCTTGAATATGCTATCCTGATGAGACTTTTATTTGTTTCAAACTCCTGTAATTCCTATTTTGGTAATTTACATATCTTGAAACACAATTATATTTTGATTAAAATAATTAGTGTGAATTTTAAGGTCCAATTAAAATTAATATGTTTTAACAGTTAAATATTTATCTCAAGACTGCAAACTTGTACAGCTAAAAATTTTTATTTACTCTATGGAAAATGCATTTAAGTAAACGAAATCGCATTTCGAACAAAACAAATTCTTGCCAACATTAAATTGCAAACTTACAAAAAAATATCCTAAAGTGCACTATAATGAAAGGTTTTCTAAAGGTGAAGTAAAAATACCTGAACGATCTGGTCATACGACAGATGTAAACCGAATCTGTGGCTTCTTCAGGTACAATTTTAAAAATATACCATCAACAAAATTTCTTTGTCGATTGTAGAATAAAGGATGTGTGTTATAGAATTTCAGGCTTTTATGCATTTACTTAGTTTAAATTTTAGAAAGTTGTACCTTACGAAATTATTTGTATACCTACTCGAATTTCAAAAATTTAAAATCGTCGAAACTTCTATAAAGTTTAAATTATACTTGTAATTAAAATGCGTTTAAAAATTACACCCCAGTCAACAGCTTCATCCAGCAAACGGGGTAAACATTGCCGAGGTAACGACTTCAAAAATACTTCAAGTTACATTTTTGTTCATCGATAAACAAAAGTTCAACGCGTTAAAACCCAAAAAGCAATAACGGGAGAAAGAGAGATGTATATCACTTCCATTTCGAATTTCCTTAATATTTCCAAAATTCCTCGTTACCTAATTATTCCACATTAACGTTTTCTTTTGTTTTAGATTATAAAATCCATAAACAAAAGCTGCTTGAAGTTGGAAGCTTAGTCAAAGTCCAACAGCGTTTTAAGGTTAATTACGAACTTTGCTTCATATAAGTGTTTAAATTTAATGTCAGTTAATGCAACCACAACTATCTATAATTAAATCTTAAACAATGATAATTTTAAGTTTAAGTGATGTTTATATTATACATTAAACACTAACCTTTTTTATTATTCATTGTAATGGCTTAATTAACTGTGCAATATGAAATTCTCTGGATTAATTTAAAAATAGAGCAATAATTGAAAAGTAACTTGACATACAGACAGATGATCGTACTTGAAGTTCCTACCGGCAAATCGAATAATCGACACCAATTTTTTGATCCCATTTACTTGTAATTTGTAAAATCGTTATTTTCCATTAAATCTAAAGAAATGATTTTCCGACAATGAATCCATTAGCAGTGTAATGACTCACCAAACTGAAAATTATCCCCACGCTTGATCTAAAATATAAAAAAATTGCTTTTAGTAAAAAATGTAAATTCTTGGGTTGTTTTGGGAAAAATTACATTTGTAGCATTTTTTTAAATATTTTGAAAAGGGAAAGCTGGTGGTTAAATCTGCCTGCTGTTTATTTAGTAATTTATCTCATGAACCTAAGTTTAATTAACGTTTCTAGCTACTTGCGGTTTGTTTTCACAACAAAGGAGAGCTTGGCCGTAATATAGTGCATCATTTGTCAAATTCTAAAAAGTCCTTGATGACCCAAGTGCAAAGTATTTTCATCACAGGAAAAATTGATATGCCACTAACCTCTAGAGGTTGTTTATTAAATTAAAGAATTTAATTTGTAATATAATTTATGATTTTATTTTACGACGGCTGTTTATGAAGGTTGGTACAAGCAGAGCAACAATGTAATTACTTCGAATGACCTGTACGATTAGTTAATTATAAATTCTTTGTAAAACCATTTGATAAACAGCTAATTTGTTAAAGATCAAATATTGGTATGATCTAACTCTTAAACTCCAATAATTTTCTCGTATAACAAATCAAAGTATAAACTTTACTTCTTCTAAAAACGACACAATTTTTCTCTTTATTTAAGTTGAAACATAACTTATTATGTTTAATTATTTAAATTAAATTCAAAATAAATGATAAAATAGAAATTTCAAATTTCTCAAAATCGATCCACCTACGATTTACACAAAAAAACAGCACGACAATATATCGTCGAGGCTTTATTGTATACACCAATACATTTTTTTAAGTTGATGCTTGTCGAAACAGTATTTTCATCAAATGTTGTCATACATCTAATTTCGAAGGGAATTTTCTGAAAAATAACCAAAAGCAAAACATTTGCTCTATACGCTTCAATGTGGTGGTTCGGAGGTCACGCCAACCAGAAATTATACAGACCTGGTTCCAACTATTACATATTCACATAGAAAGTAAAAAAATGCTAAAATAAAAATAATTAAGATTCATAAAAAATTACCTGTTGTACTGCCATTTTACAATAAATTTTAAAATCATTCCAGTGTCGAGATGAAGTTGTGAAGGGTTTTCACTTTCGGAAGTTTCTTAATTACTTTACTCGTAGTATTACAACAGATTTTGTATAATGTATAAGATTCTAAAATGATTTTAATTTAATCAGTTACATTATTTGATAATATATCTCAACATTAACATAATATTTAATGTATAGGAAGGAGCTCTTGCTATAGCATATTAAGTTTTTGACTACATTAATCGCTTGGCAATACATTATTTCAAAATATAACCAAGATTTTTTAATTAGAAAAATAATCAAAAACAGTAGGTACTTGTCTAACTGACGGCTTCCTATCTCGCAGCCGAAAATTTACAATCAGACTTGAAGTTTTCCGATGGCAGGAAGGACGAACCGGGGTTCTCCAGAAATCTTATCATCTTTCTGTTCAGACAGTGCAGGGGCTGCTTTTTTAAAAAGCAACAGACAATTTGGAAACGCGGTTCAAAATTCAGCTTACAATCAGTAATCGTGTTTGTAAGCAAAGTATTGTGATGTTGGAAGAAAAAATCTTAGGGGAAACCAGGTTGTGTTGAATTTTACTTTTTTCTCTTTCTCTAATAGAACTGTAAGTTCTATTGAAATAGCGGTATAATGCAAAGAATTCGCAAGGGTTAACCGAATTTATAGAAATGATCAAAAAATTAAAAAAAAACTTTACATGGTCGTTGGGATGATGTATCTATTTTTCCACAAAAGATTGAAAGGTTGCAAAAGAAGATTTGTAATAAAAGATCAAGCTAAATCAATTTATTTCAAGATCTATGGCGGCAATGCAAATATCTTTCAATTCCATGGTTTGGTTCAGTACAGCCTAAAACTCCTTAGTTGCCAGGGTATCACTTTCTTTTCTGTTACATATAACAACCTCCATCTTTTATAAGAATCCAAAACCTATCCCTAGAATATCCTCCCCAAAGTAAACGGATACATACGGAAATTATTGTGTTTTCCTCACCAAACCGTCTTTGCTACTGGTTGAAATTTATTTGGGCAGTAAAACATTCATTTAGTGAGCAAATATTTTATTCTGCAACCAATTGTTTTATAATAAATAATAAATTTGTTATCTTTAATACGATTTTATATTTCAAAAAGAAATATTCTGTTGTACATTATTACCAACATAAAGTTTGATAAATCTAATTCTAGTGTTTTCATCGAGGGGTCAACCGCTAGAGAAAATCGTGTACAATTAACTTCACGTACTTCATCCTCATCAATAATTCACGGTACTTGACCTAATTCATCGATACTTCATTGTATTTCACGTACTTCATTGGTATTTCAGAGACTTACCGAGATTCCAAAATTTGAGCTCTAGAGCACCCACACACCACCCACACCCCCCGTATCGAGTAGTTTATTTTTTATCAGAAGTAAACTGAAGATTTTCCGTTACAGAGACACTGGAAGGTATTTCACACCACCAGACCCCCGGATTGAGTAGTTTATTTTTTATTAAAAGTAAACTGAAGATCGTCCGATGCAGAGATCTACCTCCCAGGGGGTACGGAATAATTACGCAGTTTATAATTAAATGTCAGATTACGAATTAAACACATTTACTTGGCCTAGCTAATTTTAATAAACTTGAGATATGCTTAAATATTTAATTCACTAATTCACTTTTAATAAAAATAAATTATTTAAACCGGGGGGTCTGGGGGGTGTGGAACACCCTCCAGTGCCTCTCCAACGGGAGATCGTCAGTTTACTTTTGACAAAAAAATAAACTACACGGTCTGAAGGGTTCTGCATGTTCTGCAATGTTCTTCGTTCCGAAATTTGTGCACTGGAGGGTGTTCCACACCCCAGACCCCCGGATTGAGTAGTTTATTTTTTATTATATTGCAGAGATCTGCCTCCAAGGGGGTACAGAATATATAATTGCGCAGTTTATAATTAATTGTCAGATTACGAATTAAACACATTTACTTGGCCATAGCTAATTTTAATAAACTTGAGATATGCTTAAATATTTAATTCACTTTTAATAAAAATAAGTTATTTAAACCGGGGGTCTGGGGTGTGGAACACCCTCCAGTGCCTCTCAACGGGAGATCGTCAGTTTACTTTTGACAAAAAAATAAACTACACGGTCTGAAGGGTTCTGCATGTTCTGCAATGTTCTTCGTTCCGAAATTTGTGCACTGGAGGGTGTTCCACACCCCAGACCCCCGGATTGAGTAGTTTATTTTTTATTATATTGCAGAGATCTGCCTCCCAGGGGGTACAGAATATATAATTGCGCAGTTTATAATTAATTGTCAGATTACGAATTAAACACATTTACTTGGCCATAGCTAATTTTAATAAACTTGAGATATGCTTAAATATTTAATTCACTTTTAATAAAAATAAGTTATTTAAACCGGGGGTCTGGGGTGTGGAACACCCTCCAGTGCCTCTCCAACGGGAGATCGTCAGTTTACTTTTGACAAAAAAATAAACTACACGGTCTGAAGGGTTCTGCATGTTCTGCATGTTCTGCAATGTTATTCGTTCCGAAATTTGTGCACTGGAGGGTGTTCCACACCCCAGACCCCCGGATTGAGTAGTTTATTTTTATTATATTGCAGAGATCTGCCTCCAGGGGTACAGATTATATAATTGCGCAGTTTATAATTAATTGTCAGATTACGAATTAAACACATTTACTTGGCCATAGCTAATTTTAATAAACTTGAGATATGCTTAAATATTTAATTCACTTTTAATAAAAATAAGTTATTTAAACCGGGGGTCTGGGGTGTGGAACACCCTCCAGTGCCTCTCAACGGAGATTGTCAGTTTACTTTTGACAAAAAATAAACTACACGGTCTGAAGGGTTCTGCATGTTCTGCAATGTTATTCGTTCCGAAATTTGTGCACTGGAGGGTGTTCCACACCCCAGACCCCCGGATTCAGTAGTTTATTTTTATTATATTGCAGAGATCTGCCTCCCAGGGATACAGAATATATAATTGCGCAGTTTATAATTAATTGTCAGATTACGAATTAAACACATTTACTTGGCCATAGCTAATTTTAATAAACTTGAGATATGCTTAAATATTTAATTCACTTTTAATAAAAATAAGTTATTTAAACCGGGGGTCTGGGGTGTGGAACACCCTCCAGTGCCTCTCAACGGGAGATTGTCAGTTTACTTTTGATAAAAAATAAACTACACGGTCTGAAGGGTTCTGCATGTTCTGCAATGTTATTCGTTCCGAAATTTGTGCACTGGAGGGTGTTCCACACCCCAGACCCCCGGATTGAGTAGTTTATTTTTATTATATTGCAGAGATCTGCCTCAGGGGTACAGATTATATAATTGCGCAGTTTATAATTAATTGTCAGATTACGAATTAAACACATTTACTTGGCCATAGCTAATTTTAATAAACTTGAGATATGCTTAAATATTTAATTCACTTTTAATAAAAATAAGTTATTTAAACCGGGGGTCTGGGGTGTGGAACACCCTCCAGTGCCTCACCAACGGGAGATTGTCAGTTTACTTTTGACAAAAAATAAACTACACGGTCTGAAGGGTTCTGCATGTTCTGCAATGTTATTCGTTCCGAAATTTGTGCACTGGAGGGTGTTCCACACCCCAGACCCCCGGATTGAGTAGTTTATTTTTTATTATATTGCAGAGATCTGCCTCCCAGGGGGTACAGAATATATAATTGCGCAGTTTATAATTAATTGTCAGATTACGAATTAAACACATTTACTTGGCCATAGCTAATTTTAATAAACTTGAGATATGCTTAAATATTTAATTCACTTTTAATAAAAATAAGTTATTTAAACCGGGGGTCTGGGGGGTGTGGAACACCCTCCAGTGCCTCTCAACGGGAGATCGTCAGTTTACTTTTGAAAAAAAAATAAACTACACGGTCTGAGGGGTTCTGCATGTTCTGCAATGTTCTTCATTCCAAAATTTGTGCACTGGAGGGTGTTCCACACCCCAGACCCCCGGATTGAGTAGTTTATTTTTATTATATTGCAGAGATCTGCCTCCAGGGGTACAGATTATATAATTGCGCAGTTTATAATTAATTGTCAGATTACGAATTAAACACATTTACTTGGCCATAGCTAATTTTAATAAACTTGAGATATGCTTAAATATTTAATTCACTTTTAATAAAAATAAGTTATTTAAACCGGGGGTCTGGGGTGTGGAACACCTCCAGTGCCTCTCAACGGGAGATTGTCAGTTTACTTTTGACAAAAAATAAACTACACGGTCTGAAGGGTTCTGCATGTTCTGCAATGTTCTTCGTTCCGAAATTTGTACACTGGAGGGTGTTCCACACCCCAGACCCCCGGATTGAGTAGTTTATTTTTTATTATATTGCAGAGATCTCTCCCAGGGGTACAGAATATATAATTGCGCAGTTTATAATTAATTGTCAGATTACGAATTAAACACATTTACTTGGCCATAGCTAATTTTAATAAACTTGAAATATGCTTAAATATTTAATTCATTTTAATAAAAATAATTATTTAAACCGGGGGTCTGGGGTGTGGAACACCCTCCAGTGCCTCTCCAACGGAAATCTTTAGTTTACTTTTGATAAAAAATAAACTACTCAATCCGGTGGTCTGGGGTGTGGAACACCCTCCAGTGCCCAAGTATGGAGAGATCTACAGTTTACTTCTGATAAAAAATAAACTAATTAATCTGGGGGATTTGGGGGATGTGAAACACCTTCAGTACCCAAATATTACAATGCAGGCAAACATATTAAAGGTTTGAAAATTTAGTAGAAACTCTCCGCTACCGTTTTAGTTTTCTAAAAAAAATTATGACATATTCTTGGAGGGGGTAACAAAAAACAGTAAAGTAAAAATAAATTATATACAATCATGCACAAACGATTATTAAGACTATTTTCAAAATCGAGAGGGTGGAACTAGCAGGTCTCCGCCCCCTAGCTAGTTTTCTAAATAATTCAAAACAAAAAGGTCCAACCAAAATAGAGAATGCATAATAGACTTTTGAATTAAAAATTCGCAATGGAAGGGGGCTGATGATACGTACCTTATCCTTATAAAAAAATGTTAAGAAAATCTACTGATGTAAGATAATTTGCTATCAAATAATTATTATTGCATACACGTGTCTTATCTATAATACATATTGACCGTAGCGCATGCGCATAAGCTAGTTTCAACTTCATGTAATTCCCCAAAAATGTACTAACTTCATGATATTTTACTTGTACTTCAATATACTTAACACGTATTTTACCTACTTTACCCGTACTTCATGTATTTTACCAGTACTTTATGTACTTCACAAGTACTTTATGTATTTCACAAGTACTTCATGTACTTTACATGAGATGTCATGTACTTCATGAGATGTGTACAAAAAACTTCACCAGCGGTTAACCCCTCGGTTTTCATCTATGGAAATATTTAGTAATCAAAGCTGTATTCAGTTCAACAACAAAATATTCGGCCTTTTCGCTCAATTATATCAAATTTCTGCAACGCATTCCAAAATTTAATTTTTAAATGTGAACTTCGTTTGGCCAAGAACAATTTGCTTTTAAAGCTATTACAACAAATCGCATTTTAAAGAAATAGGAAAATCCTTCTCACGAACCATTTTCTACAATTGGGTGTTCTGATAAATTCCATTTTAAAAATTTAGTTTTTATATTCCAAAGAGAACATTTAAAACAGCAGATTATACCACAGACTACAGATACACATGGAATTTTAATCAAACTGTTTCAGTTCAACAACCATATCTTGGATGTTACTATATCCAATTTCTCAAACTTCAAATTTATTTAATTACACTTCGTTTGCAAGTACTTCTTCAAGCTCACTCAATTCTTTTGAAGATTGATTCCTTTCATGAACCATTTCACATTGGGGTTTATAAATTATTTAGTAATAGTTTTATGTTCAGAGAACATTAAAAGCTGCAATTATACCTAAAGAACATAAAATGTCATTTTTCTTGCTTCTTTGCATACCAATGCTTTAATGTATTACAATAAATCCATTTTCAAGAAGTGGATAAATCCTTCTACGAGTCCATATATTCAATTTGTGCAATTGCATTAGTTTTATATTCAAGATTTAATGAACAGAATTAATAATTAGAAGTAATAGTTCATCGTTCACTGTTTACTTTTACCTAGCATCTGTGATGTTTCTTCTATTTCAAATAAGCAATGGTAATATTAAATTATTCTGATAATTCATGGCCATCACCATTAATTTGTGCAGTAATTTAATCAAAGTAATGATCATAATTTAATAATTGTTCTAATATTTTCATTCTCGGTCACTTCTAACCAATTTCTTTTTTTGTATTGATAATCAACTAATGTAAAATAATTAAAGGGTTAAATTTACCATAGATATAATGTGGAATAATTAATTTTTGAAAAGTAATACTTGAATAAGGAAATTTCAATATTCATTAAAATCGAATATTCAAAATTGTTAATTACAAATACCGTCGATTTTGGTATGTTAAAATTTGAATTTTTTCAATTTTAATATTTATAATTTTAATAGAATAATTGTACATGTTTATTAAGATGTAAAATTATATGTTGAATGAAATGTTTTAAAAAATTAAAAGTTTTAGTAAAATTTGAAAATTTTCCAACTTACATTTTAGTCTAGTTTAGGACTAGGATGAGATCTTGAAAAGACGAATCCACTTTTGCGCAAAGGGGGCCTAGACTAAAATGTAAGTTGGAAAATTTTCAAATTACTAAAACTTGTAACTTTTAATATATAATAGTATATTTATAGAAACAAATAGTTGAATGCAATTAGACGAAAAAAGTTATTAGGTCTAAAATGGTATAGAATACCAAAATAGTAATTAGTCTAATCTGAATGGATTTACCTAAAAACTTTTCTAATGATTTTTATAATTATAAATGAAAAAGTTGGTAACATTTTTTTGTACACTAATAATAATTTTTTGTTTTACAAACTAAAAAGAAAAATTTGTATTAGAAGTTATTTTGTAATTGTCCTGAAAATCTGTGGGTTTTCGAGGCTACTAATATCATTTAAAGCCGCAAAAATATAAAATGGCGGTTTCAAAATGGCTAAATTTAGATAAAAATCGTGGAAATGTCATTATGAATTTTATTAAATATTTACAAATGAATAATTTTAAAGTTCAAGTAGTATGTACAAGCTTTTTGAGATTGTTAATTATTTTGCTGACGTTTAAAATTGAAAATATGAAATGGAAAATAAAATTTGTTTCAGAATTTTCATTTCACATTTTTAAGATAAATATTGTAGCTACCAGCTCATTTTTTACTTATATCCAGGCTGGAAAATATAAGTATTTATAGAAACTTTAGATAAAATAGCAAACCAACAGTTTTACTTTTGACCCGTATTTAAAATGAAACTGTTGATTTTCATCGGTTAGTTTATTTATTTAATATAACGGTTAAACGCATTTAGGTTTAGATGGTGAATAAAATCGATGCATTAACTCGCTCAAACTATGAAGTATGGATTAGTTACATATTATATTGCGTGTGCTGTAAGAACCTGTAAGAACCAATAAAATTAAAGAACTTACACTCCCTCTCTCTCTTGTACAGCAATTTAAGTGATATTTGCAGTTTGAAATCTTATTCGTTGTAAACATGTGAATATTTTTGAAAAAGTAACTGCCGATAAGGATAAATTTTAAAGGGATTTCAAATTCAATGGCAAAGTACAATGTGTAACGAAATAACCATCACCCAGCACCAAATTCGTTTCAGGAGTATTTGTAATTTTCAAATTCAATTTTAAAGACTTTGAAACTCGCAAAAAATTATAACGATACTAATTCCAGCAAGTTTTCGTAAATACTTTTTAATTAAATTTAAAAAAAGATTGTTGAAAATACCGAATCGTAACGAGATAAATACCTATAATTGGAAAATTTAAAAAAATATGTATTTTAATTAATTATTTAAACGACGATATTTTAAGAAACACTTTTCTAAACAATTCCACAAGATTTAAATAAACAGTGGTAAGAAAAACAGGAAAATATCCATTAATCATTTACAAAGTTTTATAATTTTAGGGTTTTATGCCTTCTCTCAAAATGTCGGTGAAGTAGAAAAAAATTGTGAAGGAGTAACTATAAGAAAGGAAGAATAATGATACTAAAATGTTGGACTTTATATGAAGTGTAAAACATTTTTTTTTCAAGAGGAGAAAATATTTTTGTGATCGCCTTTTCCATTATTTAAATCAACTTGTAAACTTGAAACTTTTAATTGCCGAATATAATTAGCATAAAGGGCCTATTAGAACTTTTTTGGTTGTAAAATTTCGCATTACGTGACGACCTTTCAGAAAATAAATCTTTGAATTGTCATTTGAAAATCATTACCAACTTTCGTGTTTTATATCAAATGCACCATCGTGAAAAGTTATATTTTGCTAATGGATGATATCGAGGACCTAATTTCCATATCCTTATTTACTTGACATAGGCAAGGTAGCACGCACTAATTTTTCACCCTAACTGAGTCACCCATAACTATAGTACGTATTACTAGGGTTATTTGACCCCTTTTATGTGAAGCGTTTTTTTTAAAGAGAAGATACGATTGTACCACACGGTGACACTTCTTTATTTTTTATTACGAAAAGTAATTAGCAAACACTTTATGTAAAATAATTTACCTGTGTAGAACATTTTGTAAAGTTCATTAAAATATGCTAACCAACGGATTGTCTTAATTAATAACTTCTCTTAACATCGCTAAAGTATAAAATATTTAATAAGTGTTTTTAAGTACTTTTAATAATACACAGGGGAAACTTTTCCACCGCCAGACTCTTCTTTAAATAATAAGTTTCTAACAGTTAATGAGGAGTGTTACGATAATAATTTTAAAACTTCAGATAACTAATTTTTTTATTTATGGCTTGAACGATTTTATTTGTTTTACGACTGAATTAATTACAATAATAAGCATTAATTGGGTGTAATATATTCAATTACTGTGTCATTGCTTATGTAATATTTTATCTTCTTGTGGATACGCACTGTAATTTTTATAAAACTCTCCAAGGATAAAATTTTTTTCCAATTATTGTATTTGTGCATTTAGAGTGCTTTCCTTATTTATAAGGATGTTTCTTTAATAAGGTCCAAGGCTTTAACATAATGTACTATGTAAAAATTAATTCAGAACGAAACCTTACAATGGTGTTATTTCATAAATCGCTTATATCATTAACGAACTCGTCGACATAGATTTATGAAAAATAATGCACAATGCAAACCTATTTTCATCACGCAAGCACATTTTTATGAATTTTTTAGAGGTTAAATAAATTGGATTACCACCTAGCTTGTTTTGATACAAAAATTTTATGAATTAAGGTTCTTCGATCCTTGAGTTATATTTACAGGTAGGGTAAGTTCCGCAAGATATGTTTCTAGGACCGTTGCTATAACGTAAAATTTGCAGACACTTCTTGATTGATTCATATTACACGAAAACAATTTTTATATTAAAGAGTGGAATGTTTCGGAATGCTTCTATATCAATTTCCAGCATACTCGAATAACTTTTAAGAATGTTATTTATAACATTTTGCTTTGATGTGAAAAAGTTATTTATTTGACTCGTTGATGTCATTTAAAAGTGAAAACTACTTATTTATACTTATAAAAGTATAAAGAAAATGAGTTGATATAAATGCGAGATACTTCGTTGTCGAGCGTTTTTATATCTGATAATAAAATTATCGGCGATGCTTCTGAGAAAAAATGATTTCACTTATTTTGTATTTTTCGTATTGAAACCTGGCAAAATTTGAAAACGACAACACCTGAAGCGATTCAAATTGCACGGTTGAACGAACGCTTTCAAATTATCACCATTATGCAAGATTAAATTAACTGCACCATTAAAGCCTATAATCTTAAACAAACGTGAAAATCATCAAGACAATGTCAGTCTAAAGTTCAGGCAACACTGTTGAATTTAATTACGATTAAATCATAACTTCTAAATTCTGACAATTATGTACTACTTAACGAGATACCTAATTGACAGGAAAACATCACAAACTAGTTTAATTTTATGAAAAGCTTGTAATATTAGAAAGCAATTTCCACTTTCAACTCAAAATCTGAAGTGTGTACCATCTGCAAATTTTGAAGTGGATGAGTAGAAATTAAAAATCAATAAGAAAAGATCCACCATCTTATCACGAATAATAAAAGATCGATAAGGAAGGATCACTACTTGACAGCTCCCCTGCTAAATTTCTTCATTTTCTGCAGTTATTTTTGTCAATAGTTTTGTAATTTTGAATGATTTCTGTTTATTTTTTAATAATGATTTTTTTGTTACACCCCATACAAAATTTTTATTTAAAAGTGTTTGTACGAGAGTGTGCGGTTAGCGCAGTGGTATAGAGCCTAGGTGAAAGTACCTAACTCGACTCTAAACTATCTCTAAATCGAAAGTATCTAATAGTTAAACTAAAGCTAATGTTATAACTTATTAACTGCAGACTATTTCCCAATCCGGTTTAAATAGACACTAGATAATGCAATAAAGAGGAGCCGAAAACGAAAGAATTTTCTTGCTTTGACTATCATCATATCAATACAAATTGTCACTTACCTTAGTTGAATACACTCCGCTCACCTTGACAATTGATTCAACTTCCTTTAATATCTGTAATAGATTCTGAAAGTCGCCGGCTTAAGAAGCACTGCTATCACTTTAATTGGATAATTCAACTGGTATTTTCAAATGGACATATCTAAAGCTAAATTTTTCTACAGTGAAATTCAGAAAATAATTTGTTTTATTTTGGTAATTACGTGCAGTAAGTCCTACGTTAATCTATCGATAATTTTGTCGCCATCAGTCAAATTAAGAACAAATAAACATTTTGCTCGCTATAGTGATAGTTCTTCTCCATCTTTCCTTCCTCATTACAAAAACATTTTTTTTAAATCTTAATAACATTCCATGGAATAAAACATTGGATATTGGAAAACCTTTCGTAGCCTTTAACATTACTTTGTAACCTTGACTTCCTCCCTTTGATGGTTTCTATGGAATTAACTTGTTACTTTACCACTAACTGATGCTAATATTTTCAAACTAATAATAATTAACAATTTAACCTCTCGATTGTTGGTTACAAACCCAACGTAGCTTATAATTCATCATCTTCACGCTTTAAACATTTGTTATAATTTACCTTTGATATTATATAACTTTGAATAGTCTCTCTATAATGCCTTTCTTTGCCAAACTTTTGAACGTGGTCTTTATGCAGTGTACTTTTGAAACTTAACCAGCTTAGCAATATTTGCTTATTCTAATGAAATTGTATAAACTGATAAAATTAAAAGTTCACCAAAGTAACCGAAATGCTCCTTTTCTTATGGTGTCATATTTTCACTAGACCTTGCCTATAACTTTTTTTGAGAAATTACAATAGAGTTAAAGGTTAGATTAGAGGTTGGTTTAAAACTTCGTTACAGGTTAGGTTAGACAAGAAGATCAAAAAGGAGGAAAAAAAGTTAGATCCGTCTAGGTTGGGGTTACCACCGTGGTAATTGCTTTTCGCCTCAATACCTATCGGCGTACATGCTGTCAGACTAATCGCATTGCCCTGTTTGATTTTTGGCTTTTATTTAATACTTTAATTAAAGTTGGTAATCAGTGGTTTGCGTTTATGGAGATATAACATTTTTCGGCCAACCAAATTGTTCTAGACCCACACTGCCAGCCTGCGCGACTACAAAAGGCGTTAATAAATTTAATAGAATATAAAAAAAGTTTGTCATAATACTTTTATGATATTATAAAAAAATATTTGTATTACTAAATGCCATATTCGCATTCAAGGGAAGCATTATCCATCACGTTTGCCACGTAATTCAATAGGTTATCTAACTAAATCCGACGTCAAAAAAGGGTTTGAATGTAAAAGACGAAGCTCCAGAGCAAAAGAAATAATGAGTTAAATAAAATAGCGGTTTAAAGGATCTTTAATCTTATCTGAGTTTTAAGTAAACCTACGATAATAACTGAATTGTAAATAAACGGGTAGAAGGTTTTTATCAGCACAAATCAACTGATCAAAACTAAAAATACACTAATTTTAACGCCAGGATCTTGTTAAAAAAAAGTTCTGTGTAATTGCAATTCTTTATCTTGGCTGTACGACGTAAAAGTACGACGTATAACAATCAGATGGTGTTCTACATAAATCCTTTCAAAATAACAGTAACCGAAAACTGTATAAAACAACTGAATTTAGAAGCTTTTAGTGACGAGGAGTTAAAGTTTCATATGTTTATAAATTAAAAATATAAATAACTTAAATAATTACGCCTTAGATGATTTTTGTACAAATTTGTTTCATAAGTTTAAAAATCTCAAGAATTCTGAATTTAAAATTTATATTAAATTAGGGGAAATGTCGCTTTACTCCCTTTTCATGGCTGCCTGTGACGCGGTTGAAAAGAAAATGAGAAGATAGGAATTCCAAAATATGTAGTAGCTGTTGAAAATGAAAACAATCGTTATTAATTTATTGTAACCATGGGAATAAGTTATATAGGGACAATATAAATAGAAACAGGAAGATTTGAATAGATGAGGGGTGGTATAGGCTGTTGGCAGTGAAAATGTATGGAAAACGGTGCAGCGTAATCTACGTTTCACAGATTGCAGAAGTTGAAAAGAAATAATAACAAAAAATAATGGCGAGATTGAGAAGAACAAATAAATTGGAAGCAAAAGTGAAAGAGACACACTGTATGCCGATACAACATTGTATGATATTAAAATAAAATCACTATTATTATTTTAATAGGTAAATTGTGTATCTACATGAAAAACTTACATTTCAACCGTTCATGGTTCCTAAATACAATTAGGTACAAAATACCATTAACAAGAAAAACTCATTTGAAAATAATTTAAGTTCACTTAGGGTTGTTTTTCATAACACACGGCGAATAATACAATAATGGTAGTAACAACAACTGGCCTAAAGGTCGACGAACCTCAAAATTAGCCAGGGCGAGTTTCATCAATAATACTGGAAAATATCGGATGCTTTAAACGGTGGCTGTGAAAATGTTGTATTTCGTGAAAATGAACGAAATAACTTAGTTTGCGTGAAGAAAGTCTCAGGTGCGTAAGAAAACCAATTAATTAAGACGAAAATTGCCAGACGCAGCTGCTTATGTTATTTATATAATTTGTTTAATAAGTGCTACACCAGAAAAGGGTAAAATAGATATCAAATATATAGCAGATAATTTTTACTCTACATACTTTGTATCTGCTCTCAATAATGACGAAAATTTATATTATGTTAACACTTAATTCATTTCTTCCTGCTTTGTTTGTTTTTCATAATTAATTTAAGAATTAAATAAATCTGTAGTAATTTTTAATTTTTAAATTAAATCACATGTAAAATAAATCATCAACCTTAATGCTTCGTAACAATTCTGGGACGACCAAGCTGCAGTCTGATGCCCAAACCGCCAGGTGAGACTGACCGCCAACACCTGCTATTTTTTATGGTCGCCTTCGAATTCGGAGCAGACATCCACCGCTAATGTGATAGCCACCACACTTCAGACAGATTCATTTAAATACTGATCACTTCAAATATATTAATGATTGCGTATCATGATTTACACCTTGCCAAAAAGAAAACTAGCACGAGTTCGAATACCAACACTTTTTTTTTCAAATATCTTGTATCGCAATCAATTATTCATTTCTTTCGGCGGAAGTCATTTTTATTTTTACTATTTTCAAGAAAATGATTGAAAGATCAATAGAGATAATATTTTACAGAGAGACTAGCATCATGTTAGATATTTTATTTGGAAGATAGAAACTTGTCGGAAAAGTTAGAAAATATAAAGCACCGCAGGCGATTTTTTGTAAAATATTCAAAACAAAACGTATTATGTTTTGTAATGCTTAACGCATGATTTTTTACAAATGTAAAAATTGATGAACACAATCACAATAAAGATCTTTCAAATTCCTATTTGCTTTCACTTAATTGCGCCGCAGGCGAGTTTTTGATGTTCTTAGATTAAACAAATTACGATTAGACATATTTTATATTACAGTCATTTTTCAGTATATTATTATAAGTAAATGTTTAAGAACAAAAAAACTTGGAGTGCATAATAGAGCTTTTCAAGTTTTTGGAAATTATAAATTCAGAAATCCCGAAGAGGAAAAAGTGGTTTCAATTTAATGCTGATATAAAAAATTAGGAGTTCTTCCAGTTTTGTAAAAAATTGCAAGCTTTGTAGCAGTTGGTGGGCTAAATAAATTTTTAGTGAATAATTAAATTAGGGAGAGGTGCATCTAGGAGGACCAAAGGGAAAACTTGATAAAATTATAAATCTTATAATAAAAAATCGACTACATGTGATAAGGGAGGGGAGAGGCTTGAATTGCAAATTCAATACCAAATCATTTAATATTTTGAAATTTATGCGCTTAAATGAATTTATTTGGGATTATTTCTATGTTGATAGATTCATCGTTGTGAATTTGGTACATTTTTGAAATATAAAGCTGAAAAAAATAATACAAAAATGGAAATAACAGAAATACATATCAATGCAAACTGAAATAATTTGTAATCCAAGGAGAGCAATATTTGCACAGATAAAATTGTAAAATATCTAGACCCAAGAATAGAACTAAAGCAGTTAGACCGAGGGTTAACCGCTGGTGAAGTTTTTGTACACATCTCATGAAGTACATGACATCTCATGTGAAGTACATGAAGTACTTGTGAAGTACATGATGTACGTGTAAAGTAGGTAAAATACGTGTTAAGTATATTAAAGTACAAGTAAAGTCTCATAAAGTTAGTAAATTTTGGTGAATTACATGAAGTTGAACTTAGCTTATGCGCATGCGCTACGGTCAATGTGTATCATAGCTAAGACACGTATATTTAATAATAATTATTTGATAGCAAATTAACTTACATCAGTAAAATTTTTTAACATTTTTTTAATTTAAACGTTGAATAGACCTTTGGCGGTTATTATTTTACTATTTAAAAGTTTTGGTAGTTGCTAGTTTAATAGTAATCAATTAATTAAATTAAACTTAGATTTCTTTAGTTTATTTTGTAATTTTTTTTAGCTCATTTGTTTAAATATCATGGAGGTTTGGTAGCTCAATAAAAGCTTTGGTAATGCATTATTTTGTCTTGATTAATTAATTACATTGAAGCGAAAATAACGCGCTTGTCCCGGTTTTACAGAGACGGCTCCAGAATGTAATAATACAATTTAAACTATCTTCTTATGCTTGATTTCTTCAACTATAGTTATCTATCGGTTAAAATACATTAAAGTTAAATTGACGAAATTACCAATGAGGTGTTTCATTTGTTTTTGTTTTGCTGTGTGTTTGATTATTTCGTTATGGTATGATTGGATGAGATTGGATAAGGTGCATATTATCAGCTCCTTCCATTGCGAATTTTTAATTCAAAAAGTTTATGCATTCTTTATTTTCGGTTGGACTTTTTTTTTTATTTAGAAAATTTTGAATTTTCTCCCCAATTTTAAAAATAATCTTAATAACCGTTTGCGCATGATTGTACATAATTTATTTTCGCTTTACCTTTTTGTTGTCTCCCCTAGAATATGTCATAATTTTTTAAAAACTAAAACGGTAGCGGAGAGGCACTGGAGGGTGTTCCATACCCCAGACCCCGTTTAAATAATTTATTTTTATTAAAAGTGAATTAAATATTTAAGCATATCTCAAGTTTATTAAAATTAGCTATAGTCAAGTAATAGTTATTTGTACAACTCGTGTTAGAGTGATACTTTTTCACGAATGTGGAAATTTATTTGGCGAGACGAAGTCGAGCCAAATAAACCACATGAGTGAAAAAGACACTTAGCACGAATTGTACACACTATTTTTATACTTTTATTAAAAAGACTTAAATTATATGCATAATTTAATAGTTTTTATTTAAAGGTATGTACTTAAAGTTAAATATTAATAAGTTGGCTAATTTTAAGTAACCAGGAAAAGTGTTTATGTGCAATGAAAAAGTTACTTTTTTCATTGTTTATTACTTTTTTCACTGTGTCATGACAACGCATAAAAATAAAAAAGTGACACTTCTAACACCAATTTTGATCTTAAAACCTAACTTTTTAATGAAAGTATAAAATGTGTTTAATTCGTAATCTGACAATTAATTATAAACTGCGTAATTATAAATTTTGTACCCCTGGGAGGCAGATCTCTGCAACAAAATAAAAATAAACTACTTAATCCCGGGGGGTCTGGGGGGTGTGGAACACCTTCCAGTGCCTCTGCTTCCGTTTACTTCTGATAAAAAATAAACTACTTGATCCTGGGGGTGTGGAACACCCTCCAGTGCTTAAATTTTGCAGTCTCGGTAAGTCCCTGAAATACCGATGAAGTACGTGAAATACAACGAAGTATCGATGAATTAGGTGAAGTACTGTAAATTATTGATGAAGTACGGTGAATTACTGGTGAAATACGTGAAGTCTCGTAAATTACTGCTGAATTATATAAAGTACAAAGAAGTATAGAGAATTATATTGAAGTACGTGTAGTGTGAAGTTAATTGTACACGATTTCCTCTAGCGGTTGACCCCTCGAGTTAGACATTAACTAGAAGTATACAATTTTATATTATTACATCTGCGCGTTGTATCTGCGCGTTACATTTTAGCGTTGCATAAAACCCTTACCTTTTTATATTATAGGGTGGATGTGTTTACCATAACCACAACATTTGGGTTTGCTGAATTTTCGGACAAACCACCGTAACCAGAGAGGGCCACTTAAGCTCACCTTACTCCCTACATTTAACTGCATTTCGAATTTACCCATAGAATATTGAGTATTTTTTTCTTGTCAAGGAGTGATGAAAAAGGTTTTCAAAATGAGATAGAAACTAAAAATCTGGGGTATAAATGCCTCCTCTCTCAGAAACGTCTTTAAGAAATTTAAAGCGGCACCATTTAAATTTTGCATAAATTTTTCGATGTTCTACCTTCTGATACTGTGATATCGGGGGGCATCCACGATCTGAGCAGTCCATTTTTAACAAAAGGTAATTCAAGCACTCAGCATATCAGCTTAACTGTTGGCCTAGTTTTCTTCTTCTTCGTGAAAATTTTGACTCTTCTTGTCACAAGGAGTTTTCCATTTGGAGCTACACATTTTTTAAATAAAACAAAAACGGTGAAATTTTGATTGTGGTTAAAGTACAATTAATACCAATAATGATGAAGACAACATCATTCAAATGTCCACTTCGGAAGGGCTTGCAATTTTGGATGAGTTAGATCCACTTCTCCATGACTTTTTTGCCCGATATTTCAGCAATTTCGCGTTCGATGTTGGTTTTGACCATATCTAAGAATTGCGGATGGTTCGAATAGACCAACGACTTTACATATCCACAAAGAGAAAGTCCAACGGTGTTAAATCACACGAGCGAGGTGGCGGTACAACACTCCTTCTAATTACTGAAAGAAAATCTCAAAGTCTCAAAATAAAAAATTAACTGCTCTGCCTGCGTTGGGAAAATCTGAAATCATAATTAAAAAAATTTTTTAATCCACGTCAATTAAAATTGTATGCCATATCTTTTAATCTATATTGTATGCAAGAATTAACACAGTGTTTTTGGCTGAAGGGGGGGCACAAATATTAATAATTTAACATAAAACAGGACCGAACTCTAAGTATTTTAATTGTAATGGAGGGTTTTCAACAAAATTTACTTATCTCTTTAGACAGCTGTTTTAAACCAAATCGATGTGCAGGCTCTATGGGAAAAAGTTGACCCAAAATTTTTCTTTAACTTTATCATAATAATAACCATAGAAATATATATATGTAGGTCATTTATACACCTCACTATGGGCATAGGAGAAAATAACGGGAAAGCAGCGCAAGCTGTAGATAGTTCAGTATTATTTATAACTTAACCAATTAATATTTAATTCAATTTTATGTGCAAAACGAAAATATGGGAACCACCAAATTTGGTAAATTTTATAGTAGTTTAAGATATAAAAATTTGTAGGTTGGGAAGTGAGCAGATGTGAAGTAAGAATTTCTAGGTCTGTAGTCTAGAACACCTGAAACCATTCTGCAAAATTGGCGCCCGTTTTACATCATAAAAAACCGTTAATTTTTTTTACAGTAATTTCACTTTTACAAAATTATGCGGCGCTAATCATCTAATATCTTATTAGCCTAAATTCAGAAGCAGCCAGGTGTTGCATAATAGACAAACAAACGAATAGAAATTATTAATGAATAACCAATTTCATTTTTGCAGTAAGTAGGTTGGTCAGTTTTCATTTTCAATATCGTTAGAGCGAATTTCGCATTTAAAAATTGAAATCTACTCTCAATTTTTCATTGTGCATATGGAAATTAATGTAATTTCCCATTGGGAATTAAAATATTCTATTTGATAACTTTGAAAAGGGAAAATTTAAAGAAGTGATTATAATAACAAAAATAGACGAACCACAACAATATTTAAAAACGTTCAAACTTTATAACCGAAATTCATACATTACAAAACTTTTGGATCAAATAAATCTTATAATAAAAGTTCATTGTAGTGAAAATAACAAAAATAATAAAGTTATTCCGCATATTTTTGAAATGATAATCTAAAGAGGTTCATAAAACTTTTAAAGGAAGTGTTATATCTTACGTTTCTGGATTATGGAGAAAAATTATGTAAATAAAAAGCACAAAAGAATTATATTCATATAAATTGCATTAATCTTGCAATGATTTACCCTCTTTAGCTCTTTTTCGCCTGAACATGTTCAAATTGATCGGTTAGTTTTAAGTGTGTGCAAAAGGGATGATGTAATTATCTGTCGGAAAAAAATGTATTTAATTTAAGTTTACGTTTCATTCATCTTTAAATTTTATTTTCTTGACCACGACGTAACTTTTCGTTATGATAATTATGGCGCCCCCTGCCATTTGTGAAAGGAAGTAGTGCTTCCTCTATTTCCTCCTTGGAACCGCTACAAAGTTTTTGCATATTTAATGCAAAAAAAATTAAAATTTAAAGGCGATATGAAAATTCGTGCAATAATAAATTGGCAAAAGTTTGCAAAACAGCGGTAAGTGGTATTGATAAGGCTTTTTTATCAAATGCTAAACTGTTATTGCTTGAAGGTTAAAACCTTTATAAATTTCATTAACCACCAAGCGTTAAGCGTAGAAATAACAAAGTTTGAAGAAACTTAATACATATTTTACTTGTGGGCTATGAACCGTGACGCGCAGGTGACGAAATACCTAAGTAGGTACATTGGTAAATAGTAGGGACAAGTTCTTCTACGTTTAACTGACAAAATGTATATGACATATGTAAGACCGCAAAAACGATTAACAATAAGGACATGATTGACCTTCATCCTTTTGAAGCAATAACCTCCAGTTTTAAGCATTTAAAGAACCGGAAATGATTTTACTTTTGGGGGCAATCATCTAAGACACCTGCACTAGTTAGTTATACTTGGTTTAGATGTACAAGGACAAGGTCAATAATCGCAAAAACTTAATGCCATGCCATATGCAAATAACACCTACACCAGCCAATAATTTAAAATCTCATCTGCAATATTGAAATCGAAAGGAGCCAACCAGAACGCACCAACGATTACAATTACACAAGAGTTTTCCATTAGATTCCACTTAATAATGTAATTTGTACTAACTATAGATACATTATGTATTAATATCATGGTGTTATATATTATACAAACTGAATAGTAGGTATATTAAGATAATATTATAATATAATCGATTGTGTATGAATATTTAAGTAAAATTTGGGATTTACATACCCAACACCTGCATAACAACTATAAAACATACATAAATTTCATTGGAGAATCTCGTTGTAGTTCAATCGTCATAATGTATAAAATATTTATAATTATATGGTTATGTTCATTGGTTGGAAAAATAACGACTATGATGTAGCGAAAAAGATTTGTTAGACCTAATTATAAATTTATTATAAAATTAAAGAACCCTCCCTCTCATTCCACAGTTTCCACATCATACACACATTAGGAGGTCAAGGCGCCCGACCTGGCCGGATAGAGTACATGTGTACCTACGAGGGAATTCATATCGTAGAAGATTTTTAAACACAGGGTGTAATTATGGATTTACTGTTTTAAAGAAGTCGGTTTCCTTCCCCCCCTCTAGTATATGTCAAACGACATCATCAAACTTTTACAAAATTTATAAGAAGTTAATAATTTAATCTTTTCGATACTGGGAAGCTTGTATGTATTCCATACTCTTCAGACCATCCGGTTTACGCAGTTAACTCTTATCAGACGTGAATTTAAGATTATCTGCTTGGTCGTTGACTTGATAATTCAAATCACTGCATCTTTTGTTCTTTGCAAAATGTTCAAGTCTGAAAAAGGTTTCATATTTAATTTTTTTCAATTAAACATGTCATTTTTTTCTAGGATAATAAAGCAAAGGTTTTTGTGTCTAAAAAGCGTGATTTTATTTTTACAAACAACCACCCGAGCAGAACAGCTTACAATATCTCTGTTTCCGAAGCAAGATCATTATAAAAATGATAAACGTCCTAACGCCATCAAGAAGCTAAGTTGCTACAATAGTTTTACCCTGAGGAATCAAACCTGGTACCTGGTACTTTCACCTCTTCTTTTTTCAACTTTTTCCTTATAAAACATTTTACAAAGAGAGCAGCATCCAAAAAAGGACAACTAATTCAAGTCCTTTCAATGGTTTTCTTTAGCGCAGATACTTTCAGTGACACTGAAATAAAAGAAAAACCAGCACATAACACGGGAAGAGGGTCAAAACTAAAAATGCCCAATGAAAAGATATACTCAAACTTTGATACATAATACTTCTATTTGTAAATTTTTAAAGACTTTTCAGAATTTCTAAAGTCAAAACTTATAAAACTTGAAACTTTTCAAAGAATAAATTTCGCCTTGTTTGAAACAGCAAAATCCGCAAATCCACATGAAACGAACTATAAATAATGGTAGCTGCAATAAAACTATAACCGAAAATTTATTATATTTATGCATGAAGATTTTGCAGTTCTCTAATTTCGTTATCGTATAATTTTCTCTATATTTGCTAAAACAATGGAAAAATCTAATATGTATAAGAACTGCAGATACAGATAAATAAGAAAACGAATTTGCCAATACAAAAAAATATTGTAAAAGCCAGCTGTTTCAAGTTATTTCCTAGATTAAAATGCTCATCCATTACCGTGGGAATAACAAGGTTGATTTATTGCACCCCTATATATTTAGATTTGAGAAAAAATATTTATTTACTGTTATTATATACGCCATTGTTTATTACGACACTGCAAAATTTTAATTTAATACGTATAAATTAAACACGATAATGCATTTTTGATGTTTTAATTAGAGATATTATTGCATTTAAATGGAAATTTCAAAAACTAAGGACAGAAATATCAATAAAATTTTCTAACAATTAAGTTTTGAAATTTTGACTTCTCCGCTTTGTGAAAGAATAAAATAAAGCAAAAATAAAAACGCGGAAGATAAAATAATAAAAAATAGCTCAGAGGAATAAAGGAAGTGTGACCATCTTAAGCTTCATTCACAAGCGCTTTTGAATGGTGTGTCTTGAACAGTTTTGTCAACATCCCTCTTAAGATACGGGGCTTTCATCGTTTGTCTGCTCGACAAAAAATATTAAAAATATAAAATAAATTGCAAATCAGTCTTAAATATGTCACACACTTTGCTCAGCACCTTTATTTGCTTAAAAGATTTCCGGTTTCTTTCTTAATCTCTAAAATCCATAATTTATCATTTTTGTCATTTAAAGGTGTCGCATTGTAAAATAAGTCGGTCAATCTTTGGATCAACTGCTCATATAAAACAATTATTTGGAAATTTACAAAATAATTAATTAGAAACCATAATTACCATACATAACAGTAAGTTTGTTATTAAATATTTTGTAATTAATATACAAGAGAAAATACTGAAACATAACATAAAGGAAGTTTTTACACCTGCTTGTCCTTTGATGATAATTTCGTGAAATGGTATTTTAGCAAAAATAATTTAACAAAGTTAGTTTACGTTATTAAAATATCAGAACATTGCTCAAGCATAAATTTTAAACACTGACATTTAATTTTCAATTTTGTTTTGTAATAATCTCTCCTGTTTTTCTTTTTTTTCACCGTGTTCCATACAAATAGAAGTAACGCAAATATTCTGTACAATGAATCTTCTCATTCGAAAGAAAAATAAGGACAAGGTCGTACTAACATAAAAATTTTCTATTGTTCTATTATTACCGATAGGAGGTACAAAGATTTCTTTAATTTTTTTAAAATCAGGTATTGATTAACGGTAATCATAAAACTCGTAAATTTGAAGAAAACGATATGGTGAAATTAAGAATAATACAAACAAAAATTTTATTTACACCTAAACAAAGTTTACTTAATTGACTTTACATTATCGGCACGCTATCGTATTTGTGCTTTTTAGGTTAAGTAATCATGCAACTAGTTAGTAGGTTGACTGAGCGAAAAGGGAATAAATCAAATCCCTTAAAAGGGTTGTTTGTAGAGAGTACTGCGATTTGTTATTTTAATTCATCAAGTTCCAGAATTTTTTGTGTTGCAAGAAAATATACCACCCCATTGTTAGGCGCGACCCTTGTAATGCAATAGTTTTTCTAACAGTAGCTTTGAATTATCTCGTGTTGCATTTTAAAAGGTTTTTCGTCAGCCTCACTTTTGAATTTTTAAAAATTATGACCGATAACAGAAGCTAGGGATATGTTGCCCAAAGGAAAGATTATTGGGGAGGTCCCGGAAAAGATGTAAAGAATCACTGGAAAAAATAATATATCGATCTAATAAATTAACAGAAGAAAATTCTTCGGTTTAAAATTATTTATTACAACACAAAGGGGGTTATCTGTTCATTTATAATCTTTAAACGTCGGAGTTTTTTATTCATATTTAAATTATTCTGCAATTGCGTGATTCAAATAATTACAAAAACATTAATTGAAATATAAGAAATATAAGCAAATAAATTATATAATATTATACATATAACTTTTTAAGCTTTCCGATTCCAGTAAAATTCGAAGCTAATAAGCTTACCGATCGGGAAACCCGCAGGTTAGCTGAACGACTATCCTGACGGTCACAATAAAATTATTCCTGTTAAAGAAAATTCAAGATAACTAGGAGCGGAAAATAGGGTGTCCTTAGAGATGGAGTGTTAAGCATAAGTATTATATTTTTCTTGCAAATTTGTAGAATTTTAAAAGAGGATAATGCTGAATTAAAAAATAGGAACAAGAAATGATGGTGGGAATTCGGGCACTAAATAAAGACAGGAATTATTTATTTACGGCCGACAGAATGTAAAATATTTGATATCGCTCTAAGGATAAAACTTTTATCATAAAGGAGGCACGTGCTGGAAGATTTTAAAAATTAGGATAATCACTTTAAACGTCCCTTATGTAAAGTATACTTTTATGGTAACGAAAAATAGATAAAATTGATACCCAAAATATTTTTGATGTTTTAAACGATTTCTCGTAGTGCTTCTACGGTGCTACGAACCGTGTTCTTGTATTGTTATTTTATGGCAGTGGCACTGAACCGTTTTGAATATCACTGAATTTTAAACGATAACTTTCAGGTTATAAAAGACAATTTTTACATTTCGAGGAAATATTTCGAAAAACAAATAAATAATTGATTCAGCAAAAATTTAAATATGGGGATACGATAGTATAATATTGAAAACATCGGTCGTAGGCATTGGTATGTCAACAATTATTATTTTAACTAGGGCCGCTTCCTAAACTAAAGCGCTACTGCTATTATTCTAAAAACTACCGCTTTTGGAATCTATCAAGAATTGAATGGATGAGTACAAGAGAATTTTTAGGTTTACTTTTTTGTTTTTTATTGCTGGTGATTTCCGTGCCACTTCATTTCATTTCGAATTTTTTTAAAAAGCACAACTTTGAGTTCCAAGTCTTCAACTGGTATTTTTACTATTTTTTTGGATTTCATGTTAGAAGTTCATTCTAATTATTCAGAGTCTGAGAGAATAAATTACAATACTATTTAGTTTGTGGTTTTATTTATACCTGCAGGGCATCTTGAGTACACGAAAATAAATTTTTTGTTAGAGATAACAGAAGCTTGAAAAACAGTACCTTAATACAAATTTTGTAAAATACATAGAATTAATAAATTATAAATTAAATGAAAACCTAAATACAATTATATTACATTTGCGTAGTAAAAATATTCTATGTGATGTGGGGTAACCATTTTTATGTTATTATTGTTAGTCTTAAAATTACCAAGTAATTTTTACATTACAAAATAAAATTTGTAAAAGAAATTCATGTTAAGAGTAAATGGATTTTGTATACGTGGCAGAGGTACTTGAACAGTTTCGGCCACCAAAACATATTTAATACCGATTAAAAACGGTATCTTGGCTATTTAATTTTCTTATGTTTAATTTTTAAATCCCAATTAGTATTTTTTTTTAATAAAATTTGAAATATAGTGAATAACTCATGAAAAATTACAGAATTTATAATTTTTTAATTGTACTTTTTCCAAATTACCATGGGATATTTATATCCCAGAGGAGTTGGAGGAAATGTATTAAAACACAGTAGAGCGTCAATAATCCGGATTAATTACAAACAGAGCCTGTCTGGATTATCAAAATGCTCGGATTTTCGAAAAGAACCCAAAGAAGGGACGTTTAACGCCTTAAACGTAAAGAAAACTTGCTAAAACTGTTAATAATTCACTTTAGTGCTTAAATAATCAGAGCAGATAAATAAAAGCATTAATTTATATGAACTTACAAGTATTTCAATGAAGTAATACAACATTTATGTTCAGAACTCTTAAAAAAAATCCGCTATTGATTTTTGTACTGCATCAGTAGTAGTTCGCTTTTTGCAGCCAAATCTGTAATTCGCTTTTTTAGAATTTAATTTTTATTAGGAAAAGAATTCGTATAATTTCAATTTTTTCGGGTTATATACTGTAGTGTTTTTATTTTATATGAGGGTTAATAATTTAAATTTTGAAATTTACTACTGTAAATTTTCTTGCATTTCTTTTTAGGATTAACATCCCAATACAGATTGATGCAAAGGATTGCTTGTCAGAAGCCTGTCAAATCACATATTCATTGTATCCCCAATGCCAATAGTTCACGTACCTGGAGATTTTCTTAGCTTTTTAAAATATCTTCTATATTGGTTCCTCTGTTTCAGTTATATTACGTTATCGTAACACATCAGATCATCTCCGGCAGCTCACTAAAAACAATAAGAACACAATAATGGGTTAGACACAACTTTGGGTGAGTATTTCCAACAGCAAGCGCTAACTGAATTCAAAACAATTAAAATTCAACGATAATCCATAATATAATCTTCTGATTTCGAACACGTTTGTTCTTCTTCACTTCAGAAATTGACTTTTTCCAAATAACAAATTATGGCTTTAATGTTATCCAAATTATAAAGCACCAAATAAGATATGGAATTTACGTTTTTTAGGCGACAACCAAACGAATTCCACTATCAGATAACAGTCGGCGGCAAAAAAGGAAAAATCTTCGCTTGTTCCCCAGCTTTGTGAAAATATCAAAAATGCACGATTAGCATTGCCATTTCAAAAATCAAAAATTCAACAAAACTTAATCCAAGCGCCATAAAAAATTGATGATAGCAAAGGTGATAGGTGACACTTTATACTTGAACTTAGAACTTCGAATTGGAACTGAAACCTCGAATCCAGTACAAAATGGAGTAGTTAAAAGTAATATTATTAATTAAAATAATAATTACCCTTGATTTAAAAGATGTATCCACAGTAGGTTCAAAAACCTCGTAGGAGGTTGTAGGGTACTGCCGAGGAGTTGACCATCTGGAATATTTGGTGTACCTAATTTTGTAAACGATTTGCAATTGTTTGCAAATTTCTGCAAACGTTTGCAAATTTTGCAAATGTGTGTAAATTTTTGCAAATGCCTGTAAATTTTTGTAAATGCTTCTAAATGCTTGTAAATCTTTGCAAATGGCTGTAAATGTCTGAAATTGTTTTGCAAATATCTGTTAAATTTTTGCAATGTTTGCAAATTTTGCAAATGTTTGTAAATTTTGCAAATGTGTAAATTTTTGCAAATGCCTGTAAATCTTTGCAAATGACTGTAAATCTTTGCAAATGTCTGAAATTGTTTTGCAAATATCTGTGTAAATTTTTGCAAATGTTGCAAATTTTGCAAATGTGTTAAATTTTTGCAAATGTGTGTAAATTTTTGCAAATGCCTGTAAATTTTTGCAAATGTCTGAAATCGTTTGCAAATATCTGTTTAATTTTTGCAAATGTTTGCAAATTTAGCAATTGTTGGCAAATTTTAAAATTATTTGCAAATTTTTGCAATTTTTTGCAAATTATTGTAAATGCAAATTTGGTGTACACATTTTTGGTCAGTGGTCAACCCTCCGGGTACTACTATATCAAATTCGTTGGTTCACTATGCGTGAAAACATAGAACCAACAGTAATAATTAAAAACTCGACATTAATTTGAATTTCAAAAGTAAATAAGATTAATTGTAAAAAATGATGAAATCCTATTGAAATTTTCAATTTTTTGCTGAGGATTTAGGTGTATCTTCCAATTAATTCAATCTTAATTATAAATTGTTTTGATTCGGATTACCACTCGAGACTGATCTGTTTTGTTGTGACTGATTTAAAGAATATGGTTTAGACAGGAAAGTTGTTGATTATATTTATTTTCATTTTAAAATGTAATTCAATCATCAATTGGTTTAATACTTATTTTTGTATTTTTAAAAGAAGTAACAAAGAACTTTATTTTTAAGTTGTTTAAGTATACCCTCCCTACACAGGTGTTTAAATTCGGAATTAATCATCGCCGCCGCCGTTTAAATTCATTCGAAAGTTAACCGTTTTTTACTGCGGTTGCTTTGAAAATATAATTGTATTTGTTATTGGGTACTATATCTTCAATTTGTTTTAAGATGTAGGGTTGTCACTAATTGATAAAAACACTTTTGGAAACTGTAAAAAATGTTAAATATTAAGAAATTACAGAAGTTTTAAGGTATAAGAGGGAGTTCTCTGTAGGCAGTCAGGTTACGAATGACGAAATAAAGTAAAATTTTATGTCATCAGTGTTTTGCATGCAAATGCAGTTTTCAATTTTTCAAAGGAATACTTTCAGTTTAAACGACGACAATGTTTCCAATCAAAGGGTTGAATATTACAGTGGGTTGTATAAAAGCATCTGAAAAATTATTTTATGAACCCGGTAATAGAACGGGGTAGTTGTGGGGGCAGTTCGAGTCTCCCACTTTCTACATTTAACTTACACAGATGAATCAGCCTTTGCTCAAACTTTGCTAGGTTATTGATTGATAAAGATTGATAGGGTGAAATTTTGACTTTTATAATAACAGAAAACATTTTTTAACAATGATTTACATACATTTCAGTATTTGTTAAGCGTATTTGCCTTCCTTGAAACAACATCAGCGCTTCTGTCGAGAATGTTTGTATTTAGTTAATTAGTAATAGTAACGCAGTGTGTTAACGTATGAAGCAATAAAGGATTTAAACTTTTAAAAGGGTAGATTATCAACAAATTCGAAGTACTGTACTAATTGCTAAAGCACCCTACTGATATCCATAGGGAATATTATTCAAATAGTATTGTTCTCTGAGTATTTACTTTGTTTACTTAGCTTTGCCTACGGATATATCTCAGCATGAAACCAAGAAAGTGTATTTGTTCAACTTGAAGCATTAAGTTTGATCTTATGCAACTGATATTTATTATTAACAAAAGGACAAGAAGCCTGAAAATACATAGTTCTTATTCAAAGTACACAAAATTTAAAATTAAATACACAAACTTTGTAAGTAATTAAAGTGGTTTACCACGAAGCCAAATAAGATCTCACTGATGGAAAAAACATAAGTTGCATGCTGTACGGTACTGGTGAGAGAACCCGAGTTCAAACTGACGCCAATAAAATAATTTTTGATAAAAATATGATTCTTAGTTCAAACCTCTTTCGGGCACTCAAAAGCGTCGTTCTCGTTAATTTGAAGTGTCAAATAATGAAATTACCTTAATCATTTTAACGAATTACACGAAATAAGTACTACAAAATTCAGATTTCTATTAAATTATCCACAAAGAAAACTTTTACCCAGCAGAAGCTTTATTTACCGTAATTTTATAAGAGCGAGGCGAAATGTAAATTTGATTTTTGCAACAACATTTTGAAATAACATTAAGAAGAGATACCGGATGCGAACGCATTATCACCGCTGTACGTGATCGAATTCCATATGCCAAACTTTATGGTGCATAAACATAAAAAAACGCTATTGTAAAAATTAAATTGTGGGTTGCTTCTCAATATAACTACCATATGGGAACCGTTTACATGATGCGAAATGTAGGTTATTCCACACGTACTGGAAACATAAAAGACTTGCAACAAATTTCATGTAATATAAGTAGATTTGGAATCACGTAATAAAATATAACGCTGTTTAGCTCTACTGCTTTATAAATGAACCTACAAAACGCATCATTATACACGAAAAGTATTAAATTTATAATTTTCACAGTTGGAATACCCAAAGTTTTTAGTAATTTTACCAAACAGAGTAGACTGTAAATCTCATCACTTTTGATACTCCATTACTACGTTATAACATAAATTAAATCGAATTAATTACGAGAATTAGTGATCAGATTTTGTTGGCGCGCATCCATAAGTTATGCTGGAAGTAATGACAGAAATGACCAGTAAAATATCCTAGGTGGAATACAAATAATACATGATTTAATTGATAGGTGGAAGTACATTATGTTGTTCCTATCATTTGAAATTTAAACCACAGTCAGCCATCAGGAAAATTCGTAGTTCTCATAAATTATTTTCGACCACTTTTAAAGTTCATTTCACCCATATCCTAGTTTTCCTGGCGGTAAATACCTAATTTTCGAGATGAGAGGGTATCAAATTTTGTTACAAAGCAATCAGATTTTTCAAACATAACAATGGATCCGGATAAGTTTCTCATGGTTTAGAAACCTTTTTGCATTGTATCGATGAGAATTTAGCTGTATAGTTTGCAACACCTACCTCTAATATGGAACAGTGAAATTACCTTTAGATTTGTACAAAGCACCCTCGTCGATAAAAAATAGTAACCTCTTCCAAACAATCGTGAAGAAGTAAAAAACGAAGCAGGAAGCGGTCCAGTTTAACGATGTTTAAATTACATGCCAAGTGTGTCAATATATTAACAATTACAAATCTGATAATTAAGTGTGCTTTGAAGGTACGAATCGAGATTAAGTAATCATATTCACCTGCTTGATTACGAGACTTACTTAACCCAATTTTCCAAGGAGATTGAAAAAATTATTGCACCCGCTAGTTTTATGTAAAAAGATGAAGAGACTGCAAGAGATTTCTTAAGAAGCTGTTACACCTTGAGACACGGGCATGTGCCACGACAGCTGCAAACCCGCACATAAGAAGAAACAACATGCAATACCCACCTGGCTTTACCACCATGAATTATAAAATCCAAAGTGGTTAAAGTTGTTTTTTGTTTATGGACATTAAACAAGCGTTCCTTTGTTTTTAACCTTTTTTTAATCGTGGTCAAAAAACCGATATACTTAACAAAATTTGGAAGAATCACCTCGAAATTGGAGATTTCATATCGATTGATTTTATTTAGGTCATTGGAGGTACCTGAAATTATAAAACCATAACTGTTAAAAAATATTCCCACCCTGTTACCATCGTACAAAAAATATTTTTTGTGTTTCGTATGTACTTTTTCTAAAATAGAAAAAAATTTACCCCATCACGTCTCACCGTCAATAAAAAATTTATTGAATAGAAATAACCAAATTTTGGTTGATTATTCTGGAAACGAATTCGTTTACTAATCTGTTTTTTGTTAAAACCCTCACGAATTCTAATAAAGAACATTCAATTACCCAAAAAGCTTGAATTATTAACGAAAATTCTATACTTGCATGCAATAAACTGTTATTATCTCCTGCAATACATATTTTATTATTTACGTATTCAAATAAGGGTTAACTTACTGAAAATACAGTAATGCAAATATAGATTCCTAATTACAATATTTATTGTTTTATTTTGGTTGTTTATCCGATTAGTCAATATTTTTATTGGAATACTCTTGTACATTTTAAATTTAACTTGCAAATATCATTGGGAACTTTTTAGCAAAACCAAGAGGTCGACAACTCGAAATTAAATATTTCTAATAACTTTAATTTAAAAAAAGTTTTTGTACAGCAGGTTTTGTTTCTTTCAGGGTTGGTTGTCGACCCAACGTTCTTCAACCCTTTTCAAACATCTGCTTCTGACGTCATTACCACAACTTGTTACAGTCAGCTGTCGCACGTTATTGTAGTTTTTTTACAATTTTTGTTTTGTTTATTGTTACTATTTTAAATTTCGCAGTACTTTGAACTTTTAATTATCATTCATTAAAAAGGTAGAAATTAAAAGTTTAGATTATTTCAAGGTAAAGCGTAATTAGAATAATGGTAATTATTATAAGTACGATGCTATCAAATAATATAAAAATTACTTTAAAAAAATTTAAATTCTTTCGTAATAAATTTTAAGAAGAATTTTGAAGCAACGTCAAATTAACCAAATTTTGTAAAATTAAGTAAACATTTCTACAATTTTGAATACCAGCGTAATAATCTAGTATTAAGTAGAGACGTCCCTTAAGGGCTTTTTTGAGGTGTTGTATTGTGTAATATTTTCTGTTGTTTATTTCTTAAGGTGTTTTGCAATTTAACGGTACAGAATTTCTATTGTACAATGTCCCGTTTCCATATTTTGCAAAAATGCTTTACTTGAATAATAAAAATTAAAATCTTTAATCATTTTTAAAGTTGGATTTTTAAAAAGTTTACCATCATAACTTAGAATTCATTTTAATAAATAACTTTCGCTGCCCTTATATCCTATTTTGTTTTATTTTTTCACTTTTATTCCATACATATCTCTATTTTCAAGTTCTAAATTGAATAAATTTTTTATAACATTAAAAATGGAGTAAAAAACATTTAAGTGATAATAAAGTATTACAAATAAAATAAAAATATGTAAAATTATAGGTAGGTAGGTATATGTTGTAAGAAGTTGAATAAACACTTTGTAATTGTAAAACTTCTGTATAAAAACCAAATAATTCAAATCAAAATTTCCCCCAGGACATTATGTAAATTTTACAGAAAATAATGATCATTTTTTAGATCCATCTGTCATGTTCCCATATTCTAGAGCATACTGTGTTGGTATACTTTGAATTTATATTTTTCGATTTGTTGTTTTAATAATTAATTTTTTTCAAATTAATTTCTGTTTACTATTTGAAGGTAAACTAACTAAATTTTGGTTAAATAAACTAAATTAAAAATGTCGTCGTTTGTTTATTTTGTGTATGCAGAAACCAACTAAGCTAACTCTCGATCGCGGTGTGGGAAAAGGTAATATTTATTAGAAATATCAAGAATGCAAGTCTATTTTTTGAAATCAGTATTTTATCAAGTAAAACAATAAATTATTTATGCAATATCCAACAACGTTCAATATTTCAATTACTAAAGATTTATTCAATGCAGAGAGAAATAATGAGTTTATATGCAGGTCTGGAGTGGCAATGGTTTAATTACTAGGCCACTACTGAGAGTAAGAAAGTCGTTAATTTGCTTTTTTATTGTGACAAATAATCGAAAAATAAATTGCCTTTTAGCTTTAATTCCTATGTTATTTGTAGAAATATAATATAAAAAAATATATGCCTGAATTCGTTCAAGTTCATACCCTCATCATAAAATTAAAATTAATGTAGGAATTACTCTATTTTCAAAAAGTATATAAAAATTAATAAATTTATTGATCTAAAAACTAAAAATTACTGTACGAAGTTGTCTTGTACCTGTTAATATATTAATTTAAAATTTAAAAATTGATTAGCTAGGTAAGCAATAAAATAAAAATTTTATTTTTAACTTTTGCTTGTTACCGTTTAAAATATAATGTAATAATAATTTCACAAGTAAATAATAATTAAGTTATTAAAAAAATTACTTGAGATCTCCTACTGTTAGAATATAGTGGCGTGTAATTAGGCGAAAAAGGTGTGTTATTAGAAAAGCCATCTATGAAAGCCATGAAAACTTTTTTAATGGCTTTCTATAATCATAAATGAAAAAGTTACCCACTTTTTCTACGCTAATTGTTTTTTTGAAGATAATTTTGAAAGTAAATTTCGGTAATTTTGTTTTGAAAATGATTATCTAGGTTTTCAAAGTCACTGTTTAGATAAAATAAAAAGTTAAGAATAAAAATTTAAAATGGTGGCTTTAAAATGGCTGAATTAATATAAGAAATATATAAATTTCAATGCCACTTAATTACTACAAAAAAAAGACAAGACGTTAAATTTAAAATTTTGATTGAGTTATTGATTATTATTGTTCTAACGTTAAAAATTAAAAATATAAAATGGCGGCTTCAAAATGCCTGAATATAAGATAAAAATCATGCCAAGTTCATTAAATACGGGTTTTTGAGATAATTAATTATTTTACTTAAGTTCATTTTTAATTAACATTTAAGAGATAGTAGTTCAATTGAAAAGGACTTGTTTGGTATTACAACAAAATCTTGGCACAGTTCTATATGAAAAACTAATTTAAAATTTTGGAATTTAACAGTTTTGTCTCTGGATTACTGGTCACAGTTTACACAGTTAATATTAATGAAAGTTAAACCCGAGGGCCAACCGCTAGAGGAAATCGTGTACAATTAACTTCACACTTAACGTAATTCATGATAATTCTGCATACTTCTTCGTACTTCATATAATTCAGCAGTAATTCACGGGATTCCAAAATTTGAGCAATGGAGGGTCCACACCCCCCCCGGATCAAGTAGTTTATTTTTTTCATTAGTAAACTGAAAATTTCCGTTGCAGAGGCACTGGAAGGTGTTCCACACCTTCTAGACCCCCGGATTAAGTAGTTTATTTTTATTTTGTTGCAGAGATCTGCCTCCCAAGGGGTACGGAATTTATAATTAATTGTCAAATTAAGAATTAAACACATTTACTTGACCATAGCTAATTTTAATAAACTTGAGATATGTTTAAATATTTAATTCACTTTTAATAATAATAAATTATCTAAACCGGGAGTTTGGGTGGAAACCTCAGTGCCTCTGCAACGGAGATTTCGGTTTACTTCTGATAGAAAGTAAACTACTTGGTCTGGGGTTCTGCATGTTCTGCAATGTTATTCATTCCAAAATTTGTGCACTGGAGGTGTTCCACACCCCAGACCCCCGGATTGAATAGTTTATTTTTATCAGAAGTAAATTGAAGATCCTCCGTTGCAGAGGCACTGGAGGATGTTTCACGAAGTACTTCATGTACTTCATGAGATGTGTACAAAAACTTCACCAGCGGTTAACCCCTCGGTTAAACCCAAGACCTACTTTTAAACCTGCTTGTAACCCTGTTTTATTGTTGATAGTGGCAATCATTTCCCCAGAGGGAGCGACTGGTTTACGTGTCCTCCGCAGTACGGAGATGATCATAAGATAGTTGGTCAGCAATAAATCGATCACTCTAACTGCTGGATTAAAAATTGTTTATGTACTAATATTAGTAAAATTTCTCATTAACTGGAATAAGCTTAATTTTTGCACACAATAGCTTCTAATTAGTGATTCTACCGATGGAATAGTAGCTTAAACCAATTAATATTCAGAAAATATATTGAAAAAGTAGGAAAACTTACAAAAAACTAAGAATAATAAATTTTGATTCAATAAAAAACTAAAAACTTAATATTTATTAAAAGTCACCGTGGGCGTAGAATATGGAAAGATAAAATGAAAAGTAATCAAAATAAAGTTAATATCAACTATAACTTTGCTTATAACATTATATAACTAAAAAAATTGGAATTTAAAAACGCTTTTGAAACAAACATAACAGCAAAAATCAGAGCAAAAGTAATATTAAAACTGATTTTAAAGGTTTTTTATTTAAAATTAGTCAGGGAGCTCTATCATTACTGGAAAAAACATTTTATTTTAAAATTAAATATGAGGAAGAATAACACAGTGACAAAATATTTATTTTTTACGACTTTCTGGAAGTTTTTTAAATTTTATTGTAAAAAGAACTGAATATTTTTCCACTTTCAGCAATACCCTCATTTTTTATCCGCCTTTTGCTTTATATTGTACCATTTGTACGGGTCTTGTGTCTAAAAATTTATTGGAATCATTCTTAGCACAACACTTTATGGTCTTCCGGAAAATTGCGTTCCGTTAGCTAAAGTAAACACAAAATGAGTAATAAAGATTTTTTAAAAATAAAGTTGCGCTAAATATTTACTGCTTTTGTATACAAATATTTTGAATATTGCATTTTGTAGTTATAAATTTAAAATGCTCAATGCATGCACCAATAGCTACCTCATCAAATATTTACAGCGGAATATCAAAATTTGCCCAACATAGTAATCAATATTTTAATTTCACTGAATCTAGATACCTATTTGCCGCCAAACTAAACATAATTTTCTTTATGATATGGATATATTTTCAATCTCATTATTTTGTTATTTAAATTTTCGATACTGCAACATTGTATACAATAATGCGAGTGCAGGCTCAAATTCGTTAATATATTATATTGATTTAGTCCGGGTTTCAAAATAGAGTTGATTTCGTTAATTATTTCTATTGGTTTACAAATAAAAATATTAAACCAAATTATTGCACGAGTCTATTGAATTTGCTCAGATAGAGGACCCAACATTCTTCCAAGCGTTTAGGTCTTCGACCTATGATTTTATAATCTTGGATAAACCGAAATCAAAATTATTTTTCTAACTTATGATTAAAAATGTTAACACTGTTATGCAGAAACTATCATTCACAAATGCGAAATAAAATTTAAATAATTGAGTAGTTCATACTACTGGGCAATTACCGACAGTAAAACTTAATAATTATAAAAATGCACTGCACTAATAATATAATGACCGCATATAATTAACGACACGCAGAAGCATTAAAATTACCCTTGAATTAACTTGCATTTTCTAAAACTGTAAATTAAAAACAAATTTTCAAAAATTGAAACATTACGGGTCAGATCCTAAATCTTTATAATTAGGAACACAAAATATTAAATTTCAATATTTTTCTAGAAAAGATCTTAAAACAAAGATGACAACATTGTGATAAATGGCACATTTTTGAAGTGATTCAATTTCAAATTATCTTTCGTTGATTTATTTTGTGCAAAACTTGTGTTTGGAAACATAACATGGTATATCTAATTAATTTGATCAGGTTACCGCAAAAAATTTCTACTTACTGATAATGTGCAGAAAAACTTTTAACAAGGCAACAACGGTGCCGGATTTAGGGGTGCAACATTTCATATGGCGCAAAAACTCGGTTAAAACTTAAAAAACTATTATTAATTTAAGCTTCAAGTTTGTATTTTTCAGTGTTTCTGCTTTGGTTAGCTGATACATTAAATAAAGAACTGCTGATGGTCGTATTACAAAACATTTCATTTTGCAGAAAATTTTAGTTTGAAAAAAATCTGTTAAAAACTCTAAATTCGACACTGAGCAAGGCCAACCTAAATGTGGTGGTTAATAATATACGTTAACGTCCTGTAGTTTCCTGCTATCCTGAAAAAAAATTTCATGCGTAGGCGAGAAGTACCAAGTCCTTCAAATCGGGCATTTATTTTGTAAGGGGAGTTGGTAACAGATCTCATTTTATCGTAAGTATAGGGTGACACATATTGCACGTGGACGGAAATTACCTCCTGCGAAGATGCGATGGATTTCAAAAGAACTCCTCGTGTTAGATCCCCGGCATGTAAAGTGGATCTGTTGTTGGAGATAAAACTAGGTCCGTATTGTTTTTCACGTAGTTAAATATTTTATGAATATACGAGTTTTCTTTTTGCCCGACTGCAAACCTAGGTTTATAGAGCCCTCTTCATCCCTGAAATCGATTCAGCTTTATGCGAAATAGGTGCTTATATCAGTAATGACATTTCAATAAAATTATGGTAAGTAGCTTCAGAAATCCATTATTGTCAGGAAGAGCTTTTTTGACCTTCATCTATCGACGTAATGGCTTCTTTATTTTATGAATAATTTCAATTACCGTTTTCTTCTAGCGTCATTCGAATGCTGTAATTTAATTTACAAAAATTAAAAAAATAATAAATTTTTAATGGAAAATCCCGAAGTTTTGTGAATATAAACGAGAAGTCTATATTCGTCAATTAAAAATTAATAATAACATAATTAAGCACTTCTTAATAATTAATTAAACTTTTTTTGTAACGAAATCTACTTATAACTTGGTAAAAGTTTTCTTCCAAAAATATTTAAAAGTTAAAGATGCTGGATGTTATTTTTACTATTAGCAATAATACGTATCACTGTCAAGTTTTCAAAAGTGAAATAAAAAGCAGTGAGAAGGAAAATCGACTCGGTATCTGTTTTAATAAAATATAGTTAACTCTGTCATAAGAAAACTCAATTGCTTTTATTCTGAATCAAACATAAAAAGTTATACCAACTGGATTATTTCTTAAATCTGCTTTTATTGGAACTCATTGATTTAATATTAGGTTTATGTATCAAATTGTCTAGGACTATTTAGTTTAAGCGATATAACAATTAATTGAGGACACCGATAGGAATTAATTATCCATAAGTGGCACTTTAACCAACAACGTTAGATTTATATTAACAATGATGAAGGTAGGTACCATATTTTCCTAAATTTATCCAGGTTGGAATGATTTAATTTAAATTTAATTAACTAAACACGATCGGTACGATATACGGAACTGGTGTGTTCTTTAATGGCTCCCATTATACGTACAGGGGCGGGTTGACAATTTGGAAAATGCTGCAATGATAGGCCAGTCTTCTTCAACGCCGCCGATCTAACGTTTCTTGTTTTGTAGTTTGAATCTGTAAATTCTGCAAAAATCAATCAAGAAATTAAAAACACTGCAAAATTAACTTCACTTTTGTTAAATTTTGCAAAATTAAATTGAAAATTCAAAAACAAATTATTTATAAACTCAACGTTCAACGTGGTGGTATGTAAATTTGATTTTTCCGTGAAAATTTATGTAAAATCAATTTTACGCAATGAGAAAAAGAGAAGAAGGAAAAGCTCTACTGTTCTGTACTCGCAAAACTTTATTATTATAAAATTATAAGAGTATTAAAGATTGTAGTAAATTATTATGTTTTTTGAAAACTTAAAAACGGTCAATATGCCAAAATCTTCGGATTATCAAAGTGCTGGCTTTAAAATTTTCAGTTAAAATCAAAAACTTGTCATTTTGATATCTTATTTAAGAATATTTTTATTTTCACTAATTACTGCTTGGGGTAAGTGCTGAAGCATTTTTACTTGTAGTTCTGGAGTAAAGGACCTTTTGTGTCTTTTTTTTAATTTTTACCAAAAACATCATGTAAAAGTAAAAGGATTTTCAAGTATTGATGCCCAGACTGTTTTTATTTGCAATAAATAATGATCATGAATGTTGCAAATTAAGCAATAAAGGCAAGGCGGAGAAAGAACTGTCTTGCCTTGATGGATTTTCCGGCCTTGGAAAAATTTATGTTCAGTGTGTAATTAGTACCAAAGTTCGCTTTGCTCGGAGTCATTAGATTGCGTATTGCACTAAGTTTGGTTGATGGGGGTTGTACTTTTCACAGTGTGTTTAAGTTTCCAATTCCATTGTTGAATAACTTTCTTTCTGACATTAAACCCAGATCCGCTCATGCTATCAGATTATCGAAAGCCTGGAGAAAGCTTTTGTGGCTACCGGTTGTACCACACAATTGCAAATGTGCACCAGTACAAACACTCACAAAAATTCTTTCTTATCAGTTAGAATATCGTTCTTCCAACATTCTTAAATTGCAAGAAGATTTAAGAACGTCATATGTACTTAACTATCATTGCAAAAAGAAATCAGTAATTTGATATGTTAAGTTAAGAATGCTTTGTTTGAATTTAAGAACCTTGCCATGATTGGGTCAATTTTAAGATTTCTTTGCCTGAAATTGCCTAAAATGCCATTCACTTTGGTCACGTTTTACTCAGTTTTATCTAATTACCAATATAAGAAGTTACGCTTCAAGGTAAAGGAACATTATATCTAAACCTCATTGTGCCCAATTTCTCAATGACTTTTTAGGAATAGGCAGTGTGGAAGATGTCACATATGAAAAAACATCAAGCAAACCATCGCTGTCGAGTAATTTTGATTTAAAAAATGAAAACTATGCTAATATTAACAGTAAAATTTTAAGAAAATTTCCTGGAGGTTTTCAAAATTTTCAAAGTTGCGACATTGTTCTCAGCGATGTTGACAATGAACAACTAAACTTTCCAACGGAGTTTTTCAACAGTTTTATAGTAAGAAACCTACCGAGATACAAACTTGAAATAAAACTAAACGGAATTATGTTGCTTTTAAATGAGAAATGTTGCCAAAGTTTGATTAACGGTACAAAATACGCACAATAACAGCATTAACTGTAAAATATTAGCTCGGGCATCACGCGAAGAATGAACCCTTATTCCTAGAACAAAATTAACACTTACTCCGAGGCTGAGATTCAGCAATAATTTAATATCCAAATAATCACCGGACTTGAATCACGGATCAGCGCGATGAGAGGATTAATTTCTGTTATACAGCTGGATCTTAGTTGAATAATGTGGACGGGCGCGTGAATAGATTAACAAGATTCAAAAAATCGCAGTAAACCCTAAAAAAAAATTAAGGTATCCTTTTTTTATTTTTAAAGAACATAAAAAGAATTCTTAATAGAATATGTTAAAATTTTCAGCGTCAAATAGCTTGGGTCAGTATATATGGAGATTCTGGCAGATCTCTCACTTCTTTGGCCTATTTTTGTTTACATTTCCTATTTAGAATTCCATTTCCGTTTGGTGGCTCTTTCTAAACGTCTATTTGCTTTGCCATAATTTATTGTTTACAGCGTTTTTATTATGTTTGAATGTTTTACCTTTCAGCAGTGAGGCACTGGAGGGTATTCCACACCCCCCAGACCCCCCGGTTTGTTTAGTTTATTTTTTATTAGTAATAAATTGAAGACATCAGCATAACCGATCTAGAAAAAATCTCTAGTTAAACTAATTAATCTTAACTTCAGCAAGTTATACTCAAGTAACTAATATCTCAATTAGCCCAAATTATAAACCAAAGATGTCGAGACCGGGGTCTGGGGGGTGTGGAGCACCCCCCAGGAACACTCAAACTGTGATAGATAAATTAGCAAACTTATGGTTATCTGTATTAAGCGATAATGGTGAAAGTTTTTACCACAAAAAATATAAAGTAGTGACCAAGAATTGCGGGGGGGGGAGGGATTATAAATTTCTTCAGTATAATATGTCATTGTTCTCAAGAAAACAAAACGCTATAATAAACCCTACTCATAATCTGTAAACATAGAATGTTTTACCTTTCAGCAGTGAGGCACTGGAGGGTGTTCCACACCCCCCAGATCCCCCGGTTTGTTCAGTTTATTTTTTATTAGTAATAAATTGAAGACATCAGTATAACCGATCTAGAAAAAATCTCTAGAAAAACGAATTAATCCTAACTTTAACAAGTCACACTCAATTAACTAATATCCTAATTAACCCAAATTATTAACCAAACTTTTAGGGACCGGGGGGTCTGGGGGGTGCTTCAAACTGTGATAGATAAATTTGCAAACTTATGATTATCAGTATTAAGCGATAATAAAGTTTTTAGCACAAAAAATATAAAGCAGTGACAAAATAAGGGAGGGGGGGAGGATTGTGAATTCCCCCCTGTATAATATGCCATTTTTTCCAAAAAAACCAAAACGCAATAATAAACCCTACTTATAATCTGTAAACATTGAATGTTTTAACTTTCAGCAGTGAGGCACTGTAGGGTGTTCCACACCCCCCAGACCCCCCGGTTTGTGCAGTTTATTTTTGTTATGTTAACAATTTACTTATGTGCGGTAAATACAATCAAGAAATCCAATTATCTGACATTAATCCGTTGATATGTCCATTTAATTATTTGCTAAGATTAATTGCTAATTTCATGAAAAACCAGGAAGATGCAGTAATTTTCAATATATTTTTGGTTTAATTTTTTGTAATAAGTTTAATTTAATTTAATTAAATAGTGGCGTATTTAAAAATTCCTTATGGGTGGGGGGAAGGCTAACCATACGAAGAAGAAAAATTAAATTAATAAAAAATTGGTATTAGACTTTCTAATATTTATTAGAAGCATAAATTAATAGGCGAAATCGATAAAAATATTAATTAAAATATCATTTCTATCGGGGATTCAGGGACATAATCCAAGTCATTCAAAAGGGGGGAGGCAAATAATTTAATCTGCGTTCATTCAAATAATGCAAATTCAATTTTTTACGTCGTACATAAAATTCTAACAAATACAACTTAAGGCCCAAGATAAATAGGACTAGTTCATAAAATCTTGCAGATGTCACTAGTTGTTGTATAATATTTTATTTTATCTAAGATGCACACCTTTTAAAAAGGTATATTATAATCACATTTGAAATTTGAATTGAACCTACCTGGATCTTCATACTATTGTACCTTTGTAAGCTAGGTAGAAGTACCTGCATAGGTAAAAGGGACGCATGTAAACCACGCTTTTCAAATTAGAATTATAAAGGAGTTCGAAATTTGAGTATAAACAAAATTTATTTAAAAGAAATCACCGATAAAATGTAAAGATTTACTAAAATAAAATAAACTGACAAATTTTTAGATTTGCAATTATATTTATGTTGCTAATTTTTTGGTTTTTTTGTAGTCGACCTTTCCGATTTTTCGGAGATAGCTAACTCGATCCATGGCGGATCGTAACACTTCATGTTTCTAAGATATCTTCTTCTGACTATTTCCTCCAATACACAATCATGATAAAATTTTGTCAACTTAGGAAGCAAGACGTTATGCCACATATCCCGATCTATCGAAATTTCCTCTACGAAAGTATCGTCGTCCGTTACATAGACCATAAAGTAACATTTTTCTCTCCCAGTAATGTTCATCTGGCCTTGGACTTGATAATAATAGGCATGATCCCGATTTAATTCCATAAGACCATCTTCGTTTATTTTTAAACACGTAAGCTTTTTTTCTGTGCCTTGTCTTAGAGTAAGATTCTTTTTAATTAATTTTGGTATGCATTTAACTTCAACACAATGTGTATTTCCAACTAGCCCATCTGGAGATGCACCTAAAAAGCAATTATTTGTGTCAATATACAAACCTGCTTTTGTCACCTCTTCAATGCCAAGCTGTTTTGCTAATATGGTCAGAGCAACTGTTTCATATCTTTTCCCAAATAAAGTGGATTCAGATTGAAACTCGGATGGATAAAGTATGTCTTTTACAAGTCCATGACATCTGGTCGTGTTTCTTCTAGCTTTCACTGCGCCAAATCTTGATGCCGTGAGACGATTTTTTTTTTCTGCTCTGTAACGATCATTTTCAAATTGCTTTGTTGTTGACATAGCAATATCGTTACGTTGTTCTTCAGTTACATGCAGTTTTTCCAAAATGCGCTTCTTTGATATTTCTACTTCTTCTAGTGTAGGTTCCACTTGTTTTGCATATGCTCCATAATCCACATTTTTTTCTAAAACCGGCAACTTAATTACGCTACGACTCATTCCTACTTCGCGCTTGTACGAATTTACATGCCACAATGGTCCCAAATTATATCTCAGTGCCGTCAAATCACACCTCATATCAAAAGAACCTCGTCCACTCAAATTTAGCCGTTTACCACAATTAAACCTTGCCAGAATGCTCATAAACAATTCTGCTCGATTATTGGTTTCATTATCGATGAGCATATGTGATTTCTTCAGCAAATTTTCTATAGCTTCGTCAATATGATGATACAAGCCCGATTGTTTTATTGCTTCTATATTGCTATTTAAGGTATCTTTATTTTCGCAACCGAAATATGGCTTGCATTTTGAATGATCCCCAAATGTGTGATTAAAGCCAATTTGAAAATCTTCTCTAAGTGACTCTAGTGGGTTATCTTCAAAACTGCAGTTATAAATGGATGACTGAGCAATACTTTGAAGATCCTCAATTATTTTTTTTGTAAGTTGCTTCCGAGCAACATCAGATAACGCCTTATCTTTTTTCAAATTATATAGTTTTTTACCATGATTTTTTATAGCATGGTTTGCACATTCTATTTTGGTAATAGACTCGCCATAGCTACATGTTTTTGATAGCACAAAAACACTTGAATCACCATCTGCTATAAATTTTTGTATCTAATGCCATGTTGTTCTTCGCTAAAACAGAAACCTTGAGCTATTATATCTTGCTCCATAGCGGAAGAGCTGCCAGACCAATTACGAAAGCAATCGTGGATTTTCGGTTCTTCATCTTTTTTAGCTGCCCTGGCACAAACAGTACAGTATTTATTTCGCACCCCCATAAACAAAACTTTTTTAGTGAATTTCCCAATTATAACTGCCACTCCAGATGCTGCGTTATAATTATGACCGTATGATCGTTTTGACCATCCACCATCCAGATATACAGTAATGAAAGGTACTCCATCCTCATCTATGTCGTTTTTACGTATGGCTTCATCATATTCATCTTTACCAGCTTTAGACATTTCTGTTTCAATTTCTTCGTGCCATAATTTTTGCAGTGATTTTTCTTTAATTGAGTACGTATACTTATTTAAACAGGGAACGTTCATACAATTTAATAATTCTTCTAATTGACCAAATGTACCTCCAGTGGCTAAAGTACCCCATACCGCGCCCGTGTTTATTACAGATTGTTGGAAAGTAGGATCTTCGGTAGCTTTTACAATTTCAATATCGCACATATTGCATTTAAACTCAATATGACTAATTAAACCCAAACCTCTAGTAATTTCACGAACCGGCCTTGGGATAGGCCGGTTCTGATTTAATATAAAAATATTAATTAAAATATTATTTCTATCGGGGATTCAGGGACATAATCCAAGTCATTCAAAAGGGGGGAGGCAAATAATTTAATCTGCGTTCATTCAAATAATGCAAATTCAATTTTTTACGTCATACATAAAATTCTAACAAATGCAACTTAATAGTTTTTATTTGCAAGTAGGTTTAATATCTGCATGAAACGCGCCACAGCCACCACTTGCAAGGTTCGCAAGTCTTATATTATTGTGTACGATAAGTTTTCTTCATACAATTACGTTTCTTATTATTTAGTTTAATACAGCCGGCACAGCAGTTTTAAAATTAACAATATTCTCTAGTAAATAATTTTTGTTTGGTGTTAATTTTTTAATTAAATGGCAAGTCCTTAATGTTTTCTAAGTTTCTCAAGTCACAAAAAATAAACAAAATGCAAGATAGCAAACGTTAGACGATTACATTTAGGTTTCTTAAATTTGTATTATTTTGAAATATATTATAACTTGACTTATCAGTTTTTATTGATCTTTTATTAAATCATCATGAAAATCAAAGATATTAATGTAGTTTAAAAGTTTAACTATTTTAGTTACTGAAACTTAGGCATTCAATGTATTAACATTGCGCTCCAATACTTACTTGCTACTGCCCAGTCCAGCATCTGGAAATTTATTAAAGCTTTTAGAAAAGACGATTGAAGATTATATCGCAGTAGATAACTTAGTACACTGCAAAAATAATTAAAGAAATTGTCAATGTCTAATAATTGTAGTGCATCTAATTGTCGTGCGTCTAAGTATTCGCGTCCAATTATTATTGGGCATCCCAATATTTTCGACGTTGTGATAGGATACCAAAAATTTTGATTAAAATTTAACTTATCCACTAATTAAAACTATAATAGTTCCATAATAACTATAATAGTGCCCTCTTTGCATTTCTTGCCAATTTATTCAAAATTATTAAAGAAAATAAAGTGCATTTCAGAACCGTGGTAATTTTGTGTTGGAACGTACAAAGCAGTGCATAATAATAGTACAACTTAAAACAAAATGTTGCAGTGTTTGTGCATTTACTTCATTCAGTTTTTCTTAATATCATATAGCCATCATATATTATTGATGGCTTAATTTGTCGTTAGCAATCGACAATTTTTTTGTGCCAAAATTCCCTTACCATCTAACAAAGTTTGCATTCCTAAAAAATTAATAATAAAATTGAAAAAACCGAGGATAAAATAATTTTTTGTACTAATTATTTTGCTCAGTTTGTTAATTTTTTAGGGCTGTCAATATATTTTCCTCTCTCAAAATTTTTATTACAATAAATAAAACTGACAATAAAATAAAAGAATATAATAACTTTTTATAATATACAAATTATTTTCCTCGGTTTGTTAATTTTTTAGGGCTGTCGCTTTTTTTCCCTCTTAAATTTTTCGTACCTCCCCAAAACTTGCTATTCTGTCCCTGGTTACGTACAGTTTCGTGTAAAATTGCGGCAAATTTGAATGAGGTACTACAAAATAGCTTAAAATGAGAATCATTATGTATTAACCCGTTTAATAAAAAAAAGTAATTAATTTTGTTAATGTTTTATAAATTATATGGGAATCCACATTGATTAATGTATTCTATTTTGATTTTGTTTCTATTTGCTTGCTGTACTACACGCTCAAGTGATTAATGATTTAAGTCTTAACTTTGTACACATAATTTAATAAGTTAATTAGGATTCAAAGCGAACTTTGTGTCCAATTACACCAAAGTATACAAAATTATGCGGTTATTGTTTCCAAGTTTTTATTATTTTAATGCGAACATGCTGTGGTTGCTAACTAAAGCAAAACTTAACTAGGGAATTACATTTTCGCTCCATATTGGTTAAAGCACTGGCTTACGCAACGGTTCGAATTTGAATTTATGATTTTTCCGCTTTGATATTAAACGAAACGTTTTGTATTATCCCACCTAAAGTAAAACCTGAAATTTTCCCAATGTTTTCACTTTCTTTTATTAAAATAAGGAACAATATACAGTAAGTGGAGAGCGCTATTCCGCTCCAGTTTCCACCAATAAAAAATACATTTTGTAGATACACTTCGCAATGTTTCAGTGCATTTAGTTCCAACTACGTGAGGTATCAAATTTTCACTAGGTAGGTGAAAATGCAAACTTAAAGTATTTCAAAAATTTGAAAACACATTAAAAATTGAACAACTTGCTTTTCATAAGGTACATCGGCGTAGGAAACAGTTATGCACTCTTATTTCGTGTGTGGTTTTCTCTGTGGAATAGAAAGGAGTTTTGTTAAGCCTTACATAACGGAATTTCATTAGCCCGTCCTAATTACATTCCATTCGCTTAAAATCCATGATTAGGGTAAATTCGTTAACTATATTTAGTTTTCAACCGAGGTGTTCTTTATAAATACCTATATCGCTAATGCTTCTTATTAATATGGGCGAAATGTTGCAGTAAATTAAGTTTTTTGTCCAAAAAGCGCGAGTCGATCTCATCTAATGAACAATAAATTAAATATAAACTTTTATGTGCACTTGCATTGATGCATAAAGTTAATTAAAAATTTTGTTTTAATTGCTTTTAAACTATTCCGTCTGAAATTTACCACTAATACGATTTCATATTTTTTGTCTTTAATTGTTGAATTTTTAATATTCAACGTTAAAAGTGATTGCAACAAATTGTTTACAATGTAGCAATATATAACAACTTTTATTTCGTCATTGTACATTTCTAATGAAACTATTGAGTTTTCAGAAAATGGCGCGTTTCCCTAAACAAACGTCGGTCTCGCTCCAGTGGGTAGAAAGAAGGATATAGCGTTTGAAACTTTGAAAGCAGATTAAACTTTTGAACAACATTATTGAGTGGTACTGATTAACACTTATTGTTAGAGATTGTTTTCCTTAAATAACAAATTTTCAGCTCATTTTTTTGCATTAATTAAATTTTCACGTTAGAAAATTCCATACTTGCAATTTGTTAATGAAGGTTGAAGGTTTAATTTCAAAGACAAATAGCAATTGGAACTATATTTTGAAATATTTCATCTTGAGTGTTCTTCCAACTATTGAAATGAGAAAAACAAGGATGGTTACATACTAATCATGAAACCAAATAACAGAATGTAATGATTTAAAGAGCACGGTTGTGGGCTGATGGTTAGAGCGTTGAAAACCCCGACCAAGAATACTGAAATTTCCCCGACCCTGCCACAGGGTGCCAATAATGTCTTTCAGTTATGAAGTGGCTACTATAGAACTTTTCCGAAAGTAAATGGCCGGTCTATGAAACTCTTAACTGTCAATGCCAAAACATGTCAATTCAACTCAAAACATTCCATTTTCCTACTCGAAGTTTAATTTATCGTCCAGTATGCTAATCTGAAGAATCTGATCCTGATTTTTATGTATAAGTCTTTTTTGAATCCAAACTGAGTCTACCTCGTATGCTCTGTATTCTCTTCTGTATATTCTTTGTATTTTCCTTCATTTTCTACAATTTTTTCATGATTGGAAAAGTTACGTATACTTGAATGTTCATCTCTTTTAGTTTTTCTAAACTACTGGCTACACCATGGAATAATGTTTGGTTATTCTTTTTTATTTTTGTTTAAATTTCCCTATGATAAGCTTAATTTTACCTAGGCAACTGTTTCTGAATCCGATTTCGTACAACTGCCTCCGCTTGTGTTTCTGTTGGGTTTTCGGTATGACCAATTAAATCTCTTCTGAAAATACTTCAGTCTTGCTGCTAAACTCACGAAGTCCTTCAATGAAAGCTTTTGCAGACATTGCTTGAATTTCAACCACGGTGTGACCAATCGCAAAAATTTTGAAAAGTGCTGTACCTGTTATGTCATATTTACGGATAACACTAATAGGTATCATATGCTTGCTCGAGCTTAGTTTGAGGTTCAAAGTTCAATGAGCTTCCATTCATATTGCGACATTTTTCGTGAGCTTTCAGGCGACGACGCATTGACATGGCTATGTTGAAATTTTACATGGATTATTTAGTATCAAATCTTTTGAAAATTTCTAAAATTAAGAATGTAATATGCTTTTGGCGGATAAGTAATATGACAAGAACGGAAATGATACTCATTTTCTTGAATAAGTTAGTAATTTATAAAAAAATATCAAGAAAATTTTAAAATAAATTTAATAGCTATTTATAATTCAAGTTGTGAAAGCAGGTTCTTAAAACGTAGTGTATAGAAAATAATAAAGTTCATTTCATTTACTAATTTTATTAAATACTAGGACAATGAACTGTCAAAGGGTTAACAAATATTTCAGAGAATCATCAACAATAATTTTTATTTATTTAACAATACACATAATTATTTAGTTATACCTCTAACAGTATTTTTATTTTTTAATAAAATTAGCCTTGAATATACCAATAATATTGCAGTAATTAAAGAATGAGAAAATTGCGAAGGATACCATCGTTGAACCTTGGTCGTGTGTGGAGTTTAAAATTTTCGGAACTAATAGCAAAATATTTCACATAACGTACAGAAAAAGATTACAAAATGTACAAGAAAAACAGTGAATTTGTAGTAATAATAACAAAAGTTCCACATAACATACAATAAAAGTAAACGTGATAAATAAAATTGTTCGTGAGAAATTTTTCATTAAATTGCATTCCAACAATTTTAAATTATACAATACAAATTGGACATTGCCTTTTTTTACCAAAAAGAAACACAAAGCATCATAATTAAATTTTGGTTTTTTATCCGCTTTTGATATTTCGTTAGTCTTTGTAATTTCTTTTTGAGGAAGTAAGAATTTATTAGTTTTATAGAATACCAGAGATGGGCTTCATATCATCTGGTACTGTCTTGTAAGAGTTCGGGGTGAGATGTTGAACTTCTGTTAAAGATATTCTGAAAATATCTTGATTCTTGCCAAAGAGGCAAAAAGATCAATGTGGAGTCAATAATCATTTTTACTATCGATTCAAACCTTAAATCATGAGAATAAAGCTCACTGGAGTTTAAACCTTTGCTAGACCGATATCAAACTGTGAGATTTCCGAGAAAACTCGTTTTACATAATTTTAATCTCACCGTAATCGAGAGCTAGCTTGCGTTGGTTACTGCGGTAAATAGGAGACGAAGCTGAGCAGTTTCATGAGTTTTTCTCGTAATGACCAAATGCTGTGTTTCACTGAAGATATTTCTCCAAATAATAATTAAATACAAAACTTTTTTCCAAGAAAGCAAGTATGTTTCGAGTTTCCACATAAAAATTTTCGAATTTGTTTTACTTGAGAGGTGTGAAAACTACATCGCATTTCCTTTTGTGTCGAGAACAAATAAAACATTACTATTCTGAGCTCGTACTTGAGAGTAACGTTATCGTTGTAAAGATTGAAATGACAGGGTTAGTTTTTTGTAGGAGTTGGTGAATGATAAACATGGACGGCAACAGCGCGGGGTTGGAAGTCCGTATCGACCAGCAGGGGTGGATTCCGCATCATCGTGTAACTCGACGTATACCATGCGGGGACGCAGCCTTGACATCAAGTAACCGAGTAAACTTAATGCCGTATTCGCCAACAGAATAAATGTTTTAGCTTTCGCTTCTTTCAAGAAGTGCAAAATTTAACACAACCTTTCCAACAAACTATCCTTAGACCCATGGTTTGATGAAAAAGTAAATAGAAGCAAACTATAGTTTTCTTTTTAAACGCTTTCAGCTTACTCTAATGACAATGAGAAAAATTTTATTTTGGACCATTTATTTGGATAAAAAGCGATGCGGTTCCATAAATACGAATTTTATTTTATTGGGTTCACAATAATTGGTTTTTTGATATATTTAAACGGATTACATTGGGGTATTTAAACCGTTTCCATGAGTGGTCGAAATTTATATGGATTTATATAAAACAACCTTTTTATATATTCATTGGATCATAGGTTAAGAAACTGAAAAGGTCTCCGATCATCATCGTAAATAAGCTTGACTTATTTTTACAAAACATCAAAACCTTTAATTTGGTTGAAAAATTGATTAGGAATTGCATTAATTTTGGATTAGAAGAGATATTTTCTAATTTAGGGTAGCATTTTGTTAAGCAAACATGGATTTGTGTAAATCCATAATTTTTGAGTTAACTAAATATGTTGAATTAAAAAATTAATAAAAGGGTTTCTTGTTTAAATACGCTCGGGTATATCATCAAATATCGCTCAGCGAAGGGGCGCTTGCGAATGGGTATTAAAAGCACCACCTCACGGTTTATTTTATAAGTAAAGTAATCGACTGCTCTGAAAAGGGTAATAAGTTTTTCTCTAAATTATTTTTTATGGCTGATTTTATTATATTGCGGTCATTTCGAATGGTTATTGCAAATTTTGATTGTTGTTGCGACTAAAAAACACCTTCTAGGCCATTTACACTTCTCTTTTGTAGACTTCAACTTCATTGCCAACTTTTATTCGTATAACGTTGACACATTCGTGCCAAATAGCCAATTCTTAGACTTCAGTTAAGCATGGACCATTTTTATCAATTTTCTATTTTTATCACAGATATTTTCTATTTGCAATAGAAACTAACTACTTAAAGCAGAATTTCAAGTAAAGGTGTGGTTTTACACATTGTGATGGGATATAGAGAACCTCTGAAATTAATATTAGATTAAAATATTTAAAATTAAAATGTTAAATAAACAATAAAACGAAATTATTCGTAAGCTTTCAGCAGTGGTTACTGTTGTAATTAGACGTTTAATAACAATAATAATGAATAATTTCGCTTTATTGTTTATTAGACCTTTTAATTTTAAAAATTTTAATCTGGTGCTAGATATATTACGTATTATTAAAAAAAATGAAAAAATTAAAAAAAGGTATAATTTTATTGACAAATAATTAAATATTAGGAGTGCCTGGTTATTACCAATCATTGGTTGCAAAAATAAAAATCTATATCTGTTATGTGTATATAAAATTATAATGGAAGAAATTGTAGATAAAAATGTTTAAAAAAATAGGTCTCATAAATTGGTACCTTTCACCTAAATTCAGAAAATGTTTATATCCAATGTTGAAGCTGCTTTACGTAATTATTGCTATTGTTTGATTTACTTTTGCAAACCTGCACAACTTTTATATGTGTGACTCAAGTCATTGTTTTTTTGTGTTAATTTTATTCCAAATTGGGGAAAATAGTAGTAGAGATTTGAGGTAACATTGAGGTAATATACTTTATCATAAACCAATTTTACATTTATTTATTTAGAAGAAAACTAGTTTTCTTCACCTAGAGGTAGCCATGTTGTATTATATTAACGAAGTAATCAATCAGACAGCGACTCAAGAAATAAAACTAAAATGTAATTGATTACTTCGTTAATTTATCTAACAGATAGCTATCTAATAGATATTTATAGGTGAAGAAAACGGGAATAAAATAACTAATGGGCAACTTGAAGATAAACATTATAAAATATTTAAAAGTTAGTTTTAAGAATTGTGAAAATTTCTCATTCACCTGAAACAATCTGATTTTCGAAAAACTGAAAAACCAAAGGAAGCAATTATCAAAATTCAGATACCAGCTTGAAAACCTTTGTTTGGACCCTAAAGGTTATCGTACCTTTTGATTTCTGTCCTGCAAAACGAAAACCTCAATTTCCATCGAAAAATTCAAAGTAATTTTTTCATGGTTCAATAGTCTAATATAGGAGAAAAAAACTCTCTCCACTGTCTTCCTCTCCGAATGAAGCTGTTATTTTGCTGTTTTTTGTCATGGTAAAAGTTGAGTATTGTTTTTAAATAATAAGAATTGTGTTGGAAAGTATTTTTAAATCAGCCGCCGTATCGTCCTGATCACAGTAACTGCACTTGGCCGAAACTTCGAGTCCCATCCTGTACAGATAGTGTTTAAAGCAGCCATAAAAGTCAACTTTTCTGTGTTTTTGTTCGTTCTATCCATTCTTTGATATTTCTAACCAGGTCGTGGCTCCATCTACCTTTACTGTCGTAGATCACTGCCACTGCTGTAGTTGATCATTCGCTACAATTCGCTAAAATTTTTTAACGTGCCTGGGTTTACAAGTCGATGGGTATAATTTTGACTATCACGAGAACTGCATTTTCCGACACCGTACAGTAAGCGCAATTATTCTTATTGCCGCTCTCCTCTGGACCTTCGCCAATATGCTGCAGTAGGCTTCGAGGTTCATGGCTTCGTATCATATCGGTACTCTGTATAAGCTGTATAGTTTTCTTCTGCTAGTCTTTGCGCCGATCAAGGTAGACATTAATTTCTCGAGTGCGGAGAGTATTTTTTCCGCTTTTGATGCTGCCGTTTGGAGATGCACATTGTAGTTAGAACGCTTGTCTATAGTCACTCCTAAGCTCACCAAGGTTTCTTGTGGAGTAATGATTCTCTTTCAATGAAAAAGTGCGTTATTGGAGATTTCTTTCTCCTACTGGGAATAGTGCTTCAGTTTTTTTGGCACCATCTGTAGTCCATGCTCCATCATCCATGTTCAGCGTTGTGTATTTACTCCTGTGGTAATATTGGCCGTTTGTTTTGCCGACGCTATAATGGTAATGCCATCAACAAAGCCCACAAGAGTAACTCCAAGCCGCAATTCCATTCTAAGAACCTCGTCATATGCCACATTTCTCAGTGTTGGGCCCAACACGGATCCCTGCGGCACTCCGCTTGTAATATTTATAACTTCTGATAGTGCCTTTTCTTGAATTTCTAGCGTTCTATCCGTTATATAGTCTGCTAGGATTTTGAATACGTATCCTCTTATTTATCTCTTTCCAAATGTCGCCAGGATGTCGCTCCATTTCACCGAATTAAATGCGTTTTGCACGTCGATTGTGATTACCGCTACATATTCATCCATTTACTTAGCATAACATAACTTAACATTCTTAAAAATTGTTTTATATTTTCAATTATTCTACTGAACATAATTCAAATTATAATGAAGGAAAACAATCACGAACAACGACTTACTTAGATTACTTACTATTCATGCTAAAATGATTACTTTTTCAAATTTCTTTCTTGACACTGCTTTGAAAAACATTGTAATGTTGAGATGGTAATAAACATATTTAAAAAAAACGATTCAAATTAATGGGCCCGACAATAGGCTATGATCACAGGAAAAAGGAAAAGATTTCTCCTACGTACCATCATACTCTGACTTACTGGAAAATCGAATAAATTTTTTTACGCCACTTCAAATGTTTTTATCATTCGTTTATCTGTGATCTGATATAGCTGTGTAAATGTTGATTTTATTTCGGTTAATTTTTTTTAATTATGTATATTCAAACCGCGCCACTGGATTTGGATTAATTTAAAGCAAATATAGTTTTCTGTAGGGAGAGAGTATATAAAATATTCTCTGTCAACTGAACAACATTTTTAAACCAAATCAAAACATAAATTGCGTCGCCAAAAAAGGGCGTTAAATCTTACATAGTCCTGTAAATTACAACTAGCGACGAAATTACGGATTAGGATTCTTCATGGATTGTGCTTATGAAGTGGAGGATAAGTTAATATTTAAATTATTTTGATTGTCTATATTGAGCAGAGAAATTTTATTTTTATTAGTCTTGATTTTAAAAGTATTCATACAACAATTACTTGTCCGTTGCAAAATCATTCAGGTGTACTGATTATTTGGTACTGGGGTTTTTCAGATAATCGTAGAGTTATGATTAAGAATTAAGTTAAGTCTTCCGTCTTCAGTGCAAGTAATTACATTTTTAACGTTGGCGTTTAAGTATTCAATTGTGGGTTTGAATTTTTTACTTTATCATTATGTAGTATAAGTTTCTATTGATTCTTGCATGCCATCCTGGATAGATTCAAGACTCTTGATTAAAATTGCTCATCTTCAGGACTTGGGATGGGGATGAAATGAACGTATAATTAAAACAAGTAGAAACACTACTTGGTTAAATATTTTGACTTTCTACGTTGAAAATAATAGAAAGATTTGTTTAAAAATTATCATTTATATAATACATATTTTTGAAACTTTGTTGAAAATGATTAAACAACTATTTTAACCACCTTTTAAGCATTTATTACTTTTGTGTTAAAATAAAGCCACTTTTTTTGTCTTCTTTTGTTTTATTAACTTTACTTGGCGCTCAGTAATACTAGTATTTTTTTCACAAGAGTAAAATAACTGTCGACGACAGTAAATGTTAGCTGTCAATTACATAAAGGGTCGACGTGGCATGTGTAGGTATGAGCTAAAGTTGTCAATACATATCATAAATAATAATGTTTTGGAGATATCAAAGTTATGTTGTCGAGTTGTCCAGGAATTTGTTCAATATTTTTCAATGTCATCATATTTGGGTACCCTTTTTTAAAATCGTCATGTACCACCTCACCTTATGTTGAAAACCTCTGTTATAATATAATCCTAACTCAAGGCTTTGTTTAATTTCTCTTTTCATTAACTTTCTCTTCTTGTTATGTTCCATGTTCAATGTTTATTTATTTTTAATAGTTCGAGAGGCGTATACAACGTATTGATTTGCCGTTAGGCTTAATATTTAAAATTACTTAAATTTAAACCCCTGAACAATGTAGATAATACTACAAGTTACAACCCTTGATGGTTTCAGCCCGTAACAACGGCATTGATTAATTTTTTGTTGTTGGTGCTGTACCTAACATTAACTAAAATCAGTAAACCTGAACATTGCGGGTTTCTATACCCAGCAGGCCAGCGCAGTTAAGCTAGTAAAGCAAAATTTTTTGAACAAAGTTCGGAAACGTCCAAAATAATGTTTCACAAATTTTAGAAGTAAGTTGCATTTCTTCATGAGATTATCATGAGAACGTCCAGATGTCTAAATTTTTCCTGCTCGGCGAATTCTATTTTGTTTTAACCTGAAATGTATTATAACGCGAGCATCTCCGTATCGAATTTATAAAAAAATAATATGAAAATATTTCAGTAAATAATTTAACTAAACTAAGTGCTAAACAAAAGATAGAACTATTAATTCTAATTTCTAATTAATTTCTAAAGCATATTAAGGTACCTATATAGTTTTAATGATCTTCCTCTTCAATTTTAATTACCGTTAAAGCGAACCATAAGTAATTAATGTTTTTTTAAAGCACTGTGATATAATAAACAGTAACTTCGCTTATTGCAATATTTATTTTTCTTACATTTTTTGCAGAGTTTAAAAGAAAATCTATTTTCTTTTGTTGTTCACTTTTTATATTATTATGAAAGGATCAAAAAAATAAACAATGGAAATTTATTAGGGTGGAACTGATAAAATATTGCAGGATTTTTTTTATATCAATCGTTCACCTTTAGTGACATTGGAAAATTTGTGCCAATATAGCTTGACATGCTCAACTGCGTAGTAAGTAGATTTTTTGTTATTTGCAAAGTTACAAAATAATTAACGAGTTTGCTTTGTAAAAATATTTTTTGTAAATTATAAATTTTTAATGATCAAAATTGAATTTAATACAGAGAAAAAATTTCGTTTGAGATGAAATTTAAAACGTTGAAAATGGATTTACAAGCTTTCAATCTAAAGGTCAAAAAGCGCTCTTAAAAAATTAGACCTAAACTTTGGCAATAAAGGATCGAAGCCTGCAAACTAATGGGATTTTTCCTGATCTTTAAGATTTGCTTCCAGAAGTAAATGATCAATGTCACAGGTTGTCTTCTTCGCCGGTTTAAAATCGGGGAGGACACACTTAAATGCCATTGCGTAGTAAGGTTAAGAATGTCGAAAAATGCAATCTAAATGTTGATGATTGCTAACATTCTGAAATAAACGGCAAAATAATAAATGGTTGTTGTGAAAAGAAAGATAAATGTTAGTGAAAATTCCTTTCTGATGGCAAATACATTACGAGCCTAATTTTTATTTATACAGTGTGTACTAAAATTTGAGATGTGGCCATTTTGCGTTACATATATCTATTCTAAATGTAGCGAACATAATAAGTGGCAATTCATTTCTTATAAGCACTTTTCAGGGAAGTGTTTAGGTTGACGTTATCTCGTTTAAGTCAGGGTTGCCATGGAATCGAATAAGGGTGTAGCATCAACTCATTGTCGACCTACCCGACGTCGCAGTATTTGCCAGCAGTTGAAAGAAAAACGCAAAATACGTGTATGCAATGTAATACATTATAATACTTCACTTCTCTACAATTGAAATGTTGAGCTTTCTGACTCAAGAAAAATTGAGTTTTATGCATAAATCACCCACCTATGTTTGATGTTATAATAAATTTAAGTCCTATATAACACAGCAGGTAAAATCAATCGGTTAATTTAACCACGCCTGGAAATTTTATCAAAGGTACAATAAATTGACTCGATTTTCTTTGCCGCAAATTAAAGACGAAACTGAGTCGAAAGTTGGTGTTGTCACCAGGGATACTACCGTTATATGGTTTTTGATATTTTGCAGAGCTGAATAGATTGTGGTTATCGACCAAATATTATACAATTGACTGAAGTTATTCATGCCAGCTTGCATTTCGAGGTCTGGTTACTTTGGATAATTGAAAAATTAATTTACAAAATTTAAAATAATATTCGGTGCTAGATCAACCTAACTTTTGATCTTTTTGCATTTCAATAATTTTTCCATTATCTGCAAAGTGTTTTCATTCGACATGATGAGATTTTCAAGTCTTTTTAAGTGTCACTCACATTTTTCCAAAATATTACAACACGCTCGTCATTCAAATGCCATTTCATCTTATTAACTTTTGATATTTTTATCCTTGCAGCATTTCTTATACTGTACTTTTCACCGTAGTAAATAATGGATGGGGTTCTTGTTTGAAGCCACTCGAGACAACAATTTTATTGTATTGATTGCTTTAAAATTGAAGAACTCTTACAGGATATACGTATTGCTTTAGTTTTAACATACGGAATTCTAAACAACGCTACAAGAAATTTTATCATTTTCGAGTTGTCTGCGACGACCTCGCTTACACGAAAAGTCTGATGTACAATTTATTTTCTTAGATTCTTGTTGCTCGAACGTTTGAAAAAATATGTTCAAATAGATCTTAAACTATTTTTCATTCCCTAAATTTTTTAAAAATTATTAGTACAACATTGTAACTTCTGGTGTTATCTATGCTCATGCGCAAGAAAAGGAACCTACAGCTTATGTGTATTAATTAACAAAGATTTTTATCTCTGCTTTTTTATGATGCATTTTTAATCAAAATAAGTAATAGCAAACAGCATTATCCCCTACTTATTTTTTTTATATTAATAATTGTAATTTATTCATACTAAAATCTAAGGTAGGTACCTGAAATAGTACATGCTTTGTAATAATTTATACCTATTTAAGGAACTTAATTATAAAATTAATAGAGCTTTTCTTACCGAACTAATTAACTACAACTTACTAATTACTAATCCAAACTTTTAACTAAAACAATTTCAAACTCGAACTATTTACACTATCTTAATTTTTTTTATTAACTTCAACTTGAAAATAATTAAGACTATAAAACTTCGTACACATCTCATTTAACGCTTTTGCTTAAATTTTGAATTTGTTGCCATTGAAAAGCAATTTAAATTTCGATACGTCTAAACGATTAAAAGAAAAGAAGTTAAAAATTTAAAAAAGTGGGTCATAATTAAGTATTTCATAGGACCCCCGATATTTTACCTTGTTCGGGCACAACTTTGTTGTTGTTTCATTCTTTTTCAAATTATAATTGCATATTCTTTTAAAAATAGTACAAATTCACGGTCGTCGAGGAAACAACAATACGAATGTAATAAATGTCTAGATTTTTCTTGTCCAGTAGCTTAGAAGTAATCGTAATATTATATTATATAAAATAATGTAAATGATAGTTTTAATTGTCGTAAAAGAATTAATTTTTATGTTGTCAAAAGCACATTGCAAAAATTTAAATAAGAAACTTAAAAAAACATTATTTAAAGATTTGCATTATTTATTTTCGTGTAGGTAGCTTATTTCATTGACACGAGTTAAATTATTTATTGTATTAACCTAAAATTCAAATTTTCGTACTATTACGAAGGGTTGGCGCGATACAGATTCAGATGGTGGGTGCCTACATAACATTAAAGGCCAAAATCGCCTGGATACTAGTGGTTTTTAATTTACTGTGATCCTATTTAACATTTAACGCAATAATCTTGGGTTTTATTGACAATTTTCACCTCTGACTCTTTGACATTTAAATTTATTTTTACTATTTGTCGAGCTGTTCGAACTTACTTATTTTTAACCAAAAAGATGAGGTCTGATTTATGTTGGTGACAATTTCTTCGCATGCAAGTTTGAGGGCTATCAGTGTTGCTTCTCCTTTTATTGATAAACTCGAAAATATCCTAAAAAGGTCTACAACTTACAAACCCTATTAATGTCTGTCCCACTTAAAACTTCCAAAAACTCAAATTGCGTTTATATTTAATGCAAAAAATATTTAAAAATTTATAAAATTGTGAACAACTGTGATTTTGCAGATAGATAAAATCTATAAGCTGCTTGTATATTTTATAGCTATTTTTATCCATTTATTGTGCTTTTTTTATTATGTTTAAATTTGGTTTTACTACTGAGATGTTAGTAAATTATTTATAATATTTGCAATTTAATGCGTTCGTTTAAAAATTCATAGTTCCCTTGATCCTAAGAACGAACTAACGCAATTAGAACAAATTTATATTTTCATTAGGTGAAAATATCCCATTGCGTGCTATGCTTTCAGTCAAGTTTATTTCTAAAAGGGCAATCAGACACACAAGTTTACCCGGTTGCCAACGCGGTTGTAAACCCGATGTACTCTACTACGTCAAGCTGTCAATTTTACGAGATGTCCTTATTAGAAGATTAAAATCAAACGGTCGTCGTAGAGCAACGAGTTCGTTGTTTAAACTAGATCTGTATCTGAACTTCGAAGATCGTTTGAATTTAATCTGAGGGGTTAACCGCTGGTGAAATTTTTGTGCGTATCTCATGAAGTACATGACATCTCATGAAGTATACATGAAGTACTGGTAAAACACATGAAGTACGTGTAAAGTAGGTAAAATACGTGTTAAGTATATTGAAGTACAAGTGAAGTATTATGAAATTAGTAAATTTTGGTGAATTACATGAAGTTGAACCTAGCTTATGCGCATGCGCTACGTACAATGTGTATCATAGCTAAGACACGCGTATTCAATAATAATTATTTGAAAGCAAATTAACTTACATCAGTAGATTTTCTTAACATTTTTTATCTTAAACGTTGAATAGACCTTTAGAGGTCATTATTTTACTAACTAAAAGTTTTAGTAGTTGCTAGTTTAATCTCTTCCTCATGTGCCAAATCCGGTCTCCGGGAGTATTATAATTCATGGGGTGGTTTCCGTTGCCTTTCCCATAGTCCACAGATCGATATTGGACGTTTTGATCGCATCAGTGTATCTAACGCGAACAAGATTCGAACTACAAGCTTACGCTTCATAGTCGACCCGTGTATGCTTCACGCTATACTGCTGGTTGCTAGTTTAAAGTAATCAATTAATTAAATTAAACTTAGAATTTTTAGGTAATTTTGTAATTTTTTACTCACTTCTTTGAATATCATGGAGGTTTGGTAGCTCAATAAAAAGCTGTAGTAATTCATTATTTTGTCGTGATTAATTAATTACATTCAAGCGAAAATAACGCGCTTGTCCCGGTTTTACAGAGACGGCTCCAGAATGTAATAATACAGTTTAAACTATCTTCTTATGCCAGATTTCTTCAACTATAGTTATCTATCAGTTAAAATACATTAAAGTTAAATTGACGAAATTACCAATGAGGTTGAAAAGAAAATATAGTTGAGGTGGATAGGCCAATGAAAGTCTAACCAGTACACACCTTTTTACAATACATTACCAACGTAAACATTCAAAAAGCAGAGTCGCATTCAGCAACATCGTCGAATAACGATGCAACAAAATTATAATTTCCACAACTTACTGAATGACCTAAGGTTTCGTTCTAATCCACAACGTGGAATTGATCTCCTCAGGCCCAGATTGATAAAGAAAATACAAAATCTACTCACCACCTTTTGCGACCAACTCCGACGCTTAAATAACCCTAACCTTAAAAATGTCAAATGTGTTTACGAGAAAGTTTAAAACGTCCTATTTTTTAAATTAATTTTCTAATTTCTCCAAATTCAAATTTTAGCGCTGCTATCTACCAATGAGGTGTTTGATTTGTTTTTGTTTTGTTGTGTGTTTGGTTATTTCGTTGTGGTCTGATTGGATGGGATTGGATAAGGTGCATATCATCAGTCCCCTTCCATTGCGAATTTTTAATTCAAAAAAGTCTAAATCTATTGTGCATTCTTTATTTTCGGTTGGACTTTTTTGTTTTTGAATTATTTAGAAAATTAGTTGGGAGGTGGGGGCTGGAGACCTGCTAGCTCTACCCTCCCGATTTTAAAATAATCTTAATAATCGCTTGTGCATGATTGTACATAATTTATTTTGTTTTCCCTTTTTTTGTTGCCCCCCAAGAATATGTCATAATTTTTTAGAAAACTAAAACGGAAGCGGAGAGTTTCTACTAAATTTTCAAACCTTTAATATGTTTGCCTGCATTGTAATATTTGGGTACTTTATTTTAGGGTGTTTTACACCCTCAGACCCCACGGATTAATTAGTTTATTTTTTATCAGAAGTAAACTGTAGATCTCCCGTTACAGAGGAACTGGAGGGCGTTCCACACCCCGGTTTAAATAATTTATTTTTATTATAAGCGAATTAAATATTTAAGCATATCCCAAGTTTGTTAAAATTAGCTCTGGGAAGTACTAAATGTGAGTTTAATTTATAATCAATTAATCATAATTAATTATAAATTTTGTACCCTTGGGAGGTAGATATCTGCAATGGGAGATCTTCAGTTTACTTCTGATAAAAAATAAACTGCTTGATCCGGGAGGTCTGGGGGGTGTGAAACACCCTCCAGTGCCTCTGCAATAGGAAATCTTTAGTTTACTTCTGATAAAAATAAACTACTCAATCCGGGGGGTCTGGGGGGTGTGGAACACCCTCCAGTGCAAAAATTTTTGGGAATGAACAACATTAAAGAACATGCAGAACCCCTAGATCGAGTAGTTTACTTAGTAACTACTAAAGATCAAGTAAACTAAAAATCTCTCGTTGCAGAGGCACTGGAGGGTGTTCCACACCCCCCAGACCCCCGGTTTAAATAATTTATTTTTATTAAAAGTGAATTAAATATTTAAGCATATCTCAAGTTTATTAAAATTAGCTATGGCCAAGTAAATGTGTTTAATTCGTAATCTGACAATTAATTATAAACTGCGTAATTATAAATTCGTACCCCCTGGGAGGCAGATCTCTGCAACAAAATAAGAAATAAACTACTTAATCCTCTCTGGGGTGTGGAACACCTTCCAGTGCCTCTGCAACGGGAAATCTTCAGTTTACTTCTGATAAAAAATAAACTACTCGATCAGGGGAGGGGACACTCTAGTGCTCAAATTTTGGAATCTCGGTAAGTCTCTGAAATACCGATGAAGTACGTGAAATACAATGAAGTATCGATGAATTAGGTAAAGTACCGTGAATTATTGATGAAGTCCCGTGAATTACTGCTGAATTATATGAAGTACGAAGAAGTATGGAGAATTATGATGAAGTACGTAAAGTGTGAAGTTAATTGTACACGATTTCCTCTAGCGGTTGACTTCTCGATTTAATCTTTTGATAAGGTAGGTTGGTAAAACTGTCGGCCTAGCAAGGAATCGGGTTTCCAACCGCGTTGACAACCGGGCTTGTGTGTCTGGATGATTAGGGTTTCGCACAAGTAAAAGTTAAATATCTAGCAAAAATTTAATTTAGATCTTAAACTAATACGAATATCCAAAACTTTACCTGGATATTCATGAAATATACATACTTTGAACAACATCTAGGAGATAAATAGTGGACATTCAATATAATATATTATGCATAGCAACAATATGTAATATGTACATTATTCAGGATTTTGAGTGATATCTAAGAGATATATTTTAAACAACATTTAGAGAATATAAATAGAAAATTTATGTCCTGAAGCTATTTTTCAAACTATAAATTCAATTGTGACACAAAGACATCTACCAGATATCACATTATCCAAGAAGATTTATATTTTTAATCCATCTTTTATTGTATGTTCACTAATTATGATTAGTTTATACTTTTACTACAACAGTAAGCGTAAATTACCACAGCCCAGTTCGACGGTCAATATACAGAAAAAAATTAACTATTAATTTTTCATCAATGTAAAATAAATCGATATTATCCGAAAACTTTTCCCCACCGGTTGCTTATTGTAACAAATGAAGAAACATATTATATAAAAAGTTTCTTCCTATATAAAGTTTTTTTAAAGATTTTTTTAGGGTAAGGCTATCTAAAATTTTGTCCTATATTTTGTCCCCTTCCTAAAACCAAAATACATATATGTGTACCCAAGATTCTTGGATCCTTTTGAAGAAAGACAAGTCCAAAATACAGGCTACCGAAATAAAATTCTGAATACAAGGAGTAAAATGATGCAAGATACAAGACAGAAAAGAATATAAACATTTATGATATCAATGAAAAAATTCATAAATTTAAGAAGAAATGGAAAGAACATGTACACAGATAAGACGGGAGAAAGAAAGATGGTTGAAAGCAAAATTTAAGAAAATAAAAGAACTACAAGAAAAGTATGATGCGTTTAACATATACAGAAAGGTCAGAAACGCAGAGTCGGAATATACTGATCCAATACAACAGGAAAATTGCAAAACTCAGACGACAGAACTATAATAGACAAAAAGCAGAAAATGGACACTTGGAAAATATACATATTTGATCTGTTTGAAAATAACAGACCAAAACACCCAGGAGAATTCAAGTGCTTAGAAAACCTATCAATAAAAAAAGAAGAAGTCAAAACAGCAATATCACAACTTAAAGACGACAGATCGGCTGGGCCAGACAACATTCTTCTTGGCATCTTGGTTAACGAAGACATTTAATAAAATATATTCTAGTGGAGAGATACTAAGGGCGTGGCTACAATCCACATTTATTCTACTTTCTGAAAAACAAAACGCCAAAATTTGCGGAGATTACCGTACCATCGGCCTCATGAGTTACCTCCTTAAACTTTTTTCTCAAAATAATCCACAAAAGAATATTTAAAATATGTGAAGAACATGTTAGTCTCGCCCAATTCGGGTTTCGTAATACAATAGATACAAGAGAAGCTCTGTTTACCATCGAAGTCCTGTTTTAGAGATGCAGAGAAGTCAACTGTGACGTATTCGCTTGTTTCATTGACTATCAAAAAGCATTTGAACATAAAATACTTTTTCTGAAATGCGGAAATAAGAAAAACAACAAAAGTGACAGACGTAGTCAGAAAATAGCAAGTCTGAAGTGGAGTTGGGTGGGACATGTAGCAAGAAAACCATACGAAGAGTGGCCAATTCGCATTTCTCAGTGGCGCCCAAGACTAACAAAACGAATTGTAGGAAGACCACCAAAAAGATGGCTTGATGATATAAAACAAAACGCTGGAAGACAATGGCACGAAATGACCAAAGATAGAGAGGTTTGGAAGAAATTTGGGGAGGCCTATGTCCAGCAGTGGGCGGAAAACGGCCGAGAAAGAAGAAGATAGGTTACTACAACTAATTCTACAAAAAAAATAGAATGAAAGAGAGGACCGGGAAGAAGAAGGATATCGTGGTTTAAAAATCTAAGGACATGGTTCAATACAACAACAGTGGGTCTTTTTAGAGCGACTGCAGACAAGGTACGGATAGCCATGATAATCGCCAACATCCGAAACGAATAGGTACCAAAAGAAGAAGAAGATCTATTTGACAGAACATCGCGTATCAGTATGGCGAAAGCAAGCTGTTTCCAATTCTATAATTATAAGTTTTTACGTAAATTACTCGTGGTTAATTATCTTCAGTTAACGATAAATTAAAAAATTAAATTCAAATGAATTGCGGGAAAGCACGAAAAACATTCTGATTACAATGTGAGTACAATGATGACAAAATACTACTTGCTGTATCTTGGGTACAAGCGTCGAGCGATGCGTTTAATTTGAGAACAAACCAATGCATTTAATTCCAAATATTTGGAGTAGAAACGTCTTAGGTTTAGTTTAGTATGAGAATTTCGTTAATCCACTCGGTAAGTTTAAAAATAATAGAAATCTCGTTAATCCACTCCAGCGACACGCACAATTGGACGGTAAATACCTCCTCTGGTATGGAATGATTACAAATTTCAAAATGGCTATGGAACGTCCGAGATTAAGTTTAACTTTCTGAAGTTACCGATGTTAGATGTCTCTGAAGACCGCGATGTTCCCACCCACATACACAAAATGGAGATGTTATAAGATTTAAATTTGATTGTTGTTTTTTAATTAAATACAAAATCGAATTTACGGTTTGTGAATCATTGTAACGTTTGCACGGTAAATATAGAGTAAGCTCACCCATGTTCACCAATGTAAACCACTGTTTAGTCCACAATTTGTAAGGGTTTACATCACACGGAATTGATTGCTTCCAGATTAAAATTTAGATAGAATTTAATCGGCTGTGCAAATGTCATATTTGTTGTAAGGTAGCATGCAAAGCACAAATATGATTTTGTAAAATTTACTTTGCTTTTACCTTTTACGTATAACATTAATTGTTTGAAATGCCACGCGTACGCATTTACGGATAAACTATTTTATTTAGGGGAAAAATAAATACGCAGTTGATATTGTTGAAAAAGATAATATGCAAATGGTTGCTCAGCCTTCGCCTTTACAGTGTAAGCCGAATTTTTTTTTTCTAACACATCTCTATTTATCTGTCTTAATTCTAAACCAAATAGTATGTGCAAGAAAACAAAAAGATTAATTAACGCAAGATAGCGTTGCTATCGAAATTTTGAGTTCTGAGCTTCACAAGAACATCTGACGTTTTTAATTTTGAACGAATTAGTTCAACTCGCTCTACGTTATCAATGCAAAACCTCGAAGCAGGTTTCTTGAATTTTTGTACCGCAAGTCTATCAATTTACTTTTTGTCTAGAAAGTCTTGCTTGTGTTTCCGTTAGTAATATTTGAAAATTGACTAATATAAGATTTGGCAGTTGACTAAACAAGAAGTTTATCTTTGGAGCCACTTGATCGCCGTTACATGTAGTAAATTCACACTTTTACATTTACTATTTGTAAATTTTTCTCTCTAATCTATTTTAAATTTTGTAAATTGGATTTGGATTTTAGTTTTTCAACAAATTATTTTAATTTTAACAAACGATAAATGAAAATATTTTGCCACAGATAGACATAATATGGTCTTGATTGCTCGTTAGTATACTCACGCGCAGAATCCTGAAGATTTACTTGTTCGCTAAAAGTATGTATAAAAATGTAAACAAACCTGGGACATGTAAATACAATACTAAATTATTAGCTATTTTTTTAAATTCAAAAATTAATTGAATTTAGTGCTTTTAATTTTTTTAAATCTCTAAATTGCCTTATTTTAATATGTATAAAGTTTAAGGTTGTAAGTAGGCAGTGAAACTTTTTTTTAGGAAATTTCGGTGTTTAATTTTTTTTATTAGTAATTTTTAGAACTTCTCCCACTGACAATGTACGAGTATTCATGCGGTTAAGGCACAAAAAAGCGTTATCTCGCGATAAGCCTCAAGCAGGAGGAGCTCTATTCGGAGAGCCAAATATTTGTTATATATTTGAAGTTGGAAATAAGATACAGTTTTCTATTTTATTTGAGCAGCAATGTGGTATTAATTAAGACCTAAAATAAACATTATTTAAAATGATATTTCAATGGTTAAGGAGTAGATTACTTGAACAGTAATCTATTCATTATTATTATTATTTATAATTATTCACAATCGAATTGTGAATTTTAATTGCTGTAATTGAAGATAAACAATTATTTACATCTAAAATGTACAAGATTAAGTTAATTAAGAATGTTGTTCGCTAGCCTGAAATGGAGAACGTGTAATTATGTAATGTTAATTATTTTACCCCTAAAAACGGAGAGCTTTTTAAATTTTTTATTTATGACTGACACCAATTTTAGGTTGCTTATTCAAGGCTGAGTTACTTACATTTTCATTTACAAGATTTTGAATTAATTCTATTATATTTACAAAGTAAACATACTTTTAAGGAAGTTATAATACCTTCGTCCTCCTAATAATTTTTTGCATTACAATTTCATCTGCATTCTTCCAATCGTTTGAAGTTTCTCCCTATTTTCCCTCTTGAACAATAAAAATTCCAGTTTGAAATTAGCATTCTGTATCTCTAGGACAATTATTTTGACTATAATTAAACCCAGCTCCTCATTTCTCAACTTTAATTAATCCAAAGCACTTGTTTCACACAATGATTTTTACGATTAGTCTGCGAAGTGCATTTTTATTAAAGCATTTTTCAAAAATCTCGTGGTAACTCGAGATTTTTATTGTTCATTAACAAAGGAAAAAAGTTAAATAGATTACATTTTGTTTTTATAAAAGAAGTGTTTAAAGTTCAAATTTCCTGCGAGGCGTTTTCCGAGGGAAAGTTTGCAGAAAACGATGCATAATGTTAGACTTTCTACCTTAAAAAATAAATCAGAGCCTACCCTGGGGACCAGGTACTGAAATATCTCAATTATATTAATCAACTTTAGAAAAAATAATCTGTGGATTCTATTTTTAGTAGAAACTTGACTTTAATTGGCGCTTATTAATTTTTCCTATATTTACAATAATTGCATAATTATATTTCAATTAACAGTGTACTTTAATGAAAAACATGTTTAAGCGCTCGTAATTTGAGCGACTTGAACCGACAATTATTTGAAAGCTTCATTTCGCTTATTTTTACAAATATCCTTCATTTTATAAAGATGTTCCATAATACGTTAATATTTTTTGCATTATTGACCCATCCCAATCCGCATGGGAAATAAATAGCTTCAAATATTTCTTGTCTAAGTAGAGCGGTGTTTCCTTCTTAAATTCTATTTTCCCTTTCCGGTTTATTCGTGTTTAGACTTCAACCGACATCCAAAAGGGACACGTGGGAATATTAAGAAAAAATGTATGAAAATATTTCTTCGCATGGAACATTCTATATAAAAAATTAATCAAGTTTAAAAAATTGCAATAGTTTGATTTTTATTAAAATTATTCCAAGCCAAGTTAACCCACGCATTTTTTAACAGCGTAATTTTATGAAATTTCAGATTAATTTTAATTTGGATAATAAAACACCACTAATTTTAAAAAATGCTTCTAAAACTTGTTTCGTGTTAAAATAATCCACGCCCTCAAGTTAAATTCATTATTGAAGATCCAGGAAAAGCTACCCTATCTACAATTTTTGTTTTTATTGCATTAAACTACGACACCATCAAAATTTGATTACCTCCTAAAAAATAATTAGATACAGAAGGTCTCTATTATGTGTGTAAAATATTGAGGAGACGCTGTCGAAATTGAAATGCTGTAACAACGTTACAAGTTAACGTAATTTAATTAACAGTGCAACTTTTGATTGCATTTGGATAAGAACTGAAAAGTCGTAACAGCTCCTTTGTGATGAGAAAATTTAAATACAAACTTTTCACCGTCCAAATCCAAATAGAAAACCTTTTTACTTGCTCTCTTAATTTTATAATTAATTTTATTGCGGGGCTGCAAAATTTTAGAAATCTTTCCTGTTTGGCTTTCATAGTCGTACTTGAAGTGCATACCATATGGTTTATTCAACTTTTATACATTGATACACATCGTTTCAATAATTTTCAGTAAGGCGGAAGGTGTTAAGCTGTACACTCCCACGGAAGCGTTGTTCATTCTGTTCCTGCCGATGACATTGATAGATGAGTTTCTTGCCGAAAATTTTGCACAACTCCAAGTCTATAAATTCACTGCTATATTATTATTATTATTATTTGTAGTAATTTTCAGCTAAACAAGTCGAACTTTAGTCAACTAACTTTTAAATAATTAACGATCCAACAAAAAGATTTTTATAAATAACTTTTTGTCTAATTTTAGCTTTTTCAAATTTTTTATTTCGATAAAAATCAATATATTCTGCTAGTAAAACGTGCTATAACAAACTGCGGGAAATTCAGCAAGTGATAGTTTTGCTAGGAGCGAGCCTAGTTAATAAAATCAGAAAACTAACGAGATAAAACGAAAAGATGGGAAAATGTCACCAAATGGGGCAAGACAAAATAGCTTTTGAATGATTAGATAAAATTTATGGGAGATCTATGTTCAGGGGTGGACAGAAATGTGAGATTGCCATAAAAACATAGAAAACTACTGAACTTTCTTATTTACATCAAAATTATTTATAAAAAATCGCCTACGGCGCTTATCTATCATCAATTATTGAATAAGCCTCTTAATTATGTTGGTTAAACATAATTATTGCTAAATTAAAATAATATTATTTAATATTAATTTCATAGGTTAATAATATATTATAAAAAAGCTTTAAATTCTTTTTAAGTTATGTGAAATTGTAATAAAAATGATTTTATTTTAATTTTTTTCGCTTACGTATTTTTAGTTTAATGCATCATTGTACAATTATATTTCGATTTTTGAAACCTCATCAGTTAAACTTGAATCTATATAATTGAATTCAAAAACAAACTTTTGAAAAATAACTTTAATTCATTGATTTATTGAATCTTTGAAATTTTAATGATTTTTACTGAAGTATAATGGGTCAATTCTATGTTTTATCAAAAGTTAATTTATCGATTTATTGAAGAATTTTTTTTTTCGTTTCTGGTTTTGGAAAAATAAAATTTTTTACATTTTATTCGTTGATTTTAAACAATAAAGATAAATTAAAGTAGAACCAAAAGAAAAATAATTTTAAAGAGATATCCTCCCCATTTTTAACTCGTTTTAGGAAAGTATTTTCAAGCACCACCTGAGAGGTGCATATTAATGAGATTTCCAAGTTTTGCTGCCTGAAGGCCGCACGAAAGACGAGTAATAATTTTAATATACTTTCTGCTACGTAGTTGGCTTTATATTTTGTACAGAATGTTCAATATAGTTTATTCGCATTTTATAATTTAATTATTTGCAAATTTTAAATAAACTATTCAAGCCCTAGAGCAGAGATCGGGAATGCGGCACCCCCGAGCAATGAGACACCTGTAAAGATTCTCAGAACCTTCCCACTCGATTCAAGGATGAGGAGACCATGAAATTCTCCGCATAAATACATTTCTAAATAATTACAAACATACAGTAAGCAATATTAACTAATGGAGATACCCAAAAACCAGCTAGGGTCGATTTTGTATGTTCCTTTTAAAATTTCGGGATAATATTTTAGTATATATTATAATATTTTAGAATATAATATAGTAAGTTATTAAAATAATATGTAAGAATAATTAACACCCACATTTAATCTATCAACATTAAATGTTGTCGCCAAAATATTAAGTTTGTTCAAGGCTCAGTGTTATTATTACATAATAATATGTAATTAAAATTTACTAATTTTGATTTGGAATTCTTTAAAAACTTTAGGTATAAATTTATCATTTTATCTTAATTATTATTATGTCTCTCCTCTTTACCTCAAGGCGTAGGCCCAAGGACACCTCACCTCGGTGGTTTGCCATTGCCTGCAGCTTATGTCTGTAACAAGCGTTCAAACTTCAAACCATGGGAAATGTAATATATTTTATTTCGAAATATAATATTTCGTCTGGATTACCTTATTGGTTTGCTATTACCATGAGGAAAGATTCCTCTAGGTCTTAACCGAGTAAACAATCAATATTCTAATAGCTAAACTGTTCCATTTTTATTTATTTTAAAGTTTTATTTTTTATTTCCTCCTTGTATATAAAAAGTTTACCACTGCCAAAGTTTTATTTTAATTGGACTTGGTCAAAACTACAACAGCTATTGCAGCATTATTTATTGATTGCATGAAGTGAAATTGACTCACCCCAAGTTAAAAATTGCAATTATCTGTCAGAACTGAACTAAAACTTAGGGTGCAAAACTTAATGTTCTAGTTCATTGTTTAGCACACCAAGTTGTCAGTAGGTATTTTAACTTATCTTGAGTTAACTTGATGCCTACACTTCGTTAATTAAGAATTTACACAAAATGATAGGAAACATACCTACGTATAATACACCAGAGATGAGAGGTAAAACTACAGAATGATTTATGACGTAACATAACCTATAAAATAAGAGCAAAGGATTATATTGTTACAAATCTTACGTATATGGATAAAAAAAAGGACTTGAATAACTTTTTACTTTTGGACCAACCAGGTTCGAAATTTTAGAATAAAAATTATCTAGAGTAGTTAGTTGGAAAGTACAGAGTGATCTTGTTTAGCAGAGAGCTGAGCTAAGAAGTCTTTTGCCTTTGCTATTATTCAATGCAGTATATTATATTTTTATTGTTATATATATTGCTAAGTATCCATTTTATTGAGTAAACGTGAGTAGGATTTTCGCTTACCAAATATCTCCTCGTTCACCCCAGGTAACTTGATCAATATCCTAAATTTTTTCTTGATTAGGAATTGATGACGTAAAAATCATTTATTCGCGTAGGTCCACTGGCCATTTTTAAAAGTTATAATTAAATAATATAAATCTGTTTCTCAAACTTCCTTCGATTTGTAAGCTTTCTAAAATAAAATTACAGAATTCTTAGTTTGGTTTGTGATGTAAAATCATAGTTTTCAATGGATTCCAAAATTGGACCTCGAATTAATGGAATTACAACTTTAGATAAAAAATGATTTAGTCCTTCAGCTCAAGTAAATTAAATTTAGCAAAAATAATCCAAATCCATAGAGAATAAAATTAAGAAAATCATACTTACTAAAATGTTTAAGTTTTTTTGAGTTAGCCAACTTTAAACCAAAAGCGAGAATTTCAGGTTCACTAATTCGTTTGAATAATTGTAATGGTTCATTCCGCAACTTCTTTATTGAAACTTGAGAACCCTTTCAGCATCTAAGAGTAATCCAGCTTTGCAAATCTTAGTACATAAATTGCAATTTCTGATTCGGTACTCGTTTGAGGTTATTAGGCTCAGAATGTTTGCAACTTAATTCTATTGACATTGAATTACCCCGCATTTTCATCATTTCCATTTATCGAGTTTTTATTAGTGTAAGACTACCCAAGTACTTTAAATAAATTCCATTTTTTTGGTCTATAATTCTGATAAAATTAATCAATAAAATCTAATCTAATTTTAAAACTCAGTTTATCATGCAAGAGGAAATGAAAGCCAAAATCGTTTGTGTCCACATCATAAACTCATTCCATTGACTCGTATATTTAAAACTTTTTCCAAGTTTTTGGGAACTTTCTGCATTCATAATAAGTTAATTTTTTGATATTTTGAATCAACTCATTTGCAAGATTTCGCTATTCTCTGGCATAAATAAAAATTTTCTTAAAGTGTACCGAATCAAAAATTTTATAACAAGCAAACTGATAACATTTCGTAAATGTAAACTGCGAAGCTTAACTTAAGCCCTTGAGTTTGCTCTAAACAACCCTAGCCATATTTGCAAATCCATCAGTTTTAACAAAAACCTTTTTAGTTTTTAACAATCGAAAAATTATAAGTTATAAGTATATGAAAATAAGTGCTTTTCGCAAATTTTTGCTTACTTAGGACCAAACCTTTTTTGCACATTGGATAATTTTACAAAAATATTAAGTGAAAATAAATTAACGAATATTTCGAGTTCCATGTAGTTGATGACTGCGGCAAGTAAAAATTTTTAACTTGAACACAAACTAAGTGTTGGAGGATTACACTGAAAACGTGAGGATCTTCGTAATTCTCTTGTAATTTAGCATTTCCCAACGTCCCAACGGGCATTATCTTCGCAAAGCTTTCAAAGTCTTGATTTAAAGAAAGTACACTTATAAAATAAAAAAGCAGCTAATAGAAAAGTTTTTTCTGATTTATTGCGTTCTTATTAATCAAATTTTTTTATACCAACGAAAATCATACAATAACGGGGGTGTAGTAATTGCGGTTTGAATATATAATTTTGAAAATAATTTATCTTTCGTACCCCACTCAGTTGTTAAATTGCTACTATTACGTTACGAGTTATATCTAATATTCCTATTATAAGTGATACGCATAACGTACAAAGTAATTAATTCTAGGATGGGGGTGTGAATTAGGTATTACTCTACATCTGCTACACCCTTCTGCAGATGGTGCCAAATATGTTCTTTAAGTTGTTTAGACAAAATGGCCCATCACAACAATTATGAAAGAATTTATTTTGCATTAATGGTTTCACAGCAGCAAAACTCAAATTGCTTTAATTTAATTTATTTACGTGACGTAATTCGAATTACAAAACTGAGAATTAAATAGAATTAAGAATTTCGTAAAATACAGTGCGTAGCAGAAATTAAAAAACTTTGAAATTTTAATATTCTAAGTTGCTGTATTTGCAGAGAAGTTCCTCAATTCGAATCAGCGTAGGAGTTTTTGTGGTATTGGCATGATTTTCAGGGTGCAATACCAGCATCACAGAGCAAACATTAAAGACTAGCAGAAAATTATTGTACTTACAGTCACTAAAAAGAAAACAAACGTAAAATGTTATCAAAAAAAGCTTTTAAAGTGAAAACATTGTAATCAAATCTGTCCGAGAGTTGGACTTCGGTCGCATTCAATGATAACCTAATACTTAATTTTTTTATTTTTCTGCATCCTGTATAATCCAATTTCTCTGTTTAAGTTGCCTAAAAATACAAAATAGAGATTTTCTGTTTTGAAATTTGACGATCCATTCTGTTTACCTTCATATTTGCAATACAAAATAAAATTCAGGTAGCTTAAATCATTAAAACTTATAGGCTTAATTATAGAATTTTGATGAATCTGTAGAAGCTTGTTAAAGTAAACTTCACTAATTGATTATTAAGTATCGTTTACCAAAATACTAATTGGTAATTATAGTTTGCTTGTTGTCTTAAATTGCAAATCAGTTTAAGTATCAAAAAAATTATTAGCTTATTAATAAAATTTTTAATAAACTACAATGATGCTGCATTGAAGATCAAAGATGTTCGATATTCCGATAAGAATAGAATATTATTGTACTGCACTAATCACTTGCATAGTCACATACTTAATACCACCCACTGGTTTTTCTAAAAATTTACATACAATTCTAATGATATTAACGATAAAATGTATAGGGAGAAGTTGAAACTTGAGCTATAAAATGAATTTTTAATTTTAAAAATATTTACCGTAATCAGTATATTATTTATTGCCGTTTGTACATAATTTTAAAATTTGAATATAGTAAATTAGTGAACTATAGAATCCAAAATTCAATTGCTGCATCAGCTAGAGTCTATAGTGCTGCATTACATCCTCCGGTTTCTAAACATGGAAACCACATGTACGAACAGACCCCTAAGTAATTTGATGTGTTTGCAAATTTTTACTAGTACGAACCCTGTATTAGATTAATTTTGCTTTTACATGAAATAAATTCTTGAAAAGTGTTCACGGTTTGTGGTTTCAGTTTTCACATGTAAAATATTAATATATAAATTTTGAATTCTATTTTGGCATTTTCATTGTATTGCATACAAAATCAAAGGTCCTGGTTGCATATTTTTGCATAATTTTTAACACCATTTAATGCAATATTGAATAGCCGGGGTTTGCATTAATTTGCTTGCTTTTATAAAAGAAAACTGTGCTTTGTAAGCCGCTTATGTATGATTTATTATCATAGTTTTAATTTACATTCAAGGTAAAACCGTATTTTCAAATAGGGGATGAGAAAACAACCATCACTTAATACATTCAATGATCGTTCCACTAACCCCTTTTGTGCAAAGTATAGAATTTATTTTTGTCGGTTTTTCAACCAACATTTGCATGAAATTTGAAAATCAATTTTTCGAAATTAACATTTTCAAAAACCAGATTAAAGTTGTTTTCCTACTCACGAAAGAAGCCAATTTTCACATTTTAAATTTTACCAGACAAAACCTTATAAATTATTAATTAAATTACAAAATAATCTACCTACTAAGAAAAAGTAATTAATAGAGAGGTTTCCATTTGTAATTTTTTATTTGTTTGCTGAAATTGGGTAGAAATGAAACTATAAATTTATTACTTCCATTGGTTGAATCTTAGTTGGTGGTATGTCTGCAGTAACAAAGTTTTACAAATTCTTTACTTTATTTTAGTTCAAGCCCAGCTCAAGTGGTTGGACAGGGTAGTCTCCAGCTCATTGCGCTATTCTTCAGGGACGCCAAAAATTTTGCCATTTTTTTTGTTTTGTTTGAATTTTGAAGTTTGAATTTTGATAATCCATTCATGCACATCGGAAGAGGTCTTTTGATTTAGAGGTCACATGTACTAAGTCACAAAATGTAAATTTTCTGGAGATGCAAATGAAGATTTAAAAGTGAGATAATTTGATTTGATGACCAATCATCTTGGAATTTTCATATAAACAAAAAATATCAATATTTATCGATCTGAAGTGATAGAATAGGAATGGAAACTATTGGAAATGACAATTAGGTACCTAAGAATCACTTCAATAAATGAACTTGATACTTTGAACTTTTTTATTCAAATAAAATTTTAAAAAAATTAAAAAATCGAGCATATGGACAGAATTTTCCAAAGCACTAAAATACAGTAATAAAATATTGTTTAGCTCAGAACATTAATTGGACTTGATAAGAATTCCATAAAAACACACAATATGAAAGAACAGAACACTAAAAAAACAAAACAATAAAAAAATAAAACAACGAAAAAACAGAAGAATAAAAAAACAAAACAACGAAAAAACAGAACAATGAAAAAGTGGAACAACGAAAAAACAGAATAACAAAAAAACAAAACAATGAAAACACAGAACAATGAAAAAAACAGAATAACGAAAAAGCAAAACAATGAAAAAACCAAGAGGTCAACCGCTAGAGGAAATCGTGTACAATTAACTTCACACTTCACGTACTTCATCATAATTCTCCATACTTCTTACAGAAGAGACTTACAGAAATACCAAAATTTAAGCACTGGAGGGTGTTCCACTTCCCAAACCCCCGGATTGAGTAGATTATTTTATCAGAAGTAAACTAAAGATCTCCCGTTGCAGAGGCACTAGAGGGTGTTTCACTCCCCCCAGCCCCCGGATCAAGTAGTTTATTTTTATCAGAAGTAAACTGAACTCTTCTGTTGCAGAGATCTACCTCCCAGGAGTACGGAATTTATAATTAGGTAGTTTATAATTAATTGTCAGATTACGAATTAAACACATTTACTTGGCCATAGCTAATTTTAATAAACTTGAGATATGCTTAAATATTTAATTCACTTTTAATAAAAAATAAATTATTTAAACCGGGGGGTCTGGGGGGTGTGGAACACCCTCCAGTGCTTCTGCAACGGGAGATCTTCAGTTTACTTCTGATAAAAAGTAAACTACTTGGTCTGGGGTTCTGCATGTTCTGCAATGTTCTTCATTCCAAAATTTGTGCACTGGAAGGTGTTCTACACCCCTCCCCAGTACTTCATGTACTTCATTAGATGTGTACAAAAAACTTCACCAGCGGTTAACCCCTCGGAGCTGGTTGAGGAAGGTGTAAATCAGTACAGGGCAGGTATTGCCCAACTTTTAAAATTTTGAAAAGAATTAAAAATTCTTATTTATTAAATGTTTAAATTCCCGAAAAAAAACACGACAACATACAGAATACAAAAAAAATAGCAAATTCAACTTATATTATTCTGCAAGTTTGCCATTCGCCACAAAACCTTAGTTTTTGCCATACTTTTCGCATTCTTGTACAACAGCTGACACTTCATTGTTGAGATTCTCATAATTCTTCTTCTTTATTTCTGGCCGATCAGTTTATGCATTGGCTAGCAAAAAACGTTGGCAAGCAATGTATCGCTATAATCCATCCATGAAATTCTATATGTTAAAATTCCTGCATTGGAAGATGGAATTTAAAGAGCTCTGGATCCCTTTACAACAATTTGTTGTTTTTGGGCTTTTTCCGAAAAAGCCTTGGGCTTCGAAACTCATGCAAACAATTGACAAAAATTGATCCCGCTGTTTTCATTTTTCAGTGTTTGCTTTTTTCAATGTTTTATTATTTCAATGTTCTCCTTTTTCATTGTTTTATTTTTTCATTGTTCTATTTTTTCCTTATTCTGTTTTTTGTTCTGTTTTTTCGTTGTTCTGCTTCTTCATTGTTCTGTCTTTTCAGGTTCTCTTCTTTCATGTTCAGTAGATAATTTTAAACTGAATTCAATGTGATTGAATAATTGGAGTATTTTCAATATCTCAAAAAATTCTTGTACAAAATCTTACAAAATCAATAGAAATTGCGGTTATTTTAATAAATTGCGTTCGTGGATTTAGGTACAAATTTAATTAAATAATTACTTAAAGCCCGGAACAAGGGAAAAATGTTTTTGAACTTTGTTCCCAAATTTAGAGCTAAGCTTTCAATTTTCATGAATACGAAATGTTTGATTTCATAATGCATGAAATCATAAAGTTAGTACAGTAGACATAGAGCAATAATCTCTCTATATTCTATTTAATGTCAAAATAAAATTTTATCGTTTTAAATAAAATAATACATTGAATATTAATACGTAGCCAATTCTATTTTAAGCTTTTGATTTTATTTATTATTTTGTTTGCCATAGAAAAAAGTGGTTAGACCAAAATTTAGTGGGGTAAACGCTTATCCAAATCCACTCTTACCAAAATAGCGGTATGCACATTAATCAACTCAAATAGGGCAACACAACACAATGCTGATCTGTAGTTTATATTATTAATGTTTGTATTTTATTTTCTGTCGCTGGTTGCAATAGAACGAAACTGAAAAATTCGGTAAATTACCGATTTGAACTGTTCGCGTTGCACTTGAACCAGCAATTACACCAAGCCTCATTGACTACTCCACCGAGCTTCGTTAACTCCAGCAAGAGATCTGGTTTTCCTTCAAATTTAAGAGCAACAAAAAATAATTTTAAAAAATCTCACAAGCAGTGCTGTGAAAACTAATCTTTCGCCTAGCCAACCATCCTTTTGCCCATTTCCTCCATTTAATTATTTAAATAAAATATCATTAGATAACTTTTAAGTGCTTTCTATATTGAAAGTTTAGAAATACACAGTCAAATTTTGATTATATTAACACTTAAGTTTTGCTAAATATTACTCAACTTTGGGAAAACCTAGCATCATTAAATCTTGAGATGAAAGTAACTAATTTATCTCCATTAGGAGAAATTAATTTACCCAGAGAATCACTCGACGCCATGTGTCTGCTTGATATCCTAGATGTTATAGTTTTATCACAATGTAAGTAAAAATGCCAAACATTTAGACAAAATTTCCTTTATTAAAAACTACTTTTAGACTTGAGTAGAAAAACGTTTTCATTAGTTTAATTTGAAATTAGAGCGCATTATTACAAGCCAATGATTTTCAATGTTGCGAAGTTCAAAAGAAAGTACGGATAATTTGGTGCGAGCTATTATTTGAACGAAAAAGTTGTAAATTACGAAATTTTCTAAAAATTCCTGCTTATTGAATTTTTGTTTCAAATTTTTAGGGATAAAATAAAGAGCACGAGGAGCCACAACAATGAAATTTAAATTTGCTTGAAAATACTAAAGAAAAAGTTGAAAGAATTTAAATCAATGAGCAACTTGGCATTCCTTTTGTAGTATTCAAATTTGGAGACAATTATTTTTACCATCATTCACAACTGTCGCATGTTTTGTGTTGTGTTATTGTGATCTTAATAATTGTAAAAGAAAGTTTTTTTTTCGGTATGAAAAAACTTCTGTGCTTAACCATTATAATACTTATATATACGAGATAATCGGATATCGAATTTATCCCGAAATAATCGGTTTATTACATCCTTGTATTTAGAGGCAATGATGGAGCACAAATTGGGATTATTTATTTATAAAAATTATTTTGTAAGCCATCAAGTAGTTTTAGGGAAATTAAATAAATTTTTAATTCTAGTTTCGTCTATTTTTAGAAACCTCAAGAAAAGCTTTCCAACTCCCCGAAGATTTAATTAAAAATAAAGCAATTCAATTCCACAGGGTTACAGACCAATGACCAGTTGATTATTTCTTCAATTCTCCAATAGTATCCACTTAAAAATTAGTTATCTCAATTGTAATCCCAATTTTTTTTAAGCTACTGTCAGTTTATCGATTGAGTTTTTGGAGAAAGACGATGATTCATATTTTTAGAAAATCATAATTATTATTTGGGTATTTACTTTGGTGCGGAGTACTTAGTAAGGGTGCGAATAAAGGTGCAGTCTAATCGGAAAACCATGTAGTACCACGACCGTTTGGGCGAAATTATCAAGAGTAAATCGATTGCCTTAATTTTTGGCGAAATTAAAAAAAATTAACGAATTATTATTATCGGTCGACTTTTCCGGGCAGCTCGGAAAGCTTCCGGGTTCGTGTGGACTGCCGCAGTCAAAATCGGATTGAGACTCGCTGCACCAGATTCTTGAAAATCTACGGTTGCAATTTTAAGAATTATCCGACTCTACACCTACATAAATAAATGAGCAATTAAGTAAATTAATTGTTTACTTTTAAATTGCAGTTTAATCTTTGCAGCTAATTACAGGCACGCATTAGTACAATTTAGATTTTTAAAGAGTCATTATGGTGACATTTAGCTGCATTTACCTTGGAAATGCACCTTTAAGAAGGTTACATATACAACAATCAGAAGGCGCATATCCGCGTGGCTGCACGAAAGGTTGCTACCCTCACCTTGCCCGGGCTTACGTAGCTCGTTCTAGGGGTAGTTACAGCTACACCATTCATCGTTATAGATTTATTTGCTCAAGGTCTTTGAACTTCTCCAAGAGCGTTAAATTCAAAATAACACCGTATCATCTGCTTATCGAAATATGCCTTTATTATTCATTTTTAAGCTGTCACAGTTCCTTATTGATTAAAACATTAATTCCAAATCTTTAATTTAAATATTTGCTTTCTCTAATAAATGAGCTTTTTCGGATTCTGACAGTTAAAAATATGGAACCGTGCGTGCATTAATGTTATTTTCTTTTCCAGTTCAACACGCATCCGATCCTCATCATTTACAACCGTTGGTGTTGGCCGAAACCCAGTGGAGTTGTTTACAGAAATTAGAGATAGTAAAGAGTTTTAGTCGGAAAAATTTTACACACGGATCTGTTTTATTATGGAATTCTTATTCGGGAGTTTAGGGTACAATTTTGGATTGCTTTATCGAAATTTTGTTTATGTACTTAGAGACCTCGGTTTTATGGTCAATAAAAAGCGTTCGGCTTTGTTTTTCTCAAAGCCTGGTCTTGCACGAACTAAGCGCATTTACAAAATATTTCCTTCATTTGCATATTAAATTTAGAAAATCGATCTTCTTAGGGCAACCTTGAATTAGTTTTCTTATTTAACCTACAGCTGCAGCTTTTTTTCTGGAAAATTGTTGAGTAAGCAATTAAAACTGAAAGAGTTTAGGTATACGCCATAAAAATGTATTAGTACCTCTTTAGCTGCTATATAAATTTATCGTGAAAGGTTGAAAATTAATTTCATTATTTTGTGAATTTTGAATTTAGAGAAACACTCCGACACAAATTTATTGTTCCAGCAATTTTACATTATTTAAATCTTTCGTTTAAAATAGTGAAATCCTAAAGGCGTGGTGTTAAATGTATTCAAGTAAATTTAACCCTTTTACCTTTTTTATAATCATGCGATACGACATTTTGTATATTAGCAATTTGTGTAATGGTTGATATTCATTCATTTTAGTGCTTCAGGGGAATCCCGTGTAATTTGTACCTACACTTAAAATTTATTCTTTTCAGTTTGTAAAATTAATAAAATGAATGGGTTGAATGGAATCGCGTATCTGAGAGTTACGTAATTTTGTCGAGTAGCATGATACTTTAAAAATTTTTTGTGGTCATTAAAGAGTTAAATCGATATTATCAACCATTTAAACGAGCTCGCAATTTCCGCAATATTTTTGGAGTTTGAAGGACACATTCCCTCTTTTCCCTGTTACAACGCGTATACGCTATTTAGGGTAATACTCAATTTCCTTATGGTGCAGAGCCAGGGTAAGTTGGGGGATGAAACAGGTGAACGACCTAGGACGACCCAGACCGACGTCGGGCGGCGGCAGGCATCGATCTTTACCGCTGCACCCGGCTTGCGCAATGCGTCTCGACGCTAGTTTTCCGAAGGGTTTTAAGCTTTTTCATTTGTACCCCTTGCTTATCAAGAGAAATATTTTATTTTTGGCTACCGACTCGAAGTGGTCAATGTAAAATATTTATATAAATCTTTACGGTGGTGGTGCAAAGATTTTATTAATATATTATTATCATCATCATGATTTTCAATGTAGATTAACAAGGTTATTAAAATTTTAAACATGTGGATTTTATACTAAAATATTCAATCCGGCGATATTTTATTTTAAACTTCGAGTAATTTTAGGGACTGTTATGGAGATGGAGATGTCACTCATTTCCATAATTGGATTTATTTATCCAATTGCTTTGCATTGGTGGAAGTGAAACTTTCGGGACGTTTTATTATTAAATTTAAAATTGGTTTCGTTATCGGTTATGCACTTGCAAATTTTACCATGCTCCAATCTGCGACAAGGGGGGGACGACGCCTTATATCTATCTAAATATTGAAAAAGACTGAGACCATTTAGCAAACAATGTCTAATAACTTGGGGTTTTAAAAATAAATTAGTATCGATACCTATTCAATCCCTTGTTCCCAAACGTTCAATTGCATAATTTAAACACGAAATGTAATCCATAATCACACCTTCATCAACGTTTCAATTTTCATAAAATAATTTTTCTGTACACAACCTGCATCAGTGGTTCGTGGGATTACAATTATAAATTTGTAATAAGCGCGTAAAAAATATCAATCAAAAATGGCTGAGGATATTTTGGAAAAGTGATTGGTACAGAAAGCAAGCAATCGAAGTGGAAATTTCTGTCACATTCCACGATATCATAAACCCACATTACCATATTTTTATATATCTGATACATTTTCTTCCGGCAGAAAATTGGGTAAAAGGACTTTCATGCATCACGTGAAGTTTGTTTTTTCGAAAGGAAATCCAGAGACTCGAGGAAACTATATTTCAAGCAAAAAAATGCTTGGTGGTTTCAATAATTTGTCTACTTGTTTCTGCAACTGGAAAAATCAGAAAATAAAATAAAAATTAATAAGCCGTGTGTGTGTGTGTCTCTCTAATTTATATTATTAAAATTTATTAGTGGTAAGGTCCAACAACATTTTAATTAAAACCAATTACAAGTGATATGAAATTTTTATAGACCATATATTTGTTTATTATTATTGAATGGCTTTTTTTCTAAGTGGAATCTGCAATTTTCTATTTCCCAACTTTCCTTATAACGAAGTTGGCTCCCAACCTGCAATAAAATGTTCCACTTCCAAGTTTTATGATTTATTTATACGCTGGTGGTTAATACTGCCAGCTCAGTACTATTTCTATTTTTTTTATATCGTATATTTGTTCAACATATCTGGGGTATGCATTTCTGTTACATCTTCATTGTTTAAGATTGCACTCGCAAATCAAAGACGCGTTGATGCAAGTACGCTATTAAAATATCCTTGATGAGCGTTGAGTACTCTTCGATTTTGTTTCATAATTGAAAACCAGGTCAACCGTATCTTAAGGGTTGTTTCATACTCCCTGTAATTAATTTTTTAAAGTACGTTTCCATCTTTAATGCTTTAATATTAATATACTTACGTAGCGAATTTCATGGTACCATCCTATTTGATTATTTTTTAAAATCTCAGATCAGTAAAGTCAAATAGTCTTTGAAAAAAATTGTAGTTCTGACCTGAATAATGAAATAAAAAAGAAGCATATAATTTCAATAACTTTATTCTTGTTAAATCGTTAATATACATAATATATAATAATAATTACATGATTAATAAAGAACCGGAATATGTAGTGACACCTGGCAGTTACTCTTCGAATCTGTATTTCTCGTTTTACCCAACGGAACCTGTTACATGCTTGAAACAGGTAACTTTTAATGTTACAACTCATTTTTAAATTTAGTGTAGATCATAAAAAAATACATCAATAAAAATATATGATGATAAAAATTGCTTGTCAGTTTTGCCTTACTTTGTATATCAAAAATTTGTTACATAAAAAAAATAAAACTGTAGCAGTTTTGTCGAGTTTTGTGGTTTTGTATCTCGAAACTTAAGTGTCATTTAGATTTACCCTCTGCTATTTATGTGACCACAGCTTTTGTAATACATTTAATAGTGAATAAAAGAGCCATTTTCAAATCTTGCTTTATAATTTACGTTCTGTATAACTATTAGAATTATAATCAATATAAATTTTAAATCGAATATTTAATAACAAGGCGCTCAGTTTCGCAAATAGTGATTGGTATTATATTGCACGGATCTGCTATTCATTCTAAGACCGCTACATTATCTTGAGCCTTAGCAACTATGTCAGTTGCAAATATAGTAAGTGCAATTTTTTGTTAGCCATCATGGTTGTGAGATTGGAAGGACGGTGATATTTTCTAAAAACTTAGATTTTTAGAACAGGCCAACAGATTACCAATTTAGCAAGATGATGTGCGAAAAAAATATTACACAATCGGTAAGTAAAAAGTCCAAAAATAACATCAAAAATACAAATGTGAAAAACTGCAAGTGAATTTAATAAATTCAAATAAAAAAACACTTCTGCAGAAAAATTATTTTAATTTTATCTTTTTATTAATTTAATTAAAATAATTTTTCTGCAGAAGAGTGTTCCTTTTTTTTTGAATTTAACATCAAAAATGTTAAAAATATTAAGAAAACGTTTGTAAAATAAAAGTAGAAAACATATCAAAAATTTAATATTACAAAGGCACTAAAAAAATTCAATTATGTTGATATTTATTTATTTAGAAATTAATAGTAGAAATCAAAATCTTTACGGTGTCATTAAAATGTTTAAATCATACTTAAACTATAAATTAATAGGCAGGCAATAGATTTACGTTTGTTGTTCCCATCAAATTCAAATAAAAACCAGAAAAACAGAAAAATTTTTACTTGAAATAACCACATCAGCATTGAAGAAAAAGGAAATTTTTAACACTTCTAAGCCCATAGCGTGGTTATTTGAAAATTAAACAATATGTATGATTAGATGGAACGCTATATACCTGCATTTGCACCGTTATATAAACCTTATTTCGTAATGCGAGATAGCTATGGAAATTGAATTTTGATTTAAATTTACGTCACAGAAATAAAAAATATCACAAAGAGAATTGAAACACTGCATATTGATATTAGAATAACTGCTTATCAATTTTCAATTAACCTACTAATTTAGAATTATTAATCTAACTGTATAGGTTCTATTTGCCAATTAAATATTATTAAAAAAAAAATTTGCTTTTCACTTCTTATCCACTATCATATCATCGACATAAAACATTTTTAATCTTGAGGTACATAATCAAAATTTAATAAACACAGTATTGTTTCCTATTAATTTAAAAATTTCGTAGCAGTAAAAAAGGATTTAAATTCAATTTATTGATGACAAGGAAACTTCTTAACAACTTCCACAGTTTTGTAACATCATTGGCGTACAAGTTATGTTATTTGTAATGGACAGGTTGGGACTGACAATATTTAAATTACCGGGCAACCCTTTTAAGCGGCCCTAGTCTTCAAGACATTTTTTAATATCAAAAGTACAAAATTTTATTTTACATTTTTATCAAACTTCAAAGCGAAATTTTTCAAATCCTCTCTTGCAAGACTCAGCTGAAGCATTGGGCCATTTTTTACGCTTACGCCATTCAAAAGCTAATTTTCCCAGTTTTGCGCATCCCAATGCATTATATTATATAATAAAACAAACTGTAAAATTTACTTTTTGACTACAACTTTTTTCTGTTTGTGATGCATTTCGATGAGAAGATTTTATTGCCCCATGAAGAATTCAATTAAATATGCTATGTCACTCTTTGTGAAGATTTGAAGTAAATATTTATTATTCTTCTTCCTCAAACTTCCTGGATTAGGCTAAAGCTTGTTCCGGCGTCTATCCAAATTTCTAATGCCCGTTTTCACCAACCAATTCCTAACGTCACCTTTAAGTCACTTTGCGACGTTTGGGACAGATCCACGAGCATTTTACTTTATTATTTCAAAAGGGCCAATATTGCATCAACTACATTTCACACATTTGTTTGCAGATTTGCAATAATTTTTTCTGCATTTTATCCTGACTTTTTAGGATAAATAATATTTTTGGGACGATCTCGGAGTATAATTTTAATCCGTCGCATTTTGCCTTCATATGTCCGTAAAAAATATCTGTGTATGGGCAAGATCGTTAATATATTTAAAAAAATGACGAAGTATTCCGGGCCGAGTTAAGATTCCTGAACTCGAAGGTTTAATATTAACTAAAGAAATTTCATCACTATTAGTCAGATGACATTAAAATGAGACTTTTGAGGTGAGATAGAACTTTGTAGGGCCTTTCTTCTTCTTTGTCAGCCCTTTCCGCCCACTCCTGAGCATCAGCCTCTTTCTCTAGGAGAAAGGTGAACAGCATTAAGACCCCACGGCTGCTTAAGTCCGGGTTGGGGAATTTGCCTGTAACCCTTTATTATTGTTGATGTTGGCAGTCATCAACTAAGGGCCTTTAATAAGCCTAAAATTTAAATTTAAAGATACTCAATTTTACCTTAGAAACAATTGGAAAGCCTGGGAAAGTATACTGATGTTATAAGTCATGCTTATTCTGGTGACAGTGTTACAAAGCTTTTACAGATCGCACTGAGTGACGTTCCTAGCTCTTAGAGCTTTAGTTTATATAGCTCAGAGATATTTTGAATGAATTTAACCTCTTCTCAGACTCCGTGGCTTGAAAATCCACTTTTTTGCGTTAATTTTAGCTTAGGGATATTTTTAATGAGTTTAACCTCTTCTCAGACGGCATAACTTGATGATCCACATTTTTAGGATAATTCTGACTCAGGGATATTTTTAATGAGTGTTATATTCAGCAATTTTGCCTATAAATGAGAATAATTGTCGATGAGCAAAGTGACAGCGTTAATGTAGCACTTAAATTCATTTCTTGTATTTGTTCCTTTGTTAAACCTATTCTTTACTACCTCATCTACCCCATTCTGCATTAGTAACATTAACTCGTCTGCACCATGTTGTCCTTTCGATTCCTCCAACAGTTTTTCTAGTTTTTTTTTGTACATCTCTTGATCTCGTTTGCTATTGAGTTGTATTATTCTAAATGGTTCAGATTAGGGATACATTCTTTTCCAATTTCCTCAGATCTTACGGCTGTTTTCTTATCTCCTTCTGAATTCTCCGCTCGATGTATGTTAAGTTATCATCGATATACACCCTCCTTCCGGACAACTTTGCCAACTTAAATTTATTTTTATTACTTCCATTTTTTTTCAAAATTTTCCATCTCAATAATATTTTCTTTACCTCCCACATTATAAGCCGTGGTTATCTTTACGTTGACATCCAGTTTATTCTTTAAGAAATCATCAATGCTATCCTTTAGAGGCTTCTGTTCATTTTCTTCCACCTGAATTCCTGACACGATCAGTCTGTTTTTCCTTTTTTCTTCTTCTGCAGTTCTAATTTGTATTCAACGACCCCTAATTGTTGTTCAAGTTCGTCTATTCCTTTATCCTTTAGTTCTATATCATTTTCCAAGCCTTCTCTAGTTTGCCTCAATCTCTCTCTTAGCATTTCCAGCTCCTCTGTTTGCATTTTGATTTGCTCCTGTAGCATCTTATTTCGTGTTTCACCTCAGCATTTTCCGTTCTTATTTGCTTATGATCTTTAGGAAATTCTTAATATCCTCAATTTTCTCATTTATCCCACTCTTTTTACTTATTTTGAAAAACTTTGATCTGATATCTATTTCCTCCTGTCTCACTCTTTTGATATAGCCCACTATGTGCCTTATGCTGTTTGTTTTTCTGTGTGCTTTACCTTTTATTTGTTCTCCTCTAAATTTCTCTTTGCTACACATTTAAATCCTCAGTAGTGCCACCTTCACTGTTGTAGTTAACTATACTAAATGTAAAAGTCTTTTTTAGTTTTGAGGTTGTGATTATGTTTTTTTAAGATACGTCTAACTAACAGTGGGATAATAATAATCTCTGTTAAAACTGGGTTTAGGAAGGGAAGAATATTCTGGTTGCCATCTTTTCAACTCACGAGAAACTTTATCCCTCTCTTATTTTGCAGTTTCATGTTTTCACAAAAATCATCTCGTTTGGGAGAAACTCGCATTGATCTGTAGCGAAGAGGAAGATAATTGATTTTTTCGGAATCCAAAATTTTTTTGTCTATGCAGAAATGCTTTCCTTAAACGTTATACACTTTGCTGTAAAATCAAACAATCTAACAATGAACCAAATTAGAGTTTCTCAAATAGATATTGCGGAAACCCAAAACTATTTACCCTTGCAACCAGAAAGAAGTACTGAGGGCACTTGCCCCCATCCCTCAACCGAAATTAGCTGCTTTTTAAATATTATTTTTATTTTCTGCCTGTTTAGGAAGTAGAGAAGAATATCTTGGCTACTGGAATAAAAAAAACCTGGTTACTGCACTGGGATCTCATTTGAAGAACAGACAGTTTTAGAAGCAGTTTAAATATTTTTAAAGAGCGTTGTGAGGGAGCTTTTGCTTTTTAATGTTTTGCGCTCCAGTAATGTGGTATTAGGGGGTATTCCGTACTCCTTCCCCTGGCTATGCAATTAATTTTTACCAAAAATAAATTGGAGATTTCAGCATATCTGTTATGTGGTCAAAATAACATTTTTAGTTATTATATCGCGGCAGAATCAGTTAATAATAGTAAATCTGTCACAATTTTGAAAAAGTTTAGCAGTGTGGGAATAGAAAATATACCTACTCCCATTTAGAATAGCAAGCGCTCCGGCTCTGTATAGGCTTAAATTATAATGCTGCAAGAGGCATTAAAGATAATAGTTATGTCTTGGGTTCCACAAAACTTAATCCAGTTCTAATGTGCTCACACCATCAATTGTCAAGAATTGTCACTTTATATAATTGTACAATTCTATAAATTTTCAAAATTATATTATATTATACTCGAGGTAACTATTATAATTTAGGTTAATAATCTTCTTAATTGGTGTTAATTTTGGCGAAATTTATTAAAATTTTAAATATTCACATATTACATATTTAATTTTTAATGGAAAACTTTCTATCGGTGACTTTTCTATTGCAAATATCAAAGGAACTTTTAAGATACGTAGCTATCAAAGATTTTAAAATTACATTTTTCTAGTAAATTTTCCTCCCTGATGCACAATTTGATACTTTCATCGTTTGATATAAAAGCGGGTAGTTACCCATACATATATTTTCAAAAATTCCAAAAAGGATAAACTGAAATTGCTACAAATTTGAAAACCTTTGAAGGTAAACATTTGCCAAGATATCATCATAAAATCTGTAATTACTATTTTCGTGAACTTAAGCATTGCGAAAGACAATCACAGGGGAGCCCAATAACATATTTAGCTGCGGACCTTAAAAAGCCTAGATCCACTACTGGAGTAGGTGCCCGAGATCATTTTGGAAGCTTGTGTTACGAATTCTGAATCGAAATTATTATGTACCAATACATTACACATGAATTGTGAAAAAATTGATTAAATTGATAACCTTTAGATATGAAAATGATTTTTAATATTATCGTTTTAAGTTAAAAACGTATAAAATTTGTTATCTCAAAACCAGTTCGTAAATTTAAATAACAAGTTGATAATGGTAACCATGAACTTTCTAATTCTAAATTTATCTTTAGTTACACTTGAATCGTGTTGTTGTGTGGCCGATTCGTCAACGATTTTACAATGGCTTCGCAATGCAAACCATTTGATTCGAATTGCATGACTTTAACAAGATTTGTGTTAGCCGAACAGAAAAATTATCCAGAAGCCACAGGAGACCTTACGCAACTTTTAACAGCTTTGCAAACAGCCATCAAAGTTGTAAGCTGTGCTGTTAGAAAAGCTGGAATAACGCAGCTGTATGTATGTAATTAAATACATGATAAATATTTATTCGTTAATTAATTTTAAATACATCAAAATTGTTTTTGTTGAATGAATGAATTAACTAAAATTAAATTAACGAGGTGGGTCAGTGGCGTATCATCGGTGTGCTGGACTGAAACCCTAAAAATTATCCAAGTGGAAATAAACGTTTTCAATTTCCTTCATAAATTTTAAATTTATCAAACTCATACAGGAAAATTATTGAATCGTATCAGCTCTAGTTTAATTTCCTTATGTTAATGAAAGTCGACTGCATTCAACACTATGAATAATCTCGTCGATCTTGATTTCACTCTCCAGTTAAGTTAATCCGACCAACCTATGTATGTATCTGTGTTTTACGTTTTCGCTTCGATGTTTTTTAACGAAAATTTTATTTCCGTCATCACTATGACCATAGTGGAGTCTATTTAGAAAAAAAAACAATTTTCAAATATGCCGCAGAAATTTTAGTAGATATTTTGTCATTTTAGATTTGGAACTGTCGGTGAAACCAATGTCCAAGGGGAAGAAGTAAAAAAGTTAGATGTCTTGGCCAACGACTTGTTCATTAACATGCTTAAAGCATCATTTACGACATGTGCTCTAGTATCGGAAGAAAACGAGAAGCTCATTGAAGTAGAAACAGAACGACAAGGAAAATACATAGTTGCGTTTGATCCTTTGGATGGCTCGTCCAATATCGATTGTTTAGTCTCAATAGGGTCAATTTTTGCCATTTTTAAAAAGGAAGGCAACGAAGTGCCCTCATTAAAAGATGCGTTGCAACCTGGAAATAAGGTTGTTGCAGCAGGTTACGCTTTGTACGGAAGTGCAACAATGATGGTACTTTCGATTGGTAAAAATGGCGGTGTGCACGGATTTATGCTCGATCCTTCTATTGGTGAATTTATTTTAAGCGATCAGAACATGCAAATTCCTAGTAGAGGTAAAATTTATTCTATTAACGAAGGATATGCGTCGGAATGGGATGCATCTGTAAGAGAATATGTCGAATCCAAAAAAAATCCCGCCAAGGGTAAACCTTATGGAGCTAGATATGTAGGATCTATGGTGGCTGATGTACACAGAACGATTAAATACGGGGGAATATTTATATATCCAGCAACTACATCGTCCCCAAAAGGAAAGGTAATGGTTTTATAAAATTTATTTAAACGGTGAAAATATAAAAATTTTAATTTTAGTTGAGATTACTTTACGAGTGCATTCCAATGGCGTACTTGATTACGAAAGCGGGTGGATTAGCTTCAAATGGTCGTATTTCAATTTTGGATATCCAACCCGAAACTATTCATCAACGCAGTCCAATATTCTTGGGATCAAAAGATGATGTACAAGATATGCTTGGCGTTATTGCTAAACACAAACAATAATTTTGAAATGTACACAATATTTTGGTATTAAACAAAACAACTTTTCTACATATTACAATACATTTTAAAATCTTACATTATTCATTCTGAATATACAGGAGGGTATTATTGATTAATGAAAAATTCTTAAAAGCGTTTATTTTGTTCTGGGAATCCCAATTGCAGTTACCTCCTTCATAAAATTTTCAATACCTAGTATGTGTGTTCTATAATACGCTTGCATGCTATACACAATTAAAAATATTCACTCAAATGTAGAAACAACGTTCGTCCAGTTGTAATAAACGCGCTATTTTATTTCGAACGGAAGTAACTAACATATCCACGTCTCACTTCAAGTATTATTTTGTATCCAAACACGCCAACTAAAATGCTTGACCAAGAATTAAAACTGTGAAAGATTCGTCAGTACATTAGTTTGTTTATAAACAAGCTAAAGCCAAGTTTTTTCTCACGCTTTGAGATTTTCCTCAGTATATAGAACACCAAACACACTTCCATGTAAAATTCCAACTTTTCACGTGTTGTAGTAATGATTGAATAATTTAATTACTCAGTATAAAGTTTCTAGCCAATGTGAAGCAAAATTGCGTCTCTGTTCTGAATAGAGCTACAAAGCTTTTGATCTCGAGTTGACATAAATTGAGAATTGGAAACAAGGAATTAATTATTGCAATTGTAGGACAAGTGAAAAAATACAGCCTCTATGATTTCCCGATCTTGTTGTGTTAATATGCATATGAAAATTGTTGCACTCTACCATTCCTATATCGGTGGTTTGGTTTCGTAAATTTTGAAGAGATATTTATCCCTTATCGTCATCACTAGATTTTTGCCGTTATTTTTTGTATTTGCAGATGTTATCATATGCTCTCGGGGAGCCTGAAACCCTAGAGAGCGCGTCCCCAGGTGGCGGATAGGGGAATGCCTCTCAGATATGAGTGGTAGGAGTGAAATCAAATAGCTCCCGCGGACCAAACAGGTACTTCGCAGCGTCTGTCCCATATTGGGCGGCTGCAAACAGCGTCTGTTCCCCATGTTAGGGGCGGCTGATTTAACGGGGTCATTGACCCCCTCCTAAGTCAAGGTGAGGGAAGTCGCGCCGATGACTGCATGGCGTCCGGGAGTAAGCGGACGTCTCAGCGATAACATCCGTAGCACCATGATGAGTGATGTGAAAGATTTAACGTTTACGGTGCAGGGGTCCGGATCCCCAGTACCGGTCGGGTGTGGTGGCAAGCGAGTGGGCTCCCCCCGACCGTCATCCAGCGACCGCTCAGATGTCCCGGCGAGCAGCCAGGCTGGGGCATCCGGTAGTGCTACTGGCGAAGAAAAAATCTCGGTACAGCAGGGGACTTCTAAAGTCCCGGAAAGTACTGCGGGGGTTTCTACTAGATCCCGAAAGAAACCCCAAGTAACGTTGGTCATAGCGCCCGTCGGGGGGAAGAGGTCCGGAAGTGACTCCAAATCCGGGGGAGCTTCGGGCCAAAACCCTTTCGACGAGGCGTTTATGAGAAGCGTGAAGAAGGCCGTACCAGTGGGGGGCCCTGCAAAGCCCCACAAGAAACGGCAGAGGAGGTGGCGGAGGAGTTATCAAAAGCTCTAAAAGAGCACCCCCGAGCCACTCCTTCAATTCGGTCGGCGGCGGAAAAAGCCGTCAAAATCTTGCGGCGGCCGTCCATTGGGAGTGCGCGCGCCTCGGATGAGGATCGGCAGATCCTGCAGCTCCGGCAGGAGATTGATAGGCTGAGGGATGTGGTCGTGTGCCAGGGCGACATAATCCGCAAAGAGGCGAGAGTCGCTGCGGAGCGTGTCGAGGCTGCGGCCATATCTAGGGCGGAGGCGCTTATCGGTGCGCTCTGCCGATTAGAGGAAAGGATGGACGCGCTCGCGGCGGGACTTCGGGAGTCTCGAAAAGTCCAGGCGGTTCAGCGACTTGATGAAGACTCCCGGGCATTGGTGAGCGAGCGCGGTTCGTCGGTCCCCATCCAGCAGGAGGAAGAGGTGTCTCGGCGGGGGGCTTCTGGCTCGTTGGCAGCTTCTACAGCTGCCGAAAAGGGTCCCTCGCGCAAAGAGACATTTGCAACTGTGGCGGCAAAAGATGCCGCCAAATCTGCGCCCAGAAAGGATGGGGGCGCTTTTGTCGATGGGGACGGCTTCCAGGTCGTCGGAGGGAGGAAGCGGCGAAAGACGCCTATAGCGAAGGCGACGACCCCCAAGGCTACTAACAAAGCACGGGGGAACCAACCGCCAAGGCCCGAAAAGCTCTCCGGGAAGGACGTGAAAAAGCCTCGCACCAAATGCGAGGCTGTCCTGATAACCACCACCCCGGAGAGTTATAAAACGGCCTATCAAAAGGTACGGGGCGTTTTGACCGCCCCTAATTGTGAAGCGCGGATACGCGCGCTTCGCAAAACCAAAGAAGGGCACCTCCTTGTCGAGGTAAACAGAGGGGGAGGCAGTGCGGAGCAGCTTTATAGGGAGCTCCAGCTGCAGACCTCTCTTCCCGCGCGTCTCCTAACTCGGAGGGCGACGCTGGAGATAAGGGGCCTCGACGAGAGGCCACAAAGAAGAAGGGGTTTCGCTGGCGTCCGCCGGGTTCTTGGCGACGACTCGGCGGCGGTCACGGTGATTTCGGTGACACGTGATCGCCGTGAGGAAGGAAGGCGGTCGTCCAGGTCCCGGAGAACCTGGGGCAGTAAGGTCGTAGCTGGTAGGTTTCGTATCGGACCTATCAGCGGGTGTCGGGCCGCGTATAAGCAGCCCTCGAAGCAGAAATGCTATAGGTGCCTACAATTTGGGCACCTTTCGAGGGCGTGCAAAAATGCGGACGTGTCCGGGAATTGTTTCCGTTGCTGGCAACCCGGGCACAAAGCAGGCTCCTGCAAAAATCCCAGGCAGGAGCCAAAAAGTAGGCCAGCAGAAGCTGCCCCCCTGCCATCTCGGAAAGGGGGAGAGGATGAAGGGGCGGGCAAGTCAAAGCCCGCACCTTCATTAAAAAAGGGTAAGGAAGCCGGCGCAGGAGGAGGACCTGTCAAAAAACCCAAGGGTGGTTAAGGTCCTCCAAATAAACCTCAATAATGCGCGAGCGGCCCAAGACCTTCTCCTGGCCACCGTCAGAGATTGGCGTACTGACGTGGCCATAATCAGCGAACCAAATCGCGTCGATCTTCCGAATTGGTTCGCTGACACAACGGGCACAGCTGCTATCCTTGTGCCCCCCCCGCTGCAAGTCAGTGACAGCGGGAGCGGAGAAGGTTTTGTTTGGGTCGAGGTGGGCGGCGTGCGGCTGTACAGCTGCTACTTCTCCCCCAATCTCGGGGAAGAAGTACTTCAAAGCAGGCTGGATAGGCTCCAGGACACCATGGGAGCCTGCCCACGCCGCACCATCCTGGCGGGCGATTTCAACGCCAAGTCGCCGGAGTGGGGCTCCCCTCGCACGTGCCCGCGAGGGGAATACCTCACAGAATTCTTTTCGGCGTTGGACATGGGGGTGTGCAACCTAGGCACAATCCCAACTTTCTCCAGGCCGGCCACGGTCAATCGTGCAGGGTCCGAATCCATCGTGGACCTGACCGTGGCGTCTGCCGACCTACTCGGAGGCGTCCAAGACTGGCAAGTTTTGGACGCCGAATCGCTAAGCGACCACCGCTATATATCTTTTGTGGTGGAAGGCGGCGAGTAGGCCCAGCAAGTCACCTAGAGGCTGGGCAGTCGGCAGACTGAGCCTGGATAGGCTGCACACCTCCCTGGATCGAGAGATGGAGGGTTGGGGCGGTGGACGCCCGTGGGCTTACGGAGGCGTTGACGCGCGCTTGCAATGCGTCGATGCCAAAGAGAGTCGACGGGCGGCCCCCGGTTTACTGGTGGAACGACCACATCGCCGAGCTGCGAAGAAAGTGCCAGGCCGCAAGGTGCAAATACCAGCGCATGCGTGCCAGGCACGGCGAAGAGGGAGCTGAACGTCATCTACAGCTCCTGAGGACCGCCAGAAGAGAGCTGCGCTACGAGATCAATAGTAGCCAGCGCGCAGCTTGGCAAAAAATCATCGAAGATGTGGATGCCGACGTGTGGGGAGTGGGGTATAAGATTGTAGGAAAAAAACTGGGTCGCACAACTATCCCGGGCCTCACTCCCCAAAGGATCAGACACGTGGTGAGTACACTTTTTCCCAAACCACCACGGCACGTCGGCCGAAGACCTTCGTGACACCGGTGGACCGGTATCCCCCCCACACCTGGACCAGGAAAACAGGGGAGACGAATTTTATCTAGTCTCCCGGAAGAGTTGCGGGCGGCGATTCAAAAGACGCCCGCAAATAAGGCTCCCGGCCCTGACGACATCCCGCAGAGGTCGTGAAGGAGGCGGCCACCAGGCACCCGGAACCGTTCCTCGGGCTTTTCAATCAGTGTCTGAGGACGGCGTCTTCCCGGGTTGCTGGAAGAAAGCCAGGCTCGTCCTGATCAGGAAGGGCAATAAACCTAGATTGCCCTTCTTCCTATAGGCCCATTTGTCTCCTGGATCACTCCTCCAAACTTTTGAGAGAGTGATCCTGGGCCGATTACAGGGCGAGCTAGAACGGCTCGGCGGTCTATCGCCGAACCAGTACGGCTTTCTAAAATCAAAATCAACGGTGGACGCTCTCACGACCATAAAGGCCATCGCGGAGGATGCCAGGGAAGGGACGTGGAGGACGCGGCGTTTATGCGCGATGATCACCTTGGACGTAAAGAACGCGTTCAATACGGTCAGGTGGGAGCGCATAAACAAAGCGTTGAGGAATTGGGGTGGCTGCGTACCTGAGGAGGATAATTTCTAGTTATCTCTCGGGTCGCAGCCTCCAAATAGATGAGGCCCTGTTAAGGGAAGAGGTGGCGATCGCGTGTGGTGTGCCGCAGGGCTCGGTGCTCGGCCCCACCCTCTGGAACATCTCCTACGACGGCGTGCTGCGCTTACCACTTGCGCAGGGGGTCAGCATAGTGGGCTTCGCCGACGATCTTACGCTCGTGGTCGTCGGTAAAGAGGTGGCCGAAATTACATCTTCGGCCAACCGCTCCATCCAGATAATTTCCGATTGGATGGAGGAAAGAAGCCTCGCACTCGTGCCGGAGAAGACAGAGTTTCTGTTGTTTTCCGGTAGGAGAAAGCTGGACCCAGCCGTCATCCAGATGGGTGGAATTTCCATCTTTCCGGCCGACACTGCAAAGTGCCTTGGTGTCACTTTTGACAAGGCACTGTCTTTTCGCCCCCACATCTGCGCGGTCGCCAAAAGGGCCGAAGAGGTTCTCGGCGCTCTGACCAGGCTCATGCCTAACATCGGTGGGCCTAAGGCCAGCAGTAGGAAGATCTTGGGCTCCGTAATCCACTCCATCTCGCTTTACGGAGCCCCCGTATGGGCGGATGCGCTGAGGTACGATTCGTACCGCTTACAGCTCCAGCGCATCCAGCGGAAGGTGGCTATACGTACCATCAGCGCCTATCGCACTATTTCCACAGATGCGGCGCTGGTGTTAGCCTCCATGCCCCCCATACATCTGCTGGCGGAAGAGCGCCGAGACAATTACCGGGCCGATAAAGCCCAAAAGGCTGAAAACCGGCGCCTCCTTCAACGGAGGTGGCAGGAACTGTGGATGGAATCCGGTATGGGGAGGTGGACATACACCCTCATACCGGATTTGGACGTTTGGGTGGGAAGACCTTCGGAGAGCTGAATTTTCATCTCTCACAGGCCCTATCCGGCCACGGATGCTTCAACGAGTATCTACAGAGGATGGGAAAAGCAGCAAACAACAGCTGCTTTTACTGCGGTGAAATCGACACCGCAGAACATACCATCCTCCGTTGTAGCGAGTTCGTGGCCGAGAGATCCGAATTGGAGGCCAGGCTCTCCGAAAGGTTATCTCCCCAAAATTTGGTGGGGCTCATGCTGCTCTCCAGCGAGAATTGGAGAGCTGTAGACTTGTACGTCAACAGCATTCTCTCCAGGAAAGAGCAGTATGAGCGGGATCTGCAGCGGGCCGAGAGGGCCGTGCAGTAGCTGGGCTGCATTTGTAGCAGCGCCCCATTCGGGGTCCACACGCGGGGCACGTGTTAGTGTGAATAACAGGTACACGTGCCCCAAGCGTGGAAATAGGGAGGGGGTTTTAGTGGGTAAGAATCCCACACTACCACCCCAATAACATCGGGGTGGTGTCTTTTGAAGATTTCCCCTTCCCTCTAAAAAAAAAAAAAAAAAAAAGATGTTATCATATGATTTTTCGAGTCGGCCATCAGCTAAATAGAAATTAGTGTTTATAATTAAAAAAAAAACTCAACAATAAAATTACTTCGCTTTTGAAACTTAAATTTTGCTCCATCATAGAGCTAACGCCTCCTTCTCTGATGCCACATATTGTCCTTGCGGTAAGGTTGAGTAGGGGGACCTAATATTTAATGTGGAACTTATTCTTTAACATATATTTCTAATTACTAATTTTAGAGAATTTTAAACCTAACGCTAGATTCTCCCAAATTCAAAATAATAAGTAATAAAGTTAAAACAAGACTATTTCCCGCTCCCCCAGGAAGAAAGGAAGTTAAACCCATTTTTTCATGACATTTTTGTTGCTATAGATCATTTTAAGCCACAAAGCTCCCCCTACCCCTCACAACAAATTTTTGAATGCCTTGGAGGAAGAGGTTGACGACTTTGTAATGGTTGCTATACTTCATATGATTTTATAATCGCGTTTTTAAAACATCGGCAGAGAAATTTGGAAAAGAATTGCTAGCTTTAGAACCGAGAATGAATTTTACAATTATTCTCAGTTGCTTTAATGAACTATTTTAAAAAACACTTTAGAATTCAGATACTATTATTACAACGTCGTCGTCAATTATTAAGGTTATAAGTGTTGAGTATTGGGGTCTCCGGAAGAGCTCGAACCCCCTAGGAACTTCCAGAATGTTTCTATGATTCGACCACAAAATTTGTTGCTTCTGTTGAATCTACAAAATCAATTTCCAATTAGTAAATAGTATTGCATTTCTTAACAAATAAAGAATCAAAAAAGGAGCTCCTTCTGAGAACACGAAACCTTTAATTAAATGCTAATTGATTAATTTCATAACAAATGTTGGTTATATTTCAGAACCCCCGCATATTCCGCTTTTAAGAAGAGAATTCAGAAAATCTCTGGGGAATACATAATACTTAAAAGACTGGCGGTAGGTTTATTTGCAATGTTTAAATTAAAATGGTTAGAAGTGCAGCGAAACATAAATGTACGTTGCAATAACCAAATTTGAGTAGGAACAAATTCGTTTTATTTAGAAAATTGTATTACTTGATTGCTAAAAGCTAATGAACTAAAAACAAACTTTCTCAACTTTTTTAACAAAATGATTGAAATCGCACTCAACTGTGGTTATTGCTTTCACCAAAGTTTTATGTTTTGCTACACTTTGATTTCAAAATTGCTAATCCATCGTACATATTTATCTTGCACTCCTTCATTAATGTTAACTACTAAGTAAAAGAAATTAAAATGACAGGGTTTTTCTCTAAACTTTGTTGTCAACAATTTGATCACCCCCATCATAAACTTTGGCTTCATCCAATTATAATAACCAAGCCACTTAAACGCAAAAAAGTGTTCAGCTGTTAAAGTTCAAGTTCAAACATAGTTTTTTATCGTAATAAACGGTAACTTTCGTTTTACTTATTACCCCGATTATCCAGATTGCCTATGGTCCCAGTTAGTACGGATAAACAAGGTTTATTGTAATTACAAAATCTATTTTAAGGGAGTTTTTTTATGAACAGTACATCCAGATCAGGACTTATCATTAAACGAAAAGAAAAGAAAAGAAAGGATGCGATAGGCATCAAAATGGGTTATTACAAAATATGAGCAGTTGGTATTGGAGAACAAAATTTTGATTAATTACTCAACTAAAGCCCATTTTACACTATACAATTTCTTGAATCATTCTGGGTATAAATGAGTTTCGAGTTTGTGCACATTTCACAGAACACGGAGTTGGTTCAGTCGTTCAGATTCATAGCTCACGCCTGGGAAACGTGGGTTCGAATCTCGAGTCGATCGGTCAATTTTCGCCGGTGTTCCGTGGTAGATGGGGTGCCACGTAAAGCAGGAGACCCAGTGTACGGTAGCTGAGCTTCCGTATGCTGCGGTTCGATTCCACGTTAACAATGTAGGTCCACTCGAACGTTTGCAATGTGCTTCCGCTGGCGTTGTTGCGCTGCTGCTTCGGTGCGGGCTAGACTGTACGACAACCGACGACCTGTCTCCTTGGTCCGGAATGCGTGATGCTGTGATGTTCGCACACCTTCCGGACCTGCCTGATTGGCTTACGCCTTTCCAATCCCACCACCACGCGATCCAAGGACACACGTCCTATCCAATGAAGGAGGTATGGGGCATAGCCCGGTACTCCATAGTGCCATTATGACAAGACAAGGCAAGGCACATTTCACACTTCGTTCTGTTCAGAAATTGTACAATTTTTTATTCAAGAAATTGTCTAGTGAAGATAATTTTCACATTCCCGAGTAATGATTCACTTTACTATCTTGTAAAATAATAGAAATTATATATATTATTAACCTTTGAAATTAATATTTGATTAATAATATTTAATATTACAAATAATGTTTCATTTTATTGTTCATTTAACCTTCTAATTTTAAAAAATTTGAATCAAATTGTAAAATAATATACTATTATTATATAGAAATTCATTTCAACACACATATTTTTTAAAAATAAACACAAAATTATTTAAATATTTTTAAATGAAAATTAGTTTTTCGAAATCCGAATCTTAGTTTTATACCAGCAAAAATCAAATGAGTACGTAAATCAAATTCTCAAATTATTTTAAATTTGTGTATGATTTTCATGATCAAAAATTGTATGTATCAAAATTACAAAACCTGTTTTGGAATTCCTTTAATGAAATATCTAACTAGGAATCTTAGTAGATAGCCAAAATTGATGAAAAAATTGACTTACGTTATTTTAATTTACATCGAAAGGATACCACCGAGTATTTACTACTTGAATAAATATTTCGCAACTAAGAAAACTATAAACAAATGTGATAATTCTTACATTTACATGAATTAAGTCATACTTGAATTTAAAATAATTTGACTGCATTATTTTCGATTCGTTTAATATTCAAAAACATGTACACTCTCGATTATTTAAATTTTTCTAAGATTCTACAAATAAATGATATAAAATACAAATTAGATACTTGATTTGGTCATGATTATTGCTCGTAATTGAAACAGCTTCCTTTTGGTATAACAATATTTTTAAAAATAAGAATAATAATTATATTTTGTACAATATAATGGCACTTTTTGTCCAAATTTATGGAGTGTAACATAGAAGTAGACAATATTCAAGAAATTTAGAAAGTTTTCAGCTTCTTTTGTTTAAACAAGAAAATTTGTATGTTCTTCGGACGTAAAGTGTATTTTTAGCCCTTTACATGAATGTAACCTTAGTTTCTAGAAGCTCGGGCTTCAACCTTTAGGTTAAAACTGCCACCTGACGCCCTTAGTACATAAATAATTAAAAATTCTTTTCTTTGAGATAAAAGCAGTAGCGGATTCATCATCGGGAGTTCGGTGGCCCAAGGCAGAACTAGGGGCTTCATATCAATGTCTGAACTCCAAATTCAAAACTGAATTTGTATTCAATTGTCAATTTACATTATATTTGAATTCTGCGACTTTAGAGCCCATGAATGTTTTTGCACCAGCCCCATCAGTGCTAGATCCGCTACTGGATAAAAGTCAATAAATTAATATTTTCTACTGTATTTATTATCAATTTTGGTAGTTTTACACAGAAGTGTGGCACACAAAATGGATCTGTGTAAAATAACCCGGATATGTGATTTTCTTTACTTAATTATCAAAAAATATATACATCCTTTAGCTTTTTCTTTGCAGCAGTTTAAAACTATCAGACTGTAGCCTAGACTACATTAAAATTCCTAGGCTAAAGCTCGCCTCACACAAGGCTTGCTTTTGCTGCTGGTTGTATCGTTATGCACAAACACGCTTGTAACCAGACAGCAGACGATCAACTATTTGCATCGTCGTACCGGTGGCATTCGTGTTTACGAACTTTATTAGCGCTTATAACCATCAGTATATCCAGCAACACCCAACAAGCAAAATAGTTCGTGTTCCATCACAAAACCAGCATGAAAATAAGCAAGCGACCCAGCACGTGACGTCACTTTCCATCATGGCCGATCGATTACAAGCGTATTTGTGCATAACATTACCTACTCGCTGCTGGAAAACCAGCAGCAAAAGCAAGCCTTGTGTGAGGCGAGCTTAAAATCAGTCTGATAATTTCAAATTTCTTAAAAACTGATGCAGAATACAAGCTAATATTAGGTTTGAACTAGAACAGATGCAAATTTATCAAGAAATATTTCAAAAATAAAAATAATTCAAGGACGTCGATTGCTTATTTTGTATGCTCGTCAAGCTACAGAAAATATTGAATAAAAGCTAAAACTTGTTACACCCCTACCTCTGTAACTTCAGATAGAGTCAAACAAGAAACCCTAATGTTTTTCGTTTTAACTACTCAATTATCTATAAATTTCCATATAGAACAACCTTACAGCTCTAACTTCTTCTGTGGTACTATAATCATAAGGTTGTTCTATGCAGAAATCAAATCTAGTTTAACTCATCTGTAAATTTTCAGATAAATAGGAAAAAAGATAAACATCGAACACTGTAATTTAAGTGTATTGGCAAAATTTGAAAAAAAAAAAATGGTTTTATGACGCTGTTTTTCAGAAACATGAGCTAAAACAATAGCTTAGCAATATTATTTCATTACATACTACTTCAAACCTAATATAATAAATTTAGGTGTTTCTTTCCGATGCCAGAATCAAGAAAAATACAACATTCAAGTATTACTACACAAGAGTTTTGAACAATAAATCTTCTTCAAACTCAAAAAGATCAACTATTTCCTGCTACATTAGTTTTAGAATTTGAATTCTTTTTATCTCTTCCGATTACATTAATTTACAAAAAACTAACCTGAACGGGTTCAAAAGCAAACAACACTTCCAAATTATAAACTATAATGACTTTAGTTTGCATGTAAAAATTATCAACTTACACTTTAAATTTTAAATAATAAAACATATTTCAAGCAATGACAGGATTTGGATTCAACGGAGAAAAAATGTTTACAAACTTCTTCAAACTCCATTTCTTTTTGCTTGAGTTCTGTAAGGAATGCATGATCTGCATGCTTGTCTTTCAATTGTGCCATGTACCTGTTAGCCACCTAAAACAAATAGTTTAAAATTTAAGCAATAAAATTAAGAATAAAATACTTCTGGCCCCTTGCTGGTGTGGTACGACAACACAACTAAATTTATAAGCGTGTCAGGATTATTGGAATCCTTATCTAATGCTTCATTAAGAGCAGCTTCAGCTTCCTCATACTTCATTTGACCAATAAACGTGACGGCTTGTCCATTTAACAAAATCGGAGTGGAACCATACTTGTCAATTAAATCCTGGTAGATGTAATAAGCATCTTGTAGTTTATCACCTCCCTAAAATTTAGAAACTAAAACGAAAAGCACTACATCGTTTGAAACTCCTACAATTGCAATATTAACCCAAGCTTGGGCCAACTGTGTTAAAGTTGCATCGTCATCTTTATCCTGCATTTCTTTCAACTTCTTTTTAGCACAATCAAGTCTGTTTAATTTTAATAAGATATCCAGTATCATGTATTGAGCTTCCAATGATTCAGAATTGTGCAAGACTTTGTATGCAGATTCATAATTTCCATCGTTAATGTAGATAGTTCCAGCTACTAAAATTAAGGTGTCGTTATCGCTCGTGTAACTGGACAACTTCTGTTCGAGTTGGATAATAATATCGGAACGTTTCTGTTTATTGGATAAATACTCCGCAAGGAGCTTTAGCGGTTGTATACTTTGAGGTGAAGCACCGCTAATTTCGTCCAAAACAACTAGAAATTTGTTTTGTGCCATGTAAGCCCTGTAAGTGAACAAGTCACGTTCGTTGGCTACTTCAGCGGATGATGGCTACAATAAAATTACACTGTAAAGTGAAAATTCAACGAAATTATGTACCTTTTTCAATTTCTGCGTTTCATTAATGCATTGTTGATAGTTTCCTATGTAGAAATAATTTCTAATTTCGAATAATTCGTCTACATCTTGCTGCTGACGTGCCATTTTGACAATGAATAATTGTGTGTCAAGAAAGTTAGGTTAGAAAATCGATAGCTCAAGGTTTCTATGTACAGAGGGTTGTAACATAACTGTTACAATTTTAAAACTGAGTTTTTTGAAAGAATGTATTAAGATGATGCAAAAACCATTATAAAATGTTGATAAAAATACAAAAGAAAGTTTTAGCCAATTAAACAAAAAATTTACGTAAATTACGTTATAATCATATCCCATGAAGATGGTAAAAAGAGAATAAATGAAGTGAAAAGTTGGAAGCATTTTTTTGTTAAAATCATTTAAGATTGATGTTTTATTTTACTGTATAATCATCATTATTGTAAATAAAATGGAAAGGAACTTAGGAGACTTTGGAAAACTTCGGTCCATTAAAATACAAAGAAATTGATGGAAATGAAGCCGATGAAGGCATTACTATTCTACAAAAGATCCTGAACCAGTTGAATAGTTTGTGCAAAGTTGTGGCAGAACAGGAAAAACGTTTGCATGTCTTCATGAAGAAACAACAGCAAATAAATCACAACATCCACACTTTGCCCAGTTGAACCGTTCTTGGAGAATGTTTTTAGTAAGTAAAGCGCTTGTCAAACCGCTTGTAGCGCCCGGAGCGGAACGTAGCGAAGAGTGCGGAAAATGGGTTTTGGAAAACACAACTACGTCAAGACTGGGATTCATTTTAGAAGTGAATTTTTCCGAAATTTGTTGACCAACCACAAATTTTATTTTTATTTGTTAATTACACCCTTATCTTTCATAATTCGCTCTAAAAACCGAGATTCTGGTATCTTTACTGTCGCCACAACTTATTTTAGTTTTGATGGGCGGGGTTACAGTTTAAAAGAGCCAATGAGTAAATTACATTGTACATACATTTTTAAGGTGTTTTTCCAAAATTTGTGAACAATTTTGGAATAATTAGACCTTCATCTTTCATAATCCACTTTAAAATGCTCAAAATCGGAGTTCAGGTTTTTCATCGTCTCCGAAATGTGGCAATCAAAGTGATTCGCCATCCTCAGATATACACTGACTTTGCTATAACTATGATCCAAACTAATCGATATTTTTGTAAGAAAATTGTGATATAATAGTTCGCTATGCCACGGCTAGATGAGGTGAAAATAAATAGAAATTTGGATCCCCGAAGATGTTCTTTGCCATATTTTTTTAAATAATTCTAGAGCAAGTTTTTTCTGGTTGCTAAATCACTTTTGAAAATGAATTAATTAATTATTAAATATAACAATGGTCACTGTGTATCTATCCTTCCGTAAAGTACTTCTCAGCGATCAATTTTTTTGCTAACTAAAAAAAAATTTAATTTAAATTAATTTATTATTATTAAATATAATAATGACCTACCCCATATGTAGCACACAATAAATTGATGCAATATTATTCAATATTGGCAATGTAGTAACATAGATTACAATATTGGTACAATATAGCGCCAATATAGTGATGCGAACCTTTCGCAATGTAGTAAACATTACAATATTCGGGCAATATTGATTTTCATTATAGTGGCGCAATATTGCCACAATATAGCGCAAAATATTGGTTTACTATTGATTTACTATGTACAAACAATATAATGGTGTGAACAATTTTCAATATTGTGCCAATGTAGTAAGTAAATATTGAGGAAATATTGATTTACAATATTGCGCCAATATAGTAATGTGAATATTTTACAATATAGATTTTCATTATAGTGGTGCAATATTGTTACAATATAACACAAAATATTGGTTCACTATTGATTTACTATGCAGAGACAATATAATAGTGTAAGCAGTTTTCAATATTGTGGCAATGCAGTAAGTAAATATTGGGAAATATTGATTTACAATATTGCGCCAATATATTTAGTAATATGAATATTTTACAATATTGATTTTCATTATAGTGGTGCAATATTTTCACAATATAACACAAAATATTGGTTTACTATTGATTTATAATGTAGAGACAATATAATGATGTGAACAATTGTCAATATTGTGGCAATGCAGTAAGTGAGTATTGGAAAAATATTAAATTACAATATAGCGCCAATGTAGTAATGTGAATAATTTTCAATATTAATTTTCATTATAGTGGCACAATATTGTCACAATATAGGACAAAATATTGGTTTACTATTGATTTACTATGTACAGACAATATAATGGTGTAAACAATTTTCAATATTGTGGCAATGCAGTAAGTAAATATTGAGGAAATATTGATTTACAATATTGCGCTAATATAGTAATATGAATATTTTGCAATATTGATTTTCATTATAGTGGTGCAATATTGTCACAATATAGCACAAAATATTGGTTTACTATTGATTTACAATTGAAGGTGTATAAAAGTTTGATAAGACCAGCAGTGACGTATGCGTCCGAAGTGTTGTGCATGACTAAGAAAGAAGAGAACCAGATGAGGGTATTTGAACGAAAGATACTGAGAAAAATAATAGGACCTGAAAGGATGGAGGAAAATGTATATAGAAGAAGAACAAACTACGAATTAATGGAGAGGATTGATGGCAAAGATATTGTGAAATTTATTAAAGCGCAGAGACTGAGATGGCTGGGGCATCTAGAAAGAAGGGACAATGAAAGTACAATAAAAAAGATAGTAAGATGGCGACCAAGTGAGGAAAGAGAGAGGTAGACCCAGAATGAGATGGATGGATGCGGTGGCTGAGGATCTGGAGAGGATGGGGATAGAAAACTGGAAGGAGAAATGTAACGACAGGAAGACATGGAAAAAATAGTATTCGAGACTAAGTGCCACCCCAATTTATAAATAAATTTTGTAAATGTAGAAGTAGGATGAGGAGTAATCCACCTCTTAAAAAGGATTGTAAAGACCTCAACGAGGTTGCTATGTTTCGTATGAAATAAATGCATTTATTAATTAATATTATTATTGATTTACAATGTAGAGACAATATAATGATGTGAACAATTATCAATGTTATGGCAATGCAGTAGTAAGTATTGGGAAAATATTGATTTACAATATTGCGCTAATATAGTAATATGAATATTTTGCAATATTGATTTTCATTATAGTGGTGCAATATTGTCACAATATAGCACAAAATATTGGTTTAATATTCATATAATTATAGCGCCAACATAGAGTGATGTGAATATTTGGCAAAACTGAAAGTATAGTAAACATTATAATATTGATTTTCAATATAGTGGTGGAATATTGTTAAATATAGCACAAAATATTGGTTCAATATTGATTTACAATATAGCGCCAATATAGTGATGTGAATATATCGCAATGTTGAGATTCAATATAAGTATTTAGGTAATACTAATATAGTAATGCAATATTGTTACCTATAATGAACATAATATGTTTGTGTATATTGCGAATTTAAAATTATTCCCCAAATGCGGTCTTCAGGCTGCACAACTTTGGAATTCTAATTATTTAATAATGACATGCGCAAATAAAATTTTTTTTTTCACAGATACTTTTAATATAATTTTAATTTTTATACCCAATTTTATTAGTAATAACCGATTATATTGTTGTCGTCTAATTATTATTGTTGAATTTAGATTAACAATTTTATATTGGAATTCTTATATACGAGTATACACTTAACTTATCGAAACCATCAATTGCAAATAAGTCGGAATTAGCGACTATTTTTTCAAACAAGAAAAACAGATTCCATTAATTTTCGCAAAAACAAGTGAACATGTGTCTGAAGAGAAGTATTGCTACTGTAAATCAATTTCAAGTCGTTTAGAGAAAAAAGTTAAAACATGTAAGAAGACTATCAAGTATCAATACTTTTTCCATTACCTGTTTAAAGAATGACACGCAACACCATTGACAGTTAATCTAGTTTTTTCAATTTACTTTCAAACTTTTACATTACATAAATCCAATACAAAAAGACGATTTTATTTTTTCAATATTTTTTTAAAACTTAATTTATACCCTAGAAATTGCAATTACGGTCGCAATTACTAAGCAGTAATTGATTTTTTTTACAAATTGCAAAACACGGATGGGTTGTAACTGAGATGAACTGGCAATTGGCCTTACGAAAAAGTCTGCCAATATCTTGTGTCTATGTCTGTGTTTGTGTCGTATCCCGATTTACATGTACATCAAAATTTGAAGCAATCTGATAACTCAATTGTCATTCAAACGACGATCTACAATACAAAATAGTAGTTTACGCAATAAGTGGGAAAAGGAGTATATTTCTAAACAAATAGACAAATTTTAAACTCGATTAATAATTCATCTCTTGCTTGTTTCAGAACAGAAGAGTTGGTACAACAGTTTGAGAAATACTTGGGGTATTTTTTTAAGATATGCAAGGGAGGTATAAAATGTCCAGTTGGTTTATCTTTCTATTCATACACAATGTTATTTTTTAAAGAAATTCGAAAAGCCGTGTATAAGCCGGTTATTTATGCGGAAGATTACGATAAGGAAGTGAGAGCGAAATTGGAAAAGTTGGAAGAAAAGTTGCAGTTCGTTGACGAACTGATGAATAAACCAATAAGAGCAGAGTTGGGAAAGCTACGAGTTGCAAAAAGGGCGCTAGTTTAAAGTGTCCCAATTGTCATATTAATGTTCATAATAAGTTTGAAAAGCAACAATCTGTAATATTTAATTTAAATTTTATTGTATTTTATCAATAAATTTTGAATTACACATTTTAAAGCGGAAATTTATGAATTAGTAATTTTATGTTATTGCAGTTTACAAAATGACAAATAAAATTAATGTAAAATTTCAACACAATTATGAACAAAAATAATTAACAATTCAGGGCTTAACTGCATTACAAGTTATTTTGATTAAAAAGTTAATTTACGTTTTTTTTAGCTAATTTTACATTTAATTTTTGTGATTGTTACAAAATATCGTCATAAATTGTATGGCCGTGTCATAAAGTTAACGGAGGTAATTTAAAAAGTTTTAAAAATTCTGTAATATTAGTCATTACTTTCGTGTCAAAAATATCTTGAAGTTGCAGAAAAAAAGTTATTAGAGGGTGAACTAAACAAAATAAATTGAAGAATTAATTCGAGATTCTTAATTTTCCGCATTATTACATTGCAAACGCAGGTGACAAAGCAAATGAAGCGCAAGTTTCTCAGTCTTAAAACTAGCAAGAAGTTAGCATTAAAGCGTGAAGCTTTGCGAATTGTAAAAAATTGAAAGGCTGCATCCAGTCAAGAGGGTGATGTGAGAAATCGAGTCATTTGGCCCGAGACACTTAAACCCCTCGATTTTATTTATTTTCGTCCACGCCTTTATTTAGCTTTTATAAAATACTTATTTTGGAAAAAAATTACTCGCACTTATTTATGTGACCCCTGCGCCATTCATGTTATCGAGTTTTATTTAATTTGTTATTATTGTACAGTAAGCCATCCACAACATGATAATATTTTTTTTATTTATCGAATCGCATGGTAATGGCCAAATCTGCTAAAAACAATTAAATTTGAGTATATTGAAAAAATTATTGGAACAATAAAAATAATTTTTGATGATTATAAAAAGGGAAAAAATATTTTCTTAAATTTAGAGAAATTTGAAAACTTATGACAAGCGAATAAAAATATTAATACAGAAGACATTTTTATTTAAATTGAGTTATTACCACTGGGTAGCAACTTTTTACACCTCGTTATGACAAAGACTGCAAAATTGGAAATAATGGATTTAGATCCTTTTGTCTCTGCTGTCATATATTTCATTTTTATCTAAAATTGTTGAAATATAAAAGTATGTTGAAATAATTTATAATTGTCAGTTATTTTGGCTAACATAGACTTTCATCATTTTTATATGTTAGATAATTGAGTATGCAAGAGGATTTTAGCATTAAGTGTCGAATAAAATTGTAGTATTCAAATTTTAAAAATTTTATGTAGCTGGTGTTTTAAAATTTCATCTTTCTTTAGCAACTTCTTATTCCATTAATAGTAGAAGCACGTAGCGTTTTCAGGATACTTTTGTAAATGATGTGTGGATGCATAATTTCATGGTAAGATGGAAAATTTATTCACACGTATAAAATCACTCGAGCTTTGTTAATGCTTTGATATTACAAAATAAAGCTAAAAGTGCAGCATTGGTTTAAATAAATGTGCATAGATTTTCGACAATCTTAAATAGATTACCTACAAATTTTTGCCATTGTAGCTTTTGCTACGAAAAATTGAAATAATGAAATCCGCCCCAGTTCCACTTGAGCTGAAATTTATACCCCAAGTACAGTTCTAAATTTGTACTAGATTGCCAGTGTACGTAAATGTATAAAAAAATTACAACTAAGACATTTAGATTTTAATATTTAGTTCACCAATTTTTTGCTTTCCTTTTTGATTTTTACAAAAAGTTTTTGGAAAGTTAAGTTAGTAGATTTGTCGCATCATTCTTGGATTCACAAAATTACAGAGACAGATTACTCAGACATAATTTCCTGCACTTTCGATGGTTTTTGGAGTAGTGACATCACTTGGTATACCCAAACCCGAAAATTTAATGTTTTTTTACCGAACTTGACTTTGTGCCATTTAATTATCAGAGTTGATTGAAATTTAAGGGTTTGACTCTCATGGCATATTATCTTTCGCCCATTGGCTTCAGGTAACATAATGATCTATCTACCACGTACCTATCTTCTACTACGTTCATCCATCTAATGCCGTCTTCTGTATCTCACCCCTTCATCGTGTTTTTGGTCATTCTGAGCTCCTCCTTCCAGACCTCGGTCTCCACTGCATCATCTTCCTTGTCCATCTATCATCTCTTACTCTGCAGGGCCATGCTCACGTGTCCAGCCTAGTTTCACTTCAACTGGGTTGCCTTTTCCACCACATCCTTTAGCCCTGTTTATTGTCTTATCCAGGAATTTCTTGTCCTTTGTGCAACCCTAAGTTTCTCTGCAGTGGATTTTCTTAAACTCCAGGTCCCTGAGCCATATGTTAGGACAAAAAGCACACATTGATCATATACGCGTCGTCAGAGTAACATTGGTATTTTGGATTTTAAGATGTATTTTAATCCTCCAAAGACTTTCCATCCCAACTTGGTTTTTCTGGTTATTTTATGTTTCATATTATCTTTATTGGTTGTTATAAGCTGTCCCAAATACACAAATTCCTCCACAACCTCCAAGGGTCGTGGTGGTCTACGTTCGACATAATCTTTGTTTTTGATTTATTTATTTGTATTACTACTAGTTTAGATGCCCTTTGAAGATCGTCTAGCATTATCAGAAGCTCTTCTTCGCTTGTACTTATTAAGACAATGCCATTTGCGAATTTGAGGTGGTTAAGGTATTTTCCGTCTATATCATATTCCTTTATCCTGCCAATCTAGGTTTTTGAAAACGTCTTCCATCGTTGTTATGAAGAGCTTTGGCGAAATCGTATCTCCTTGTCTTATTCCTCTCTTAATCGTTACACTTTTTGTTGGTATATTCATTTTTATTTTAAGTTTTGCATTTCCATATATGTTTTTATATACCAGCAGTGTAGCGTAAAGCATACACCGGCCGACTGGAGAGCGGTAGACCGCGGTTCAAGTCCTAGTCGAGTCGAATACACTGCTGTGATCAAAGGTCCAATATCAATCTGTGGACCGTGGGGAAGGCAACGGGAAACCACCCCATGAATTATATTCTCATGAAAATTCATCTTGGCTTCAGCCAAGGTGGGTCACGACGCTTCTGTCAAGAAGCAAAAACGATGAAGAAGATATGTTTTTAAGTAGAGTGGAATACCTGTCACTTATTCTACAATTTTCTAAAGATCTCATTTTTGCTCGAAAGCTTTTTCATAGTCAACGAATGCTAGGTGCATATTGTAGTTTTTGCTCTTTTCCAGCAATAAGCGTAGGGTCTGGAGGTGATCACATGTGTTGTATTCACTTAGAAATCCGGCCTGTTTTCTTATTTGGTAAAAGTCTATTTTTGAAACTATTCTATACTAATTATTCTTGTGAACAGCTTGTATAGTTGTGACACCAAGCTTATTAGGCGGTAGTTGTTTAGGTCAGATATATCTCCCTTTTTATGGAGTAACACTACTTCTGCTTCCTGCCATGATGTCTGGATAGTCTGCTCATGCAAGCAAACATTATATAACTCCATTAGCTCAACCAAGACCACATGCCCACCTTCTTTTAGCATTTCTGTAGTGCTTCCATCGCTTCCTGGTGTTTTAGCATCTTTAAGCCAGTTCTATTAGTTAGTATGTGACTTTCTCTTGATTTCATTTTGCTTCTCTTTTCCATTTGTTTTTCAGTGGCTTTTGATATTTTGTTGTGATGTGATTTTTTATTTTTGTCCGCTATTAACTTAATAGTCCTGGTCAGAGATTCCGTAATCTTCTCTGCTTTATCGTTTAGTGATATATAGTGATGATTTAGTGGCAATAGTTCCATTTGTAGTTCATCCAATTTATCATCGGATGCGAAGGTTCTTACATTGTACATATGTTGCAACATATCGTCTTGTTCCTCATGCAGGTTTTCCATATTGTTCTTGGTCGTCAACGTATGGCAGTCTTTCCTAGCCCAGTGTTTCTTAGCACCCTCCGTCTTTCTCTTATTCCGATGACTGCCTTTTTAAACTTTTATTTCTCTTCATAATGGGGAGTATAAGTCAGCACTTTATACCTTCTGCCAGGTTTGTTTCTAATCTTATAACAATACATATGTTTCTGTGATAGCATTTCCGTCGCTACGGTTCTTCACCACGGTTATACCGCCAGTACTCAGTCGCTAGAGCCTCGTTAGTGATAATAGGGTGCACCACGTAAAGGTGAGGTTAGCAGTTGGGTGGTAGAAGCTATGATGTAGGCATATCAACCCTTTACACTCCAGTATAGTATATTAACCCCTTAACGCACAATATTTTTATTAGTTTAGGATAAAATAGAAATAATTTGTTTTCTTGGAGAAAATGGTAACTTACTTTATTTTTATAAAAAAATAAGCAAAGTAAACTATTATTAAATTATTAGATAAAAGCAATCCAATATCAAACGTGACATAAACGGATTTAAAATATTTGAGTAATAACAAACAGAATTATGTGCGCCCCAGGCCGTCATGTTGTTGCACAATTCTGCAAGTAAACGCATAATATGTATGTCATGTAGCTGTGCGTTAAGGATTAATGACGCGAGCTTGATTATAAGTTGTATCGTTTGATTTCTTCCGATAAGGATTGTAAGTGGGTGACACCAGCAGATGTAATCAATGGCGACAGAAATAATACAAAAATAATAACAAAATAAAATTCGATAATCGAAAAAGTTTAACAATAGAATGCACTATTTGAAAAGAGTCGTTTAAAATATGAAGAAATTAGAAAAACTAGATCACTATCACCTGTCATTATGAAAAATTCATGTCATAAATTCATGACTATTACCGGCTATAGCAGCAACACCAGCAATAAAAAATCTGTAACAACACTCAAGGAATCAAAGAAACTTCTATTGAAACAGTATGACGAGATCTGGATGGATTCCCACATAACAACCTACCGGGACCACAAAAAACGAATGCATCTTCAGGAAAAGATCAAACGGATGAAGAAAAACAAACAGTAGAACCAGCAAGCAAAAAAGCGGACAGACGAAAAGAGGTAGAATTCGTGGACGAAACCAAGACGCATATGAAACAATAAGTAGTGAATGGATGGGGGAAGTCAGAAAAGAGGTTCGAGAGCAGTGGAGCTAGGAAAGTACTGTTACTCTAACTCCTCTAGCAAATCATCAACTCCAATTGAAAACATCAAACAGATTGCACCTCAAATTCAACAAAGAATCTAACAAATACTTAACAAAAATCACAGAAAACCGAAAAAATGAACATGGCCACAACAAATAACGTGGAGAAAAAATAGTTTAATTTTCACCTTTCTGTATGTCTTATGTTTTTAAAATCAATACTTTTTGGCTAAATGTGGGGAGTTTTTGTACAAAAAAATTAAGAGTCGACAGAAGTCGAAACAGTAAAATCCGGCAGACCCGGGTACGAAAACTAGTATGTAATTCCATTAAAATAACAAAATGAAATATGAAGTACACGAGCTTTGTACTTTGTAAGATAAGCATGCACAAATGAAAAACTGCACAATTTTCACGATAAATGCATAAATAATTTTAAATTTAACCCTTCGTGCTTTATTACGTAGAGGAAGGAGAAAACACGATAAAATTTAAAACGATATTTTTGATTTATTTCGTATTCGAATGGGCATCTCGTAGTGACAATATAAAACCTCATCAAACAAAGTGAATACTTCATTAGTGTTAATTAGAAGCACTAAAAACGCTGTCGAGTAACATGGCAGAGTCTTGCTTCGGGGCTGACAGACGCGGTCGAATATGATATATAGATGACCATATCAAAATTAAAAATCATATTTAAACAAAGCATAATATAAAATAAGCAAATAAAGTTTAAAGTATTAATTGAAATCGAGAAAATTTCACGGTCCGGTTGATTGTAAGTGGAGCAGCACCACCTAATGGGATGTGGCGAGATGCTATTTACATTTATAATGGGTACACGATACCATTTAGGCTTTAAATGGATAGTTTCATAAGTTGCATGCAATTTGTTTATTAAATATTTCAGATCTAAATAGTTTAGCATGTAAATCACGTCTAGTTAGCGTTTCGTGCATATTCATACTGCTGAGTACGTGTATACGCCCCCATATTTGCTATTTACATATTTACCGAGTAAATTAACTAATAAATTTAATTAATGTTCAAACTTTCCGAAGACCACTGGTCGTTTTACTTGCGATTAAAAGTTAAATTTATTGTTTTACATAAAATAATTTATCGGAAACAACCTATTTATAACATTGTAGAATATTGCAATCAAAATTTTTTTCGCGTACTGCTCGAAAAAAGCTCCATTATGCAAATAATAATTAGACAACGGTATCTTTTTAATTTATTTTTAATTTAAATTAACATTTAGACACGAGAATATACAATTTTTTAAATTATCATCAATCAACAAAAAATTTTAACATTGTATGGTATTCTGGCATCGGTGCTTATTAAGCTGATGCTTGACATGACGTTTAAATTAATGAATTTACAAAGTTAATTTAAAAATAAGAGTATAATTTTAATTTTACAATGTGCTCATCGCTGTATAAATTTCTAATATGGTAATGATAGATATGTACCTACATTAGCAAAAAGGTCGTGAATAAAAAATGATACAAAAAGAAATAGAAGAAAGGAAATTAATGATTCATGTGTTTGGTTGAATCGTATTACCTTAGGGGTTAAATTTGATCGTAAGTCGCTTTTTTGATTGCTGTTGATGTAGTGATGAAGTGTTTTATAATCAAACAATTATTAAAAACGATAAGCTTACTTAAAAAGGATAAAAACTATTAATTAAAAGCAAACATTTCAAAACTCAAAGGGATTGGCATTCGCATAAAGAAAAAAGAGTTTTATATTAAAGCAGCTTTTCATAAATAATCACGAAATTACAAAATTAAACTTTGCTACACATACAGGATAATCCTGAAATATTTCATTTTTTTTTTCGTCGTTTCGCCTTTCGTTGCGGATTGGGTGACCACAATTCTTTGGAAGGTTTTCTTGAAGAATTACCTCGGTGGTTTGCCATTTCTTTCAAAGAAAAACGGCGAGAATAAAGTTGTTGTTCGTCCGGGCTCAAACCGAGAATCTCGGGCTATTACAATTTTTAAATTTGTTTCTATTAATACGTAAGTTTTTAGAATAACCTCAACGATTGCATTGTTGTGACAACGAAGTAAAAAAATAGTAAGAAGTTCCAGTAGAAACACAAACCTAATTCCAAACATGAGAAGTGAAATGCAACAGGAATTATAAAAGAAAAGCCAAATCTGATAATCAAAAGAATTAAGGTGAAGGATATGGAAATGCAAACGAACACAAACATTATCACAAAAAAAATAATTAACATAAGTTAAAAGGCACAAAAACGAAGGTAGATAAATTTACATAAAACACAAAGTTCGAAATCTTCGAAACGGAAAACCTTTAACGTTATTGCACTAATATCGTTCAATAAAATAGAGTTGTATTAAATTAAAATTAAAAAAAAAATAATAATAAACAATAAAACGAAATTATTCGATAATAATATGTCATTTTTAAAATAGAGTTGGACACTAATTGAATTCCAACCTCTAACCAGGCAATACTCTATTGCCTTTCCATAACATAAATTGTGAAAGCCCAGTTGCTCACCAATCCACAAAAGTCTTCTTCTTTTTGCTGCCTCTTCCATTTCTTTGAACCTTTTTTTGCGTAATCTTGTTATAAATGATCCTCTCTCTCCAATTTCTCAGAATATTTCTTCTAGTAGTATGTTAAACAGTGTTGCAGATAACGCATCATGCAGTCAGTTACCTCTTCCATAGTTACAACGTACGCTTTTGCGCCTTCGAGCGACAATCTTATCAGTCTGTTTCAGATCTGACTTCTGTAAAACCAAACTGGTTGTCGCCTATTATTCTATTTGTGTGTTCTTTCATTCTTGTCAGTATCAACGTTGATAGTACCTTGTATCTAGAGCTCAGCAGCGTTATTCCTCTGCAATTTCTACATTCTTCTAAGTTGCCTTTTTTTTAAAGGTATAATTACTTCCTCTTTCCATTCCCTGGGGATCCTCACCTCTCTCCAAACTTGTCTAACCAGCACGCATACTCTGTCGCAGACTTCATCTCCGCCGTACTTAATGAGTTCTATGTTTATTATGCCCTTTTCCCCGGCGGTTTACCATTTTCATCTTCTTGATCACCCTTTATATTTCCTCTTTAGATGATATCAGTGGTTCTTTTTCTTTATTATTTACTTTTGTTTGCGTATTGGTGTGTTTAAGAGGTTCTGAAATTGCCTCACCCAGATCTGGTTTATTTTCCCCTGATCCCATGATCTTATCTTATCATCCGTCCATCTTTCCTTTATCGTCTTTCATTCCTCTTTGTGTTTTATTGCTTTTTATCTTTTCTTTCTTTATAAGTTGGTAAAACATTTTCGATTCGTTTTGTTGTTTGCATCTTTCTATCTCTTGCATTTTTTCATCACCTATGTGTTTTTCTTGATATTGTATAGCTTATCTGCTTCTCTCGGGCAACTCTTGTACTTTTCCAATTTTTCCTTCCTTCCAGTATTTAGCCATTCCGCCCTGTTCCATTTTTTCAACCATTCTTGTTTTTTTCGTTACTTCTAAACCCTAATTACTCTTTTACGCTTTTGTATACACTCGATGTGATAATGTTCAGCTCTTCTTCCATGCCGTCGCCTTTTCTTACCGTTTTTATTTCGTATTTGCTGCTCTTTTCATATCATTTTCTTGTCTCAGTATTTATCAGTTTTTCCATTGCTAGTTTTTTTTCTGACTTACTTTTGTGTTTCGTTGTTTTTATCTTCGTTATTACCAGGTAATAGTCTGAATCTGCGTTGGCCCCTCTGAAACTTCTCACATTGTTTCATTAAGGATGTGAGACGTTTGTGACGATGTGTGACATTTTATTAACCTTTAAGTAGGTAGGTGGACTAAAGTAACGTAAGTAGGTAGGTGGGTACTCACAACACCCCAAGTAAAATTTACTTTTTAGTTATATTGTTTACTTATATTTTATGTTATAGTTAAATTTTCATTAGTTACTCTTTACAAGATAGATTAATGTAAAATTATCAGAATTTACTGATTTGAGGTATACTTTATTTACCATATTTCATTTGGTGAAGGGATGTCAATGGATATTTCTTTCGTACATGTTAATTATTATCATTGTAACCATAGACTATTAGAAAGAATGGACACAGCTATTTACATATTTTAGTGTAACCATGATCATGTGACCAAAACCGTGTTTTTGTTTTGAAATGCTTGTTATGATCTACAGTACATTATGCCTGTTAATAGGGTTAGGTTGTCCGCATTTCAGAAAATTTATTTTTATCTTGAAAAATATAGCTCCGTTATAAATTTATACTGCTGAATATGTTGTGTATAGTGTGTAAAAAGTCAAAACTTAACGAAAAAGTTGTTATTTTTCGTAGGTAAGTAAATTGTTATAATGTATACTATTTCAGTGGCGCACAATAAATTTTTTAGGATTTCGAAAACAATTTGTTTAACGTGTCTTTCAAGTAATTTGAGTGCCTCGGTAATATGAAATTATAAAATTTTATTTTATTATTTAAAATGAATTTTATTCGTTGTTTACATGTTGAAACCTAATTTTAATTTGACATTGAATCCAAGTACCTGCGAACCCACACGCACGCCTGTGGCATACAAAACAAACATCAGGACTTTGTTTACCTCCCGCCTTTCTTATCAATGCCGAACGATGGCATCAAAACGTTATGTGTATTCGAATAGGACATGCTATGTCCATTCTTTCTATAGTCTATGATTGTAACTAAATCATTTGCTGAATGTTATTGATGTAACAGATTGTGAATAAATGTACAGGATGAGAAAAATAATTTTTTTCATATGGCAGAATTAAATGAGTTGCATTTACGCGTCACTAAAGAATATCATTCTTTATAAAGAAAATAAAATATGAGGACAACAAAATTAAAACACATGGTTATATAGGCACCAAATAATACCTTAAACTAAAAATCGAACAAAAATTTCATTTTCACATATACAAAATATTGTGGCAAATAGCCTGCATATAATAAGAGAATAAATATAAAAAATAAAGATTTTAATTGCAGATTTATAAAATATGACACAAAAACGAAGAAAAAATGAAATTATTTAATTTTAACAAAAAATTAAATGCTTAATTTAAAGAAAAAATTTTTTAAATTATAAAATTTTTTGTTAAAATTAAACAATTTTATTTTTTCTTTGTCTTTGTGTCTGTATTTGTTCCATTTTTAGTTTAAGATTTTATTTAGTGCCCTATAACTATATTTCAAAAAAAATTCTGAAAACATAACGTAAGTAGGTAGGTGGGGTGGTGACAGCACCCCAGCACAATTAACTCTCTGTCACGGTTCACTAGTTCAATTTAGATATGCGATTGTCATCATAATCTTAGAAGGATGTATAACAGGAAGGTAAAAAAATAATTAGCTATGTTACTAACCTATAAGTATGAAATATATGAGAAAACAATGCCTGGGGTGTTGTGGCCACCCCACATACCCACTTAAAGGTTAACTAAACTTATGTGTTTTCTTTTCCTATTTTTGCGTTAAAATATCTTAGTATGATCATTGTATCTAGTCTTGGTAGTGTTTCAAAGAAGGTTTCCAGCCTATTGTAAACTTCTTCCTTCTAAGGATCGCTACTGTCTTCCGTTGGAGCGTACACATTTACTATTTATACATTAGTTTTGGCTTCCAGTCTCAGGTATGACATCCTACCACGTATTGCTTTAAACGTTATTATCTTCTTTGCAAAACCCTATGTTATCAATAATCCAGTACCGTTCCTTCCCTGCATCTTTTCGCCTGCGTAGAGTATCGTGAAATTAATCATTAATCACTGGTTTTCCATTCCTGTCGGAATATAACCTATTTCCATTCTAGAAGTTCCTATAATTCGAGGTGGATTACTCCTCTGTTTTATTCCACCCAAAAAGCGCGTATGAAATTCAAATTTGCGACTACTTATTCGTAATCACATAAGTCTTCCAACACGCCACTCTGTTGATTCATTGAGTAATTATCCTTTTTTATTTTACATTGCCCACTCCATCTCAGCTCTTGCAAGGCAGCCACTTCTACCTCGTATCTTATCAGCTCATCAGCTCATTTGCCACTTCATGTATTGTTCCGGTTTCAGTAGCGTCCTTACATTTGTCACGTGACTTCATTTCCCTAGGGTAGTGCACGGTGCCCCTAATGCAAATTTCGTTAAAAACTTAAAAAGTTACAAATTTCAGTCAGTTAATTTCATTATCGCTCAAGTTTTATTCCGTAGAAATAAGTTTTGCGTTCATATTTGAATTTGTTATCAATCCCCACGTGCCGTTTGTAGACAGCCTTGGAGAAATTTCAAGCAAGTTATAACGTGCTTATAGCAGTTGCAACTTACAGCTGCCAGTAAGCGGCCATCCGATTGGCCGAGCGCGCTAATGTCCTCCCTACTCCCGAAATTATCGTCAGTCGGTTTTGTTTTTCAAACAATCCACTCCGTGTTTTACACGTTTAATTAAATTTTACCATCTTTAATTTCGGTTTATAAAGTAAATATCGTTATCGTCAGTTGGCTTTGAGCTTTCCTTAAGTCAAGTCGCTCCGTGTTGACACGTTAAAGCTAAATTTTACCATCTTCAGTTTCGTTAATAATGTAATACCGTTTCGTTTGTTTTTGAGGCGACCAATGCTGGTTGTAGGCGTGCATCTGACCGGTGAACTAATTATCGTTTTAAGCAAGTGCCAATTTACCGTATCGTATCGTATCGTTGTGTGGGTGATGAAGTCCCACCTGTTAACCCGCAATAGGGGAATTTTATGTTGAGCACTCTGCCATTTTATCGTTTTCCGTTTGGAAGAATAACCCTCAGTTGGGGATGTCGTTTCGTCACCGCGTCCAGAAAAGCACCCGCCCTAGAACAGGTCGATCTCAATATTTCGTTCAAGGAATTGATGACCCCATTACGTCATCATTATCAATGTCGTTTTCGTTATCTTGCAAGCCAACCGTCTGCGCTGCTAAAGGACCCAAGATGTCTAAGGTCAGTTATGTGTACCATTAAATTGTGTGACAACTGTGTGTCAATTTTATGTTTACCTACCGTCATTTGTTTATTTGTTTCGTCACTTTGGTGTGAATATTGCTTCAGTTTTAATGTTAAGAAGAAACTTATATACCGTCAATTTTTAATGTCAACAACATTCAGTTTTAATTTTAAGAATGAATTTATCTACCGTCAATTTTTAATGTCAAAGACAGTTAGCTCGAGTGCACTCCTTTTAGTAGAAACTTTACTAAATTATAATACTACCATTTATTTGTTTATTGTTATCTACATGTATCCATCTATTTGTAAATTTATACTGTGTGTTTCGTCTAATATAATTTATTGTTATTTACCAAACTTGTGTTTGTGTTGGAATTTCTTTTTCAGGGCATTTATTTGTAAAGCTGCGTAGATGAGTGGACTTTGCTAAGATATAACGAATTTAAGTATTCATTTCATTTTAAAGGTTTGTACCGATCTAGTGTGCGGTACATTATTGTTCCATCTTAACCTAGGATTACACTAGTGGCGCCCTCTATGTTTCAGTATCGGAAACCATCCCGATTTCGACCTTTCCGGCGCACGCAATTCAAAATTATACTTTCTCGTTCAACCCAGACCTTCGCGGCGAGTTTAGTCGGCACTTTTGGCTTTTGCTACGGGTGTGTGCGCCGAAGATCAATTTTTCCTGTAACACATTTCATGTTCCAATCTTGGCCAGAAAACCCTTGTTCTTATTACGTTGACTCATTTTACTTTTTGCATGTTACAATCTCATCTTTTCTTTTATATTGCCGTGTCTCTTTTCTTCGCATGAAGCTCCTTTCTGAGACGATCCGGTAGCTCCGTCTGCAACATTCAGTGTTGAGAAAACCCATATTTATTTTTTTGAGAACTTTAGTAGGAGAATTAACTGACCCATATATTTCCTCTCCTTGTTGAAAAAAAATTTATCAGGAAAAAAAGAAAAAAAGTTGTATATGTAGTATATATTACTACATCTGTACAAAATTTTCCATCTTTATCTATATTTTAGAATCACTAAAAAATCTACACAATATGTTTCAGAACTAAGATGCAGAAAGTTTTATAATGTTTTTGGTCAATTTCACAAATTTTATGATGTAAATTAAACAGAAAATGTCGACAGGATTTGTATAAATATAACTGCTGTAGAAATAGGAAGGAAGTTGTTAGATTAAGTTACGAGAAATGTTTTTGAAAACTTCTTGCTTATGGAAAGATAAATAAAGTGAGGCTTATTTTTCTATATAAATAGCGGTGGAAGTTATTTTTGAAGGTTGGGGGTCTATCATTATTAAAGATGTCTAACAAATGTGAATTATTTAGATCAGATTGAATATTCACTAGGGTGAATAAATACATAAGTCTGCCGATTTCTTTTACTCTTTGCTTCTACGTGTTACGAATACGTGCAAGTACATAGTTTTTATTTTGGCAGAGGGCTATACCGAAACCGGCTCACTTTTAAACAAACCTTTCTAAGTAAGATGATTAGATAATCGATAGTTTTCTCGGTGATTATATCATGTCATCGCCATATCAATCCAATTATTTTTAAAATTACCATGTACAGTTATATTTATAGTATATATAATTTTAAAACGATACCACATAATATAATTTATTAAATTGAGTTATGGCAAACTAAAGTCAGAATGACTGCAATTACCTATAAAAGTCAATGTTGGTTACGATAAAAATAAATTAGAAATATTTTTGTAAATATCTAAAAATCCGATTAGTGAAAGCACTTTATTTCAATTTTATTTACATTGCTATCACATCAAATATTGATTTTCTATAATATATTTAAAGTATTCCGAGTGTTGTAAATACTCTTCCATATATTTCGACGATATAACTTATATTCTCATTAACGAAACAGTTCTAAAATTTACAATTGTAATATTTGAGCCTGATCGCCTTTATTGTGAGATCTACTTACATGTTAATGCTAAGTTACTAGCACCGTAGAATGTAAACTATGTATTACATTGTTCTAAACTGCAAATGTATATAAATTGTTAAATAGGTAGGAAGATGCCAACGTAGATTGTAAAGTATTAATTAAGCAGTGGCGGAGCTTTGTTGGCGTGATTATTTTTCTAGTTACGGATTGGTCGATGTCGACTACCACGACCTAGGTATAATTAGCACCCGTAAAATGATAATCTTGGAACTGTTTGGTCGATGATGACCCATGCTAGGAAAATTAGGCACATATGTCGTATAAATTAATATTTCTACGTTAAACCTTTTAGGAAAATTAAACAATTAGGTGGTTTTAACTCGCAAAAGTAAAAGTGGACATATAAAATGGGGTGATATGATATCAAGTCGGCACGCACGCTTACCATGTTTTGCAAATCACCTTATCGTGATATACCCATATTTATTACAGCTTTGCAGAGGCTATAATTGCTATTAGGCGCAATCGCTAGTTAGTTGCCAATTAATAGTGGATAAGCTTTAAACACTCGACTTATCTTACCGACTAGTTCATTGATTATAAAATATACTTAGAAATTACAAAATTAAGCTTAAAGCTTTGCACAAATCTTTAAAATAGATTCGTCATTAAAATAACGAATGGAAATAACGTTAGGTAGGTAATCGAAAACATTTCACAATGTTTGATTGTATAAAATCGTGCAAATGTAGCGAAAGCTATAACGAATTGCTTTTGTGTTTATCGCAATGTCTGTTTAAATCGAGTGGTTAATTTAAAACAAGTTGCACAGTCACAAGCGCTGGGAAGTGCTTTCTTTAAATCGAAAAGGAAAAACAATGATTTAAAAATTTCCGATTCTAAATTTACAATACGGCAGTCATTACTTTCAGCTTTACATTGGGGAATCTCTTGATTTGTTTTCTTTTCGTGTTTAATACAACTCGAACAAGCTTACGAAGTTCGAAAATTAAAAAAATAACTGCTTTAACCTAGGGGTCAGAAAATAGCTATTTTACACCACGTTTCGCATCGAGTTTTATATAATATTTTTTCTACAAATGGAAAAGTTGCGCATATACATATTTCAAAAATTATGTTTAAAATTTTTAATGGAAATAGTAAACGGTTGAAATAACGGGCATTTTTGTCTTTTGACCACGTCCACTGGATTGTAATAAATTTTAATCTAGATTTATTATATTTGTGTTTATATAATTATTTTGTATCACTTAGATATATCTATTGGATAGCTATCAATTAAATAAATTAACAAAAAAACCAATCATATTTTTGATTTGTTTGTTTTGTTGCTTCCTGATTGGTTACTTCATCTATTTATTTAATAAATAGCTATCTAATAGATATCTCTAGGAAAAAACGGGCATTTCTAATTCCCGTAATCTACTCTCTAAAATAAAATTAGTGAAATTTCACTAAATCACAGTGAAATTTCACTAATTCTAGCAGTTGAATTCGAGCAACTTAGAATTAGTGAAAATTCACTAAATGATTCAGTTAAAAAAGAAAAGACTAATTCATCAGTGAAAATGAAATTCACTGATTACCAAATTGAAGTATATTTCACTAATTTATAAGTGAAAAATAAAATCACTAATTCATAAGTCAAAGTAATATTGACTAATTTAATAGTGACATTGCTATTCACTAATTAATTAGTTACTTAAAACTATTGACAGAAATAGTGAAAGCCATTATTTACATTAAGAGAATTCACTATTTCATTAATCATTATGAACTATCAGAATTCACTAATTCTCCAGTTAAAAGTTGTATTGAAATAAAAACATTTTTTTTAATCAAAAGGAAAACAATACATTAATTTCATCAAATTTTATTAGCTTCAATCATCATCCATTACATAACTAGTAGTAGCAGCATTACTATACGTTACTACGGAAGTACATGTGTCATCGTTAAAATTATTTTTTAAACTATTCTCTCGTTCACTTGATTTCTTCCGGATCAATGTATTGGCAATGAGTCTTTAAAGCATCAATTTGATTATTAAGCGTTCTCAATCCATCGAATGGGTTGTTAAAATCAAATGCCATCAAAACATTATTTGCATCTTCATCATTTAATCCCCGCCGAGTAAAAAAATTGGAGACTTTATTTCTTAAAAAATCCCGGGTGTGGAGCAATAGTTCTTCATATTCATCTAAAATTTCTATTATAGTTCTTGTAGTCATATTTCCTTTACATTGAAACCTCGCGATCATTCTAATTATGTAAGTCCTCAAGTCAAAATTATAATTGTCATTGATGTTGTTGTCATTGTTGTTGTCATTGTTGTTGTCATTATTGTTGTCATTATTGTTGTCATTATTGTTGTTGTAGTTATTAGCGTTATTTACTTCTTCATGATTATCATTATTAACAATATTATTGTTTAAAACTATCTCTTCAATATTATGTTCTTCAGCGTCGTTTCGTATATAGTCTAAATGAGCCCTTTTTATGTGTCTTGTGAAAGAAGAATAAAGTGAAAATCTACGGCGGCATCCATCTTGGCCACATTCAAACCCATCATTTCCAACACCCCGATGGACAGTCAGTCCATGGACCATAACAAAATGATTAGTTAAGTCGGTTAAAGCTCCTTGTATTTTGTATTGACAAAGATAGCAGTTGAATCGCGGCATAATTATAATATAAAACACTTAATACTTTCAAAATTCACTTATAAATATTGTTGATAGGTTGTATCATGAATTTTATATTAAATCGCGTATAAAAATTGTATAGTTTTACTCACTTTTAAAAACTGTTATAGTCTCTTCGGTCACAACTGATTCTAATTTTGAACATAATTCTTCAACAGTTAATTTAGCATATTCCTCCATATCAGTTATTTCAATCAATTATTTTCCTGTAATACAATAACAATGAAATTAGAATAATACAAACGAACAAATGTATTCTTGAAAAATTGCAGTTTAATCAATAAAAAATGCACTTACCCCGGATAAATATTTAAACTTAAACTTAAACTTTAAATTTTTAAACTCGAATTTTGCCCGTCTTACTTGCACGAAAGATCACTTAAAACTGTTGAAGTAACGAAAGGATCGTAGGTCATAAGACTACAATATTCTGATACTACACTGTTTATGTCTCTGTTTATACAAAAGCATACTCAAAAAAAAAAGGAAAACTTATACGACATGAGACTGTTTAACAGAATATTGTATCCAAAAGTGTTTATTTTAGTGTCGAATTTCTTGAACGGAAGAAAGCAGAACAGCATGCCGGCTACATAATCTTATGATTTATGATATAGCAACCTTGAAGTAAATAGTGACACATGTACACCAGGGTCTCGTTTTGCGTCGCATCGATTTGCGTCGATTCGATTTGCTTAATAACACGAATATAGGACCGAAAATCTTATATGCGTCACATAATTCAATTTGCGTCTTTTAAAATAATACAAATTCAATTTTTTGCTTCATGCGTAAAATTCTAACGACTGTAATTTAATAGTTTTTATCTGCAAGTAGAATTAATATCTGCATGAATCGCGCCGCCATGCCACTTGCAAAGTTTGTAAGTCTTGTAATGTATACATACTACTACATAATATTATGAATAATTGTGTACGATGCGTTTTCTACATGCAATTACATTTTCATTATTTAGTTTAAAGCAACCGTCAGAGAAGCTTTAAATTATAAAGTTAATTATAACTTGTTTTATCGTTTTTTACCGATATTGATTATATTGTAGTTTTCAACTTGTAATTAGCGATATCAAATAATACTAGAAAATAAGTGAAAATTCCACTAATAAATTAAGTGGAAGCACTTCTAAATTAGTGAAAAACCAAATCACAAATAACATTAGTGCATTATTCCTTTATGATTTCATAACAATCACTATTAAATTAGTGAAGATTGAAGTCATTAATACAATTAGTGACAAAATCACTGACAAATGAGTAAGAACAACTGCGTAATTAGTGAATTCTGAAACCACTAGTCGAATTAGTGATAAAGTAACTACTAATTGATAAAAACGACTTTAGAATTAATGAAATTTAAAGTTACTAATTGCGGTAGTGAAAAATTCACTAATTAATCAAGTAAAATAACTAACTTTACAGTGAAAAAATTTTCACTAGCTGAATTAGTGAAAATTTCACTAATTTAATTTTAAGTATAGATCCAATCCACTATGCGACTCAAAAAGATTAGGGTTCAAAAAAATGATTAGCCCAGCAGTGAACGCCCGATTGTAAAATTGAAAAAACTTAATATGATTAAATAAGACAAGACATCCGATATCCAGGAAAGAATTAACTATCTTATGAGCACCGTGATGCTTCGGAAGACACGTAAAGCATGGGGTCTCACTGTATTGATGAATTGCCATAATCGGTAATTAAAAGTATGGTCATGAGCACATTTGAAGCTAGTCTAGCAAGCTACCTCAGATGTAAAGTAATTAATATGCTCTTAAGTAGCATTTTAAGTTAATTTTTGAATACACTCCTTTTTTTCTCTGTTTGCTTTCTCTTTTTCTCTCTCTTGCCGCGTAGCCAGACAATTTTGGTTTTCTTTTTTGTATTTTTATATCTTCCTTTTTATTAACTTTCTGTTTAATTTTATCCGCTTTTCTATTAGATTTTTTATTGGTTTTGTCCATTTACAATTTTGTTTTAGACTTTGTTAGCACTCACAGTATTTTCTTTATTGATTTTCTATTTTATTCAGTTTTTCCTTGAGTATATTTTCATAATTATGATCTTTTCTTTTTAAGGAGTTATGGCCTTTCGACTTTACTTTACCATACTTTAACCATTCGGTGATCAACTTCCGCATTCAAGGGAGTTCAGCATAGAAACATTTAAACTTCTGGCTTTAGATACTGAGGCACTAGAGGGTGTTTCACACCTCCCCAGACCTCCGGTCTATACATTTTATTTTTATCAAACAACAATTTCAGAATTTTCGTTTGACCGTTGCTATGGTGACGTAACATTTTTAGTCATTAATGCTATATAATCATTGAATAAATAGGAAATATTTTCATAAAAAGAAGGCAAGTAAATGTGTGCAAGAAAATTAAATTTGCCGAGATTATTGTTGGTAAAACAGAACAGATCTTAAATAAGTTAAAGAAAGAAGGTTTGTTCGTTTGAATGCTCCAAACTACTCCGAGTAAGGTAGTGCATGTCGTTTGTCACGGTGCAAGTGAACTGATTATATTTGTGCAGGCTACTCAGTGAAGTTTGGTGTAACACCAACTTACACTGGATTCAAAATTTAGTGCAGATATACATAAATTAGAAAATAACTGTCAATTGTAGAAATTTTGAAGTAAAACAAAGAAAACAGTTACTGAAATTTTTATTGGCATTGATATCGACAAACTTTTTTAAGTAATTCTCTAAAATCAAAGACCGATTGTATCCTCCAGCTAACCAACCTGATCCAGGTCATGCTACAGAGTGAAGAAAGCTGTGCCCTCATATTATAGAGAATCACTAATAACATCATCAGAGAAAAAAAGAACGACGAGAAAACCCACCAGCAAGTTGAAGACTACAAACAGGAAGAAAAAGAAAAGACCCAAGCAAGCCACCCACGAGTGCAGCTAGCGGCTGCTGACACCATGAAGAATTGTGTAAACATCCCAGAGTCAGCGAACTAAAATAAAGCAACGGAGTGAGGTTTTAGTCAGTAGACTAAAACACTATTGCCCAAAACATCTGGGTGGTATCTTCTGAAGATTTCCCACTCCCAACGTATAAAAAACTAAAAGTTACACTACTAAACTAAGGTGAGTTAGTGTAAGTTGGTGCAGACAAACAAACCTAGAAAGGTTTAATACCACCGGAACGATTTAATTCGTTTTTGAAGGACCTTATTTACCCCACCAACGTGTGAAAACACCTTTAGAACATTTAGCGATAGTTCATTAACAAGAAATTTTTATCTTGGGAGAAATCGACGCTAAAGTTGAATACAAACATCGAGGGTTAACCGCTGGTAAAGCTTTGCACAAATCTTTAAAATAGATTCGTCATTAAAATAACGAATGGAAATAACGTTAGGTAGGTAATCGAAAACATTTCGCAATGTTTGATTGTATAAAATCGTGCAAATGTAGCGAAAGCTATAACGAATTGCTTTTGTGTTTATCGCAATGTCTGTTTAAATCGAGTGGTTAATTTAAAACAAGTTGCACAGTCACAAGCGCTGGGAAGTGCTTTCTTTAAATCGAAAAGGAAAAACAATGATTTAAAAATTTCCGATTCTAAATTTACAATACGGCAGTCATTACTTTCAGCTTTACATTGGGGAATCTCTTGATTTGTTTTCTTTTCGTGTTTAATACAACTCGAACAAGCTTACGAAGTTCGAAAATTAAAAAAATAACTGCTTTAACCTAGGGGTCAGAAAATAGCTATTTTACACCACGCTTCGCATCGAGTTTTATATAATATTTTTTTCTACAAATGGAAAAGTTGCGAATATACATATTTCAAAAATTATGTTTAAAATTTTTAATGGAAATAGTAAACGGTTGAAATAACGGGTAATTTTGTCTCTTGACCACGTCCACTGGATTGTAATAAATTTTGATCTGGATTTATTATATTTATTTACAAGGGTGATGGCCCAATGTGTTTATATAATTATTTTGTATCACTTAGATATGTATATCTATTAGATAGCTATCAATTAAATAAATTAACGAAGTAACCAATCATATTTCTGATTTGATTGGGCTTAAAAATGGTTAGCCCAGCAGTGAACGCCCAGTTGTAAAATTGAAAATACTTAGTATAATTAAATAAGATGAGATATCATCATCATCATAAGATATCCGGTTTGAATCTAGGGAAGAATTGACTATCTTATGAGCATGGTGGTGCTTCGGAAGACACGTAAAGCATGGGGTCTCACTGTATTGATAAATTGCCATCATCGGTAATTAAAAGTATGGTCACAGGTACATTTGAAGCAAGTCTAGCAAGCTACCTCAGATGTAAGGTAATTAATATGCTCTTAAGTATACTCCTTTTCTTGGATTTTTCTCTGTTTGCTGTTACTTTCTCTCGCTTGCTGCGAAGCCAGCCAATTTGAGTTTTCTTTTCTGTATTTTCGTATCTTCTTTTTTATTAACTTTCTGTTTAATTTTCTCCGCTTTTCTATTAGATTTTTTGGCGGTTTCGTCCATTTTTAATTTTGTTTTCGATTTTAGTAGCACTTTTAGTATTTTCTTTATTGATTTTCTTATTATGGTGGTTATACTTGTTTATTTAAGTGGTCGATGTAATTATTTTGGGTTTTTTGTATTTCTATTTTATTTAGTTTTTCCTTGACTATATTCTCATAATTATAATCTTTTCTTTTTAAAGAGTTTTCGTCTTTAGACTTTACCATACTTTAACCATTCGATGATCACCTTCCGTAAACATTTAAACTTCTTGCTTCAGATACTAAGGCACTAGAGGGTGTTTCACACCTCCCCAGACCCCCGATCAATACATTTTATTTTTATCAAAAAAAATTTCAGAATTTTCGTCTGGCCGTTGCTATGGTAACGTAATATTTTTAGTCATCAATGCTGCTTATGTAATCATTGAATAATAGGAAATATTTTTATAAAAATAAGGCAAGAAAATGTCTGCAAGGAAATTAAATTTGCCGAAGTTGTAGTTGATAAAACAGAACAGATCTTCAATAAGTTATAGAAAGAAAGTTTGTTTGTTTGACTGCTCCAAACTACTTCGAGTAAGTCCGAGTCAATTGTAGAAATTTTGAAATAAAAAGAAGGAAATAGTTACTGAAATTTTTATTCGCGATGATATCGACAATCTTTTAAGAAATTCTCTAAAATTTCTAGGTCATGCTACAGAGTGAAGAAAGTTGGGTCCTCATAGAGGAAATCACTAATAATATCATTAGAGAAAAGAAGAACAACGAGAAAGCCTACCAGCAAGTTGAAGACTCTACAAACAGGAAGAATAAGAAAAGATCCAAGCACACCACTTACTAGTGAAGCTAGCAGCTGCTGACACCGTGAAGAATTGTGTAAACATCCCAAGGTCAACAAATCAGAATAAAACAACGTAGTGAGGTTTTAGTCAGTAGAAATCTGACACTATCGCCCAAAACATCTGGGTAGTATCTTCTAAAGATTTCCCCACTCCCAACGTATAAAAAAATGAAAGTTACACTACTAAACTAGGATGAATTAGTGTGTTGGTGCAGACAAACAAACCTAGAGGTTTAATACCACCGGAACGTTTTAATTCGTTTTGAAGAACCTTATTTACCGCACCAACATGTGAAAACACCTTTAGAACTTTTAGCGATAGTTCATTAACAAGAAATTTTTATCTTGGGAGAAATCGACGCTAAAGTTGAATACAAACATACATATTATAATAGCATACTACAGAAAGGGGATTTGTCACATTCTGTTTTCGGGACGTACACCCAACCTAGGTCGTGACATTTTCTAGTTTACAAACTTGCAGTTGATTCTCAAATCTCAACGATCCACACTTTTGATATTTGTTTTGACTTAGGGATATTTTTAATAAGTAGATGCGGTGCCGTAGGCACTGCTATCATTCGAAATTATATTATAAATAATATTATAATTATTTTTACACTTGAAAAAGTAAAAATACAAGCTACATTATAGTATTACTATAATATTGGATTAAAACTAATTTTTAATCTTCTTATATATTATCGCGATTAAATATTTTAAAAATTACATCAATTTCTGACAAAATACACAGTTTTCCATAAAATAACTACATTAAACTCTCGATGGCGAGGCTACGGATACGAATACAGCATATTTAACAATCGGATTACAATTTTGGATTTTTGGTCGTTAGAATATAAAATTTTTGAATCATCCGATATTTAAAATTCTCCTATGTGTATCCTCATTTATAATCTTCTTTCATTTTTTTAGGAAGTTTTGAATCACGCATTTTTTTTACTGAACTCTTCCCCTTTTACCTTCTACTTTTAAGTTTTATTAAGGTTGAAGTTTCTGCATCTTCTTGGAGCTGTAGCTTTTTTCAAAGGCCGTTAGCAAGTGGATAATATTGTAATGATGGTTCTAAAATTTTTAACTTCTTCTTGAAGGACTTCAAAGTTATTTTACATTATTTTCACAGACATGAGTTGAGGGGGAGGGGGATATCTAATTATTTATCTAACGTAAATTTTCTTGATTAATCACAATTAAGTATGTCTCTTTATCAAAATCAACTTTGGTTTAGACATATTCAAGTCCATTTTCGGCTGGTTTTTTTTTGAGAAAAGAGTCAAACAGGGATAAATTGTGTTTGCTTAAGAAATTCAACAAACCAAGATCGTTTCAATTTCCAACTCCAAACTCTCTAAGCTGTACCTCGCCGTTTAATCGTCTTTGCATTAAAGTCCCCTATTATTATTTTGTAATAAGTGGCTGGTTTATCTTTAATTGCGATCTCAATACCGGCATAAATTTGCTCCATCTAAACATTTGAGTGTCAGGTGTATTAATTGTAATAATACAACCTTGCATTTTAAATGTAATATTGCACAATAAAAGTTACTCCGCTGCCCCCTCTATACTTAAAAAAGTTACCAATTTGAGTGTCATGCAATCCTTTCAAATTCATTCTTATTTTATTTTAATTTATTTCTTAAATTAATTCTAATAACAAAGTCGTTCTGAATTAATGTTAATTATGATATTATGTATCTGGCATTGTGGCAAGAGAAAGGTTATGGAAAATCTATTTTTTTGTGATATTATGATGTCATGAAACGAAAGATCGAGTTTTGATCGAAAGAATAAACACATCCGATTTTCAATTGCAAATGTCGAACGTATTAAACCACTACAAATATTCACCCCAGCAGTGTAATTTCTTTAACAAATCCGGAAGGTTATCGTTTGTCAAAATAAAGAATTCTTGTTTGCTAAAATATATTCAGCGGAAGTGTAATAATCACATTAAAATTTTACAATTCATAATTGTAGTATTTACCAATGTTTGAAATTTGTTGCGGCGCTTATTATTTGTTTAATACATAACTGATATAATACAATTAATTAAAAAGAAAGCAATAATTTCGTCCTAACCCTGGCCCGCATGCCAAGCTGAGGATTTCATGTATTTAATATACTTAATTGTGAGTTCACAGCCTCTATATAATTTTTATTTGACTATTTTAAGTCGTAGAATACCACAACCGGGTCAACTCTGACCCAAAGTTTACAGTTTTGTTCATAATATCCACCATTTATTACTATGTTATTTTTTGATAATTATATTTGGATTTCAAAATATATTTTTTTCCTAAAGTTGTTCAGTTTTTGTTAACACATGTTATCATTCTGAAACCAATTTTGTTAAAACATCTTCTTAAATGATTGTGGTAAAGTTAGATTTTACTTTTAATTTTCTTGATTTAGGTTTTATTTTATCTTTTTTTGTTAGTAACTTTGTACTTGAATAACTGTGTAACTTTGTGTAGTTTTCTAAGTTTTCATTTATATTGGTTTAATAATACAGTATTTTTAGTTTTTCTTGTGTTGAAAACCTTAATTTCAATTTAAATAAAATAAACGATTTAAAAAATACTAAAATAAACATAAATTATGACAAATTCAAACATTTTTTTGGTTTTGGTATCAGAAGTTATTGTGGTACTCCAAAAGAGAACAAGGTTACAAATGTTAATACATATTTACGTATCTAACTTAAAGAGGGTGACCACTGATGGAAATTTTGATTGTGCTATTTTTCAGTTTTTCTTTTTTTTTTCTGATATCTGGTCGGGAAGTAAGTAACGAACAAATATTAAATATTTGTGAAGCAGTTTTATTTCATGTTTTCACTCTCAGAGAGTAGTTGTTGGTTATTGTTTTAGCAAAACGTATAACCTGTTGTCATGTAAGAGACAGGTTTTCCGGTTGATTATTTTTATTACCGTCACTTAGTTGGGTATTTTATATTGAACTTGGTGTGGAACCAAGTGACTTCTTCTTTCGCTTTGTATGTGCACGTGCACTTACAATGACGGGGTAGCAAATTGAAACTTTTGGGTATTAACTTAATATCCGTTTCGCCCAAATAAATAATATTTACATTATCTGTACAACTAGACCAGGACGAAAAAATATTGAAATACCGAAAAATCTCAAAGAACTTATGAATGCAATATTCTTAGATTATTGCAGGAATAAGTTAAAGAGCTAACGAATTAAAAACGATAAACAAGTTAGCTTCTTGAATTAAATAAAAGCAGTTAGTTGCGCAAATTAAACTTATAAAATCTAAATTACACAAGAAACTCGATTACAGAAACAGATAGTAATGAAGACGTTAATAAATTGATGTTTTAATATTTCTTTTTTTATTTTCATGTAAACTCGATTTTAATAGGCATACCGTAGTGTAATTTATAGTATTATTCAGATATTTTAAATAAATGTTATTTTAATAGCAGCGTCTTTGTTTAAATGTAAGCCATAACAATTTATGTTAAATATTCCTATAATTTACAAACCTGAAATATAAAAAATTGAAAATTATCATTTACATTACTGTCTGTTAGTTGGTTAGCAAGATTATAAATTCTTTTCATTTGCAAGAGTTCGTACATATGCTGGAAGGTGTGGTAGTGCAATCGCCCACACCATTACGTTACCTAGAGCTGCTGGACTAAATCAAGAAGATAAGATAGCGTGCCACTATTACACGGTACAGCTCTCAGGACTAACTTTAATACCACCTACACTGTACATCACAGTCTTTATTTTTATTATGTCACACCAATCCGGCTTTTGTTTTATTAAAACAAATTTCTTTCATACATAAGTGAATGTGACAAATTCTATAAGAAGAAGCTACATGAGAAATATCTTTCTGCACATTACAATTTTAATAATCTTTTATTTGCATACCGTAATTTCGTCCTTAGAAAGGAAACGACAGTTCAGTATGATTGATTAAATTTGAGTACCAACCTACGTCGGCTAACTTTTTTACAAAAGTAGTAATGTCTTCTTTTCGAGATTGATTTTTTATTATTGTGGTTCAAATCTCGTATTTCTCAGCTTTAGGGCACTGCCACAGTGAAGAAGGAATGGTAGGGCAGCCAAGTCTAGGTGGCTACAGTAGTAAATTGATACAGTCAATTTATTTTTGACACCTATGTACTACAGGAAACATCCATTCCCTAGGGCGTCAAAAAATTGAAAAAACATTTAATATTATTATTTTTTACGTTTTGCGAAAGTTTTTTTCACATCAAATTATAGTCGGTATAAAGTACTAACGTAAAAAGAAATATTTTAATTCGGCAACTGCATTTTTTGAAAAATTGAATAACTCCAGTTATCATTAAACATTTTTTCATTTAACAAATTTTAGTAATTAGAAATATACGGCTTTTTATTTTTACTTTTACAAAAAATCTCAACGAGATGCTTTTGAACGATTTTGAAAGTCAAATTGGTATAAAAAAATTAATTTTGTTAAAAATCTCTGAAGTATAAAAACCGTTTATCAAGCGTAGTTTTGAAGATTCAATCAAAACTCTGACTTAAATTTGGAAATTTAATATTTAAATGTTTTAATTATAAAAGTAAGTGCTTCGTCAATTTTTAAAAAAAGTTTTAAATATAAATGAGAGGAACGTTTGAATTTAACTGACAGTTTCCATTTTAACAGATTATCCGAATTGAAATGGCGTGTTTTGCTTTCCCATCTTTTAATTCTCCTTAACTTTTTTTAAACTTTAATTTCCTTCGATTTTACAGTTTATTGAAAACGTTTTTAATTTTCAATGTCGTCCTTCTTTTACGCTTCGAAGAGGAGCAGAAAAATTGAAATACTTGGCAAAGTAAATTAAATAGCCTACATAAAATATTATATTAACAACAAAGTTGATTATGGAACATTCATTAAATCTGAAATTCAATTAAACAAGAGATAAACAGTTTTGTTAAAATGTAATTTATTCAGCATTTAATAATTCTACTCCCAGCAGGTGAATTAATTGGAAAGGGGTTAATTACAGTAGGGCAGATTCAACGACTCTGTAAAACTGTAATGTGAAAGAATCTGGGACATATTTGTTATCTGTTAACTAAATAGAATACAATAGTTTATTTTTATAACATAACACTTACGTTAAATTATTTTATAATCGATTTTAATGTAAAAGTTAAATTGGTATTCTATGAATTACCATCATAATACATTTACCATTTCTATATATATATTTTGACCCAATTTTGTAAAAATCGAAATGAATAATTACAAAAAATGATGTGGGTGAACATTCCTAATACACAATTTTGGGACTACTTTAGCGGATAGAAAACCCACATAAATTTTAAAAATTTTCTTAAAATATTCGTGCGATGTGCAACATCACGTCCATGCATTTATGAGCCCCATTAGTTTGAAAAACGAACTGTCATGAAGATTTAGAAACGAAATACGTTGTAACTCTTACTTAATCACTTATTTTTTAAATTTTAATTAAATTTGCAAGTACAAAATTTGTGGTGTTGTACCAAAAAGCGGTTCTCAATAAAACTCTAACCGAAAATTTTTAATTTATTGACTTGGATATTATTAATCTTTAGGAAAAGTTTCCTATTGTCTTCATCCTGGAAGGGGCGAAAAGAATTATATGACTAAATCAGTTTTACACTAACTTACTTATAATCGTACAAAATAGAATTTGGTTAAACTGAAATTTGAAATTTATCAGCTATCAAAAATCACTACTTCTATAAATGTAAGGGTGCGTATACGTATCTAGCGATGGTTAATTAAAGTAAAACCTTTTTGATCAAAGCTTATCTGTAAGCACAGCACACTTTTATCATTTTGTTCATTTTTCGTTGCAACGGAATTTCATTTTCCACACACAATTGAAAATACTCGATCTATTCGATACAAAAGCTACTACTTTGTCAAGAATTTTACCGCATCATTTGTTATTACTTTTATAAAAATCGATCTGAAATGAATTATTATTGTAAGTAATAAATAAATTGAGTATCTACGACAAATTAATAAAAAGTAGTAATAAACGATTACACTTTAGATCACAAAAAATTATCGTTAGGATATCAAATTATTTGTTCATATAAATAGGAATACAATGGTTATAGCATTTTAATAAATGAATGCCTTTAACAATAAATGCTATAATATAAAATAAAAGATAAAATAAAAATATGTATGAAGAATTTCAATTTTCAAATTGCTTATATATTATTAGTGGGGCGGCATGGTAAAAAAATTGTGCGTTTCGTGATGAAAGCATAACATTTTTTTTCGCTGTTGGTACATTATTAAGAAAATGATTTTAAGATATTAGGGCATTTTAATATATTTTAAATTTTGTATATATTTCTTTGACGCTATTTTAGATTTTACATATTTTTGGGCATTAGAACATTAAAGTTCGTTTTTCTTCCTTTCTTTTTCTCCGTTTTGTTCATAGCATTTTATCACTTTTTTCTTCATATTTCTCTTTTTTTCGTTATCTGCAAATGTTTCTTTACTCTTTTCGCTGTTGACTTCTTTCTAAAATTATTCTGTATCAAATCTGTTCATTCGTTCTTGTGCTTTTTACTCACCTCAGGTATCATATCCAGAAAATTATGTCCTGACCTTCAGTGGAACAGCTATGATTTATATAATTTTACAGAACCAAAATTTCAATTAGAATAATCAAATTGAACTTTAGAAAAGTCTCGCTTACAGTTCTTTCGGTTCTGACGGTTAAACAAATTTTCACAAAGGGAAACTTAAAGAATATTTTTCCAGAAACTTTGCAAATGCTTGTTTTACCAAAAAATCGGTCATGCTTTTTAATTTTTGACAACAAACATACTTCTAGTGTACAGTTGTAGAACCTCGTAAGTCAAGTTATTAAAAAATAATGTTTACATTTAAAACCCGCCGCCATGAATTATATTATGTATGATTAACTTTTAGTAAATAAAATTACCACATTCATCAATAATTACACGCAAAATTAAACTTTTCAACGGGAAAATTTTCAATATTTAATTTTAAACATTTATTTTTTTATATATTCAACTGTTTTTGGCAATGTCTATCTCGGTTATACGAAATGTGATGGCTGTTCTCATTAATATTCAGTTTATTACTGTGGAATCGAATCGTAACGAGTAAAACATGATTACAATAATGACTAAATTATAATAATGTTAATTAGTAATATTTTTAGGCATGCTGATGACGTATACATAGGAAAGCTTAATAATATTTGTAATTATTCAATTTGTAGTAATTAATTGTACATTTCTCTTGTTAGCGCTAACGAATGAAGCTCTTGCCAAAGGCATGCAGGAATGAAGACTAAATTAATTCGGAGCGATCGTTTTCGGTGCACACTAATTACTTGTTATATGTTTGAGGGAAAGTGGATCAGCATGAGACGGATCAAGGGATGCAAGTTTGATTAGGACGATCAGTAACAAGAGAATTTAGTTTAGGTTTACCTCTTGATTTGCGGATTTGAACAAAAATAAATTAATTTATTTAAGGTTTGATTTACCTTTTCGAAAAGGTAAAATTGAAATAGATTTTCCGTTATTTAACTGTAGGAACGTATGTGGAAATTTGATTTGTGCCAAACAAAATAAAGTTTGGACTAAGCTAAATTAAAAGTTGATAAAAATTAGGAACAATTAATTAGTTTCAATCCGGTACTGCGCGAACCAATCCATTATTCAGCCTGCGTATATTCCTTCATTACTGGACACGCCGTTCGAGATCTGCACCATCAGCCTTAATGAACGGTTGTTAAGGCTGTATCTTTATATGTGCTTCTTACAAAGCCAAAGCGTTTCCTGCATGTAATATCAGTCACACGTGTGCAATTTCATAAAATAAATGAAATTGAATGAAATCTTGAAAAGCAAAAATTCTGCGATGACATACGTACTGAGGATCTGAAATCAAAAGAATTTGATATAAATCAGCAAATTAAACCAAAGAAATTTAATAAAAAAGTATATGATTGGTGTCAGGCATTTTTTCATTTCCTTTTATAATTTTCTCGAGAAAATTCAGCTTTTTAAGTTTTCTTCCTTTATAAGAGACGATGCTCAGACACATTACAAAATTTATACCTCTACTTTAATAGCTTAATTTACTCGTATTTCATTATATTCGTTTAATGCCAACCTATGTGGCTTTATATTATTAAACACTACAAAACCCCCAAAGATAATAAGCAAAGTGATAATCGTTTTAATGAGCCAATTTGTTCTAGCCAAAAGTTGTAAATTCTTTAATCTTGTTCCCTATGCAGCATAAAACGGAGGTTTAACGTTGTTTGACGGTGTAAATCGCTATGTATCATCAAATATTGCAAACGACTTATTTTCAATGTCTTTAATTAAACATGGTCGTAATAAAAAAGATGTAACGTGAAGTCGCTAATATACGACCGGTAACAGTTTTGCTTGTTTTTTTATGATTTATTCGCTTTTAACAATTTTTCGCATTTAACATAACTTCAGCGTGACGAACAATCTGGCTAGCCATTAAACAAGGTACGTCTACCCATAAGGATAATGATCTTTCCTTACGATGCCCTTATCATATGTTGTTTTATTATTTAATGTGTTTTCAAACAATCTTGTCATAGAGGTGCTAGAATGTATGTTGTATAACGGCTTTGCCCACGCTCACATTTTGATCCCGAAGGAAGAGGGCCGAGTTCCAATAATGGAGTATACGAAAAAGTATATTTTGCATACTTTTGAAGGATTTTCATCGTGGAACATCTTCTTGGTGGCTTGCCATTGTCTTACCAAGAGGAGGTTACTCAATCCGGCTCGAACTGTGAATTTGCAGTTGAGGTACTTAATCGTCATGTAGTTGTTTTCTTCTTATTTTATAGAACATATTTATTACAAAATCCAAAGAGTACTTACCCTAAATATTCACTGTTTGCAGAAATTTTTTAAAACCTACGTAAATAATAATCCCGATATACATACATGATGCGGCATAAATTGCTAACAAATTAAAATTTTCACTAAAACTTATCTGCTAATTCGAATTTTTCAGAAGAGCTACTCTTGGCTTTGCTGCTGGAAATAATATCATGAAAGCTCACACATAGTTATTAAATTTAAGTTTGTTTGAAGTAAAAAAATAAAACCAATGCTTTTAAGTAAAAATATGCCATTAGATCTAATTTAAGAAGAAAAAATGAATCAACTCCATGCAATATGAACTTCAGATATTATAAGTAAGTAACCGCTTAAGCCGTAATGTGTTTGAGATTAAATTTTTACAATTTAGAGAAGGTTGTATTAAATTTTAACTGAATAATAAAATAAATTAAGCTTGAAAATACATCATTGCACATTTTAATGGCTAGCCATCACAAATTAACGTAGTTGTAAATTAGAGTTATGCAAGAATTGTTAATCGATTTACAAGACTTGTTGCGTTTTATTGGGCATTAAAATTTAAAGACATAAATTAAAATATTTTTAATTATAGCGGATAGTTTTCTAGTTTAATAAGTTGTTATTTATGAAGAAATAATGAAAAACAAAAGTGTAGGTATGTTAAAACCTATGGCGTGAACGTTAATGAGTTCGTAAAATCAAGTTTACCTGCAGGAGATTTTTAATGTCTTCATAAAGTAAAATCTGATCGTAACGAGCACCTTTGGGCACAGCAGGTTATTTCATGTAATAAACCGTAAATATACAGCATGCAGTGTTTAGAAAAATATTAAAGATTTTAGAACAAAAATAATACCTATACAATGTTCGTTTAAACATTTAAGAAATGGCATCGATCCATTAGTATGCTAATAACAATTTATTGCTAAACTTTATAAATTCGTAAACAACTTTTTTAAAAATGTTATAAAAAGTTTAAGTTCGCATTATTCAAATATAGAAAACATTTTTTGCTGTAAATTTATCAGACTAAAATTTATATAGTACATCGGCTTTCATTCAAATTTGGCATTGGTGTTCTTATACCTCGGTCGAATTCATAGTCTTACTGAAGTGAAAACTCAAGATTGAACATTCGGGGTGTCCTGAATTTTTCATTTATTTGTTCCGACTGTTAACTTGAGCGTGACTCAAATAAAAATTCTAAATTTCAAATTTGTTCCAGCCTTATCACGTATGCCCGTTAAACTTACTTTATTGCCAATGAAGTTAAAATAAAATTTACCTAAAATTTTCGATATCGCATGGTCCAATAACCAGGATTCAGCTGCCAGCAATTTTTTCATATAACATTTTTGTTCGCTTAATTAAAGTTAATTTAACAACATAAAATTCATAATTTAGTATTTAATAAAAATGCGCCAAATATAATTTTTCAACAGAAAATTTAAAAAATTTTTAACTCGATTTACAAAGTTAATTTCATTCCTTAATAAAAAGCAACAAAAACACTTCACTGTTGATTATATGGTAAAATTATTAAATATTTAAATTTCAATTTACGATGCTATACAAAATACCGAGTTTGGTTTTCGAAAATAAATTTTTCATAACATTTAATACTAAACGTTGATTACCGATTTATGCAATTACAAATTTTGCTGTTTTTCATTGGGAAAGTTTAATAATTTTAAAACATTTGGTGATTGTAAATATTAGTGAATTTCATCAACTTGATTCAAATCATTTAACACAGTATTTGCTTTCGAGTTTTCATTTAACAACAAAAGCTAAAATTATCGATGTGTATTGTGCAGCGATGCAAATATAAACCGCTGCGATCAAATATTACAATAAATCCCCATCCCTATTGAATTTTAACTAAGTTGCGTGGAGTATGATAATATGCATGACGAATTTTATAAATTCGTTACATTCGCTTCAATAGTTTATATTGAAAGTTTAATTTGAATTTTTTTTTTTTGATAACACATCGTAATATATTTGCAAATTGGGGGAAAAATTGAAAAACAAGCTGTTTAATCACTGATGAGCATTTAATAAGTGAGTAAGGTGATGAAATTGTTAGATTAATCATTTTTCTTCAAATGAGGTGCCAGATTTATGTTTAAAGTTATGCAAAATAATAACATATGAGTTTGAAATAATGAGAAACAGTTTCACTATTGAATTGCTTTGTCGCAGTTAAGGGTAGTGTAGTACACCGAATTCCTTCCGATCATGTATCCTTCACAGAGTAATTAATATTGGAATAATTCAAAATTGGTAGTAACTATTATAAATTTAAATCATTTGGATGGCCGGGAAAAATAAATTTGGATATGTACTGTAAAAATTAATGATTCCATTTTTGTATTATTTGTAATAATTAAAGAGTTAAATGAACTTACTTGAAGTAAATGTTGTAAAAAAGGTTATCGTATATATTTTTTGTTATGTTTAAGTCGGAATACATAGTACATACATGGGAACTAAGAATTTTACAATACAAGAATTTAAGGGTTGAGTTCAAGTATTGGTAAGAGCATTAAGCCGAATTTATTCAGTTAAAACTCAAAATCGTCACAGGTTCATGTGAGCAGAACCGACTAAGAGTAGCTGAGTCGGTGAGGTTAAGTTATTTGTTATAATAACTTTCGAAACAACAAATTTCGAGTACATAAAAGGAGTAACATTGATAGAAGTTATTAGAGCATTATTAAATATTTAATTGAAATATAATTAATTCAGATGAGTACAGTTTAAAAATATGGAATATCATTGCATGTTATCACGTTATTACAAATAGAAACACGAGTAGCAATATATTTACTCGATATATCAATGCGAATTATTTTATTATTTTGTATTGAAATATTATTAAACATACTTTTTTACATATTTAAATCCTCAAAACAAAACATTTATTCTAATTATGTTGGCATAATACCGCTTTTCATAACAAATTTAAAATCCTAGTTACAGAAAAATGACTTATTACTTTCATAGAATTTTTTTTCCTGACTACCTTCTTCTAGCGATGGAAATGTTAAAAGCTTAAGTATGCCTACTTAGAAGATCGAATAAAACGGGACATTTGATATTTTTTTTGGCAAACTGTTTACATATTTTTTTATTCAAAAAACTGCTAAGCATTCCATATTTCCTGGATGATCATTTATGTATAAGACAAAGAAAAGTGGTTCTAAGATTTTGCCTTCCTGACTCCGTTCTTCATTCCTCGTGATCATTTGACTTCTGTTTGATAGATATGACTTTATTAGATTTAATTATTTATTAGATAATCATTAAAAGTGACCTGGCACTCTTTTTTTGGTTTCTAACATGTCATATACATGCGATATCAAGTGCCCAATAACCCAGTAGCGTGCTTTTCCCTTTTTGGTAGCCAAATTGATGTTTTGTGATTGCCTCTTTCTTACTTAAGAAGCTAAGAAAACGGTTGCATAACAATTTCTCGAATATTTTTGAGAAAATGGGAAGTATCGCTATGGGTCTGTAGTTGTTTTCTTCGTTTTTGTTTCCCTTCATGTGTGTTGAATGTTTTCAAAGTATCTTGGAAAACTCCATTCTTCACGCGTACATTCATGATCATGTTCTATATCTTCTTCTATAAATTTTACTATTCTTAAATTTGGATTATATCATAGATATCGTGGGATGACAAGTTTTTCAATTGATTTTGGTGTTTTCTATTTCTGTTTCGGTGATGTCGTATAAAAATATAGTTTCTCGTGTACTGAGGATCGCTGAAATTATGTACTTAGATGCATTTGTATTTGTTGCTGATATCTTCTCGTTTAGTCCTTTTGTGGCATTCGTGAAGTGAAATCGTTTGCTGTAAGTGTCGAGTTGTTAAAAGTTTGATTTTCTTGCCAAGATCTTTGTTGATGATGGACCAGGTTTCTTTTGTAATATCCAGGTCAGATTTGTAAGATGAGAATGCACCGTTAGCAAGTATTACTTAATTTTGAAAACATCTAAAGAGAATGTCCACTCTTAGCTTTTATTACAATATAAACGTAATTTGCAAAAGTCCACCTATGACTTTGAATTTCTCCCATGTCTAAACTTTGAAAGATAAAAATATGCTCTGCTAGAATTTCTGTCGAGAATTTCGATTCTTACAAAATTATTTATACAGTATGTCTAGTTCTTGCTATGAGAAATGATTTTACGATGATTGTATGGCTTATTAAATAATTTATGTATGTCTTCTTCACTTTTGCTACCACTACAGTTTTCAATTTAAAAAACCGGCTCTCACTGCTTAATTCAGAGGGTTGTGACGTAATTTTAATTTTTATGGCAATGAGCATATTATATAATTTTTTCATATTATTTGTTATTTGTATTATTTTATTTGACTTTGTAATACATAATTAATTGAGTATCGTTTCTTGTAAGAATCAAGAAAATGAGAAGTAAAATCGTAACCCAAAATGAGTTTTATAATAAAAAAATAATCCAGTTTTTAAATTAAAAATGGAACGGTAATATATTATTTAGATGACGTCGATACGAATCACTTTGATGTAAATTTTATTTCTTATTATTTTATTTTAACCGTTGAAGTCCCTGCGGAAAATTATTTCTTTAAAAAGTAAATTCCGCTCGTTTCTTTCCAAATAATATATTATATACCACAAATAAAGACATTTTAAATTAGACTAATGACTCAGAAGTCTAACATCATGACCACCCTTTGGTGCGACTCGCATACGTAAGTATTTATATATGTATTATTAAAAATAAGATATAAAAGAGAAAAAAAAACATTTTCTTACTGAAAAATCTTTATTTCTGCAGGTATTTTGTAATTATAGGTAATACATTATTATATAATATTAATAAGGGTAACAATGTTTACCAAAATTACATTTTTCTCTTGTTCGGTCGTTCAAATAAATATAATTTGGTTACGTTGAAATTGAATAAAATTTACTAACTTCTTTATAATATTATATTTTATAAACAAAGAAAGCTTGAAGAAAAAGTACCTAATTTATATTCGTCAAACCAAGTTTCTAACTTTATGCCACTTACAATGTGGCATTCGACAATTTTTGTTAAGTTTGGTTGATCTTGTAAACGTAAATCGACGTTAATTTTATTTTCCGACATTTATTTGTTTTTCAGGTACCTTAGAAGTAGAACAATTAGATTAATTTTTACTTTTAAAATTTGAGCAAAATTATGAACGACACATTTCGAACGTTATGCAGTTTATGCAGACACCGTAAACGCAACTATCTTCGCTGCTGGCTGATCAAACATTAAATTTAAACTTCGGAACGTTAACCGATGAAATCATTAAACGTGGCATTAAATTACGACGTGTGCATAAACCCAGCTTAGTTCTTTGAAACTAAAGTTCGACATCGATCTGTGAGCTTACGGCACTCTAAGAGGAATCAAAGTTATCACCCTAAAAAGGACTTATGGAATGATTCCGTTGCCATTTGTGGTATAACCAATTTCAACAGCGAATAAAATTTTCGTCCATCCAATTTTCAATTTTAAATCCATCCGCATCAAATCCAATTTTTTCCATCGGTTTCTTTTATGGTCACACGTATAGAAAACCTTTTGTGAAGTCAGATGCCATAAATCGGTTGGTAAGTTAGCATTTAATTTTTACTCTGTATCTGGTTGGTTTGTAAAGGTGTCGAGGGTTGGTAACTGGTAATTTACCGCTGTTTTATATCAAAACAGTTCTAATTACTCTCTCATAAAGGACCTTTAGGGTCTAGTGTTTATTTGTAAAGGAGGGAAAACACAATTTTTAAACCGGGCGTCAACTACCCTCGATGCGTCTCGCTATAATAATTTTAGTTTTAAATTTATTGACGTTACAATAGATACATTCTTATTAGGCGTCTCATAATTAGGTTATGTAAATTTTTTACATAGGTAGATATTATGTTTTCCATTGTTTACAAAGTAAATCACGAAAACTTATAAGAATATTCAATACCTCACCATAGTATATTACAACGCAATCCACCCATGTCTGCATATTTGTAATGCAAAAATGTTTTTTATTTGTTCTTATGCAAATTATAAACAAGTTATGGGAGTTTGTATTTATGATCTACACCCCCATTTTATACACCACCGTTAATCAAACTAATATATTGCTATTATCTTTCAGAAGGGCAACTTGTAGTTGACTATAGATTAAGTGAAAGCAAGGAAATTTTAATTAGTTGTCAATTTTACAAGGTTTATGTTTTAGGTAAGAATTTAGCAGCTCCTAATGTTTCCTATTGATGTTAATTTTAGGTCATTAATTTAATTATGTTTTCAAATTAATTTGGATTAAGCACCACCCTTTCAATTTGAGCAGACCAAATATTTATTCACAATAAATTAAGTACTACAGAATTTTAGAAGGTAATGGAATAGTATGTAGCAATGTAGCCTTTAGTACTTAACCCAAATTGACGAAAATAATAATATTTTCTCTGAACATCTGATTATTGTTGTAAATTTATTAATTTTCGCCAATATTTGAACATCTCTTCTCGAATTGTAATGTTGATACAGACACCACCCGTTACATAATCAATACCAAGCTGTGTTATACGGTACCACAAAAAATCAAAATACATATATCTTAAATCTCGATCCGGTTAATAGTTTTGTACAAACAGAAATGCCAACCTGTTACTCTCAGATGTTGCAGACCAAAAGCCCTTTTGATAAATGCGTATTATATTGTAATAACGGCGCGTGATTCATGATACTGCTGATGGGTGTACTTTAGACAATATTTCATTTATTATGGAACCGTAATACGTCTCTCGCACGTGCTGCTAGAATTTTATACTTCAGTTCATTATTTTAAAACTGCTGTGTACCAACATAACTCTCAATTTTGATTAATATTTTAAAAATTGAACCGCAAAATGTTTCCCGCTCAATAAAAGGTAACACTAAACTGCATTCGACCAAATAGATCCGTATTTTATCATCATATTTGAAATAACGGAGTCGACGATGGCTATGTGATGAATGAGTTTAATCAAGATTTATAAAAAAAAACTGTTTAGATTTAATCCTTGATGTATGAAGTGCAAAAGGTGCACGGAGAAGTTGCTTGTTCAGAAAATTGTGAAAAGGATAACGCATATTTGAACATCCTGTATGGGCGAACTGATTTCAAAATAAATTTATGCTCAATTACAATCGCACAAACATTATTGTATGGAATTGAAGCACGTAATTAAAAATTTTCTGGAAATCGGTTTCCGTTTTATTGCGTACTCATATTCTGGCAATATTTACAGAATTTCTATTCAACGCAAGCGATAAGGCCTTTTGTGTTATTTTAGATTAATACACATTTTGTGTAAATTGTCGGGCATGCAAATTATACTTTAGCAGTTGTATAGAAAATTTTTAAAATTAAAAGGGTTGTTTGGCTAAGAATTTTTGTTTATGAAATTGGAGGATTTTAAGGGAAGCTTCATCGGAACTAACCGCATGCTTATTGTGTCCAGGGTCGCATTGTTGAGAGACAGTGTTTTGTATAATTACCACATAACGGACAATTTATGACCTTTTCTGCGAGCCGGTCATACCAGGTTTGAGGTATTTGGGATTATTCGGAGTGCCTTTGTTTTAGCGGTTTCTGTAAAATAAACGAGCGACGAGCTATAAATAACTACGCTGGATGTTGTTGACTGAACTTGAATATTTATTCAAGTACTTTTCGTTACTGAAGCTGCACAATTTGTTTTTTAAAATGCTCAATTTTACCCAATTTAAATGTTTTTCCGCTGGAAATAATTAATTAATACGAAATCGTGGGAAAGAACAGTTTCGGCTTAACATATTGAACCGTTCCTTATGAAGATGTTATTGGAAAAGTTTTTCAATGAGGTTTTCAAGTTTCTCTTGTTGAAAAAGAAAACAAATCCTTTTAAATTTTCACACCTTTCATGTTGAACAATGACAAATCTTACGTTTAAACTTTTTAGTTGTTATGGAAATGAAGATTTACAAGGTGGTTTGATCCTAATAGCAAAAAGGTGAAATATATTGTATTAGTTTTTGCAGTAAAGTGGAATCTTTCACATGTATTGCTACTTTCTGTTAGTGGTGTTTTTAAATTCATAGAATTGTTCAAATATAAGATTATGTCTAACATTGTTTTTTGCAATCTGAACCTTTAAACATAAAAACATAAATCAATAAAAATGAACGAATTTGTAATCAATTTTTTTTCTCCAAAGCGAACAATTAGTGGTACGTCGTATTAAATCCAAACAACTCTCATATTCAAATTTGATGCATCCACTTGATTGGATTCTAGGGTCGTTTGGATTTTTTTACCTCGCAGCTAATGCTGCGTATTCATCACTAAATCATTATTTTTATAGCGTTCGTTACCTGAATGAGGGACCTTTTTTGGGCCAAAGGAGATTTTAGAAAATCTTATGAATATTGAACAAATGCACTATCTGGACTATAATGTTACTATATGTAGCTAATATTTTAAAATATTTAAATCTAACATCAACTTAACGATTATTGGAGTATTTCAAAATGTAAAATTGTAGCGTAAAGATTGTGCAAGGAGGAAATATTTAGCTGTGGTAGCTAATATTTGTTGCCAAAACAAGGGATTTCCTCACCACTGCAGATAGTCACGAATCTGAAGAGGCTTCTCATCCAGCAAATATAGCTGAACTGATCGAGTTTCAATTGATATTAAATAAAACCATGATTAGTAGGTTACCAGATAAAAACCACGATAATAACCATCAGAGATAATTTAAAACTACATTGGGATTGTTACCAATAATAGAGAATTAGATTTGTTTATTTTTAGATGTCAATAGTTATTTGACCATCGGAGGTAGGAAGGTAAGATGTGAAAGAAACTTGCAGATTATTTGGGGTTTTTCAATCTCCGATGTGTCATTGAAGTGGTCTCTGCAACGAGAGTGGAAATAAAGTTACTACAAAAAATGTGAAGTATATTATACACTCTAACCTGTTTTTGTGCTGGAGCTAGGGATCGCATAAAAGGAATCCCTCAAAAAATATTCAATTTTTTATTCATATTATGCATTTGATGGAGTTTTCTATATTGAAATATAGAAAAAGATATATTGCACAAAAAAGATAAAATCGCACGTAAACAATTCTTTATATAAAAACCGCATAAAAACAGGTATTACTGTATTTAGAACATAAAACTAAGTTTTTTGATATTCTCATAAATTGTCTGCTATTTTAAAATCACCTTGAAAGCTAAATCTTTGCACAAACATAGATGGATGCTTCGAGAAGTCAGGAAAAATATGAAACCTCTAGAAAAGCATATCGAAAGCTAGGAATGCTTAAATAAGCATTTACATTTATGGTACATTTGAGCATTAGAAATCTTCGATTTTTCTAATTTATTTGAACTTTGAACGTCTTATCAATTTTTAATAATTTAAAGTCAATGAATCAACAGAGAAAAATTGCTATATTTAAATAAAATTATTGAGATATGTTTGAGAATATGACATTTAATTATAGCTGCAGTAACGACAATAACTTTAATTCCTGAGTGTCAAGGTATAAAATAAAAAATCCATTAAACATAAATAACTTCTGTGCAGATTATAACAAAAAATTTAGGCTTTATAAATCAGCTTTATTATTGCTTTCTCTTGACAAGTTCTTCCATAAACAAAGATTGTCGTTAAAACTTCTCTTTAACGATACGTGATCTCTCATTTATTAATCTTAGTTAAAAGTTTTTGCGTAGCAATTATTTTATGATCGATTTTAGATTTTTACATAAAAATGTATTTGAAATTAAAAAAATTAAAAAGTATACTTTAGTCAATAAGTTCTTCAGATAATAATATGTTACGTCATGATGGGTTTTAAAATTTTAAGAGCAAACATTTTGCACTTTCCCCGCTCATCGTAAAATTTTTTTTGAAATTAGTCTCAAGCATTCAATGAGTTTCTATTATCATCGTTTGAGCGGAGTTATTTGCAAAAATTCTTGGGGAACTGAGGACATGTCCCCTCTCAAGTCGAATTTATGGGTGAAATTGGTGTCAAACGTTTGAACTTCTATTTACATCTTTTGAACCACACCCGTAGCGGACTTATTTGGAAAAACTTATTAGGGGGGGGGGGGGGAGATGAAGAAATGTTTTTCTATTTTCATTCCTGTTTCGAATTTTTTTGTAGAATCCATGTTAATCGATTGACCTTCAATGATGTCATATTCGCAAATATACATCCAGTAACGAACTCAACAACTGCCTCCTCTCATATCGAATTTTTTCTGAAATTGATCTTAAACTTTTATCTTAAATTTCAATTATTTAAATTTAAGCAATGCTTTATTCGTTTTATTTACTAAAACTTTTGAAAAATATTTAATTTTTTGTTTTGAATTTATATATGACATCAATAGAGCTTAGTTTGAGTCCCAAAAGGAGTTTCCATTTCCATAAGGCTTTAATTCTGTGCCTTTTATCAAAACTGATATGTCACTTCTTGTTAATTTTTTAATTTTTAGGTCTTCCATGACCTTCTTTTGCCTTGAGTAATAAAACTGACATAATCAGCTTTTCGTTAAGAGATAGAATTCTATTTTATCTGATGAAACCCCAATAGCAAACATTAAGATTCTAGAAAATTAAATAAAATGTATGATTATAGAAGCTCAAACAAAGCTTTACTGATGATTTAGCTCGATTGACTTCGATAAAATTCAAAAATTCCGAATGAAACTGAAAATAGCAGAAGTATTCTCCATTTAGTTTTTGTGAGTAATATTACGATGTTTGCAGTAGTTCAATCGATGGAAGCGAAAATTTTTGAAGCTTAAACAAAGCACATCCGTTTGACATCAATTTGACTTAGAGGATTTTTCCAGCTCTCTCCTTGGTGTTTTTGCAAATAACATCTTGACGGTTGTAGTTAAAACGATGGATTTAGAAGCTTATTTAAGCTCAAACGTTTGAGACTAATTTCACCCAATAATTTGCAATGGGGGAGGGGGGGGGGGAAATATGTCTTAGATTTTTATATTAAATTGTATTGCTTTCGAAAAATTGATTTTGCAGACACAAATCGATTGATTTTGATCGATTTCGACATGAGTAAGTAATTTTTTATTCTGAATACTTGACATGAAACGCTGAATTAAAAGAAAAAGAAAAAATGAATAGTAGGTAAACCGCAAAACTAAGTAAAATTCCCAAGAGGGCTGAAAAATTATTAAATCCGTGGAAAATAGCAAGACTCTTTCATACAAAGTGTTCTATAACAGCAGACCCAACAAAAACCCTGGGGGGAGTCAATAATAAAATATCTGTTGATTGCTTATCAATATCTCAAAGATATCTCGAACAGTGGCAGCTCGTGCAATTGTGCATTAATTATGAAAGTGCCAGATTCTTCTTAAATTCACAGTCAGTGCTAGAGCCTAGCAAAAGTTGGCTTTTAATCGATGGTAAGAATACCATCAAGGTAATTACAAAACTTGAGGGGTTAAATAGTTTAGCTTTATTTGCTTAAAAATGTAAAAAGTTACAAAAAAGTTTACAGTTCCCTGATTGGTAAATTTGACACATTGTAGAATTGAAATTAGAAAACCGCACCCAGTGCCATTACCATTTGCCATTACAACTTGGTCAAAAACCGTATCGAATATTTTAGATTTTCTCTTTTTTAAAGGTAATGACAATGTGATGATTCTAAAGGAACTTATAAAAGGTTTCGGATAAAATTGTAATAAAATTTTGCGGTAATATTTAAACTACACGTTACTGCTTTTTAAATAAACATTTATTATTGATTTAAGTGATGTCACTACTTTGTGATTTAAACATCAACATCACGTAAGTCTTATATGTGAGCACCACTCTTTGATTCAATTCTTGATAAAAAAATATATAAAACAAAACACACAAATTATTTGTAATTAACCTCTTTAAGGGTTGATTTCCTTTGTAAGAAATATGTCATTTGTTAAAAGCACATTGATGTAAAATATGGAAAACCCACAAAAATTTTGAAAAATTCTAATTCGAAAATGTTTTCGAAATAATAAGGAGGTAATTTATTTTTTTAGGATGAAAGCAATTTTGTAGTAAACTTACAGATATGTTTTCGATGTTGTTCTACCTTCACAGGGGTTGGATCAAATAAGTTTCTTATTACTACAAATAGATTACAAATTATCGAAGTTCAAGGAATTAAACGACCTATTCATTATCATTCAATACACGAAAACCCTGTCAGCCCCTGCATTACATTTATTCATGAAGTTCGTCAATCATTAAAATAAAATTGTTTAATTTCTGCAGCAGTGGCAACACTAGAGAGTTTTGCACGAGCAAACAATTAATTTTTTCTAAAAAGTCAGTACAGACAAAAAATCTTTTCAGTTTAAAATTAGGGTTGTTTATAAATATAATGACTATAATATAGCAGAGAGACCAAAATTCACTCGAGCTCGTCCACTGTGCTACAGGTAATTTGATGGTATAAACATCTTTTCCATGGCAAAGCCAACTAAAACTGCAATTCGTAATTAAAAGGTGAAACAAATTTTAATTATTAAAAATCCACCGTTTTCGTGGTGTGGGTTCCACGTGAAACCGAACCTTCCATGTGTCCATCTCATATTTTTCGTTTCGAAAATCGTAAACTGCGTAAACGTAAGAAAACCGGAAATTATATATCTTTCTTTTATTTTTTACAATAATAATATATAATATTTTTATTGTTTATCTGCGCAATAAATTTTGAGTGGCACAGCGATCATTTTTCTTATATTATGAATTTTCAATTGTGGAACGCGAACTTGGATACCTACTTTTATCCGCTACTTCATCATTATTCTAGGAAGCTGTTTGCAGTAGCATGGACGGTGGCACGCATTTCCCTGTTTGGTTTTCTTCTTTTTCTTACGTTTTTTCATCTGTGCTTTCTCTTTCTGTTGCAGTTATCATTCAATCGATTTTCGTTAATATTTTGGTTATAGACAATAAATTTTGAATTGCAATTTTAAATTTTCCAAATAATAAAAACTATCCTGGCTTCGAGTAACTTTCGAGTTCGAAACCAATAAGTCGAAAAAACGCAAATTTCGGTTTTAATCCATGATGGAAAGTGAGATATCCAATAAATTCATATGCAAAGATTTCTACAACGGATGGTACAGGAACTTAGGGTTCGGTGACACCTTATCATGCCTTAATCCCTTTATTAATCTCCCTCTATTATTATAATGTCGATTTAACTGATGTACTGGGATATTTCTGGCAAATTATTCCCCCACATCGTCGCTTCCATTAAACTAGCCAGCAGGCAATTCTGGTTGTGATTTTATAAAATATGCTTTTTGTAATTACTGATTAAAATTTAAACCGTTCGGGGTCTTTGTGGTAAGCGTTACCTAAATCAATTATTTACGAATGACCAAAACAAAATCGAGTAACTGGACAAGACAAGCTTTTGCAAATCAGAACCGGAAATGGAGTGTCTAATTCACTTCCCGAATTACTCTTGCATCGCAACACAAGAAAAGTCGTCAGGTGGTAATTATTGTCAGAACGTGGCCGTCTTGTATGTAAGCGAATGTTTAAATGGTGTTGAGTTAATAAATTGCATTTCAATTATTGTCAAGAAATGAAAGCAATTATTGTCACTCGGCAACTTGCTAGTAAATTATTATTAAACGTCACCTTAATTATTATCGATACGTTCGTTTTAAATTTTATTACTTTGTGAAGATAATTTTAATTAACCTAGTAGCAGGTATTTTAGCGTCGAGTGTACAGATCGAACGAGTTTTTGCGGGGGGTAAAGTTCTTCGGCGCAACTCCCGAAGTAAGGCTTACGCGTGGTGCCAGTTACTAGCGCCATCTGCTTTAGTCCTTATTCAGGTACTGTACGCAGTAGGTGCGTTGTCCTTTGCCGCTATCTTTGCGATATCGCGCTATATTATCCGTCACCGTTTTACGTATAAACAAACCCTTGCTGATTATTCTATGTATAAGACTATAGGTAAATAACGAAATAAATGCGAGTTTATTTCATTAAATTTAAAAATTAGTTGGTGTAAGTTTTAAAAATTTGTGTCCAAAGTGGCGTTACGAAAACTAAATTTAGACTCGTAATAATTATTAGTGTGTGTAATTTTTCAATAATTTAACTTGAGTTTTGTAATTAAATGTAAGTGTGAAGTTTTTATAATCGATTAGGCACAAACTCAAATTGATAAAAGAAACTTTGAAGTAAGGGAAACGTTTATTTATAAAAACTTGACTCACAATCAGTAATGACATGCAAAGTCACATGTGCAAAAGTGTTTTGTGAATCAACTCGTTGATTTTGGAAATGGAAGAAAAATTCGTTTTTTAAATAATAAGGTAAGCTGCAATTTTATTCCAAAGAAAAGGAAGAATAAATTTTGAACACCATAATTAGTAGCAATTACGGGGAAGTTAAAATTTACTTTATTACAATAACGCAACATTTACATTGCTACTTCTCACTTATTTACATACAAATAGTATATTTTATAAAGTTTTACATTAACTCACTTAAGAATAAAATGGAATACATAATTAACTCGGCAAATTCTTGAATTTATGAGAGCCTAGCGTGAAAATTTGAGTCATCCTGTTATTTTGAATATCACGTCACAATAAATTACAATTTGAAAAATCGTGCAATTTACAACTCGAATAAATGGGTAATTATTTCCTTATATACCTCCTTAAATTGCCTATAATTTTCTTTATGATCGAACACGAAAATTGAAACAAATAAACGATTTGAACGAGAAAACTTTTTAACGTGATCTTTTTCTTTTTGATGTTTTCTTTATTAACGAGGTGAATCAAGATTATGGAAGGATCACACTTGGAAACTTTGTAGAAATTGGAAAATTTTTAGTTGCAATAAACCGACTGAACATTATTACGTTGCCATGGATATCGATAATACTCACAAAATATTCTTGGGCTACCATGGCAATATTGATAATACCCATTCAAAATGTTGTTGTTTTGTTTCCGCCTGTTGTATCAAAAATGTTTCGTTATAACAATAACTTTTTCTTGTTGTATTGTCTATACAATTACACAGGTGAATCACACAATTGGAATCACAAAAAAATACCAGATAATGGTGCCGAAATGACCAGCGTAAAGTCACAATCTTAACCCTATTTATGGACTGGGCATTTATCACTCATGTTCAATTGCAAAAGAAAAGACAGGTCGTTTGAGAAAAAGGATGATACGACGAGTGTGGATCCTACTATAGGATAACAAATATTGCAATTTTATTTCGTATACAAATTTAAATGGATGAACAAACACTTCGGATTGGATACATACATAGTATAAATACAAAAACAGTAAGGCAATTTAAATTTTTTTTAACTGTTTCGAAATAGAAAAGCTTTGTATATTTATTTATTCTGCATAATTTGAAGTAATTGTAGCGGAAATTTCATTAAAAAGTATTTATAAATGGCCGAGTTATATGCGTCCACATTTTCGGAAAATGTTTTTTAATAATCAATTGCGGATTCATAATAAATAGGCGTATCTTATCCAGGCAAAAAAATTGTTTGTAATATCGAAAAAGCTTGCACGTACTGGCTATATTATTGGTCTACCAGATAATCCAACGGAGAGCATTAGACCAATCCAATTATCCAATTAGACCAATCCAATAATTGGCGTGCGCCATATCTCAAAAAGTATTTTATAATGAAACACAAAACAAAGATTGTGGACAATTAATATTTTTTGGCTTAATTATTAGATTGAAAACTGAAGTAATGTAACAAAAAAGTTTGCTTTTTGCAACCCAGTAAGTAGTACTACTTATTTTCTCACTTAATTTGATTAAAAGTAACCATACCAGTAGCTTGGTGTGGTTTTTGGGTGAGGCGAAAATTTCAGATTTGCATCGCGGAATAAATAAAATTAAGGAATTAATATATTCAGAGTGACAAGTGCGGTTTTAAGGCCGCACAACTTTGGCAATCTATCTTCTTCGAGTGGCCAAAGCCAAAATGACTTTACTAGAGAGTATAATTAATGCGGTGGTTTTATGTTGCCTTTCGCGATTTGGATTTGAACCGCGGTCTTCCGCTTCCTACTCTGCTATTGTATGCTTTACGATATATTGTGGTTATGGGCTGGCTATCTAGCAATATGTAAAGATATAGTAATAGATAGCAGCGCCAAAATTTGAATTTAGAGAAATAGAAAAACTAATTGAAACAAAAAATTTTAAAATAATTTTGTAAATTTTTAGAAATGCAAAAAAAGACAAACATAGTCGTCCTGATTTATAAATTGAAAATAAAATATAGTTGAGGTGATAGGTTAATGAAAATCTAACAAGTAGACACCTTTTTCACAACACACCACCAACGTAAACATTCAAAAATTATAATTTCTATTGTTGTTTGCTATTTTTTTTATTCGACGATGTTACTGAATGCGAATCTGCTTTTTGAATGTTTATGTTGGTGGAGTGTTGTGAAAAAGGTGTCTACTTGTTAGACTTTCATTGGCTTATCACCTCACCTGTTTTTCTCGAAACTACATATTTGTAACATGGAGACAGCGTATCTCGGTTAAATTTTACTTGAATAACCTGAAATTTTGAACGATTTTTTTGTACAATATACTAGTAAAAAACTTAAGGATCATAAGATTTTGGACAAATTTTAAGTTAAACTATTGTGTACCCGTGTCCTTGTTTCCGTACCTCTTGCCTCCCTCCTTCAGGACTAAAAAAGTAATTTTTATTTAGCTAATATGAAACTCAACAGCTACAAAATTGAAATGTTTCATATTATGAGGCATTTAAGTTTTAATTAAAAATTAAAAAATCTGTATGATGTAATTTTTATAAATCAAAACAATGCATCAAATTTAATTCTAGATTATTTTATTTGTATAATAATATTATATTCTTTATTAAAAAATATGGAAACTTACTTTTCCAATTTACCTCGTACTATTCTAAAATATTCATAGCTTACTTATCTCTTTAATAATTAAATCTATTAATAATCTACATCTTCCCAAAAATTATTTTCTGGAGACATTGTCAGATTTCGTCAGAGACAAAAATCTGGAGAGATACTCGTATACTATGTAAATAAGTCAAAAAATTAGAAAATAATATTTTTTATTTCGAGATTTAACAAAAAACTAAAATTTACTGATTGGTGTAGTATTTATTAAAGCATTCTCGGGTATCTTTCAATTTCCTGAAAAGCTGTCATTATCTCATTGCACATTTGTGCCCTAGCTTTCGTGTTTTACGATCATCAGGTATGATAACGCTCGAAGAAGCAGTATGTATATGGCAAATATTCGTTTTTTGAAACAAAAACACGTACGTTTGTGGTTCAATAAATATTTGCTTAATTTTTTTTTGTAAAAAGCAATTTGTTCGAGTTAAATTTCTCTTAGTGAACCAAATATCGCTCGAGTGTATAGAATTGTGTACAACTGTATAATGTACTTTGGATTTGCAACTTGGCCTACAGGCACTTTCAGACACCCTGAACTTGCTTACTACAGTATTCTATATATTAACTCTATATTTCCCTTTTCTTCAATAAATCCAACTTGAAATTGTAACCTATTTTTAGATCCAACCACTTTTGCAAGCTTTTTGATATTAAAGAAAATGAAATCTTTAGAGTGCACGAATTTTTTTCTACTTTTCTGCTTAAAGTGACAGCTAATCAGACAATTAATACATCGTCATGATATAATTTTAGATTAAACTGTATTGTACTTATATTGTATAATCTGATTAATTTGTTATTTATCAACATGCAATGTTGAAATAAATCATATTCGCCTATAATCAGGAAAATCATATTTATTCTTGATTTCATACATTGAAATTAAACAAACTAACTCTCTTTATATCAGCTAATGTGTAATATTCATATTGTATTCATACTAAATAAATTTGCTTTAGTCTAATATTATAAAAAGCTTATTATACTCGTAGAATACCCTTGTATATCTAGGTACTTAACTGTATAATTTATTAAATTTGATACGAATTGCTTTTCAATTTCATTTTGTTATTTATTTATACGTATGAATGTATATATTTAGATTTCATTTAATGGTAGAATTTATTATCGATTTTTCAGTAATATTTATAAACAACAGGAACAACCAAAGAAAAGTTTTATGTGGCCATAAAACTTTCATAATATAAAAAAATAATCAAATCGATTCTTGCATATACCAGCTTACTTAAATATGTACATACATAGCATGTACTATTATGATTGTTCGTGCCATATTACTAAATAATGAAACAACTTGCAAATGTGTGATAATTTTTGCAAAACAAAATTTCCGAATTTTCTTATTTTGAACCTCAACGGTGGAATGCCGAATCGGGCAAGGCAGATATTAAAGTATTGAGTTTAATTTAAGCTGTAGGTTTAAATGGGCCAATAAATCATACTTAACAAATTTTAATTTACTATTAAACACTATAGGCTAATAAATAAAGTTACCAAGTCATTCAATAATATCAATATTATTAATTTTTTAATTTCATCATGATTTGCACATTCGGGCACGGCTGTATACCATTATCAGCTTTTAATTAATAAATTCAATGCTCCAGGTAGAAAAATTATTATTGCAAGAAACTATGTTTTCGGCAAATTTAGCATTCACAAAGGGGGCACTTAGCAAAATTGAAGTGAGTTGCATTTATCAAAAAAAAAGTCGATAATATTGTGTGCTACAGGAAACTACTGGTTTCAGCGTGGAGGAATTTATCGGAAGTACCCTGTACAAATAATCTATTATCTATAAATTAACCAAACCAGACTTTGCACTTTACTATTTAAGTACTTTCCGATTCTTAATTCGAGATTTAATAAAAACGGTTTCCTATTGTTCCATTCCGTTCCTTTGTATAAAATGCTCCTTACGTTGATTTATATTAATCATTTTATTTTACATTTTAAGAATAGAAATCAGATATTCAAAAACGTAAAAACGTGCCCTTATTAACATTTAGATAGAAATTCCTAATTTCTAAAATGACCTGTTTTCTTCCGAATCACTTTCCTTCGAAATACGTCAAAAATTATTTCTTATTTAAACTTGCAAGATATAATTTATATTTTTGATTGAATTTCTTATCGTTTATAGCTTATAAAAGCACGGATTTTCATAAAATTGTCGTTTAAATATAAACAATGTTTTCAAAAATAATTAAATTTTTTGTATTTGCTTATTGCTCCTCTCGATATTAAAAAATAAATCAATGGAAATGTATTGAAATTCACTGAAAATATTATTTTACCGGGTTACTGGGTTACAATCAGGATTTTATATTCCTTCATTGTTAACAAAACCCTTTCTGGCTTGGCCTTATTTTTAATTATATGCCAAAACAGGAATATTTCATTCCAGTAAGGTGGTTAGTTAACTCTAAGATTGATATTAGACAATCTATTTGCGTAATTAAAGCAGCAATAATAGAATAGTATTTTCTTTAGGTGGATATTACTTGTAAATACAAATTGGAGAAGATAGGTACTTTCTTAATAATACATATCCAAAGCTTGACACAATGTTACGGCAGAGATAGAGCTTGCAGCATACGATAGTATAATATAAACTGCAGCTGTTTTGATACTGCTCTAATTTAATTTGAACTTTTCTAAATTATTTGAAGTTATGTGATGTAATTGTGGTTCTTGGTTTACTTTTTCAATTTACATTGAATATATGGGTTTACTTTACTTAATTCCCTTTGGGTTTAGACTGGCCGCATGCTAAGATTTGAGATGAGGTGATGAGTTTTCTCTTGCTATCAAACTTAAAATAATTTAACCATGGATAATTGTTTAACTTTTGTCATTGCGAATTAAAAATCTGTTTAGCAGGAAGGTTCTAAATATCATTATCATTCGTTATGGCAATTCTCGAAAGTGTAATTAGCTCAAATTTTCAAGCTAATGAGAAAGTTTTTGATTGTGCCTTGTAATAACTATAAAACGATAAATTACTTAATTTTTATACAAGATGTGCTCTGCGTGATCACAGGGGGCGTTTTCATTTGATAACTAAATAATTCATATCTTCCGATCTTATCAGCACGTTTTAGCTATCACATTGGTAATTAAATTAAAATTGTATTTATTAAACCACACTTTGATGTTATAATTAAACGAATTTTTTAAATAGGAAATACTTGATTAATTGTATATTAAGGGGCATCACTATTTTGTTGTAGAATTCTTGCTGCTCAACAGTTTAATGACCTTTTAAAATTAACTTGGATAACTAAGTTTGCTTATTTTGCATTCAAAATTAGCTAATGAGTTGCTGAAATTCTATTAAGAAACTGCCAATCTTAGTTTTACGTTTTCTTAAACTACTTGTCTTAAAAATTGCGTGACTTGTATATAACCCGAGCAATTTTTTACATCCAAGTATCTTAATTTATACATAATTTTTACATAATATAATTTAGATTACTTTTCTGTTTTGGAAAATTTAAAATTAATTTTTTTTATCAAATACAAGAACGCGAGCTTGTCTGAAAAATATCACAAGTTGGTGTATTTCTTTCCTCTTAATTAACTTGACTTTTTAACAAAAAGGTTGTTACATAAAACTATACTAATTAAATTAATGGTTATGTAAATTAATGTAACAAAGACCATGTAATTTGTAAAATTGTCTTCAAAATCAGATAAGTAATTAATTTATTACAACATGTAAAAAATTACGATATGACTTTTCCGAGCTTTTTAAAATTTTATTGTTTTTTGCACGTTTTTCAATCAACCTTTCGTCTTTTTTGTATTTGTTCGAAAGATACGTAACTACGATTTTATTGTTTTTTTGTTAGTTCAATAAAATCGTTACAGCCGAATTGAACATAGCTTGTAAAATATGTTGTATTTTTGAACAAATAAAAAGCAATCTTATAGGATTCACAGATAAATTGCTCTCTTAAGTGGTCCAATTTTACATCTTGCGCTCTTTCTGTTAGGTAATTGTTGTTGTTAGAGAACGCCGGTTAAATATTTGGTTTTGTCAAAATATTTGGGTACACTTTGCTCGAACTTAACCTTGACAAGGGTTACTGCCCTTTGCATATAAAACGTGAATAAAACAATCAATCATCCGTCACTTTCATAATAATAGGTATTAAATAAAGAACATAAAAACATTTACCGCGAGGTGTCGTGAAATGCGATACCTTAATACATCAAACAAAGTTTTATTTTACAAAATTGCTTACGGGAACTTGTAGTATTAACAAAGCAGATGAGATAATATAGGGTGTAATGAGTTTTTTTTTACTGGAAGCCAAAATTACTGAAATGTGCTGGTTTTGTACTGGGTTGCAGTACAAAGTTGGCATTAGTGTCACTAATAATATAGTGCCGCATTGCTGCAACAACTGGAATTATATTGCTCAACCGCGCGAATTAAAATTTGATATTCCACTATACAGTACCTTAGCTATACAATTTAGCTTTTGTCCTTCATTAAATACCTACACCTACCATGAAGTTGCCAAGACTTTTACAATAAAACCACCTTCAACGTCTTCATCATTTCTGGAGCCGAACCGCCCCTGCACTGTTTGATTTTAATTATTGGCGTTAAACCGGATGATCGATTGCCTCTGCTTGCTTTCCGTTCAGTGGATTGAATTATTTTTCCTACTTCTCGACACATCCTCGTAACTTTAACAACTTCTGTTAGCTTTACTGGTTTATAAATTTAAATTATAGGGACGTAGAGGTTCTTTTGGCCACAAAGTGATATTCCTCCTACTACGGAGTATTATATTGTTTAATTGAAATGTATGTGCTACGTTACGTGTCCAAAGTTTAATGCAATTACACTAAAATGGGAAGTACTGAAACAAAATTGTTTTCGTACGCGGAATTTAATTTAGGTAGGTGCTTATATTTATGCGTTTATTCTACAGCCTTTGGTAATTATGGTTTTATTATTTATGTGTTTATTTGCAATTGCAAATTCAAAAATTAACTCCGTACCATCGGAGTCGTTAAAAAGTTATTAAAAATAGTTTTTAAAATTTCTTGTTCTCTTGGGTGCTAGGTCGGCTAGGTGTAGTGAAATAAATTTCAGTGAATGCTAGATAGACTGATTTATATTGTTGAACTTGTAGTAACATGAGCAGTTTTTTGAATTATTGTCTGGATGCAGGTCATCCACCTATCCGAACTAGGTTTAATACTACGGCATTTTTGAAAATTATTGTATTTGGTTGTTTTAAAAACACCCAATAAATTAAATTACAAATCTTTTATTAAATCTGTTCGAGGTGTTATTTAAGGAATGTTCCCAGTATAATTTAGAACTTATTGGTCGAATGAAATATTTAAAATAAAAAATGTAAAATTTAACTAGGCAATAAAACTTCCGACAAATGGAAAATTATAAAATATAATAAAAAGAAGAGAACTCAAGAAAGAACGGTATCAAATAATTCAAAACATATTGAAATCGGTGGCGTTGAGCTGTAAAGCTTATCTGCATATAGCTTGTTGAGAACTCAACCTCAAAATCTTCCAATGTTAACACTGCATTTACTTCATTTTGTTTTTTTGTTAGACTACATTAATAATTTGTGTCATTATTTGGTAGAGAAGGATTTACTAGATATATTTTTTTAAAATGCCATTCGATGTAGGTTAAAGAAAATACTACAGCACCCAGGGAATCATCTGTGCTGCGGCAAACCTCCCAAATCTGGAAAAATAAAACATCAAGGGTGAGCCTCATGACGGAAGTTGATTGGGCAAGAGCATCTCCTTGAGACTCACACTATCGGGGGTGAAAAAATCCTGCTTAATTTAAATCAATTCGATCATTTAAATTCTCGAATAATCAAATGGAGAGTTTCGGAAAATTTGACGATTGTGCAGCCTGAAGGCCGCACTTAATAATTAATAATATATTTCTATACTGCAATTAATTTTAAATTTTTGGTTTCTTAAAATAGTTCTTACTTCTTGTAATGTTGTTATATTGCTATTAATTGACGGTATAAGCTACCGAAGCGAATCTGTAAATCTTGGTTCCGAACTCGCGGAATTTGAACCGCTTTACCATACACCGCTTACAATTTATTAATAATTTATTTTCTTATTTTTCATATGTTTTTACGCTTTGTTTAATTTTTGCTTGAAACTGAATTTTTTTAATTTAATTTTTTCTTAACCTACAGTTTATGTTTACTACATCTCACATTTTCCTGATGCCCAAAGTAATGTTTTCATAATTTGCTACAATGATTTATTTGTATTTTGTGCACTGATTTGGTGTAGTGCTTAATTCGATTTCCATTTGCTGCCAAATTTTTTGGCCGTGATTCGGTTTCCACGTTAAGCTGTAGGGCTTAGATTATGTTTATTACTGTACAACCGAAAAACCTGGCAATTCTAGTTACTGAAAATTGAATTTGGAGTTAATTACTATAATTTTCCACAAGTTTTTACGTATTTTCTACAATAAAATGTAGAATTACTGAGGTTTCGGATCTTCACTTAAACTGTCTTCATATATTTTGATGATTAACCATATCAGATTTATACTTAATTTTGAGTAACTCAACTTACTAGGTTCTTCTGCATTTAGATTTCAACCCATTTTTCTATTACAACACATTTTACTATTTTATTGTTTTTGTGCAGAAAAAAATTGAGATATTGATGAATTTACACTTTTTGAGCTCCCATGAGCCAATTAAGATCATTTCCAAAAAATATTTGTGGGTGTGTGTGTGTCTGTCTGTGGTCAAATTTTATGTGCGCTCGCCCTTAAAATCTAATAGGAATTTTGAAACCAAATTTAAGATTTTGTTTTGCACAAAACCTTTTATTAAAATTTTATTATATTCGAAAGTTAAAAAAATTTTGAGGGTTCTGTTATTTATTTTAAATTTTATATAGCGAGAATAACTCGATTTTAAATAATTTTTAGCGTTTATTATGTAAATGTTTTTATAATTTTAAAAATGTATGTATTGCAATTTTCAAAATTACTTTTTTTTAATAACTTACTTTTTTCTAAATATATAATTCTATTACACATTTATTTACATCAATTTTTTAAGTATCATCAGTTTGCAGACCTCCATTGTTCTTTGATGCCCGATTTCACAAACATTTAAACTACGATTTAGGCTTAAGTATTATTGGCTTAAATAATTTAATCGCACTTTAAACGTTTGTGAAACCGGGCATGAGTGTTTAATTTTTGTAATATGATTATTTTTAGTTCTCAGGTTTTTGGTCATTCTTTCTATCGAAGGGTGTAATCCGTTATTGTGCTTATACTTTTTGTTTCTATGGTAAAATCAAGGTTTAGATCTACTTTTTTACCAATAATTTGGTTCTATTAGCTTACCCAGTTTGTTGATTCACAATAAAACTTATTTCTGACCGTCATCCTTCGGAAGGCTATTATTGCACTAGGTTCTCCGTGTAAGTGATAACTAGAGAACGGATTTATATACAATTGCAGACCCCCGAAATCAGGGGATAGAAAACACGAGAACAGGTTTTTCTCGAATTTTTTTAAAATTCCAATTAATTTTTAATTGATGTTACTTTATAATTAATTAATATTGAAATATCAAAATTTGAAAAAACCTGCCTACAGGAACTCTATAACCCTGACTTCAGGCCTATTACTGCGTATAAATCCGCTTTCTAATGATAACTAGAAGAACGTTTAGATCAATTTGCACTCAAAAATCAGATATGAATTAATTACACAGATAACATATTTCTAACACGAAAAACAGTGACTGGCACTCAAATTCCAAAATAAAATTTTAATGACCATTTCCTTATATTAAAATATGCAATCGCACGATTTATAATATTAGAGACATTATTATAAATTCTAATATCCACCGGGTAAATCAAAGGCATGCTGAAAAGCAGATTCGACGATCGTTTACGACCGATGCAACACAAAGCGGTATAAACTGCAAATTCTCTGTACATATTTATAGTATACAAGCCAAGACAGGATACCCAAATTTCAAAAATAGCCTTTACAGATAAACTAAACCAGCCTAACTACACCGCTAAAACGCTTCTAATATAAAACCTTTGCATCTTGATTCCCAAAAATAAGGCTAATCCAAGCATTTCGCATAACTAAATGTTTTGAGACCATTAACCAAAGACAAAAGTTCTTTAAGACTACCAAATAGGCTCCTCATACCGAGGCACAATGATTCTATCGTAAGGTTTACATGCAATCCAAAAATGGAGATTTAACCTTGTAAAGCTTATTACCGTACAACCTAAGATGGGCTACATCATTTCTTAAAACTTGCTCAGCATGGAAAATCATTTAAATGGTCTTTTCAGAGTTTGGTTTCTCAAATATTTGTTTCGCCGTAGAATATTTCTAAGAATCAAGAATTATTTCATTACTAGCAGATTTTTGCAACTTGATTTTTTCTAGAAGATGTTTTGTTGATAGATTACCCCAGAATTACGGAAAAAATTGAATTAAAATGTAAAATACAAGGAAATGAAATGAAATTCTTAAGAGCAACAAAGGGCTGTACAAAGGAGGACAGAATCAGAAATGAAGACATTAGAGAAGAATTAAATGTCTATAGAATACAAGATCAAATTAAAAACAACAATAAAAGATGGAATGAATACCTAGAGCGAATGGCAGAAGAAAGACTGCCGCTGGCAGCCCAAAAATATAAACCCCAAGGAAAGAGAAACATAGGTCACAGCATTTCTAATATCAGCAGGCAGTTTATTATAAATTCTAACATCCACGCATCTGGATCCCAAATCTGTGACATTGAGGCGATGCTGTGGAATAAGCAGATTTCGACTGATCTAGTGTGCGACCATGCACACCGAAAGCAGAATCAAAGCTAGCCAAATTCTTCCGTACATACGCAGTAATCATAAGCAAGCCAATGGCAGGATACCCAAATTTCGAAAAATAGGCCTACACGACTCTTAGCGTCAACTATACACCGCAACACACGCTTTTGAATGATGAAAATCTGCTTTGCATGTCTTGATCTTCCCTAAAAAATAAGGCCATATGCCAATCATGACTGCATTTCAGCATAATAAGATGATCTGAGTACCATTAAGCTCAATACCGACCTCAAAGTTCTTACCTGAGAACACACAGAGCTAAGGCTCCTCACTACTGAGACACAATGATATCCCTATCGCAAGGTTTCCTCCACATACAATCCAAAAAACTTGAGAGATTTAACCCTGCAAAGCTTATTACCGTACAACCTAAGATGGGCCACATCATTTCTAAAAACTTGACCAGCATGGAAAATCATGTAAACGGTCTTTTCAGAGTTTGGTTTCTCAAATATTTGTTTCACCGTAGAATATTTCTAAGAATCAAGAATTACTTTATTACTAGCAGATTTTTGCAACTTGGCCTTTTCTAGAAGCTGTTTTGTTGATAGATTACCCCCAAATTAAGGAAAAAATTGATTTAAAATGTAAAATACAAGCAAATGAAATAAAATTCTTAGGAGCAACAAAGGGCTGCACAAAGGAGGACAAAATCAGAAATGAAGACATTAGAGAAGAATTAAATGTCTATAGAATACAAGATCAAATTAAAAACAACAATAAAAGATGGAATGAATACCTAGAGCGAATGGCAGAAGAAAGACTGCCGCTGGCAGCCCAAAAATATAAACCCCAAGGAAAGAGAAACATAGGTCGACAAAAAAAAGATGGGTGCCGGAACAGGCTACCACTGGTATTGAGCTCACTTGCTCAAGAAAACCCAACCTCCACCGGTATACCATCATCGCCAATGCAAAAAATTCCGTACAAGGGGTACTCGAGTTCCGAAATACAGAAAGACTAAATTATTAATCGCAATTGTTTTTTTTATTGCTGTTGAATAAATTTGGAATACAGCGGAGTGCAAAATAAAAATGCAACTTGAATCAAATATTTACGAAAATCTTTGCCATCTTTTTTCATAATTTCATACATATTAGCTCAACGCGAGAGACAATTAAGTTCTAAATTGCTGTTATTATTTATAATACACGTTGTTTATTTCGTGCAACTTAATTGAGAAATTGCCAAAATTTAAAATTATTTTCAGACGTAAAAAGAAAAACTTAAATTCAATTAAAAAGTAACTATACAAGTTAGGCACGGAGAAGATCATTAAACTTCTAAAACTTGAAATTTACAAACTTTGCAACACTTTTTCGTAAAAGTAATTAATTTTTACTACTTTCTGAATTTTTCAACTAATTTTCTATGTAAAATTTGAGAAAATATATTTATCACGTTTCCGCTTTCTTTTTAGCGCTTTGATTGATTATTAAAAAATCAAACAGTGTTTAAATTGAGGAAAATTTGATTTAAGACAATCACTTTTTCGTTCCAACCATGAATTGCCACTGCTAATAAAATCTGAGCTAAATTCTCCCTTTAGAGTTCATAACTGGATTTAACGTGCACACCCCGTGCACAACTTAATAAAATAACAGCTCTACAATGCACCACCCCATGCATTAAGACTTAGCGGATGTACTGTTTGCAGTATATAAAAAGAAGTAGACGTGATTTTTGATGTGCACCCTTGAGTTTTCACCCTTCTTAGTAAATATTCGCAATAATTTAGCTTGACAACAACTGCTTCCTCCAAAATTAGTTTTATATAATTATTTTTTCTTACATTTGCGAGGAAGGCAAAAATAATTTGACAAACAGTTCCTTTTTTTTTCGTCCGTAAATTATTCATTATTTGTTTCTTATTTTTTTCATTTTCCGTTCTGTGTTATGCACGCTGGGCCATTCTTTTGGCTCCAAAAATACTTGTATATTTATCAGCTGGACATCTTTATGTACTGTTATTCGTTATGTGTAAATGGTGTAAAAATAAATTGTTTTTGCATGTTTGACTTGAAATTATCTTACGAACACATAAAATAAATTCGCCTCCGAAATACAAGTAACCCACACTATTTATTTATGATTCGATATTATCTTCTCTTTCTTTGCAATTTAAAATGTAATGTATTGCAAGGTCTTCGGAGATGCAAATTTTTGATGATGCCATCGATGTGAAGAAATCGGTTTGATTTCTTTCACTGCAAGCAGACTGACTGCAGTGTTTGTCATCGAAATCACCCTCATAAAACCATAGGATCCACTTAATATTGCACAATGGTTTATGCGGTTATAAATACCACATAAGTTACTGTTTATGTTAATTGTGTACAATAACCACCTACCTACCTAGCTTATTAAGTTTTACCGGTTTTATAAACAACTGTAATACCTAAAAGGTCCTGGAGCAATGGATATGAGTGCGAACCAACCATAAATTTAAAATGCTATTCTTGAATAATAAGAATAATAACAATAATCCTCTTCGCAGCGCGCCGAGTTTTTCTTTCTCGTCAAAAAAATTGTTCGCCATCATTAATTTCGACTTTTTCTTAATATAATCCGAACATTAATAAGTGTCGTTTAAGTTGTAACTACTTCACGTGTATGTTTAATCCGATTAGAACTTATGTGACGCATTCACCACTTGCGATTAGTTAAACCACTAATCCTTCTAATTGTTGTTAACTTGAATTATTGCTACCGGATTATGCTTTAGTGAATTGTAATGCTTATTACCAAACTACCCACACATTTCACTCTCGATGGGAGATTTGTTAATTTTTTAAACCATCTTCATAAATTTATTATGTTTCAAGAATTTAAATGTTTATACCCGCGATTAAGATATTTAAATTAAAACGTCCCACGCACACTTTTTTTTAGGAAACACCACTTGAAATTCTTATTGATAAATAAACACATTTAATAAAATTAATTTGCTTATTTACATAGCACGAAACGGTAATTAAATTACAAGTGTAAAATTTCCTCATACTTTAATTACATTTTCGTTACTCTTTAGATGATTAAAAATAAGAAAACGCGAAGTTATTTACGCAAAAAGCAACATAAGCCAGTTATCACAGCTTCAAAGGTATAAAAGATTTCAATTGATGAAAGCGTTAAGGTTAGGAAAGAATTTCCCCTAATTTTATGTGATGACGGGAAGATACGAGAGAAAATTTTGTCGCCAGCAACATCACAGCTATTGGTTCGAATTTCGTACAATATTCGTATTCATTTATACCGAGTGGGATTTTAATTAAAACCCACGGTTTCGGGTAGTCTGTCATTGTTTCATAATATATATCAGCAGGTCCAACGACATAATTTATTTAGGTATTACTTTTGTGATCCATAAAACAAATGTTTGAAAGAAAATTTTGTCAGCTTCTTTTAATTTTCTAATTGCTAAATAAAAGACACCAACTTGCGCTAATAAGGTTTCCTGTGTAAGTAGAAATAAGGTTTTTGCCTTATTTGTAATTAATTTTGTTTTTGATTGTTAGAAACAACTATAACCATAAGAGCTTTATAGGAAATTTTATAAAATTAAACGGCTTTGATGCTCCGTCGTATTTTCTTTGCCGAGGTTCTGATTACAGACTGCTACGCTACTTACAGCTACGATTCAAATCAAAGCAGCATCAATATTGCAGAACGATTTTTGTTACCGTCTGAATGAATTTCGATAGGATGATTTGATTTCGATAGATGAAGGTACACTTTTTTGCATTCATATAGTAAACTAAATTTAAACGCTTTTTAACGTGACCAAACCATGTGGTACATTTTGGACCATTGAGAATGATTAAATCGACTAATGAAAAATACTTGATTTTGTATTTGGAGCGTGCGAAGCATCGACTATAGGTACGAGCATTAGTAAATGAGAATCACCCCTCCCGCTGCAGCAATGCCGGCTACCTATTAGTGTTCGTAGCGAAAAATATTCTCGTGACAAATCGTCGCGAATACTGTCGTATTCTGTAACACATTCGTCACTTATGAATTGACCAACGACTTCTTTTAACTTTCTCAATTTATATTCGCTTCTACGAGCATGGACGAAATGAAGGACCTCGTGAGCGATGCGCAAGGAGTTTTTTGTGGGTTAAGAACTACAAAACTGATGTTCTAACGCAAGTAAATTATTTTAATTTAAAAGTTTTATTACAAAAAGGGGTCGTGGTAGGGACAGTTTGATTCTACGTGTATTAGAGTCAAATTTCACGCTGGTAACCGAAAGTGCAATATTCTGATGAAATAGAACCCTCATTCTACAGTTTGAAAATTTTCACAAAGCTTATAAACGGTAATTTCATTTGTTTATTGATTAATTATTAACATTTCTGGATTTACCATTTTGCAGATTTACCTGCAGGAAAAGGTCTTTCCCAGAGGTACTTCCACTAAAACTGCCATTTTCGTATAAAAATAATTTGAAATTAAATTGAATAAAAGGATTATTGGGATATTGGACATTCTCTGAAAGAAAATACCCTTTCTCAATCGATCAACGTTTCGAGGATTTGGTTTTCCTCTTAATCGGGATCAATTAAAACGTGTGCATGACTTTTAAATTATAAAGCTGAAAGTCAACAATATTAAAAAACAGAATGAAATCAAAATAAATTAAGCAAACAATTACATACATGAGCAATAAAACTTAAATATTAAATTAAAATTACGAAAATAAAAAACGAAATTATTCGTTTAACTTAAATATAAAATTTAACGAACTAATCAACGAATGTTCAATATCCCAATAATCCTTTAGACGAGATGAGAATAAAAAAAGTAATTTGAAATTAATTTCATGGAGGGGGGGGGGGTAAAATTAAACATGGTAGTGTCTTACAATATTTTACTCTGTTTTTTAGGAAGATTAATTTTCTAAAAATATTTTACCGGATTTGGATTTGAGCACTGCACTTATTTTTTATACTGCACTTATCTGTTATAATGTTTTACTGATTGTAAGACCGCTATAAACCTTTTATGTGTATTACACAGTTTGGCATCGAGTTGGAAAGCCCTACATGGAACAAATCCCATAGCAACAGGACTGTGATGTTGAGTAACGTTACTATCGCTTAAGCTTATCAAATCTCGAATTTTGAATTCATTAAATTATACATGAATAAAGCACTAAATTGCTTACGAGTTTTACGTTTTAATAATGTAAAGGTATTGATTATTTTTCAACGTGGAATCATATCCACGGTAAAAGTAGCCAAAACCTTAATCTAACTCACGTTGAAAATATTCAACTATAGAAAAATATGTATTATAAAATGCATATAATTTTAATTATAGCGTTAAATTAAGTTTATAATCCCATTTTATTAAATGATAAAAGTTTTTAATTAATGGCATTCCTAATTTAATCTAAACAAGTGAGACATACCAAGCGCACTTTTGCACCACCGGTATAATAAATACTACCGTTTGAAAAATAATTCGAATAAGTTTTTAAAACTGCACGAACCGATAAAATCAGTAAGATTCTACCTGAGAATGTTCCAAATCCGCCTCTGATTTTGCATACTTAAATTGAACTATTATAATAATCATAGAAGCAATAATCCTCGGGCTATTCATCAAGCATAAATATAAATCGTAATTTTTTGATGTCTTCATCTTAGCAGGTTACAAGATTGATTCTCTATAATTTGGCGGCTCACGATGATGACTGGTAGTTTTCAACTAGGTATTTTATTTATACCTATAAGGTACTACTCAATATTTGTATGCTATTATCGAAATCGTTTGGCAACTTGGAAGTTTAAAGAGGTCACTTGACTTTTAAATTACTTTGAATATATTCTTCGCGAATATATCACGAACCAAACTTATTTGATTCGAGAGCAAATGAAGCAAAATATTGGTCATTTAGAAACCCCGCGGCAATTTTTTGATCCGGAATATTTTACACATTTCGAGGTTAGTGGAGAGAAGTAAACTTATACTCGAGCAGATTTTGAATTGGCATAATTAAGATTAGAGAGATGAAAATTATATTCAACAATGTTAGTTAAGAGCTTTAAGCTCCACCACTAAATCCTTATCGGCTTTATTCAAGTTCCAATTATCAACCAAAAATAAAGTGAAATGTAACAGAAAATTTTGATTATTTTCTTGATTACTTTGAAGCGAAGAATGAAGCTATGAAATTGAGTGTTAGTTAAAGTTATAATAGCCAACGGTCAGCTCTTTAAAGTTACATGTTTGTTTTTGTTAAATAGAAATGTCAATACGAAATTAAGGTCTCTGGGTGAGGGACTATTTATGTTTTAATTATTACCATTTCGGCAAGGTTTTTGTTTCCGTTGTTCGTGCAATATTAATTAAGAATCTTATATTGTTTGAATTAATTAGACGCTCGATTATGAAGCAAATAATATTATATTTTTGCGTTTGTTCTAAATTCTAACATTGGTAATTAATGTACACAAAGAAAACTTTAAATTACTTGGTACTTGAGTTGTATTGTGCGAAAAGCGGAACAATAGTTGTGTTCCCCACGAAAAAATCTCCAATCAGGAGCTTCTATTAGGCAAAAATGGCGTCGTACTTGAAAATTGTATGAAGGAAAAAATCATCATGGTTACTTATACCCGTAATGATTACTGTACGTATTATGGCAGCTTTTAAGGCTATGTACATGTTGGAAAAATAATAAACAAACATTAAAATTGACATATTACAAGTTGTTCGACATAATCTTAAGCTTTCGCTACATCTGTACCAACTTAACTTCTTGTGTTTTATTTAAACAAAAAAATCCTGAACACAAGTTTTTGTTTCTTCAAGAGCTCAATCTACATGAGGCGGAGTTACACGCTGTCATTAAAAATTGTTTGCTTTATAGAGCAGTAATGGCTTCTTTTGATAGTATATTTATTTATAAAGTGTGTTCCTGTAATATTGCGGCTCGAGTTTCTTTATCTGAAGGTATATTATTCGGCGTAACGGTTCCAGTTTTCTATCAATATTTGGTTGCCAAAATAATAAGCTTAAATTGATGTTGCTACTAAATAAATATTTATTATTATTATTCGCTGGCGCTATACAATAATTGTACCACTAATCGCCCAAAACAGTCGAGGGCGTTAATTTGATGGAACATAACGCTTTTTCCATTCACTTACTATAATATGCTCAAACTGAACGAGTCGTTCTAATGAGCAATTTCAAAACTAAACGAGTAAATTATATCGTTTCTTCCAGTGCGTTTTTTTTTGTTAAAAATCTCTAACCATAAATAACACTAAAGCATTATTACCCAGACGGCTTCCTTTAAAAGGAATTACATTTTTATTTATTTAAGAGGCAAGTTTGTTAAATATGTTCTCCTATGTGTTAAAGTTCAATTTTCTTTTTGTATTTATCGAAGAAATTAATTTACGCTCTGCTAGATTTTTCTAAAGGTTTATTAAAGCGCGTGATTGTTACATTGTCGACTTCAGTTGCTGCTATTACTTTGTTCTTTAATGATACAGTACAATATGAATGGATAGATTGCTTAAGATCATGACAAGCAAAAATTGTACATGCTTTAAATTACTAATGAATTTCAAGCCTTTTATATTATTGACTTTTCAATGTGTAATAATAATGCCTTGTTCTACCAAAATAGAATCATTTGTAGACGTCATCCTAGCTTTTTGTGATGTTAGCTGACTGATATGGTAACAAAACAGTGGTGTTAGGGATCTTCTATTATGTTCGTACCCTGTAGGTTATATCATTAATGTGTCAAGTGGGTTTTTTAGTGCTTATTTAAAATGTACATTGTGGTTTTATTAAGATTTGCGCAGCAACAAAATAATAATATTGTTCCTATAAACAGTGGTGTTTAGGGTTAACTTCGCCAGAGGTTTAATTTTCTATTCAATTTGCAAATTGTTTATAATCTTATTTAATAATGAAACAAATTGTGGAAATTAAATTCCCCAAAGAAAATAAAATACCAAACAGAATCGACTTGACTTCACATGAATAATTTCTGCATACTTATTTATTAATTGCATAATTCACGATTCAAAATTTGAGCAACGGAATCAACGGATCAAGTAGTTTAAATTTATCTTTAGTAAACTAAAATTTTACCGCAGAGGCACTAAAAGTGTTACAATTTATTACAGGAATTTTTAAGTAGTTTATTTTAATTTTTTGCAGATCTGCCCCCGTACTTTATAATTAATTGTCAAATTCAAATTAAAACATTTACTTGGGACCATAGCTAATTTTAATTACTTAGATATGTTTAAATAATGTAATTTTTAAAATAATAAATTGTAATCTAAACATGATCGTAGTTTTTTTTGTGGAACATAGTGCCTCTCCAAAAGTAGATCTTCGGTTTACTTTGATAGAATAGTAAACACTTGGTCTTGGGTTCTGCATTTGTTCTGGAATGTTTATATCATTCAAAATTTAGTGCAAATGAGGGGGTTCATAAGACCCCAGAAATTTAATATCATTTTTATAAAAAGTAAACTGAAGGTCTACGTTGCAGAGGCATTTTTTAAAGTTTCACGCAGATGTTTATAATTCTATTATTATCAGAAGTAAACTGAAGAACTCCGTTGCAGGGGCACCTATGAAACTTAGTGCAAAAAAGGTAACTCGAAGAAAACCTAAATAGAGCTTCGAGCTTTTCTAGGAGAAAAATATAACAAAAATTCTTTGAAGAATATTTTTGGATTGATAACTTTCTTCAAACATAAAAAATCTGAAATTTATGTCATCAAACTTAAAATTCAATAGTTTAATTTTACTGCCGGCGATGGGGGTCACTAAATAATCAACCCCACGAAATGTTTTACTTTTGCTTCTCCTAAAACGATATACTATTAATTTTTTATTTGTTTTTAATAATAAATTATGATTGCTTGATGAGATTATAATTAGTTTGAATTTGTTTTATTATTTCTTGTGTTCTAAACAACACATTTTATTTTCTGGGATACGTTTAATTTGTCATCATTTAAACTTACCTACTCTATAAATTAAATTATTTTGAAAATGCAGTTAAGTTGCTTTTTAGCATTTAATATAAATTATTAGCTCATAAAAGCTATAAAAACATTTTAAAAATTATCAAATTAAATTAGCAGCAATGGCACTAAAATTGATTTGGATGATATAAGTTTACGACAGATTTTATCTTTTAATATTCTTGTTCTTATTAAATTATAAATTATGTAGTAACTAACAGATCAGACTGCCTTGCAGCCCCCCTGATATTATGGTACGAGAATGAATTGGATGCGCCGGATTTTATTCGTTTAATGTCGTAAGTGGATGTTATATTTTATTTTATTATCGCCGTTTGATTTAACCATAAAAATTTGCTTTAAACTAAATTCTTTAATTTAACCAAAAAGCTTTTGTTCAGTGTAATATTACCGAGAGTGGTTTACATTAAAAAATCGGCGTTAACCCAAATTTTTATGGTTAAATCACAAGATTTTCAATTTATTTTTGTTGTGTGTTTTATTTTGTGAAATAATAGTAAATTAAAAAACTACCTCGGAAATCTCAACGTTTGACTTTTTATTTATAAAATTAATTTTACAGAATAAATCAAGACGTGGGCATGGTTTTTTTACCCTTAAACTAAAAATCTTTAAACCCTTAAAATTTAAATAACTGGAATGTGCGTTACAGACGATCGATAAATTAAGGATATTCATATGTAAATGGGTAATAGATATACATAATTATATAGAAAATACACTGTTAAAATTTGGTTTTAGTTACTAATGTTTTAACATGTAAATTTACATTATAAATTCAGTTAAATTACATATATTTATTGTGTAAATTTATATGTTTTGTTATTTTAAATTTTACTGATGTATTATATTCGTGTTTTTCAATCTTTTTGAATACGCGACCCCTTTACAAGTAAAAAAATTCTGACCCCCGTTGTTACTTATTAGTAAGCTATGACTGGTAATAAATGAATAATTCCAAATGTCTCATGGACACACACTGTTTTTTTCATCGGCAAGCTCTAGCAGCTAAGGTTTTACATTCTGATTTAAATGATGTGTTTGAAGAAGTGATCAAACTTGTGAACTGTATTAAAGGTAAACACATGGATTCACTTCATCAAAATCTTCTTTATCCTACAGAGATCAGGTGGCTATTCAATGGAAAAGAGTTAACACGAGTTCTGGAACTGAAAGCTGAATTGTTAGTGTTCTTACAAAATTCTAAATCTGAATATACAAATTATTTTTGTGATCCTGTTTGACTATTAAGCATTTTTCGTTGATATTTTTAACCTCCTAAATATTTTGAATAAAAGCATCCAAGTGAGAGAAGAAAACGTTTTAACGACGGATTCTTCTCGCAAAACTTTGTTTGTGGTCAACGTTTTTACAAAAATTATTGTTTGATTCTTTTCCTTGCGTTCAGAAGATTGCCGAATAAATTGCAATAGATTAATCGTTGGTAGTAAGTTCCCACATTGCTTGCATGACACAGAGAAGAGAAACTATTAAGTTACTTTCCAGAATTGGACTCTGAGGGTGACAGTAAGCGTAGATGGATACTAAATCCTTTCTTGGATATGCTAATCCAATAATTGGCTAATTTGACCACAAAGGTGAAAGAAAATCCTATACATTTAGCTGCTGACGGCATGGTTGAAATGGAATTCAATTTGCAAAACATTGACATCTTCTGGATGAAGAAAAAGGAAAAATATCCAAAACTGGCAAGGGAAGCTTTGAAATTATTAGTGCCATTCGCTACTTCCTACCTATGTAAAACTAACGTTTTCTTCAATGATAAACATAAACACTAAGAAAATTAATAGGCTCCAGGCAATGATTTGATTATTTGTGTCTCAAAAATAGAATCACGATTCGACAAATTATTAAGATACAAACAGGCACAGCCTTCTTCCTGAAATTGTATTTTTTATTTTTATAATAAATGTATAATTTATTTTGTTTAAAAAAATATTTATATTTTACCTGACTAGCAACCGCGACCCCCCGAGCAGTACTTTGCAACCCCCTTGGGGGTCGCGACCCACAGGTTGAAAAACGCTATATTATAACTCAATTGGCAAGATTGCGCGGTATGAGGATCGCATTTTGGTAAATAATTTTGAATTTACTCTAAATTAGCGTTACATCAGCCACACAGATCGAGTAATAGATATATTAAGGATATTTGAGTAAAAAAACGTGTAAATAAAGATAGTTCCTATAATAAAATTATCGGTTCAAGTACGCCAACTGGGACTTTTTCCCTGTGATTATTTTACAAATGTTTTTTTAGAATTAGGTAGAGAACGTTAATACGAGTAGAATGTACTATGGATGAATTCGATATTTGCAATAATAACGCCAAAAATCGATTTTAAAATCACAAAATCGGGCGAATTATTCATTTTCATGACAGTACGTGCATTTCAATATGCACGGAAAGGTGCTGGGGCGGGGCCTACTAGAGCATCGAAAAGTGGGGATTAGTCGCTCCCTGAGATCCGCCGCGTCAACTTGGAAACTTTTCGAGTTGGAGCCGCTTAAGGATGTTTTAATGAGTTTAGCACGTGTCAAAACCGTTCGAAGCCCGTCCGAGCCCCGGAGGGCGAGGGCGGTGCGGAGAATAGGTTTTGACAGTGCAACCACCTCAGAAACGAATTCACACAAAAGTGATTTTTTAGAAAATACTCCTTAAATCGATGCAATTCCATGTTTTATTCAAATAACAGTACACATATGTGACGTCTGCATCAAAAATGTGATAAAATACGTAATTTTTGTAAAATTGCTACAAACAATTCAAAATGGGCGGGGCTTGAGGTTCAAATGTAGCCTATCATGGATACGTATTTCAATTTTGAGTTTTAATGCCTAAACGTGAAAATTTTAAATCATCCATAGTTTATAATATTTCTAAATATGTTCTTTTCATAATATTATACCATTTCTATAGGAATTTGCGATTTTAGAGTCCCAGTTCGCGTACTCTACCCAAATTATCCTCTAGTATAAAGAAAATTATCTTCATACTAAATAAATTTTCCAAAAAATTTTAAGCCGTATAAATTCAAATTCGTGTAAAAAAAAGCATGTACAAAAAGACTTTTACAAAACCTCGCTAGCAAATATTGTTTATGTCAATCTTCTATAGACCAGAGTGATTCTCTGTTCTGAAACTGTCTCTAGGTTTACTGCTAAAAGCTGCAAATATGTTTATTGCTCCGTGGGAGAAAGTTAAAATTCCTAAACTAGGATTTTTTTAGCGATTTTGAAAGATAAAAAAAATTTGCGGTAGGTTAACAAATTTTGCAAAAATCGGCGTTGAAAATTCATATGAAATCTGATTTTGTTTTTGGCTCTTTTCAAACCGTATCGACAACTATTCTCATTTATGGGCATAATTAGAAATATCCCTGAGCTAAAATTACCCTTGAAAAAGTGAATCATTAAACCACGGACTCTGAGAAGCGGTTAAACTCATTGAGAATATCTCTGATATTTGTATAACTAAACTCGAAGGGGTGGAACATTACTAGATGCGATTTAAGTGTTAGACTTATAAAGACACATCAAGTTCTACCTCACCTTAAAAGTTTTATTTTAATGGCATCTAATTGTAAGTAAAGGAATTTCTTTAGTAAATATTATACTTTCGAGATTAGGATTCTTAACTCTAGCCACTCTGTGAAGATCAATTTAAATAAGTACTTGTTTCTGAGGCCATCGATATTAAATTCACCGGACCGAATGATTGGCATCAAAGTTTACGTCACGGTGATTGCTAATGAATTGGTTAGTTAAACTTAAATCACGTAGTTAAGAATATGCCGTTTGGGTGGAGAGCTAAGTAAATCAAAATATAATCGGAATTTTCTATGAAAGACGAAACCGATCAAAAATGCTCAGTACATCAGAATAACTTTGCAAAGGAAAGCTCGTTGTTCGAAAAACGACTAAAGAGTACCTCTCGTTGCTCGCTTAACCTCAACTTCAAGACCTGATTAGAATGTCAGCTAAACATTCTTAAATTGTAGCTCAACATGCAAAATATTCAAGTATTATACAGAGTGATCCCCTCGTAAGATCTTTTCTTTGAATGAATCATTTATACGTAGTGATTACATAATCTGACTTTTTTTAGTCGAGGGTTAATTGGCAGAATTCGACATAGAGAACACGTGTAGGTGTTTAGTGGACACGTGTTAACATAATAAAAACGGGAACTGTACATTACATATAGGTGACTATTAGGGATAGGGTAACATTGCCTGCCTTATTTAATTTTACAGCAAAGCAATTAACTAACCAACTTCCAAGAGCGAGGGGGAGAGGAATAAAGCTTAATTCTTTTTAAATTGTGTAAAAACGAATTCCTTAAATAAACATACACAGAACGATGTAATAATAACTGTAATTCTACTTTTTTGCAGTTTAATTAATATTTATTTAACTTCGCTTTAGTATACGAGCTTTTATTAAAAAATTCTAAATAATACTCGCGCACGGGCTTATAAAATTTGCAGATTCTCATATAACAAGAAATAAGAAAGAAAAGCTGTTAAGAAAGTAATTTCGTTCAAGTAAATCTAGGTAGTACGTAATGTTTCATTGTTTAGCGATAAAGTCTACATAAGCACCAACGATGTACTTTTTGTAAATTTTTTTACGCGGTGGGTGAAAATGCTGGAAACATTTTCATTTCTTTTTAATTTTGTTTGCTCGACAACGTCATAAATAACAGTACACGGACTTGAAAATTATCATTCTTTGATTTATAACCAACTGTGCAAAACATACAATAATCCCAGATTACAACTTGTGAAAAATATTATGTAAAATATTTGCAGTAATTTAAAAGAATTTTTTCTTCCAAATACAACATTTTTTCAAGAAATTTTGGAGAAATTTATTGTTATACGAGTACATACAAGTTACCTTACACTATATGATTTTATTTTAGAAACTTTATAAATGAGTTAGTAGGGACGAGGTAACACAGAAGATGGATACAAAGAACACATTGACAATTTCAAACTTATATGCTCAAAAGACTTGAGGCTTAACAAAAAGTTTTCGTCTCGAATTTTATAGAATAAAGGAAAACCTTTTTTTTTACTTTAAAATACACTTCAAATTTTGTAATCAACTTAATAAGTGTGAGAGTGCCGTAGGCTCTCTCTATAGGGTGATTAATTTAAATTGAAGTGTGTGTTTTATAACAGGACACCCTGTAATAGTTTGGGTTATCTAAATTAGCTTTTGTGACTTAAGTGAAAATTTTGCTTATCTTGAAATGCTAATGCACATTTCTCACCTAAATTGTTTTGCCAAAGCAAAGATAATAAAAGTTGGTTTACTTTCGTGAATGCTATAACAAAGAGACTGCACACCCTAATCGCATTATTTGAAATTGCACGAAGTCATTTTGAAACAAAAATTTTCCTATTTCAGCCTTTTTTCGGTGGCGGGCGGAGAAAATTGTTTTTCACACAGCACGAAAAAAGAAACCGCCGTAGCTTATCGCCACAGATCGGTAAATTTGTACTTTTTAATTTACTTCGTGGTGGTAAAATAAAGGCAATGAAAATGTTTTACTTTTTCATATATCTTAATTTTGTTTCAATTTGCTCGAATTTTTCATTTTTATTACATGGTTCACTCGTTCCGCAAAAAGTGAAAGAATTTAATTTTGTAATCCAGCACCCCGAGATTAAATAAACCACAGCTATGAATAATATGCGGACTTGTAACTGCAATGTTATAATTTCCTGCATGAATAAAAAGAAGAGATAAGCGCCGGGAGCGTTAGGCCGATGAGAAGAGCGTATAACAAGAAAATACAAAGACAGACTTTGCTAACAAGGTTTGCAATTTTGCAAGATTTCATGTTAAATTTGTTCTTTATCTTGGAAAAATCTAGTTAACCATGTTCTAGCACACGAAGTAATATAATGACGACTTAAATGTTACAGTTTTATTAAAATGAGAAATGTAATTAGCTAAATAAAGAGCCATTTTATGCAAATGTGGTTATTAAAGTGGTTAAAACGCATACGTGCCTTGTACAATATTTTACCCAATATTGCGCTAGGGAAATGCTCGTAATATTAAAGTTTTTCCTTTTAAAGGTACGTTTTAACTACAATCATAAAATTTTTTTAATTATGGAGAAAATAAACGTCTTAAAATAGCAAAGTTGCGGAAAACGGAACACAATGTGTTACATAACAGTGCGGAAAGACAAGTTTGCACGCCCAGTTGTTTTCATACGCTCCAAATGCTACCGTAGCGAAAAGTGAAAAATACTGATTACACTTTGCTGGAAAAAAAGGAAAATTACAATCACCTCGCACGGCAAAATTGAGCAAAATTTTTTAGCTCAACTTAAAACTTATGATTTTCCTATTTCCATCTAAATTAATTTATGAGGTAACAGATGGCAGTGTATGAAAACAATACACCCAGTTGGTAATTATTCAAAATCAACTTTCCTGTTCGTCGCTTCTCACGAGCGTCGAAATTAAATTAGGTTTAAATAAATCATTTTCCATTGCACATTGGTTAGCCCGTGTATGTAATCATTTATTATTGTATTCTAGAATGTTCATATATGCAAAATTAAAATTATTATTAGTAAATAAATGCATAAACGAAATATCTGTATGAGTTTTTTTTATTCCTTTATGCTTTTATTACGATGTAGAAATTTAGTTTTTTTTAATTCGTGCACGTTATTCTCTTAAAATAAAATCATATATACATACATGTGTGTTAATTATCGTAAATATATAGGCAACTTCCCCAGTGAGCTTTAAAGAAGTAAATTAGAAGCTCAAGTTGTCTTCACCTAATTGAAATCTAAGTCAAATACATTTAAGTATAGAATTCTAATGATGTAATTTTAACTTAATTACTAGATTATGGATTCTAATGGTCTCGAGAGGTATGTCATTATGTGATCTTATATCACTTAGTATTTAAAAAAAACGCTTTTTATTTAAACGAGTGACATTAAAATTTTTTTAATTTTTTCCTGGGTTTATTATAAACCGAAAGTAACAATCCCTTATCTGTACTGACGCATCCAATTGCGAGATTGTAATTCCGCAAATTGCCTCCGTTTCAATTTATATTATTCGATCGATATTGATTAATCAAATTCAGACACAAAAGTAAGGTGGAACCGGCATTGTTTATCTACTATTATTTGCTAAATCCAAAGCTAACATTTACTCCTCAGCAAGGGGTTAATCGCTGGTAAAATATTTATACAATCAGTGAGGTGCCGATAAAATTCATGAAATTGAGAAAAAAGTTTTATAAAAATAATACAAATTAATAATAAGAAATTGAAATTGAAAATTTTCGGCGATAATTTCTTTAAAATCGATTTTGATTACAACTTTTTGTATCGTCTGACTCAAAATGTCCGTGGATGAAATTTAAAATTTTTGTTTCTAATTAACCCTTTTCTCTCAAACAGTGTTATTTTTTACTAATGTAAAGTGGTCTAATATAAACTCAGGAATGGTTAACTTTTGTATCGATCGAAAAGAGACGGTAAAAAGATAAATTTACGTCGAGTGCAGTTTCCTATTGTAAAAATTCAAAAATATTTAATTATGAAGCCAATTCAACAAAAATTTTATTTATACACTGAAATATAATAAAACATGAGGGGGGCACACACCGACCACGCTTCCATAATTCAACCTATGTTAATTAGGTAATAAGAAATTGTAAGTTTTGCATTGAGTAAGGATGCGGATTGTTATCAGAAATTTTACCAATTCCAACCAAGGGAAAATGAAATTAGAAGAGAAATAAAACAAACATTATAAATCAATCAATTAACAATTAATTAAAATAGTTTCCTATTGGCAGCTGTGCAATTGTGTTGGTGCGTCTGTAATATTCATTTATACCTACAGAGGTAATTCTAAATGCGGCTTTCAGGCTGCACAATCTTGACATTCTAATTAATATGCTTTTTAAAGTTGTCCAAAGGTGGTATAGGAATTTTTCAGCTTAAATTTCTTAATTATCATATTCTTTTAATTTTTATTTTAAGTTGAACTTATGTTAAAAAATATTTTGAAAACTTTACATAAAATTGTGGTTATGTTACATTACCAACGAATTTTATTAAGTTTTATTGTTCTACCTGCTGTTCTGTAATTAAATTTTCTATTGATTAAACTAATAAAGCCTGCCGGCGGATCTGTCCCGGCGAAACGTACCCAACCCCACTATATTATTATCAGTCTATTATCAATAGCTAATTTTTAACGTCAATCAAGTTACCAAGAAATCGTACTTTCCTTATGTTTTATATAATAATTTAATGTAGCAAACAGAAATGCATTGTTGTTTATTTCGTAGAAATTGTCCGGTTTGGTTTTCGATTTGACATTAATATTATAGTGACACACGTCACTGCCATGCACACACGGCTATCTAACATGCAAGAAGCTGATTTCTTATCGTAGGAATAATTATCAATGTAATTTCCTAAGTTTGTGGTTATAGAGAATTATTCAACGCTCAAGAGTACACATTTTGCCTTTAACCCATTCGAAACTCTTGAGAGTTAGCTTTAATATTCAGTCATTAGAGCTTGGGCATTCCCTAGAATCTCAATTAACTCTGTTACGGTTTGTTTAATTTAAATGACTGAAAAAAATCATAAAGATGGCGGCCAGGACAAACCTAACTAAAAATTGTACAGATTTTTGTTTTCTACCAAAGAGGTATTCACAGTTTTTGTTTCATTTAGTACTTGGTTTTCAAAATATGTGCAGAAAAGATTTGATTTCAATTTAACCGCCAATCCACTTTCCTTGCTTTTGCACTTTATCAATTAGACAAAATTACTAGGTTTTACGGCAGTGTGGGCTGGTTTCTTCGTTCAAATTTCAAATATCTTCAAAGGAAATCGTAACAATCTTGAAATATTTAATTGAGTTAATCATAATTTTATACTTTCAAATTACGACCATTACCGTTGTCGCAATCTTAATTTGTACCTACATTTTCCAATTTTACATTTATCAATTATTTGTACTCGTAAATTTTAATTTTGCAGGTACATAGATTTCATTTCTGATGAATATATTACTTTTAGTTTAACCAAGAATTCATATGAAAGTTATTTAATTCGTAATGCTAAAACGTCAAGAACATCAGCATTTAAATAATTTACAATCCTGAAAACTCTGGCTGCGTTTTCTAAGAGAATGCGAAATTCATTGAATCGATTCCTTTTACGTTATTTAAATCGGCTTTTCCTGGTTAATGTTTTCGAAATCGAAAAGTTTATTACAAATATCTTTCAATATTCCTATTGTGAATAATTTCTGCGAGAACCAAATTTTTTTCTCTTTAATTTTTAAATTTTGTATGAGCGTCTTTACGGCTGACGGGGAAGTATCTGCCTACCAGGGAACGTTCCGTCCTTCCCCGATGGGTCCTCATTTTTGTATAAGAAATCCCGACTTTGTATTAGAATTACACGACCTACGAAACCAACTTTTTAGCTTTACACTAAGTTGGGTTGATCGTTAAAATGCTACATTTTTTCTGGTGTACCTACCTACGGCAAAAATTTTAATTAATTTCACTTAGGTATAATTAAATTCAAGTTCTAACAATGACAAAAGTTAGTTTGAACCAAACCATATTTAAAAAGTTGATGTTACTTGGTTTCATCAATGTCCAATATTAAAATAGCAAGAGAAGCCGCAACAAATTATGATGGATGAACCGATACAACTAAAAAAGGTTTTCTTTTTATTATTCCGTGTAATAATAGAAATCGTTAACATAACGCCGCATGTTGTCCTTTTTATCCAGAGGCCGACGGATTTACTAGTACGGCACTATTAATTTATAAATTGATTGATTTCTTTAAATGATTGCAAACGAAGCAAGAAATGTTGATTACGACAAAGATATTTCATTTCTTACGTTAGTCAATTTGATCACTTCAAAAATGCAATTTATTATTCATTTTGATTAGTCTACAATGGCGAAATTTAAATTTTTCTGCACCGTTGCAGTCATTTGCAACATTTACATAAACAACCGAGTAACCTTTAATTAAATTAAGAAGCCTTGTACCACTTCGTAGGCATTTTGCACCAACACGGATTAAAGTCAAAACTTTCATGTTTTCTTTCGCACTAATTTTTTGTTTGCTTTAATCTAATCTGTAAGAATTTCTTTATGCCCGTCAAGTCGTGTAGTTGCCGATTTTACAAATTAATTAGAAACTCAATTATGTGGTTTAATGTATCGGCAAAGAATTTTGCAAAAGCGTGCCAACATTTAGCCAGTTGGAAATGCAACCTAGCCTGCTTCTCATTAACCAAAGAATAAGATCAAACGATTGTTTCCTGCTTCCGGTTTATTTTTCTTTCATTAACTTAACGAATTTAACGAAGCGGAATTATTTTTCTTTTACATTAAAGCTGTGTCGTCCAGTCCAAAGGAACTAATGTATATTTATTCTTCTTAATCCTTCTTTTCTGCTCGGGAAAGTTTGTTTGAGTTTCATTCAATCTTTTAATTTATTTCGTTTTGATTTCGGTAATTAGGAAGAAATATTGTTGTAGCAGACATTTAAAAAAAAGAATAGAAATTGGCATTAGTATGTAGCCAACGTAAGGGGTAATTTTATTTAAATTTACAACATACGAAGTTCGTACACGTACCGACACTGAAATTTTTCATATGGCTTGCTTATCTGAAAATAATTTGTAGAAGTTGTAATGTTTGCTATTTTAAATGTAACCCGCTGTTACCTTAAAACTAATTGGGAAGACATATACTGAATATTAAAATGAACGCAAACGACGATCCCAAATTACGTATTTACCCCAGCAATAATTATTATTACGAATGTTTTTGCTCACGAAATGTAGAACTTTTAAGATAAAAAGGAGCATTAAAAATAGTCAGTCATCTTTAGGATCAAGTGAGCTCTTTATCTGGATGACTATCTATACCTATACTCGTTGATATATTGCAGCGTGCTGCTTGACATATATCGACAAATTGGCTGCTCTTTTAACTAAGGTTTCGTTTGAAACTCAAAAATAAAATATTAAAGTAATACGAACTTTTTTTAATTACTTAAGGCAAAAGAAATGTTCAAATATTATCTTTGACTTTGTTTGCTATAATACAACTGTGAGTATTATAACTTCAATGTAAACAGTTTTTAGAGTCAACAGCTAGCGCGCACTGCTTTGTAGAAAATATGAAACTTTATATTATCCACTCTTGACCAAGTAAAATGGATATTATATTATCATAATGTTGTTATGTTGAGAGTGTTTTGAATAATAAGTTTCCCATGTTATAAAATAAAGAGTGTATTCAAATGGCGGACAATAGTGTTTAGATTTTGTATTATTTGTATATTAATATACCGTACCGTAAATATGTAATAGATTTGTGGTTTATGGAGTGAAGGCAATATTAACTTTATCGAATCTCAGTATTGCAATTAATTAATTAATTATGTTCCCCCACTGACTTGTGTAGTTATAAGTTATCCAACATATGTACCTCTGATTGGTTGAATAATAAATGAATGACTTATTAGTGCGAATGTGCGATTTGTTGGTGCGAAATTGAGATTTTAGTGAGGTAAAGAGTAGTAAATAGGATTATCTCTTTAAGTATTCGTAGATGCTTTTATTTTTATCCTGTTTTACCGATTAAAAAATGTTTTATTTAAAAAAAGCAAAAAATTAAGGTTATACTACGGTGGCAAATTTTTAGGTTTTTAGGAATTTCAGGTTTTACTGTTCTAATTACTATGTTAATAATTAAACCAAATCACTAGTTTATATTAATAAACTTGGAGTACATCAATTGTAGCGGAGTTAGTCGTAAGAATTAAGTTGTAGTTTGCAGCACAACAATATTCGGATTGGGATATTTCGGCGTCCCCCTTTTGCCGAGAGGATGTTTTGAGGCAGTGCTATTTAAATGCAAGCATATTTCGAAGCAAAAACCAAAATTAAAAAATTATATATTTTTGTGGTTGACTAGTTTTCTCATTTCCAAAAGTATTTTTGATTTTGATTATAAATTCGAATATGATACGCTCTTGAACCGAATTTTATGCGTTAGGTTAAGTTAGTTTATAATCATCCTTTTTGTATATTTTTATATTTTATTTTAATTATATTCATAATTTAATTAGGAAGTTTTAATTTTGCCATCCGGGTTGTCGCGGCAAAATCTTAATTTCCTAATTTTGGGCTTAGCGTCGAAACGTCCCCGCGTCGATAGTTTTGCGATATTCTATCGATTTTTGACAATATAAATTTAATTTGCTTAAAAGCTCACTGAATCAATTAATTGTCCAGTTAATTTGATCTACTGGTAAATGGTTCAAATTCCAGTAGCTCCAAAAGATTATTCTGTGGTTCAGATTCCACGAGATAAACGCCATTAATGGTGAAAGTCTATGATGATATAGACAGAAGTTAAAGATGCACATTTACGAAGATTGGAAAAATATCTCAATTTAGCTTTGGGTCTGCAAGGTCCTTAGCGCTTATTTTTATTATTAATCATCATCATCATCATCATTTCCATCATGGATTAGGTCTTCGACCTAATCTTAATAAAACTAAATAAAAATAATTATTAATTAAATTTTCAGATTACTTCACCGGCCTGATCCACTGAAATATTTTATTAACATTTGCTAAGCTCGAGATTCAAATTTTAATTATTACAATATTAAAACTTATTGTATAAAAATCAATATTTTTGGTTATTAAATGTGATATTTTTAGTCAATAGCTACAAAACTTATCTGTATTTTCCGTGGTAGCAGATCCCAATTTATAATATCTAAAAATATTCATCTAAATAATTATGTAGGTATTATTGACAAGTAATATTACACATTAAAATATAAATCTTTAAAAGATTAACCGGTTAACTGAGCAATTAAACAATTAGAATTATTTTCTATGAGTTTTCAGTAATGGGTTTTTGGTGTTCTAAGTTCATTTAACCTGTTAACCCTTTAAAATTTTAATTTAATATGAAAATATTCATCTTAGATTTCCATTAATTTTAAAACATTTAAATTATTTTTACATGAGTATACAAATTTCATAAATATTCTTATCTTCAATTATGCAGAGAATAACAGTGACAGGTATTATAAAGGAGCGATAGAAGTAAGTTAAATATGTTTTCTTCGCGTGTACAAAGTATGTTCAACGTCCTGCAAAATAACGGCTATGACATAAAATATCAAGTTTCTATTGTAAAGCTTGCTGGTGGAAACGTCATGGTGTGGGGCTGCTTTTCCCGCGATGGTGTCACACAAAATTGATGGCATTATAGAACGATATACTGTGTATGGACACATATTGATGGACCATTATACTGTTACATGATAAGCGTAAAACGATTATTTAACAGGATAACTATCCAAAGCATACTTCCCAGTTTGGCACCGAGGCTAAAATTCGTCTATTTCAGTGGCCCAATCGGTTTCATGATCCAATAGAGCACTTGAAAAGCTTGAGAGACGTATAAATTGTGCAAAATATTGAAATACAAATCAATTGTGGGGAAAATACCAACGAAGCTGCCATTGAGGTTGAAATTCTTTATTCATTTCTATATTTTTTGTTTTAAGTGTTTTAAGTAAATATTTTGTAATTTTTTGAGTTGTATGTTATCTAAAAAGATGTACCCAGTTATTTTTCATTTCAAAGTAAGCAAAAAATATATCGCGGCAATAAAAATAAAAGTATTGGAGATTAAAAAAGTTATTGCAAAAGACTGTTTCGCAATTTACTTTTCGTCGATACTGCTGATATAAACTATCGTTTACGTCCTCTAAACGTTAAAATTTAATGCAAGGTTAAACTACGATGAACTGGACGAATTCGTTTAATTTGATTTAAAATTAATGTAAATTTCGAAATTGTTGATAGAACTTCAACTTCTTAAGTTTTAAAGAATCCGTCGTTAAGTGTTCCATATAATATATAGAATATTATTACTATTTTTTTTATCCACCAAGTTTTTTTACTTTGTCTGAGCTGTATGAATGATCCAATCATGTTCACTATACATATAACGTAGAAGGTATCTCTCGCATTGCCGTTATAGAAAAGTCTACAACAGTAATCTCGTCTTTTCAATAGACGGTTAATTATGATTAAAAACCTTTTACACATAAGAAAAATTTTTCTGTAAGAGATAAAGGTGGACACTTCTCATGTAGTTGCAGAAAATAATTTTACTTCTTCAATACTGCAATCTGTTACATCTTACACATTTTTAGTAAAGTAGATCCTCCAGCCTCAGCTGTTTTGTTTTTCAAAATTTCTTAAAAATTGCTCAAGGTAGCACTGTGCTTTTTTTAAGAGAGAAATGTCAATAATTTTAAAAGTTACTATAGTATAATTTCTACTTGGTATAATTTTTATGTAGTCAACCTAATGGATTCGTTCAAAAATCGCCTGCGGTACTTTTTATTTAGTACCTATTACATTTTTGAATTACAATATTATATTATAATGCTTCTGGAATAGAATTTGAATTTTTTGACAATATTTTTGAAATTATCGAAGCGAAAAATTTAAATATTTGACTGGAGCTTAATGTGTGTCATTCATCTCTACTATTATTGAATTTTGACAATAGCATTTCAATAGTTTGTAATTGGTTGCCCTTCGGTCTTGTAATGGTATTTATAACCAAACTAGGTATGTTTGGATTTAATTTGACCAGTTACATGAATTTCCTATTACATACAAAGCAAACAATAATTTATCTTCATTGTCGAGTCAGTACGTTGGTCGTTATGGTCATTGTGATACATAAATGGTTTTCATGTGTTAGAGCCGTTAGTGCATCGTTAGAACTTTAAATTTAATTACCATGAATACTTAAGAGGTTATTTATTTAATAACACGGACCTTCCACTATCCAAACAATTGAAATGGCGTGTGCAAATTTTGTACCGTGGCTGTCGAAATTATTTCTCTAAACGTTGATTCAAACTTGGCAAAAGTGTTAATTCAAATTAAACTTAGTTTAAGCTTATTACGATTAGAGCTTCTAATTTAAATTATTGCAACTTGTAATTATCTAATACATAGAGCAAATGCTTAGTAGTAATAATCACTATCATTCCTTTAAAGGGAATAATGGAATTCAAGTTTTTGCTTGTGCAGAGAACTACAAGTTTTGGTCTATTGTCTTTTGTAGGTCTTATGACTTGAAAATGCAGCGGAGCGCGAAAACCCGATTGGTACTTGCCAAGAAGCGTTCCAGACTCCTATTCCATTGAGTTGCCGACTGATTCATTAATGGATATTGTATTGTGGTGTTGCACAATATGGTTTCCTTTGACGTACAATAGCATCGAGATACACGAATTTGATTATAATATTAAATTCCCACGACTTCAATAATTTAACTTCTCAAACGAACGATTTTTCTATTTTTGCTGATAGCGTTACGTCTTCTCTCGAAGTTGTAAAAATCAATCAAAAAAATCTTGTTAAGGTTTTTAAAAGTTGCCGTCGACATAAGAGTTGTTAGAAGTGCAGAAGTTTTGAGAGAATCTCGAAAAAACAATATTACAACTTTTTGTTTCTAGCTGTAATTTTTGTTTTGCTTTTGGTTACAGATATTTAAATTTTCTTATTGGGTCGCAACGTTATTAATCATAAAGGGAGCGTTCCAGTTTCAAAACAATTTTTTAGCATCGAACGATATTTTCTGTTTATGCTAGATTTCATATAATTTATATTCAAATGGCTATTTCTTCTTATCAATTACATTCGTTCTAATAAAGAAACTGCAAAAAATGAAATCGTAACTTATGGTGGATTTACCCTAACTTTTCTGGAGATTTATGATTTGAGGTTGCACTGTTGCCCCGAAAGAAATCGTAAACAATCTGTGTCGGTTATTAAATTTTATTCAATAAGTGGATGAAATATATTTTCACAGCATCCAACACTTTTCCTATAGGTTTTCATTTTATTAATTTCTCTCTTCCTAACGATTTTCTATTCGCATTAATGGAAACCATTCACACTAAGCTGAAGAAAAAAGTAATCTCGCGTGGTAAATATGCAATAATAAATATTGAAAGCAAATCTGTTAGCCTCAACGGTAAACATATTTATTGAATTGGACGTGAAAACTTGAAAGTGGGTAGGTAGGAATTTGTGAATTATTCAAAATGATTTTTTGAAGAGAGCGGTAATTAGTTCGTATTTGTAAATATAAATTTATTTATTATAAAAAAATATATATTTACTGAAAGTTGGTGTCTGTAAGTTTATTTCGAGTCGCATAGGGAATATTATCATAATAATATATTTGATTTAATATTAACTGTCATAGATGACAAAATGTGTATGTGCATAGTATTGAAGAAGTTGTTCGGAATTTATGCTGATTATACAGGAAGTTATACAAGTTTACTTGGAATCAAGTTTACCAATTGTTAAAGTTGTCGTTGCATAATTTCAAAAATGATGAACTAAATATAGCAGAGTATTTCCCTCCGAAAATTTCGACCAATGAAATCATTGTTGTTTTTAATTATAACAAATGACAGTGAAGTATCGGCGGGTATTCATGCACTAGTGAAAATAATCGGGTATTTGGCCTAGAGCAATACTCATTTATGTTGCTTGTTAAAAAATTCATATTTTTGTACAATTTTTAATATCGCGAAGCTTTCTAATCAATAAAATTAGTTTTAATTTAAACTTTAACTATGTTTACCAGATTAATAACCAAAATTAGTACTTGGACAAATCAAAATATCCAAATTTTATTAAAATGAAATTGGTGCTTTTGTGTTCAAGGCAGTTCATAATAATTCTTTTAAATGCAATGACTTTTGTTAAATTGTTTCACTTTTGGTGATACAAATAAACAAGTTGCTTCTGTTCATGGTTGCTTTATTACTTTCACCTGGCGCGCAGCAAAAAGTTTATCCACTTAATTGTTTCGGCATTGTCCGACGTGTTAAGCAGTTGAAATTTTTAGATTGATGAGATTGGCCCCAAATCCTCCAGAAAATGAGGGGAAAATCCAATTGTGGTTTTTTGAAATTGTACGAAAGGGGAACCGAAAGGAATGCGATATGTTTTGTTTTTACCCTATCCTTCCAAAAATTCTGTATTGATTCTGATGATGTCGGGAGAGTTGTTTGGGAACACCCAAACAGAGAACAAGTGGAACAGATTATCGATTTTTTTTGCCCCGTTTCTGTTTTAGTGGGAAGCAAATATTTTTATATTGATCTGACATGGTGCCTTTACTTGATTGGTTATTTTCAATATCCTGGTTTCATTGTGATAGTCTTGATTTTAGATTAGCACATAGATCGTCGCTCAATTTCTAACCCTTTTTACGCTTTCAAGTTGAATTATTTCTGCGCCAGTTGGCCTGTTGACGCCCAATTTCAATAAATATTGCACAGATGGCGAGTAATCGATTTGGTGCACAAAATGTTTATAATTTTTTGAAAAATTCTGTTTCTTTCTACTTCTTCATGTGCCATATCCGGTTCCCGGACGTTGGCAATTCAACTTGGCAGAAGCCAAGATAAATTTACCAGGGACTATAATTTATGGAGTGATTTTCCGTTGCTTTCCTCATAGTCCACAGATGGATATTGGACGTTTTGATCACAGCAGTGTATCTAACGCGAGCAGGATTGAAACCGCGAGTTTACTGCTTTGTAGTCGACCCGTGTATGCTTCGCGCTTTTTTTCTGTCATATCTTCAGTTACTTGTTTATCCCTCGATAATATTATGGCTCCATTTTTTTTGTGATATCCCAATACTTCTGCAGCCATTCTACTTATATGATGGTTCTATTTTTCTTCTCGCCAATTATCCCGAGGGGTCAACTGCTAGAGCAAATCGTGTACAATTAACTTCACGTACTTCACCATAATTCTCCATACTTCTTCGTACTTCATATAATTCAGCAGTAATTCATCGATACTTTCAGTATCAGAGACTTTTAATTTCAGAAATTTACTAAAACACCAAAATTTGAGCACTGCAGGGTGTTCCACACACCCCACATCTCCCGAATTGAGTAGTTTATTTTTTATCAGAAGTAAACTGAAGATTTCCCGTTGCAGAGACACTGGAAGGTGTTCTACACCCGCCAGACCCCCGAATTAATTATTTTGTTGCAGAGATCTGCCTCCCGGGGGTATGGAATTTATAATTACCCAATTTATAATTAATTGTCAGATTACGAATTAAACACATTTACTTGGCCATAGCTAATTTTAATAAACTTGAGATATGCTTAAATATTTAATTCACTTTTAATAAAAATAAATTATTTAAACCGGGGGTCTGGGGTGTGGAACACCCTCCAGTGCCTCTGCAACGGAGATCTTCAGTTTACTTCTAATAAAAAGTAAACTACTTGGTCTGGGGGTTCTGCACGTTCTGCATGTTCTGCAATGTTCTTCATTCCAAAATTTGTGCACTGGAGGGTGTTCCACACCCCCCAGACCCCGGATTGAGTAGTTTATTTTTATCAGAAGTAAACTGAAGATTTCCCGTTGCAGAGGCACTGGAAGGTGTTCTACACCCCCAGACCCCCGATTAATTAATTTATTTTTATTTTGTTTCAGAGATCTGCCTCCCAGGGGTATGGAATTTATAATTACGCAATTTATAATTAATTGATTACGAATTAAACACATTTACTTGGCCATAGCTAATTTTAATAAACTTGAGATATGCTTAAATATTTAATTCACTTTTAATAAAAATAAATTATTTAAACCGGGGGTCTGGGGTGTGGAACACCCTCCAGTGCTTCTGCAACAAAGATCTTCAGTTTACTTTTGGTAAAAAGTAAACTACTCGGTCTTAGGTTCATCATGTTCTGCAATGTTCTTCATTCCAAAATTTGTGCACTGGAGGGTGTTCCACACCCCAGACCCCAGATTGAGTAGATTATTTTTATCAGAAGTAAACTAAAGATCTCCTGTTGCAAAGGCACTGGAGGCTGTTTTACCCCTCCCCAGCCTCCAAGATCAAGTAGTTTATTTTTTATCAGAAGTAAACTGAAGATCTCCGTTGCAGAGATCTACCTCCCAGGAGGTACGACCTTTATAATTATGCAGTTTATGATTAATTGTCAGATTACTAATTAAACACATTTACTTGGCCATAGCTAACTTTAAAAACTTGGGATATGCTTAAATATTTAATTCACTTTTAATAAAATAATGTATTTAAACCGGGTGTTTGGAAGGTTGGAACACTCTCCAGTGCCTCTGCAACGGAGATCTACAGTCTCTACACTAGATTTTACAATTTGGATTCTATACTAGCGAAAATAGTTTTTTGATCCGCTCTCTTTGTCTGTCTACATGAAACGAATTATATTTAATATGACGTTTGAAATGAGCGGTCTAAGGGCCGCACATTGCCGTTGCAATAAATCTACTCGAATTTAAGAATTCATAAAATTTCAACTCCGAAACTGAAAAAAAAGTAAACTACTTTTTGATGAACAACATTTCCATGAAAACTGCTACATTTTTTCCAGATTAGTTTAAATTAGTTTGTTTTAATATTACAGTTTTTGTTAGAAAATTGTGGTTGTAATATTCTGATGCGGTAGAAAAACTGTTAGTTAAATAAGCATAAAAATTAATTAACCAAAAACACAATTTTTAATTTAACGACAAAATTACAGATGTCTGCAAAGTAAATATTTTTGATGAAAACTCGACACGAAGTGAACTTTTCTTAAAAGTTATTAAATGTTTATTCTCAACTTGCACATTGTTAAGTATATAGCTTAAAGGTAATTTAAAACATTTTTATAAAAATTTTTCTTTGTTAAATAGGAGTACAAGAAAGAATTTCGAAAAATGTAAAAAACTGTTCACGATTGTGTTCAAATTTAGGCAGGTATTAATTATGAATATCACGCAACTTTTCTTTTCTCAGCAAGTTTAACAACATGTAGAAATGTTGTGATTTGCTTGTTTTCACTTTTTGTGCAACACTTAATGGTTTTCTTTCATACTTTTTCTATGTTAGAAATAAAACCTTTTTACCAACATTGTATTCCCTTTTTTAGACATACAAAATCTTTTTAAGATACTCCGATGTCGTTTTTTAAGTTTTCTTTAGGAAAAGTTGCTTTTATTTTCGTAAAAATAGAATTTGTTTTGTATTAAGAATTATGCTTGTACGACGTTTTTTGGTTTGCCGGTATACAATATAATAGGTATAAGGTATACCTCATAGCGCATATTTTTCGTTCCACTGCATTTTCATTTTTTTTTTTTAATAAAATAAATACCTATTTCAAGAATGACTTTGTTGTATAAATATTTTCTTAACTTAAAGGTAATATAGAAATATTTTTAAAGTCTTCATTTATATTCAGCTAAACTTGAGAGCATTTCTTACTTGAATGATCTTATGTCACGCCGGAACGTGCATTATATATCAAGACCTGGTGCTATTTTACCGTTCGAGATGCCACCATGCAAGTACAATTCCGTCTATTTTCAAATTGTGAATTTCAGGATTTTTTCTATTAGAGACAACATGACGTTATTAAAGTCCTTTACAGTTTACTTCTCTCCATGTTTTATTTATTGAAACACGAAATTTACATCACAAACACTTATTTACATACAGGATAAACTATAAGTAACTAAATATATTATTTGTGCCGTGGTTAGAACTTTAGGTCCTCATTAATTTTTTTCAAACGTAAAAATGTTCAAAACTAATTATTTAACAGTTCCAAATACCCAATAGATTTTTGAACAAATACCCATATAAAATAATTACTTAAATTACAACATACAAACAGCTTAATTAATGTTTCTCATCTGTTTCAGGTAAGCACGGAAAGTTTTAATCATCGCCAAAACAAAGGTTTGTTAAAATTTTAGATTATTATTGAGAAACCACTAACGAGTTTAATGTAACAAGATTTAATGAATTAATGGGGGATTATTTTTTATCGACTGCTTTGGTCAAAATGTGCGGAAGGGAGAGGGGGTGGAGTTCCTCTTTTGATAGTTGATTAGTGTATGTTTGGGTTGTATGTGGTATAGAAACGGATGGTAACTAATGATATCGTCGCATAATTTAATCTGTGTAAACTCAACATGTAATTAATCCAGCTTTGCATTTGCAGATTAGGTTAGAGTTAATTCTTCCACCTCTTGCTGACACTCCTGCAAAAGCTTTTAAATTAGTTCGTATGTCATTGTCAGTGGGAACACGTATTAGCTCGGTTAGTACGGTTCCAAAAACAAATAGTTCTTAGTTCTATGTAAATTTGTTGAAGACACATTTATATAACGTACATGATCCGGATATTTACAAGTATTTTTCTTATACCTAATAAAGCTTTCATGGTAGTGCAAAGGACTTGAGAAAACCACGGAAAATGTCATAAACATATGTCTGCAATGTACAGTCGAGAAAAATAATTTTGTGCAGAAGTAATCGGCACGAATATCCCATTTTAAATTTATTATTAGTTGTACAAATAAGTGTTCGTGTTTCTATAAATCTAAACTATTTCTCAACTTGAAAATAAATTCCAAAATAATCTCAAAAATGTGGAGGTAATTACGAACATTTACTTATCCAACTTGCACAAAATGCAGAGAGTAACAAGAAACTGCAATTTACTTTCAACAGTTGTTAATTTTACAAACCACATCACAAGATTAATGTTTTTAACCTTTACAATCAATTTAACGTTAGATTTCTTAAACGTGTTCAACTTTAACCAGTTGTGTACTTCTTCGCACAACTGTGGTGACTCTAGAAGATTCAGTTTATTCACTTAGGCAAAACTTTTCAGACTTACCTACCTCTAAGTTTTGAAACTATTCAGAGTTACCAATGAGATTACATATGATCTGGAAGCACGTTTTTGAAACTAACTTATCTGATAACTTGCAATAACACTGACAAATACGCAAGCACGTCGCCATAGTAATAGGGCACGTCGTCTACCGCCATATTGCCAGGTCGCTAGCGGCTCACGGTAATTAGCAACAGAAGATTGATGTTATTACGCCTCGCCAAGACTCTTCTTCTTAATTAACTTCTCTGTACCATGTTGTTCGTCTTAATTCGACGTATTTCAAATTTTGTAATAATTCATAAATGTTTTATCACTTAAACAAATTTCAAGTATCTACCTTAGAATTTCGAATGACAACGTCAAGCTTATATTATTGAAACTTGATAATAATTAAATAAATCTGTTGAAGTCTATTTTCAATGAGTTGTGGTTAACTCGAGCGGATAAAAAAGTAAAAACTAATTATAGAAAACTCGAATTAAGGATTTATTTTTAAAATAAGTATAAATGGTCTATACTCCGATGATGCTATTCAAACTTTTAGATCCTGCTGCAAATATTGAAAATGTTTTGGTTTTTCCATTTGCTTATGTAGTGATGATTTGGGTATAATCATAATAAAATATACGAGAAGTTTTAGCATTCCCACATAAATTAACAAGATAACTCTTTATACTATGTATATGATTCCATGGATGCGGTATTCCTCAGAACAGACTTAATTAAAGCTATCAAGCTATAATGGAAGACCCAGTTTAGTGGTGCATAAAACTACAGTTTCTAGAGCTAAGAAGGAACAGATTATATTCTGTGTGTCTATCTTAGTGCACATAGCACGGAAAATTCAAATCACCTTTTGAAAATGTAACATCAAAGTGCATTTTATTGTTTTAGTCAAATTTGTTTTGTAGACGTAAGATTTAGCAATGTTTGTAGCAAATACCATGTTATATCAACTTTCAGCTCCATTAGAGAGATGGTTTTATAATTTTTTATGCTATAGCCACCTACCTGCGCGCAACAAATGTAAATTAATGAAGCTTCTTAAATCGCATAAGTGAACATATGGTACTTCATCAATTTATCATCATTATCGCGTAAAATATTTTATTGTTAATTTGGCGATTATATTAGAAGCAATATGGTGTTTATATTAGATTAGGATTTGTAAAAATTGTTTACATTTACATTTTTTTTGGCACGCTCACCATAATTTGATAAAAGTGATCTGCTGAATTAACTATTTGAGTTTTTTATTTGTATTTTACCTTTTTTCTGAATTTCTAAATATTTTAGTGCCACATTTAGAAAATTTATAATTATGGAAAAACATTTGTTAATTATTTTTAAAACCAGAATCAATTGATCGATTCTAACAATAAATTATGCATTGAAGAATATTAATTGGGTATATAATTCGTTTATAAATAGAGGATAAGGATGTTAAAGGAAGAGATGAAAAAAATTGAGGATGAGATAAGGAAGAAACTTGAAATAAGAACAAAGTCTAACTAATCAAAAGAATAATGGAAAATTATGAAGTTATTTTTTTTTTGTATGGAGGCTAATCTTCCTCTATAAGTGGATTTGTAAATCCCGAGCGGGATAGCTATGTTTCAAACAGGAATATAAAACTATAAATAAAATAGGAAGAAAAACATAATAATTGCAACGTGGAATGTTAGATCGATCATTGCACCAGGAAGAGTAAAAGAAGTGATAACTGATTGAGTATTATAAGGAAAAGAAAACATGGGAATTAATCAAACCAAAATATGGATTTGAAAAGATATGAAATATTTTCAATGGAAGAGAATAGGCAAATAAAACTTAGCAAAAAATAATACAAGTTTTAAATACTAACAAATTCGCGAAGTGAAAATATTGCAACAGCTACACTGCGTATCTCTAATGGAGTCAGATAGGCTTTCTACTTCGCCATTCTGATTATTCGAAGGACTTTGTCAATTGGATTATTGATACCAACGGATGAATCTAATAGGATATCCCTAGTCCTGAACCAATAAAAAATATGCTTACATACCGCATTTTAATGGGATCGTTGTTCACCGCGGTTACTTACATCACCAGTAATATACCAAGTAGCAAGACTGCACGAGGTGTTTGAAAAGTGAGTAGCGATTTAAAAATCGTTAAAAGTTTTAACAACATTTTCATTGTTTTGCTATAGTGAAGTTTTATTTGCATCTTATGTTGCTTGGAAGTATAATGTGGATTTTACACTCCAACAATTTGCAAGTTTGAGCTTAAAATCTAATTTAGTGAATTATCCAAAAAAGAAAGAAAACTTCTTTGTCTTTGGAGTGAAAAGCGTCCGCTCATCAGTTTTATTAGCTTTTCTATTCTGGCTGTAGAATTCCTTAACTAGTAAACTAATATGGCTTCTGTTACAGTTTAAATTATCGGGTTACGTCTTGAGGAGCATTTTAAACTGACTGTGTTCAATTAAAATACAATTTCTTTTCATTATTCACAATATACAAATCACCTACCAACTAATTGCTTAAAATGAATTGCAAAATAATTTTAAAGTTTTAAGCGCTAACAAAGTTTAAATTATTACTAAACTTTTTCAAGAATCATTAACATTTTTCATTTCAATATAAATACAGGTAGAAAAATGTTATCTAATTAAAACTTTTTTAAGTTTTTTTGATGAATTACATTTTTACAATGCGCAATGGTAGAAAAATAATTAAAAATTATTTTAACGTTGTGAATGAATGTTTCATTAGGGCAGAAAGCTTTTCCTAGTTAGGCTCTTTTATTTATTTGGAAAAAATCCTAGTTGATTTTATCACCAACAAAATAAATCCTTTTTGGTTTACGGTCTGACAGTCTATAATCTTATTTATTTAAATCTTAAGCCGATTTATATGTTGAGACCAAAAACTGTCTTATAGATATTGTATTTCAGGATAGTAGTTGTGTTTGTGTTGATTGTTGTTGACAGATATCCGAATTTTTAACTCTATAATTTTTAACCTGTGGTAGCATTTTTATTTTTTTGCCAACACAAAATACTTTAATTAACTTTAAATCCATCTCGTAAACAAGTAATTTAAGATTCTTAATAATAATAAGATTTTCCTGGATCGGAGGAAAATAAATTAATTTTCATTACAAGAAAACTGTTTTTTATTTAATTATCTAAACGATTAATTTTTTTGTATCATCTACTTATTATTTGGGTTTTATGTTTACTTTCTATTTTTTTTTTATTGAAACATTCCGAACTGTATTGTGTAATTTTTATTGCTTTCGAATATCATTTTTTATCTATTTTATTTTAGAGGCTTATAAAATTTGATCAACTAACACCGTGAAAGAAAAACTTCCAAATTGACGTTAAATTTCTTACTTTTAGCTGATTTTCAGAAAGAAAAAGTGAAAATGTTTTGTTTTTTGTAACGGTTTCAATTTGTGTCTTTTATTTATTGTAGTTGTTTATATCCCATTAATTAAAAAGCAATAATGGATTTTCCTTAAAGAATTTTGCTGAAAAACAAGTCCAAGTCGCTTTTTGTCTTTTGTATTCTTAATATTATCTTCACTTCCTATTCTGTCGTACAAGCAGCAAACTCTTTTATTATTGTCTTGCGATGTCAGCTTATGTTTGATGTCGATATTTCACTTTCTTGATTAATATGAAAAACTTCTAATATATTTTCTTCACGGTAGGTGATGCTGCTTTTTATGGTTCCAATAAAATTTATAATTCAACGCATATTTTCATTCAAAGTAATTCAAGTTTTTATTAAAAAATATTGCCAGGATGTTTTTATATCTTCGAATAGCTTTTTCAATTATTACATAGTTATAATTAATTTTTTGAAATGTGAATTATCAGGCACAAGCCAATAATTTTGTTTGCAGGGTTTACATAAATCTTAAACGTGAATTTTAAACCATGGGAATAATTCCGTTTCACAAAAGTTGAAGTGCTCCCACCTGGGTTTTTGGCAGCCAATGTCTGTTTGCAATATCAAACTAAGACGGAAGTACACCACACGCATTCGATAGTGGTTACTTTCAACACTGATATCACAAACTACTATTATTAAAATGAAATAAAAGAACTTTGATTTCAGTTTTTATCCTGTAAGTTTGTGTTAAACGAGTGCTTGGTTGTCACGCTAATAATTTGAGAAGCCATGGCATGTAAAAATAGGGAGAGTTTTAAATCGAGCATTTTTGCCAAATTAATGTCTCTGATTCGAAAATTATTACCAAGTGACACAGAACTTGAATATATTTAAAAACAAGCTTATCCGAATAAAAAGTCGATCTTGATTGTATATTAGCGAATCAATGCGCCAGTAAAAAAAATATTAAAAAGTATTAATTTAGGAAGCCATTGTATCTTCTATTATCGTAAATGACATAATTTTAGTAATAACAACGAAACTATCGATTTGATTGATCAATAAAACGGAAGTGTATTTTATCATTTATGCTTTAAATATAAGTACGTACTTAATACGACTTGAACAACTTAAATTAATATAAAATTTATTTTCAATATGCATATTTTATTATTTTAATTTATAAAGTAATAAATAAAATACTTCTGTTTAAAGTATTTTATTCAAATTATGGTAGAATCTATCAGTGTTTGACAAATAAAATTTATTATCCTCACTATTTTATCATATTTATTCATTACCTATTGGCATTTTTCATTCAAAATCGTACAAAAACAAGTTAAAATATTTCATTTTTTTTCATCACACGCATAGGGGACATACAGTTAAACGGGGGTTCAACACCATGCTTTTTCATTTTTGTGTAAGGATTAAAGCCTTTAATAAATAGTAATTTCAAAAAAAGCAACATTTTGAGAGATTTATGAAGTTGATACTTCGACTGATACTGAAATTTTTATCTGGAGGGGGATGCATTCTTGTACAATAAATCAAAATGAGCTATAGGAAACAGAATTGCGGACCATCAGATTCGATGCTTTTGTTACTGATAAAAAACAAAGCTGGGTGTTAAATTACTGAATTTGTTCTCGTTAGCCTTGTCATAAATATGAATTAGGAAGCCAGCTAACATGTGAATATCCCGTGAGTGGCATTATCAGTTGCTCTGCCGGACAGAATCTGAATATGTCTTGTACTCACTGAACCGATATCATAAATTTTCCGTATCAAGATTTTGTTAAATTTTGCAATATGATTAGTTGCAAGATAACCAATGGACGTTCAGGTCATTTCAGCGTGCTTGATTAGTTGCAGACCAAATTCACACCAAGAAGTTAAATATTGGTGTTTGAAATCTATGCCCAATAATAATTTACGTTGATGAAATTTATTTAATTAGAAAAAATGTTTCAGCCTATATTTATTTAAAGGTTATTGAAATTCATTAAATTTCATGTTTGAAATATTGAACTTCACATTATCTCGTCCAGATATTTGTAATTTATATTTACCTTGATGTGGCTGCATGAACAAGAATTTGTAACTAAGCAACATACATAAATAATGAATTTTAGGAATAAGAAAATACGTGGAACATGAAAAAGTAACACAAAAAAATACAAATTTGACGTAAATAAGAACTTACAACTTAACGTGGAATCTAAACTGCAGCAAAAATAATTTGATAGGAACCAAAAAGCATCCTAAACGCTTCGGAATGGTGGGAATATTTCACGATATCTTTTGCATAGCAACAATGAGTGTTGATTAAAAAAAAATTGTACTGATGCTATATTTTGTTTTGTTAATACTACCAAGTGAAATATTCATAATATTCCAAAGATTACTTTACGAATCGACTATGTAATAAAAAAATATAAAAAGAAAATATTTCGTGTAGCTGGTTCGAATACGGCGTTCTGATTGGCTTACGACCGTATTGATAAAATAATCATGGTGTAATTTTTGCAAAAATTGTTTATCATTGAAACTAATAACCCCCGAGTTTTCATTATTATTTCGGCATTCAGTAATTAATGTAGCTGTAGTATTTGAATTTGAACTGATCTTTATTAGAGTAGCGTAATTGATTTTCAACTTTCTCTCTCTCTCTATTTCTCCTGCATAAACCGCAAATAGAGTTAGCGTCAGTTGTTCTCTACTGTGCATTATTTAACTTTGGTTTAACGTAGAAAACTTTCATTAACGTGGAAATATTGGTAAAGATTTGCACAGCCATGCAGCCCTTATATTAAGTCAATTAACTTAGTTCTCAAAATGTTTAATTTCAAAGTTAACAAAAATCGTCTTAAAGGTTTTACATCATTTTCGTGGTCTAAAATATGCTGTACGATTATTTTTGCAGTGGAAACGTTCACAATAAATCATTTGTGTCTAATTTGAATTGCATGAATACCAGAAGCTTTAGCTTTGATAAATATGTCATTTTACTATAATGCTTAGCTCTAGTTGCAGATATATGTTTTCCTAAACTGTATACGCAGTTCGTTCAAAATTTCACACTAGAAAAGATTTGAGGTTCTGAATTTTCCGGGTCGCAGTTCCGGTTACAATACAAAATAGACGCATAAATTGTACCTTTTTACTTTTCGAATCATTTATCCTATTTGTACAATGGGTTTTAATTTAGCATTAAGCATTTCATGTGGGTTCGTAAGTACATTACGAATTGTACTCAAATTGTAAACCGTACTTTATTTCTATCTTGAAACGCCCAATGAAGTCAAATTTATAACTTAAAAAAAATTATGTAAATAAAAGAATAAATAAACCAGGTTTTGTTGAACATTTACAAAATTAAATCAAGTTCTAAACGTAATTCTAATTTAAAAAAAGTCTTTTTTCAGGTTTTGATCTAAATTAGCGAAGAATCTTCTTTGATGTGACATTCAATAATATTTTAAAATTAAGTCGTAAAATCCTGAAACTGATTAATCTTTTTTCCGAGATCAAATTTTATTTACCGAATCTCATTTACATTTATAATTTGAAATTTGAGCCAAATTGATGTTATCGATTTTTAGAAAATTTAAGCTTTAAAAAATTTGGTTCCAAATCTTAATGTGGAAAATCCAAACAAATCGAACCTAAATTTGAATGATTAATGGGCACAGTTAAGCCGTTCTATCTGTAGAACACACGTGGAAAAAAGGATAAGTTTTTCTATGAAGAATAGTTATCGTTAAGTATGATGGACTCGCAATGGTAGAAAAATAATTAAAATTATTTTAACGTTGTGAATGAATGTTTCATTAGGGCAGAAAGCTTTTCCTAGTTAGGCTCTTTTATTTATTTGGAAAAAATCCTAGTTGATTTTATCACCAACAAAATAAATCCTTTTTGGTTTACGGTCTGACAGTCTATAATCTTATTTATTTAAATCTTAAGCCGATTTATATGTTGAGACCAAAAACTGTCTTATAGATATTGTATTTCAGGATAGTAGTTGTGTTTGTGTTGATTGTTGTTGACAGATATCCGAATTTTTAACTCTATAATTTTTAACCTGTGGTAGCATTTTATTTTTTGCCAACACAAAATACTTTAATTAACTTTAAATCCATCTCGTAAACAAGTAATTTAAGATTCTTAATAATAATAAGATTTTCCTGGATCGGAGGAAAATAAATTAATTTTCATTACAAGAAAACTGTTTTTTATTTAATTATCAAAACGATTAATTTTTTTGTATCATCTACTTATTATTTGGGTTTTATGTTTACTTTCTATTTTTTTTTTATTGAAACATTCCGAACTGTATTGTGTAATTTTTATTGCTTTCGAATATCATTTTTTATCTATTTTATTTTAGAGGCTTATAAAATTTGATCAACTAACACCGTGAAAGAAAAACTTCCAAATTGACGTTAAATTTCTTACTTTTAGCTGATTTTCAGAAAGAAAAAGTGAAAATGTTTTGTTTTTTGTAACGGTTTCAATTTGTGTCTTTTATTTATTGTAGTTGTTTATATCCCATTAATTAAAAAGCAATAATGGATTTTCCTTAAAGAATTTTGCTGAAAAACAAGTCCAAGTCGCTTTTTGTCTTTTGTATTCTTAATATTATCTTCACTTCCTATTCTGTCGTACAAGCAGCAAACTCTTTTATTATTGTCTTGCGATGTCAGCTTATGTTTGATGTCGATATTTCACTTTCTTGATTAATATGAAAAACTTCTAATATATTTTCTTCACGGTAGGTGATGCTGCTTTTTATGGTTCCAATAAAATTTATAATTCAACGCATATTTTCATTCAAAGTAATTCAAGTTTTTATTAAGAAATATTGCCAGGATGTTTTTATATCTTCGAATAGCTTTTTAATTATTGCAGGCTATAATTAATTTCTTGAAATGTGAATTATCAGGCACAAGCCAATAATTTTGTTTGCAGGGTTTACATAAATCTTAAACGTGAATTTTAAACCATGGGAATAATTCCGTTTCACAAAAGTTGAAGTGCTCCCACCTGGGTTTTTGGCAGCCAATGTCTGTTTGCAATATCAAACTAAGACGGAAGTACACCACACGCATTCGATAGTGGTTACTTTCAACACTGATATCACAAACTACTATTATTAAAATGAAATAAAAGAACTTTGATTTCAGTTTTTATCCTGTAAGTTTGTGTTAAACGAGTGCTTGGTTGTCACGCTAATAATTTGAGAAGCCATGGCATGTAAAAATAGGGAGAGTTTTAAATCGAGCATTTTTGCCAAATTAATGTCTCTGATTCGAAAATTATTACCAAGTGACACAGAACTTGAATATAATTAAAAACAAGTTTATCCGAATAAAAAGTCGATCTTGATTGTATATTAGCGAATCAATGCGCCAGTAAAAAAAATATTAAAAAGTATTAATTTAGGAAGCCATTGTATCTTCTATTATCGTAAATGACATCATTTTAGTAATAACAACGAAACTATCGATTTGATTGATCAATAAAACGGAAGTGTATTTTATCATTTATGCTTTAAATATAAGTACGTACTTAATACGACTTGAACAACTTAAATTAATATAAAATTTATTTTCAATATGCATATTTTATTATTTTAATTTATAAAGTAATAAATAAAATACTTCTGTTTAAAGTATTTTATTTAAATTATGGTGGAATCTATCAGTGTTTGACAAATAAAATTTATTATCCTCACTATTTTATCATATTTATTCATTACCTATTGGCATTTTTCATTCAAAATCGTACAAAAACAAGTTAAAATATTTCATTTTTTTTCATCACACACATAGGGGACATACAGTTAAACGAGAGTTCAACACCATGCTTTTTCATTTTTGTGTAAGGATTAAAGCCTTTAATAAATAATAATTTCACAAAAAGCAACATTTTGAGAGATTTATGAAGTTGACACTTCGACTGATACTGAAATTTTTATCTGGAGGGGGGATGCATTTTGTACAATAAATTTTAATGAGCTATAGGAAACAGAATTGCGGACCATCACATTCGATGCCTTTGTTACTGATAAAAAACAAAGCTGGGTGTTAAATTACTGAATTTGTTCTCGTTAGCCTTGTCATAAATATGAATTAGGAAGCCAGCTAACATGTGAATATCCCGTGAGTGGCATTATCAGTTGCTCTGCCGGACAGAATCTGAATATGTCTTGTACTCACTGAACCGATATCATAAATTTTCCATATCAAGATTTTGTTAAATTTTGCAATATGATTAGTTGCAAGATAACCAATGGACGTTCAGGTCATTTCAGCGTGCTTGATTAGTTGCAGGCCAAATTCACACCAAGAAGTTAAATATTCTATACCCAATAATAATTTACGTTGATGAAATTTATTTAATTAGAAAAAATGTTTCAGCCTATATTTATTTAAAGGTTATTGAAATTCATTAAATTTCATGTTTGAAATATTGAACTTCACAGAGTTTTTTTTATCTCGTCCAGATATTTGTAATTTATATTTACCTTGATGTGGCTGCATGAACAAGAATTTGTAACTAAGCAACATACATAAATAATGAAGCAGTTTTTTAGGAATAAGAAAATACATGGAACAGAAAAAGTAACACAAAAAAATACAAATTTGACGTAAATAAGAACTTACAACTTAACGTGGAATCTGAACTGCAGCAAAAATAATTTAATAGGAACCAAAAAGCATTCTAAACGCTTCGGAATGGTGGGAATATTTTACGATAGCTTTTGCATAGCAACAATGAGTGTTGATTACAAAAAAATTGTACTGATGCTATATTTTGTTTTATTAATACTAACAAGTGAAATATGCAGAAAATTCCAAAGGTTACTTTACGAATCGACTAGGTAGTAAAAAAATATAAAAAGAAAATATTTCGTGTAGCTGGTTTGAATACGGCGTTCTGATTGGCTTACGAACGTATTGATAAAATAATCATGGTGTAATTTTTGCAAAAATTGTTTATCATTGAAACTAATAACCCCCGAGTTTTCACTATTATTTCTGCATTCAGTAATTAATGTAGCTGTAGTATTTGAGTTTGAACTGATCTTTATTAGAGTAGCGTAATTGATTTTCAACTTTCTCTCTCTCTCTATTTCTCCTGCATAAACCGCAAATAGAGTTAGCGTCAGTTGTTCTCTACTGTGCATTATTTAACTTTGGTTTAACGTAGAAAACTTTCATTAACGTGGAAATATTGGTAAAGATTTGCACAGCCATGCAGCCCTTATATTAAGTCAATTAACTTAGTTCTCAAAATGTTTAATTTCAAAGTTAACAAAAATCGTCTTAAAGGTTTTACATCATTTTCGTGGTCTAAAATATGCTGTACGATTATTTTTGCAGTGGAAACGTTCACAATAAATCATTTGTGTCTAATTTGAATTGCATGAATACCAGAAGCTTTAGCTTTGATAAATATGTCATTTTACTATAATGCTTAGCTCTAGTTGCAGATATATGTTTTCCTAAACTGTATACGCAGTTCGTTCAAAATTTCACACTAGAAAAGATTTGAGGTTCTGAATTTTCCGGGTCGCAGTTCCGGTTACAATACAAAATAGACGCATAAATTGTACCTTTTTACTTTTCGAATCATTTATCCTATTTGTACAATGGGTTTTAATTTAGCATTAAGCATTTCATGTGGGTTCGTAAGTACATTACGAATTGTACTCAAATTGTAAACCGTACTTTATTTCTATCTTGAAACGCCCAATGAAGTCAAATTTATAACTTAAAAAAAATTATGTAAATAAAAGAATAAATAAACCAGGTTTTGTTGAACATTTACAAAATTAAATCAAGTTCTAAACGTAATTCTAATTTAAAAAAAGTCTTTTTTCAGGTTTTGATCTAAATTAGCGAAGAATCTTCTTTGATGTGACATTCAATAATATTTTAAAATTAAGTCGTAAAATCCTGAAACTGATTAATCTTTTTTCCGAGATCAAATTTTATTTACCGAATCTCATTTACATTTATAATTTGAAATTTGAGCCAAATTGATGTTATCGATTTTTAGAAAATTTAAGCTTTAAAAAATTTGGTTCCAAATCTTAATGTGGAAAATCCAAACAAATCGAACCTAAATTTGAATGATTAATGGGCACAGTTAAGCCGTTCTATCTGTAGAACACACGTGGAAAAAAGGATAAGTTTTTCTATGAAGAATAGTTATCGTTAAGTATGATGGACTCCTTATCTTAAGACACTTTTCACTTTGAAATTTGTCGAGTCAGCTTCCAACTAAGAGCCATCGCAGCCGCTAAATGGACCTCTCCTTCAACTCGACCCTTCCTTTACAGACGGCTATAATTTCAGATTATTGTACTTTCGAGTACGGATATGTTTAGTTTCACAAAACAATTTATTTTATAATAAGTACACATTTGACCACACATTTTCGAAATTTAATTTTGCTAGGCGGAGATAAGAGAAAAGCGGTTTCGGTGCGATCGATAAAAATTTTATTTTGTTTTAATTGTAAGCGACGTAAGCGGAATAAAACTGGCTTGTGGAAGAGTGGGCAAAGTTACTGGATAGCCGACATTTCCACGGCGCATTTCCGGAGATATGCAGTAAACCGGAAAATCCCCAACGCTGATATCCGTTAAAGATTGAAATGGGCACATTTTCCTTCACTGATATTATATTGTGTCTTCCCACATCCAATTTTTAATTTTTTGGTTAAATTAACATTTCATGTTTTCGTGTCAACTTGAACCCAATTCCATCATGAGAAATGTTGATATGGCATCATAGGTTTATCGCATAGGAAGTAATAAATCGCAATTTACTCTTTTAATAATCGAAAGAATGTAATAACAAAATCACCGACTCTGTATGAGCTTTTTTGATTTTTTTTTACTTTTAAATTTCATTTTAAAAGCAAAAGTAAGCGTCAAAAGTAATAAGTTGGTGGAGACTTACTACGCCTGCTGTAAGGAAAGCATCTTCCACATGCAGACATCTTATTAAGTTTTTTTTTTGTATAATGCATGTCTGCCTTTACACAAGAAATGAGATTGAGTTCGGCGGTTCCAATTTTGCAAATAAATTTGACATTTTTCAGAAAATAAATTCGTTTCTCCGGCATTCCTTATAAATATATCGTTCTATTGTAGGAGATAAACTCCAATAAATATTCATAAATTTCAATATTGACAATGCAACAGGTTCATTTCTAATATATTTTTCTTTCAAAATCTAACTTTTCAAGTGTCTTCAAATACTTCGGTGCATTAAAATCATTCCAAATCTTTTAAAATTCATCACTCAATTTTTACAAACTGATGGATTTTCTATTTACATTTTCTTTGTCGAGTTCGAATAGAGGAAAATATATCATCCGAATTGTGCTTAATTAAGAAAATTGTAATAAAATATTAAACAAAGTTACCCCTAGTGTGCACAGGTTGCACACATAATTTAGAAAATAATTTTAAGGGCCCTAAATTTAGATAACAATTTTAACTGGCAACAGCAGAGATAAAATTTATTATAACAAACTGGTGCGACGTGGTAACGCAATGTAAATATAAATGCACCAGTGTAGGCTCAAAAACAAATGACACTTGCCACTGGGGCATCCCCCGACTAATTTATATGGAATTGCTTCAACGTTTACTCAAACCGCTTATTTATACGTCGGCTGTAAGATATTATCGTGGCGCACCTGCACACCGTAACTACAAATTATAATTTTCGAGCAGATTAAGACAAATCCAAAAATAACAAATTTTCAAGCATTAGGTTTTTAAATTAAATTCCAAACTTTAGTAAATATCGTAACTCTGAATATACCATTGTCAGAGATTTATTCATTAGAGACACGTAATAATTTACAAGTAGATGTGATCTCAACAGAAAACTAAGAACTTAAACTTTGTCGACGTATATGAAGACAGATGAGGTAAAACTAAACACGGAACAAAGTAATGGTAAAGTTAGGTTCATCAAATACAAAACATAACACAGAAAAATGTTTTTCAAGCTTTCGTGCTGTGTTACAGAGTGCTTTTTTTGTATTAGATTTTTCCCAAGAGAAACTACTCTCAAAATTGTAAAATAAAATTACCCTATCTTAGTCACTCAATTTCGCCCAATCAAACAGTCCATAGATTTTAAAGAATTTTTTTTTTAATAATAATTAGTAGCTAACGTCGTGCGACTCGTTTGTTTGAGACGCACTGGGTTAATAAAACACAATAATATTTTAAACAGAGACTCAAACTTATTAAATTTCCCTCGTTAAGAAGTGGAATGACTTAATAAAATTTCTTTGTAAAAATTTATTTGAACGTGAAAAGATTTAATTTTGATGTTTTATTAAGATTTTCTGGTATTTTAATTGTGTAGCTTTAACGTGATTGGCTGTTATTCCAATTTATTATTATTTTGTTTATTGGCCTTAAGAAAAAGTTCCGCATCCATAATGTGGGTTCTTTATTACGTGTATAAGTTGAAATGTTTATAGATACAATATTTAATTTTACTAATGTGCTTTTCGGATAAACTAAAAACGTCAAACAATTTTCTTATGTATAAGTATATTACAGTGATATTCAACTCGACGGAAGCGTCTAGTTTTTAGTAGCATGCTGTGAGCGTAGGAAGAGGGTTGTGAGAGGAAGAGATAGGATTCATCTATTCACAGAAGGGAATTGAGTTTGCAGTTATTGGAAGTGGAGCTAAGTATATTCCACCACTTAGCAACCCCTAAGGCCTTCACCAGAAGCTTCAACGCTTTTAGCGTAGTAACTGCAAATTTAGTTTAGCAAAAGTGGTTGTTAACTTATTGATGTATTGTATATTAGACTAACTCGAAATCTTAAGGGAAGCATTAATGATATGGAAAAATTTGCAAAATTGATTTCCAACACTTACTTAAACTTAAAAGGTGAGAAGCGTTATCCTCGTTACCTCATCACATCCTTCCATTTGTTGATTTAGCTTCTACATGTTTTCCTATATTACGTGGATTACATTCAAATCGGTACAAATTATTGATATTTAGAGTTAAGTATTAGTGAACCCACCTATCAGAAGGGTTTTGTGAAACCTAACGTAAAAGCGCTTTAAGTTAAGTGTAAAGCTCACTGGTTTATAACTTCGTCGAGTTTGAAAACTTTCTTATTTAACTAAAAATAACTGGAAAAGTTTAAATCAAAATAATTTTTAGAAACGTGTAATTAATTTCAAATTTATGATCGTATTAAGAAAGTTTCAAATTTTAAATCAAAAATCTGTATCGAATTTTTTTAACCCGTAGATTAAGAAGTTTTAGGTGAAAAGTTCGTTGGAAAATTTATCCATTTGATTTAAAAATCAAATGCGAATTTACGGAATTAATATTTCAATTACGTTGAGTGACTATTTAATTCTCTGAATTAATTAGATTGATTGGATGAAATGGATGACACTCCAGTTTAGGACAGCTAAAAAAGTTGGTGTATTGGTTTTAATTTGATTTTTGAGAACTCCAATGTTTAATTAAAAACCTAAATGTAACTCAATAAAATTTTTGGACTTTAACTATAGATTCTTGAGTTGAAAGGAAAGTGGACGAAGCTTATCAAAATAATCATTATGCTTCAAATCCATATCACTTTATCCCGACATGTAATTGCACAATAATTACTTTAAGTGTATTTCGTCCTAGAATCCTGTAGAAAGTTGGAAGTAGCTCGAACTCATCAGTTACATGAAGGACTGAAAATTACTGAAAAGCGTTAGAAATTTTTAATTAAATTTTAATTAAATATTTTCCAGTTCTAAACATTATTATGAATAAGTTAAAAATTGAATCGCTTTGAAAGTTTCTTGAATACAGAAATCTTTTTTTAACTACCGATGTGTGTAATTTCAAAATACTGAAATATAAAGTAGGTACTGAAATTTCTACTTGCTTGACTTTAATTTATATTTACGTTTGTAACTTGGGTAACTTTTTTTATACACTTTTAACATACAGCAGTAAAGTTTTTAGACCTACCCGTTTTTTTATTGTGGCATTTACTTGACTATTTTTATGTTAACGTCTACTTTCTTTTCTCGAAAAGAAATTAAAAAAAAGTAAGACGAGTGCCTTGAGTAACTAACTCAAGTGAATGTTATTTCCCTCATACGTGACTTACGAGATTGTAAGATTTTAGTGGCGACAATGAACGTTATGAATATTGTTATCACCTTCATTAGAATAATTTAGTAATAATGTAGCTTAATAGTTCTAGATAATAATAATGATGTTTTAATAAGGTAAAATCTAATTTTATAACTAAATTTTCTGAAACTGATTAATCTTTTTCCGAGATCAAATTTTATTTACCGAATCTCATTTACATTTATAATTTGAAATTTGAGCCAAATTGATGTTATCGATTTTAGAAAATTTAAGCTTTAAAAATTTGGTTCCAAATCCAAATGTGGAAAATCCAAACAAATCGAACCTAAATTTGAATGATTAATGGGCACAGTTAAGCCGTTCTATCTGTAGAACACACGTGGAAAAAAGGATAAGTTTTTCTATGAAGAATAGTTATCGTTAAGTATGATGGACTCCTTATCTTAAGACACTTTTCACTTTGAAATTTGTCGAGTCAGCTTCCAACTAAGAGCCATCGCAGCCGCTAAATGGACCTCTCCTTCAACTCGACCCTTCCTTTACAGACGGCTATAATTTCAGATTATTGTACTTTCGAGTACGGATATGTTTAGTTTCACAAAACAATTTATTTTATAATAAGTACACATTTGACCACACATTTTCGAAATTTAATTTTGCTAGGCGGAGATAAGAGAAAAGCGGTTTCGGTGCGATCGATAAAAATTTTATTTTGTTTTAATTGTAAGCGACGTAAGCGGAATAAAACTGGCTTGTGGAAGAGTGGGCAAAGTTACTGGATAGCCGACATTTCCACGGCGCATTTCCGGAGATATGCAGTAAACCGGAAAATCCCCAACGCTGATATCCGTTAAAGATTGAAATGGGCACATTTTCCTTCACTGATATTATATTGTGTCTTCCCACATCCAATTTTTAATTTTTTGGTTAAATTAACATTTCATGTTTTCGTGTCAACTTGAACCCAATTCCATCATGAGAAATGTTGATATGGCATCATAGGTTTATCGCATAGGAAGTAATAAATCGCAATTTACTCTTTTAATAATCGAAAGAATGTAATAACAAACCACCGACTCTGTATGAGCTTTTTTGATTTTTTTTTACTTTTAAATTTCATTTTAAAAGCAAAAGTAAGCGTCAAAAGTAATAAGTTGGTGGAGACTTACTACGCCTGCTGTAAGGAAAGCATCTTCCACATGCAGACATCTTATTAAGTTTTTTTTTTGTATAATGCATGTCTGCCTTTACACAAGAAATGAGATTGAGTTCGGCGGTTCCAATTTTGCAAATAAATTTGACATTTTTCAGAAAATAAATTCGTTTCTCCGGCATTCCTTATAAATATATCGTTCTATTGTAGGAGATAAACTCCAATAAATATTCATAAATTTCAATATTGACAATGCAACAGGTTCATTTCTAATATATTTTTCTTTCAAAATCTAACTTTTCAAGTGTCTTCAAATACTTCGGTGCATTAAAAATCATTCAAAATCTTTTAAAATTCATCACTCAATTTTTACAAACTGATGGATTTTCTATTTACATTTTTCTTTTGTCGAGTTCGAATAGAGGGAAAATATATCATCCGAATTGTGCTTAATTAAGAAAATTGTAATAAAATATTAAACAAAGTTACCCCTAGTGTGCACAGGTTGCACACATAATTTAGAAAATAATTTTAAGGGCCCTAAATTTAGATAACAATTTTAACTGGCAACAGCAGAGATAAAATTTATTATAACAAACTGGTGCGACGTGGTAACGCAATGTAAATATAAATGCACCAGTGTAGGCTCAAAAACAAATGACACTTGCCACTGGGGCATCCCCCGACTAATTTATATGGAATTGCTTCAACGTTTACTCAAACCGCTTATTTATACGTCGGCTGTAAGATATTATCGTGGCGCACCTGCACACCGTAACTACAAATTATAATTTTCGAGCAGATTAAGACAAATCCAAAATAACAAATTTTCAAGCATTAGGTTTTAAATTAAATTCCAAACTTTAGTAAATATCGTAACTCTGAATATACCATTGTCAGAGATTTATTCATTAGAGACACGTAATAATTTACAAGTAGATGTGATCTCAACAGAAAACTAAGAACTTAAACTTTGTCGACGTATATGAAGACAGATGAGGTAAAACTAAACACGGAACAAAGTAATGGTAAAGTTAGGTTCATCAAATACAAAACATAACACAGAAAAATGTTTTTCAAGCTTTCGTGCTGTGTTACAGAGTGCTTTTTTTGTATTAGATTTTTCCCAAGAGAAACTACTCTCAAAATTGTAAAATAAAATTACCCTATCTTAGTCACTCAATTTCGCACAATCAAACAGTCGAAAGATTTTAAAGAATTTTTTTTTAATAATAATTAGTAGCTAACGTCGTGCGACTCGTTTGTTTGAGACGCACTGGGTTAATAAAACACAATAATATTTTAAACAGAGACTCAAACTTATTAAATTTCCCTCGTTAAGAAGTGGAATGACTTAATAAAATTTCTTTGTAAAAATTTATTTGAACGTGAAAAAGATTTAATTTTTGATGTTTTTATTAAGATTTTCTGGTATTTTAATTGTGTAGCTTTAACGTGATTGGCTGTTATTCCAATTTATTATTATTTTGTTTATTGGCCTTAAGAAAAAGTTCCGCATCCATAATGTGGGTTCTTTATTACGTGTATAAGTTGAAATGTTTATAGATACAATATTTAATTTTACTAATGTGCTTTTCGGATAAACTAAAAACGTCAAACAATTTTCTTATGTATAAGTATATTACAGTGATATTCAACTCGACGGAAGCGTCTAGTTTTTAGTAGCATGCTGTGAGCGTAGGAAGAGGGTTGTGAGAGGAAGAGATAGGATTCATCTATTCACAGAAGGGAATTGAGTTTGCAGTTATTGGAAGTGGAGCTAAGTATATTCCACCACTTAGCAACCCCTAAGGCCTTCACCAGAAGCTTCAACGCTTTTAGCGTAGTAACTGCAAATTTAGTTTAGCAAAAGTGGTTGTTAACTTATTGATGTATTGTATATTAGACTAACTCGAAATCTTAAGGGAAGCATTAATGATATGGAAAAATTTGCAAAATTGATTTCCAACACTTACTTAAACTTAAAAGGTGAGAAGCGTTATCCTCGTTACCTCATCACATCCTTCCATTTGTTGATTTAGCTTCTACATGTTTTCCTATATTACGTGGATTACATTCAAATCGGTGCAAATTATTGATATTTAGAGTTAAGTATTAGTGAACCCACCTATCAGAAGGGTTTTGTGAAACCTAACGTAAAAGCGCTTTAAGTTAAGTGTAAAGCTCACTGGTTTATAACTTCGTCGAGTTTGAAAACTTTCTTATTTAACTAAAAATAACTGGAAAAGTTTAAATCAAAATAATTTTTAGAAACGTGTAATTAATTTTAAATTTATGATCGTATTAAGAAAGTTTCAAATTTTAAATCAAAAATCTGTATCGAATTTTTTTAACCCGTAGATTAAGAAGTTTTAGGTGAAAAGTTCGTTGCAAAATTTATCCATTTGTTTTAAAAAATCAAATGCGAATTTACGGAATTAATATTTCAATTACGTTGAGTGACTATTTAATTCTCTGAATTAATTAGATTGATTGGATGAAATGGATGACACTCCAGTTTAGGACAGCTAAAAAAGTTGGTGTATTGGTTTTAATTTGATTTTTGAGAACTCCAATGTTTAATTAAAAACCTAAATGTAACTCAATAAAATTTTTGGACTTTAACTATAGATTCTTGAGTTGAAAGGAAAGTGGACGAAGCTTATCAAAATAATCATTATGCTTCAAATCCATATCACTTTATCCCGACATGTAATTGCACAATAATTACTTTAAGTGTATTTCGTCCTAGAATCCTGTAGCAAGTTGGAAGTAGCTCGAACTCATCAGTTACATGAAGGACTGAAAATTACTGAAAAGCGTTAGAAATTTTTAATTAAATTTTAATTAAATATTTTCCAGTTCTAAACATTATTATGAATAAGTTAAAAATTGAATCGCTTTGAAAGTTTCTTGAATACAGAAATCTTTTTTTAACTACCGATGTGTGTAATTTCAAAATACTGAAATATAAAGTAGGTACTGAAATTTCTACTTGCTTGACTTTAATTTATATTTACGTTTGTAACTTGGGTAACTTTTTTTATACACTTTTAACATACAGCAGTAAAGTTTTTAGACCTACCCGTTTTTTTATTGTGGCATTTACTTGACTATTTTTATGTTAACGTCTACTTTCTTTTCTCGAAAAGAAATTAAAAAAAAGTAAGACGAGTGCCTTGAGTAACTAACTCAAGTGAATGTTATTTCCCTCATACGTGACTTACGAGATTGTAAGATTTTAGTGGCGACAATGAACGTTATGAATATTGTTATCACCTTCATTAGAATAATTTAGTAATAATGTAGCTTAATAGTTCTAGATAATAATAATGATGTTTTAATAAGGTAAAATCTAATTTTATAACTAAATTTTCTGAAACTGAGTTCCAACAAGGTTCACATGATTTTCATATTTAGAATTTAATTATATCATGTAACTCGTCCAACTTAGTTTACAACTTGGTTCGTTATTAATAATTTAAAGCGTTCCATATATTTTTTGAATAACTTCTTTGATCTTGGCTTTAAAATCAATTTTCTTATTACAAAACGCGATATTTCTTTGTTCGCAAATTGCCTATCTATTATCATGTTTGAGAAATTGAAGATTTCATTTAAAATATAAAATACTTTAGTTTAATTTATTATTATTGTTGTTCAACTGAAGGGTATTAATTCACTATAACATTATGTTTTACTTATAAATTTTTTTTGATTGTATAACTAAAAAGGCCCATTACCGTAACTATAATTTTTCAATTAATATTATTTTCTTTTGATGTTTTCATTCACACTTCGTACACAACCTTTTTATAGTAATACAGTTTAATTACAAAACTTTAGTAAAATATTTTCTTAAGATGCTTCGTTAGTGTTTCTTCTAATCATGAAATTTCAACATTGAAAAAAAGCAATTAACTTTTGTTCTATAATCCTAAAGCATCTTTAGGTACAATATATATATTGTGATGTTTTTTATGAGCTTACCTCAGACTTAAAGAATAATTGTGAAATGGTAAAAGCTTTAGATTTTTTTATAAATTAAATTGATACTTCAGATTAAACTGAATAGAGGCGTCTAATATGAACGATGCTCCGTTATTTGAGTCTAATTTGCAATTTATAGTAATTTGTAGTATCTGTAAAACTTAAGTTACACAAAACGGGAACAACGTGGGTGTTGGTCAAACATCCTGATGGTGGAAGAAGAAATGTTTATTTGTCAAAATAATAAAATCAAATATACAAACAATAAGTTTTAAAACATCACAAAGGGCATATGTTACATAAACAAGAAAATACCTTCCCCCCTTTCGCTCCATAAGTCATAAAATCTCGAAGAATCAATTATCCTATGTCCAGGGTCACAGGAAGGTAGGGTGCAGCACCTAGAGTCAAGATTTTTGAAGCGTAGAAAATCCACAATGCAAATACACAATGTGATTATTTTGAAATAATTTATGTTTTTAAAAGTTTCTAACTTATTTCTGCATTTTCTATAATAATTAAGAAAAAATAAATACGGTGTTTCTACAGGAGTAGGAAAAATGTCTTTCAATTAATAGTATTTTCTAGTATTAGGTATATTAGAAATAGGAATGAACGCAAAAACTGATTTTCCATGTTGAACGTATCTGTCTCGTACGCTGTTTGAAATGTAGCCGTTCTTTGAATCGCTAAAATTGCAAACAGAATAGCTCGTAGAAAATGAGTTATCTGACAAAAATGTAAATAAATTTTTAGCGCCGGACCTGCAGACTAACCAGAACAAATAATATAATAATAAACAGTTATTCGAAATAGAATTGAAAACAACACCCAGATCTTGTGGATACGTACTTAGAATGGAACAGACTTAAAAGAAGATCGGAAATTAATTGGAAGTGATATGAAGAAGAATATTCAATTTCGTAAACAATTACTTATATTACTTACTTCCCAGATAGCACGTGAGGCTTTATAGCTAATTCTGGGTCAGACCATTACCTGATGTTGACGAAAATAATATATCTTATTGTAAAACCTTTAAACCGAAACCTGGTAGAACAAGCAGAAAATTTAACAAAAATAACACCTTAAAGATATAATTTGGATCTATTTCATCAAGCAAGCATAAAATATTTGAAGAAGAGAGGGCTAAAAAAGCGCATTCGATAAGCGTCTATATAAAATAGACATCGAGCAAGAACTGAGAGATATTTCATCCACTATATATCAAATTGCCAAACAAGTTTTAGGAAAATATACGAAAAAACAAACTCCTTACTGGTTAACTAAAGAAATATTAGATATGATTAATAAAAAGTGCAATATATCAAAATACGTGACCAAAAAAGACGGAAGGTAATAAAGACATCAATCAAGAACTACGAGAAAAAATAAAACAAGAAAAAAAACAATTTTTGGGAGCAGAAATGCAACCAAATTAACGCATATATTGGTGGAGCTCAATCTACAGAAGTGTAGCAAACAATAAGATGTAGAAAATCAAACAACAATGGAAAAAATTTATCTTGGTTGAAGATAGGGAAGAATTTATGGAAAACGAGATTGACATCGAAAACATCATAAACTCAACAGAACGAATACAAATATCTTTAGGTGAACTGAGTCAATATTTAAAAGAGCTGAAAAATGGAAAATCACCTAAACCTGGAGACATTCCTGTAGAGTTAATAAAATACGGTGAAACAACACTGCTACAGAGAATTCCGGACATGATGAATGCATGTCTAATCCAACAAAAAACACCTGCAGAATGGTAAATGAGCTACATTTCATCAGTATACAAGAAAGGAAACAGAAAAAACAACTACCCGAGTGTGACTAGTATATTCAGCAGACTATGGGGAAAAATCTTACAAAAAAGACTCAGATTAGAGATTGGAAGTTATATTCCCAAAGATCAAAGTGGATTCATGCCGGGTCACTACTGCATTGATAATTTTTCCAAAAAAACTGAATATCTTGTGATGGGCTTGGATGTTAGATTGGAGGCTTGGTGGATGAGGGGGACTTAGATTTGACAAGTGGATGAATTTAGTATTTGAGGAAATGGACCAAAGAATACCGAAAACGAGAAAAGTACTAGAATCTTAATTCTATTTGATGGGACAAAAATATCTTGAAAGAATTGATAGAACAATGGTAGAGTTTGTTTTCACAAACGAAAGTGAAGTGTGGGAAATGGAAAAACACGACAAACGCAGATTTAGAGGGGTGGAGATGGACTACTTGCGACAGAGTGCCAGAATATCAAGAACACAAAGAGTAAGAAATGAGAGAATCACAAAATTAATGACCCATAAAGATGAAGATATTAATACATAGGATAGAAATAAGAGGTTAAATGGTTTGGACATCTACTACGTATGGAAGATAAAAGATGGCCGAAAAACATTTCTATGTATACCACCAGAAAAAGATAAGACAGGACGTTTCCGAAAGTTGTGGAATAAAGGCATTCAAAAGGCAATGAAAGGTAGACGCCTGGATGAAGAAATGGTACACGATCGAGAGGTATGGAGATTAGGATTAGGAAAGCAAACAAAACATGCTTAACTTAAGTACGACATTCGCTGTGCTAGCTGGCAAGAATGAATTTTTTAGTGTACTACCAAAAAGTAAAAACTATTTCTTTAAGTGCGTCCTCAGGCCGCGCAAACTTAGCAATCTTATTATTACACAATCGCTGTGGACTTTAACAATCCTGAAAGTGACAACTCCGTTGTTAGATAACTGAATCCGACAGATTGAATTAGAAATGAACTTGTAAAAACTTTAAACAATAACTTGACAAATCAGAGCGCACAATTTTGATTAATTTTTTATGCTAATTAATTATAGGTAAATTACGAAAATTTGAAGTGAGATGAATGTTACTGGTTTATTTTCAATTATAGTTTAGAAGTGGATTGTAATGTTTTAGTTGCCACCAGCTGAAATATAAATAACATTTAATAGTTTTAATTTATTTTAAATTATTATTTTCTTTTTTAATTAAAATTTTGCATTGCTTTGCTATGCCAAATTTTAGTGCTATTGGGAGATATTTCATTTTAAGGAGAGTTTAATTTTATTCCCTTAAAAGTGAAAACTCATGGTGTTGTCGAAACCAAAAATGAGAAAAAATATTTAAATAACCTGTTTTTCGAGTCAAGATATCAAGAACCCAGTTTTTCTTTAATAACTCCAAAACTGTAAAAGTGTTCAGGGTAAAAAGCAGAAAGCGTTTTAGAATTATTGAAAAAAATTGGTAAATCATACGCAAACACATGTGATTTGTTCTGTACTGGATAATTTCTCCATAAAAACGATTTCAATTCTGATGCGGCATTTGATCTCATGTCAATTTAAATTTTAAAATTTAAAAACACCAAACGCTAACAGGAAATTACGTTTATATTGACACACATCAATTATTGAAGTATAAGTATTATCACCTCGGAATAATTAAAATTAATAATTTTGCAGAAGCACGCAGGCAGACAAAGAAAAGTTTCACAATATTATTCCCTTAACAACATGAGCTGTCAATCAGCAACACACAAACTAATCAACGGATTCAACCCAGATTGAATAACTTCTAGAATTTAAACAATGGCTCTTACTGTCCTCTCATTTTACAAATTGCTGTATTACAGTAAACATCTGAAAATGGAATCTTTTTAATAAATTTAATAGTCTTTAGGCGTTTATAGGGTTTTTTAAAAATATTAGCAGAGGTAAATTCAAGTGGCTGCATTAAATAAGTCAAATTGATTATTGTCAAAGACAAAGAGCCGCCTTTTTATTAAAAATAAAGTGAATATATGTAATTTTACGGCAAAAATGACTTAATGCAAGCAAGATAAATCCAGAATGTGATTTTTTGCGTCTGGAAAATCTTGGCGCTTATTCCTTCTTACGGCCCTGGCCGTAATTTGTATGTTCGTTTATAAATTTTGTAATATACAAATTTATTAATTTAATATTATAATATTTTACAAAGAGCGCCAGAGTTTCGTATCCTTAAGATTTGACTGATTGACGGTCTCCTTTCTATAGTAAGTACTACACCTTTTGTCGACATTATCAACATCTAACTTAAGCCAGGAAGTTGTCATATGACAACACCAGCTTGCTCGCTATAGCTTTTCACGACTAAATAATGCTGACACTTGAACCAAACTTATTGCTTGATTCAATTTACATCGGGGTGCAACCCACTTCTGCATTCCATTCGATTGTCTGTTGTCTGAAGTCAAGGTGACGAAGGCGTCTATTTACACGATTTGACAATTAATTAAGTTGAACACTGTATACGCTTAAGTTAAGATCACTGCAAAATTTACCATGTTTGCTTATTCGTTTAGTGTAGTGAATGCCCAAGTAGTTTGTTACTTAACTTGGAAAGCTATGTGACAATGTTGCTTCAGCTCCACATGAAGTACTACGTAAATTGTCAAACAGTAGGAAATGAAACTTTATTTTTATTTTCCATTCGCTTCAAGAAAAACAAAACTTTGGGTTGTTTTTCAAAATACTAGCGTATTTTGTAGAAACCATTAATAAATTACACTTCCATTCAATGGAACACTTGTAACTACTATAAGTTTATTTATCAAGACGACAACCAAAACGAAGTTAGACAAGTTGAGGATAACTGTTACATATTATCGCTAAAAATTGTTTAAAGAATACTTTTTAGCTGCTCGAGAGCTTCGTCGTGCTCTTTAAATTTTTGACTTTTATTTCGAGAGATTGTTACAATTCCGTTTTTGAACATTAATCTTTACGACAATTTATTTTAAGTATCACAAATTTGTGCTGCAGTTCCACTATAAAATATGTATGTAAGAGTATTCGATCATAAAGTACGTTAAGTTTGTTATGTGGTTTTATGTTGAATTTATGACGGTATCTGCATTAGACAAGAATAATGATGCCCAAAATATGTGTACTTTTAGGTTTGCAAATAGTTTGGTTTACATAGTTGACTGTTTAAACCTGTGATTTAGTAGGAAATTTGTTCCTATTTGGAGTAGTTGTGAAGTTTAATTATGATTTAATTAACTCAAAATGTGCTCGATTGGCAGTTTCATACAAAATTTCAAATTTATACATTTCACTCCTAAATAAGTTTGGATTAGTTTTGCGTTTGAGCAAATAGAATTCATTTCCATATGTAGAAATAATTATTATGTCAACAACAGATAATTTTAATTGGACTTTATTTGAAAAATTTCAAACGCAGAAACAGTTAGTGTTATGTACACGAATCCTTTCCAGATACTAATAGCTACATTTAGTGGATAGTAGGAAAATTTTGGAATTATTTCAACCCACTTAAAGAGGTATTGCAAGAAGTGCTCTCGTTTCTAATGTGATGTTAAAATGCCGTTCACGACTGGCTGAATAAGCAACTGAAGTTCTTATCGGATGGAATCCGTGAGTTGGTTTCTCTGTGACAAATCTACATTACAAGTGAGATCTGCGCCGAAAACTAAATTAGCATTTTGGCAATATTTTTAGTAAACTTGCTTCTGTATTTTAGTGTAGCTTTCGGCTAAAATGTATTCGGTTTGAAATTACAGTTTGGATTTCCATACGAAAGAATTCAATTATAATATCATCAAAATTTTTAATGTCAACTATTATATTATTTTGAAAGTGTTTTGTCATTTATACCACTTAATATAGCAGACATTCTCTAAAATAAGTACACCTGTCAGTTCTGTAGTGAGATGATTGTAGCTGACAGAAGGGTTAGGGTGGTGTAGTACGGCATAAAGACCGTGATTGTCTGCGATCCTAGAGAGGTTTATTGTCGGTGGTGTGATGCGATGGTTGTTCACACCTACCGGCCACTTAATGTTCCCCGACGTCTATGTAAGGGTTGTTTGGCACATAGTTTTATTCCATCTTTTATTATTGTTCGCTGAAACGTATAGTATTCAACTTCCGTTCACACAGGATTCTTTATACTTTCCTGCCTTACATTTAAAGTGGAAAAGTTAAATATGTATGAATTTCTAAAGTTACATTTTCTCTACATTTTCCGTATACGAAAACTCAAACCTTATTAATATTGCAGGATTTGTAATGTTGTAACAATCCGATAGAGCACAGTTTCGGTAATCCAGTAGTAGGTAATAGTCATACCATTATGGAGTTATTGATCAACTGGTTTAATCCTTTCCAGTCTACGTTGCAAAAATGTAAATGGCATTAGTGCCTATTCCCAGGATTAATGGGTTATTTGTAGATGGTGTAGTGGTAGGGTGTTCAGATTTTGGTTTTAAGTAGCACATATTTTAAAGCCGATGGTGAATAACTAAACCTAGAAAAATTGCAAATAAAATGTAATAATGTTATACCTAGTAGTTCTATTTGTAAAATAGCAAACTTATTTTAGCTGGAAGCGAGTTGGTAGCTAAGTCATAGTTATATTTTAAATTGTTCCATGCAAGCAACATGCTACCTTACGACTAAATTAAGTTCGCGCTATTGCTAAAATATTGCTGGATTATTTTCCTAATCTGCTAGCTAGAAATCTATATTTCTTATTTATTCATGTCTTATTCGCATTTTTGTATGCTTCTCTCTTACCCTGCTTTTGAAATATTAAATTAGTCATTTATGCGAAAAGAGAAGAAAATAAAAGTTTGACAGTTCATTTGCTTGGAGATGCTAAAAACTTATTTGCAGTGGTAACTAAAATAGTAACAGCTTAGCAGATATGCTGAAATCTTCAATTTGCTTCTGATAAAACGAAATTGCAAGGGTGGTCTTGGAGAGTATCGAGAGGCAGAACATTAAATGGTAAAAGTAATACAGAAGCTTTATGTTAGGAATAAAACTTTTCAAGAAATTTAAAATATTTTTTAAAATAACCAACAGAATTAAAATTCTTTTACCTTCGAAAGTTATGAAGTTGAAACATGCACGTGAAATTGTAAATGTAATAAAGTTGAGTAGATACATATAGAAAAAGTTTTATTCATGAACCGTATATCACACTAAAAGTTGATTAGCTTTTTGGTAAAAAGAAGAAAAATAACAAAAGTTATTTAAATTCCGATGTTTCGGACTGGAACGGGTCAATAATTTCAACTTTTATTAAGATGTTATTCGATCATATACAACAATCATCTTCCTTATGGAATTTTCAACTGAAGTGCAAATTTAAATTTTAACAAAACATGCAAATTCTTGATGAAACTAAGTTGAATTTGTTGATGAATTTTCAGCACCTAATCAATTCATCATAAGCAACTAAATTTTTCGTCTACTGAACGACGGCGATTGAAAGTAAAAGATGTAGAAATATTACATGCAAGGCTGAAACGTTGAAAGATGCTGATGGGTATTTGTAGAAAACATAAATTTGAAATGAGCAATTTATTACACAACTAATTAAAAATTTAATAGCAATTTCAAGCAATCGTTACAAGGAAACTTAAAATGTAGATCTGTGCCTGATGGTTAGCATGGTACGCTAAAATTGCATTATTACTAAGTTTCAAGTCAGCGACTTTGTTTTTACTTGCTGTAACTTAATAGTTTGGGTTTTCCGACTAAAATCGTTTAATTTTACAAGTTGTGTGTAACCAAATTATGTGTTTCAAAAAAATCCGTTCTTACCATTTAGAATACCGTACTTGAAATTCACCCAATCATCCGAAACAAAATTGAAGAATGTTCTACTTCACTATCATTGCAGAAATCAATAAGTAATTTGATATCTTAAGTTTTAAATTTAAGAACGTTGCAATGATTGGGTCGATTTCAAGAACGGTAAGAATGGATTTTTTCTTTACTTTAAAGTATTTGGGGATCTGTTGCCTCCTCTTGGTGTCAAGTTTTTCCTAAAATAAGTTTTTCCCGGTAGTCTTTTCGTGTCATGTGGCCAAAAAATCTAAGTTTGGTGTTGTAAACCATCGTAGACAAACGTTATTTAGGTTTAACTTCAGCTAGTATGGCACGTTAGTTCTGCGCTTAGTTCACAAAATTTGGCAGCATAACAATTTCAAGTTTCATATGAATATCTGAAAACAGAGAATACGAGTGCTTGGACAAGGTTTAATTTCGTGTTAGAAAAGTCCATTTTTCCATAGTAATGACCGCTCTTCCAATTTGAATCTTTCTATGAATTTCGCCTTTGCAACCTCCAGAATTCCTGACGGAACCGAAGTTGACATACTTGTCAACAATCTCATAACCTGTTGGTAGTTTTGGTTTCCCTAATGGTTATCATTACTTTTGTATTGTTTCTATTTATGAGAAGACCCTGTTCCAAGCTAAATGATCCCCAATCTTTGTAAGATGTCGAGGAGTTCCTGTTCCTTTCGGCAATTATTAACACTCAGGAAATAAAATACTTTACGTTGTACGATATTAATTTAATGGTGAAATTTAAACGTGTCAAACGTAATTGTAAATAAATTCGAAGTTCCCCAAAATCAAAAATTGTACTTTTTGCGTCAAATCAACATTTTTTTATTTAAAATTTATTTTTGTAATACTATTACGTTGAAAATGTTCTTATAATATTGTAAAAGTAAATTTTAGCGGATTTACAAGGGTGAAATATATTATGAAACATATTATGTTTCACCCTTGTAACTTTGCTTTGTGGATTTAAGGGAAACACCTCTACCTACCGTAGAGCCTACCTTAGTTAGCGGAATTACTTTCTTTTTCATTTATTTTCCGTGGAAATTGTGATTTTTGAAATTAATTTTAAAAGATTAAACAACTGAACAATTAAACGGATTTTTTCATAAGCTTTCAGCAATGCGTTTTTGTTTTACAAAACAAACATTTTAAATTTTTCCAAAGTCAACTCTCAGTTGTCTAATTTGAAAATTACGCCTACGCTTGCATTGTCATTATAACTTGAAAAGTGCTGTTCTACCGTTTCCGGTGTGCTTGTCGAGTTTAAACTTATAAAAATGATGGTTTTCTTTATGTTTAAAATGCAGCTGATCGAGATTAACTCGGTTGAATTTGGGTAGTTTTATCTACTTTTACAGTTAAGCCGTTTTGAAAAATAACAGTTTTTTTTTATATTGAAATCATGTCCAATTAATTTGTACACTGGGGGTGTACACGCCCTAAGGTCCTATGTACAACTCGACAGTATTCATTACGCGAACTACATTGTAGAGATAAAGGCAAAGTTAAATAAAAAAGATATTTACAGCAAAGAGCTACTTTATTTCTTAATCTGTTTGCTTGTAATTATTTAATTACTTTTTGTACAATTAAGACGCGAAATTCGTATTTATTCAACCAATGTTCCATTCTCTAAGCGTAGTTTTCATAAAAGTTAAAATGTTTTATTAATTTTAATTTTGTAAACTACATTGTAGTGGCAAAGTTATAACGATAGGTTATCACCGCAGTAACTGATATCACTAGATTAGCTACTGCAGGTCCTGTAGATTACCGCCTAAGAGCTAAATTGATTTTCACTGCAAACTTTATTAAAATAAAACCATGTGAAATGTTGGCAAAGGAATGAGAATTAACGATTATTGCAGCGCAAGTACTAAAATTATTGATAATTGGTAATAAAAGTTTTAAATCCACGAATTTGTTACATGCGAATATTCCGTAGCGTGGAGATAATTTTACACAAATTCCAATACCCTTACTTTTATTATGATACTTACCTATGGTTATTAGCGTTATATCGCAGTAATAAAAATGCAGGGTGTTATTTAAAAAATAAAAGAAATCATAGGGAAGCTATAATGATGTATGAGAGCCATTTAGAAAATATGATGGATGTTCTAATGCAGAATTTAAGGTTTGAATGTTTATCACGTCGTAGAATTCAAATATTAGAGTATGGATTTTTGCATAAAATAAAGTCGTAATAATTAATTATTTAGGCAAATGGGATTTAGATACAAAACATAATTTGATCAAGTGCTGATTATGACAGCTTTAAGTTTAACTAATTGGGATAAATTTTCTATTTACTTACACCTAATCCACTTGAAGCATTAAATTACATTGAGCATACGTAAAAACCAAAATAAATTTGTCATTTATTTACGCAAAATTAAGCAAATGAATTATTCGAAAGGGGTTAAAATTGAAAAGGTGCACCCCAGGATGCATCGACGATAAATCATAACTTGCGATTCAACTTCTCGCCGCGATATCTATACGGTTCCGTCTTCATCGGTATTGATTAATATGCACTCTAACAGCGGCACTGCAGTCGACGGGGCGTAAAATAAGATAAAACTCTTGTGAACGTCCGCATAAGCCTGGTCTTAGGACAAATAGAGGTCTTGACAGCAAGGATTTGCATGAAAATTGACCTTTACCCATCATACGTTAGGAAAAATCATTTTTCCCTTAGGCCATTTATTTGGAAATGTCATCCGGTAGATATTAGTGCCAGATTAATGACACTGTTTAACTGGGGGTCGATAAAACAAATAAAAAAGTAGGAGATGATTTAAATACGGTGCCCCCGAGATAAAATAATCCAATTAATTTGATAAAAGCTCTCATCGTACAAATATTTATTTAAACATTATTTATTATTACTGTTACGAAAAAAGTACAAATGCAGCCGTATGATATATGAGTATTCGCATTCCGTCACCAGTATCGCTCACGATTTTACCATAAAGGTTAAAATTTATTTAATTAAATCGTTTTAATAATAATAATAATTTTTCAAGGCCGATTTATTGTATGGTAGGTAAGCACTAAAAGTTAAAGCGATAATTCGTGATAGTTGGGGTAAATCCACTCGAAAAGTTGTTAAAGTTTATTTAAACTTTTTAAATCAATAGGAAAGCGATCGTCTTACAAATGACTGATTTTTATATTTCAGTCGGTACAATTTTAAAATACGCCAAGAAAATTCCTTTGTAAAGCTTTCGCCAATGGCCTATTTGCAATAGAATCCACTCTAGGGATTTTTGAACATGTTTGTCAACCTCTTACAAAGAAAAATGTATCGAATGCAGCATAAAGTTTAAAATTTAGCATCGACTTGTTGAACACTCAAAAAAGTTTGCTTCAATTACCATTAAGTCGAGTACAACTACCGCGGTGTTCGGGTTCGAAATAAAATTCATATGTAATGAAATACTAGAGGAGGCAATTATGAAAGCAGTTTGCAGAAATGTAAGTACGTTTAACTTTTACAAGCAACTTACACGAGGGTGGTTTAAATGTGTTAAAACTCAAATAACGGTGGCGCGTGCTTCACCGCGCATTGAATTATTCAATCAGAACCAAAATACACGCCTGTGCTTTTATTATTTTATTAGTCTCGCCATTTAAATTGCAAAGATCTGCAGAATTTCTTTCTTCCTTTCAAAACTAATTTCCAACTTACTAAAAAGTTTCATCGTTGAAGAGAAGTGTTAATTATTCTCGTGTTCTTAAGCAAAAATGAAAATTTAAAATTTATATCAGGCAAAAATTTGTCTTAAACTTTTCTACCTGATTTTATATACCAAATGCGTGCATTATAAATTTTAAAAAAGAACGTTCTAATTGTTATACTTTCTTATTCAAATATTAATTTACATTTTTGCATTTTGTTACAGGTAAGCCATACTTTCAACATCGCGGTATATGAGATTACTTATCCAGGCAAGTTTAATTACGCTCTTTTATGTATGGTTGGTATGTTCAGATTTTTGTTTGTTTAGGAAGGATCTCTGGTCAAATTTTCTACATATTTTGAATAATTTACTTTCGACGCGTATATAAAATTCACATTTTTGTCTCTAGCTCCGAGCAAGTTACGTACATTTGTAAAATGTATAATATTTCCTGTTGGATTGACTTGAACGTAATTTACATTATTTTAACAAGTAAATTTGAAATGAAGCATTTGAAAATATATAATTTTAAGTAACGAAAATGAAGATAAATTAAAATTTATATTAAAAACGCAACCATAAAAACTCAAAATTATAATAAACAAATGAAAATTAGTGTTTAAATTAATATAAAATTAATGCATATCTTTTCTTAGTGACATGGTAGCCAATTGAGTGGACATGCTTATCTACATTTATTTGGAGTAATTTTGGACTATATTACTTTAATTTAAATTCTTTTCTGCAATTCTCGTTTTTAGAAGAACCCATAGGTTTTCAATAGGTAAAAGGTCTGAACTCGGCGGTGACCACTTCATTTATTAACCTTCCATTAAAGTAATTAAAGAAAAAAGTAATAAAAGTACATTAAAGTAATATCAAGCTTAATAATTGGGGCCGAGTTCGTTAAGTGCCACTCGAAAATACAAGTTTTCCTATAGAAATCAAATCAAATTATAAAAGAGCAAAAAATTAGAAGGATTATAGGGTGAAGACAAATTAAAAATTTTGACGTTTAGGTGCAAAAAATCAAAAATTGTAATACATTACCATGATAGGCTATATTCAAAACACAATAAACCTTTCCCATTTTGAGTTTTTTTGCATTCTTTACTGAAAATCATGTATATTTTTAATCCACCCGTCATGTAGTATGTATAATTATTGTTATTTGTATAAAATATTAAATCGAGGCGATGTCAGAGGTATTATTGAAAAAATAGGCAAGCGTCGATTAACTCTGACTCGAGAGTACCCTTTTTCCTATAAAAACAGCTTCACCAAACGAAAGTGTACATTATTACAAGATTTGTAAGGTATTAGGATGAATTTGATAGGTCCCACGTTATGCCTAAAGTAAAATTTTGAAGTTTACGAATTTTCCAAAAGAGCCACATTAAACCCAAGTACTGCGTAATATTAAATTTACTCTTTAGACGGTATGTGTGTTCAGACCTACTAGATATTCTAGTTCTACAGCACAAGGAGCTTGTCTGCTGATCTTTGGAGTTGTTAGCATTCATTTTCGAGTTCTTCGCACCCCAGGGATGTTTTTTATAGTGGACGCCGCCGTATTCGCATTCCTTTATTGCTGTTTTCCCAAAATATGTGGTCCGATTACCAATTTTATTATTTTATTCGCCTATTGCATTATTATCCTTCATAATTAAAAAAAATGATGAAAATCGCAATCAGGGTTGATCGATTCTCGCCCCAATTCATAGTACCTGAGGCGAATTCAATTCTGTGGATAATTAAATCCCTACTTCAGTGGGTTGTAATTCTTTCAAATCAATTCAATTTAATCTACTTTAAATTCATACCAATTCAAACTCATCATCACAATTCAATTCAAAGTAATTTAATTAAATTCGAGTAAAAAGTAATTTTGATTATTTGAATTTTTTTCAACTACTGCTGACGATTAATAAGTTGGAAACACGTGTCTATCATTCATCCGTCATCTTTGATTATGGTATGTTAATTTACGAATAATTTCCGCACTGGACTGCTCAGCTAAAATAATTTTAAGCAACTGACATCTTTACATGCCATATAAGCCTGTTTTTGGAAGTCAAGTGGACCAAATTATCCGAAAAAATGTACTTAGCACAAATTAATTCAATTAAATCACCTATAATTTTCTCACATCAAAAAAGTGAAACAACAGACAAAAAGTGTTCTAGGTTCATCAGCCCAATATTATAACTAATTTCCTGCACAATACCATCAACGGTAGCTATTGTACTATCTGGCAAATCTAGAAAATTCCTCAAACTTGATGAAAATTCTCTCAAAGCCTCAGATTACACAAAACCATCTCCATTGCTATCTACCAACGGCCACCCTAACTCACATGCATGTGGAGGTCACCTGAATTTTTGTCCAAGTCATAGTTGTAGTGTACTCAAATATTTCAGTTTATAGTCATGGTAATCGTGGTTAGGATTGAAGAATTCCCCGAAGCGGTGGGTTCCTCAGATCAACGGTTCACTAAAATCTGAATTTGATTTTAGTTAAAAGTCAAGTTAGAGGTTAACTTAAAAGTTCACATACACAGTTTGTATTTCAATTGATATTGTTGAACGTTTACATAATCATTCTTATATACCACGAAATTTACTGCTGTTAATTAAATATAAATGAGTAACAATAGTTTCCTACTCTACTAGCTAGCCTCATGCACCAATCGAATTTCTTTGTGAACATAAATAATAGAGTTGATAATATCTAAGTGCTTTACATGCGTTATAATTGTGCAATTAAAAATATTTCAAATTAAATTTATTACACCCGTAATTTTTAATTTAAAATTTTAAATTTGCACGGAAAATGAAATACAGTTTTGTAAGTGGAAACTTGGAAGCAAGCACATTCACTTGAGTTCCCACTGCAATACATATTCTGTATATGCATTTTAGCAAACAAATAATAATAGACTAAGTTTGTGTATATGTAATATGCATTTTATATATTTAAGCGGTGCACTTGTTTATTATTATTCTATATTAACTCGTTCATAAAGTGAGTTTTTTAACGCAAATTAAAAATTACATTGTAAAAGGTCGTTCGAGGCTCTGCGCAATATTAGTTCAATTTAGTTGAAATTAAATAAAGAATTAAATTGTATTAGTATTCCCATTTAAAATTGTAAAGGGCAAATTATAAAATTTTATAATTAGCGTTCATTATTCTGCTACGACTTAATTCTTACTGTCGTTCTCCGTTGGATCTAACGTAGTTTTTATCAACCGCATTCTAAACAACTTTTTCAAATATTGTAATTTTGGAAAAAAATTAAATTTTAAACTTTTCTAGAATAAATAATTCTCGCTATATGGGGTTCATTATGTAATTGTGATGAGAGTCCCTACCGACTACCTATTCTGAATAAATATGTCGACCCTCCAGGAGTTCTTGTTCAGGTGGAGCGGCGTCAACAGTCATCAAAGGAATAGCGCCTAATAAACCAGTTACACGATGTATTTGCATTAAATCCTTTAAAATTATGAAAACATCTTAGGATGTTAAGATATCACATCAATCTTAAGTTAATGTTTCGATTTCTTATCTGAATTGTTTTCAAGTTCATTGTACTTAAAATTTATAACTTAAGCCGTTCTATTTGTTGGTACAGTATATTTGTTATGCACGCACAATAGTCTTTTGAATACAACAATAATTTAGCAGCCGACATTCTAAAATGTTAATTATTCTATGCCATGTTTTACATGAAAATACATCTACGTCGATTTTAACTTGGAGTATCTCAGGAATGCAATTTAAAAACTAAGTAATATTTTCAAGTTCGTCTGGTACATTTAGAGGATTAACAAAGTGTCAGACGTTAATTTGACAAAGATTTAAGTCTACAAAACTAATCTTTAAAAATTACAGCCTATTTTGCATACATTTTCTTGTCGTCTCAAGATCGTTCGATCATATTACGGAAAAAACTTATCCATATAAAATTATTTAAAAACGTCGTTATTTTATACAACAAAGTTTTTTTAAACTTCAGTAAATAAATATAATATTTTCTTTGATGACAAATAGCTTTTGAAGACTACGTCAGTATCTCTTTGACGATAAAAGAAGTCTTCTTTCGTTTTGTATTCGAAATAGGTACCTAAAGGTTTGTTCAAAAACTACCAATTAAAATTAAAAATACAAAATAGTTTGTCATTTAAAAAAAGGATAATGGAGTGCGGTTGGGAATTATTTTCATATCGAAGTGAAAATCCAATAAAAATGAATAAAAAATATAAAAGCGGTTGAACAAACAAAATATTTTCACTGTTACACCTGCATTATTGCAAAGAATTTCTTTGATAGAAATTCCTGAGCTCTTTGTTGTTTTGCTGCATCCTCAAAAGAATGCCCGATAATAAATTTCACCACTTGATATGTTTACCAGTTCAAATTGAAAATCGAACTTTTTCCAATGGTATTAACGACTATTAGAATTGATTAATATGAAGCATTACGAATATTGACGGTCAAACCTGATCTTTTCTTTTTTAAATTTTATTTTTAGCAAAGAAAGGATCCTTTTCGAATAAAATAATTTTTGATTTGTTTTATCTTTAGCCACCCCCTTCTCATTTTTTGTAGAAAATAAGTCAATGGGCCCAGACCATCCTAAATCACAGTTTTGAAATTTACTATGGGCGATTTAGTGGAAGCTTGGTGGGTGTTGTATCTTGGATGCAATTGGAACCTTTCAGTTTCCCGAAGGTGGATTTTTTTACGACTTTATAAAAACTGTAGTTTATAAACTTTCGTAATCAATAATTCACTGAAACTTAAATATTTGTACTTATAACATAGTAATTATTTATATTATTAACCTCTGAAAATTTTTAAAATTAAAAAGTTAAATAAACAATAAGACGAAATATTATTAGTAAGCTTTCAGCAATGTTCATTGCTGTCATCAGATGTTTAATAATAATTAACGTCTGATGCCTGCTTCTGAATAATATTTCGATTTATTATTTATTTAACTTTTTAATTTTAAAAATTTTAATCTAATATAACATAGTAATTCTAAAATTTCGAAATAGGTTCTTTAAAATGAAGTACTGATGTGAATTTAAATTATTGCAAATTGCCGGAAATACACCAGTTTTAATGAAATATTTTATATGCAATTTAATTAAAATGGCAAAAATAAACGCAACATAGCACTTCGACTACTAAAAGTTTAAATATCAGTAAAAATATTTAACGAGTTTAATTCGGCATTAGTTGCAAAAAGTGCACTGCAAAATGATGAAAATGAAACAAATTGCGAGATAACTGTTGCATTTTCTAATGCTATTCAATTTTATGTCGGTAGTTCTCTTATCTAAAGAGTTACAAATATGGTAATGCCATGCTATATTTTAGCGTTACTCTTTATCTCGTTTTACATTTTGAATAAACACTTACAAAGTTGTATTTTAAAAATATATTTAAACATTTTTCAAATTGTATTCATAAAGTATGTAGTATAAAGGAGCCTACACACCACCATGCTTAGTTTTGTGAACTGTATAGCTTACTAGAGCTATTTTGCAGCTAAAACGACTATACTAGCGGGAATTCCTGCCGATTGTGAGCTTGACTTGACACATACACGATCAGTTTTGACCATCAAATCACCTCATATAAAATCAGATCAGCCCGGTTGAAACTTGGCATTATCATGTACAAAAAACTGCTCAAGTTTTACTTCAACTTTGATCTCTTTGATATACAGCTCTGAAGCGGGGTTGTCCCTAAACACTCGTGGGTTTTTGTGCATTAATTTCTTATAACCTCAAATATGAGTTAACCTCAAATAAGCTCCAGTTAACATAACTAATGGAAAGGTGAATCTGTACTGGACATTTATAATGAGATAGTTCATACTCTAAAATTGCTTTGTTCGTGGCGGTGCTTTGAAAATCAAAAAGGGCACTAAAGTGCATACCTCACAATAAGCTTTTCGAGTTAATTACAAGATTTACTGAAATCTTAATTCGTGTTCGCTAGATTAATTTGAACCCAACACAAGTTTCAATCACCATATGTCACCGAAACTGCTCTTCGTTACCCCAACCATCGCATCGTTCCTCTCAGGCACTAAATCTTTAAGACGTTGTACTTTACACACCCATCATTATCATTTCTTACGTTAAAATTCGTAATAATGTTTAGACGTTTGTAATTACCCGAAGATAATTAAATGTGAAAATTACAAGAAAATATTAACTCAATTTTCTACCGCGTTGCTTATAGCTTCGAAAATAATTACATGGCAATTTGTTTACAACAGTGAAGTTGCTTCAGGTGAGTTATTAATTATCCTTCAGTCAGTTGTGCACCATCGGAGAGATCTTTATTGAAACTATCAGCGATAGACAAAGGCATTGAAATTATTTTTTTCTTTTGCATTAGAGCCGCAATTAATTTTGGAAGCGAGCGTCACGAGTTATGTTAGGCCCATTATAAAAATAATAATACCAAACCAAGCAATACAAACCGCATCCTTTATCCGCTTTATTTTACAATGATATACGGTGGTCGGGTTGGTTATCGTGGTTTAAGGACCTAGCAGGACTACTAGGGTAACAAACCGCAGATCGCTTGTGTTTGTTACACCAACCAAATCCTTAGGTGTATTAAATTCACAAGGAGCGCATACACATTTGCATAAAATTTTATTAAAAGGGTAAATTTTGCTACTATCTTTAATCTTACTTCATTTTTAATTGTATTTAAAATAACCCCCTTCTGCCTCATACACTGCGAGTTTTCTCTGTAATTATATTTTGTTTGTGATAAATGGTAAACGTTTTGTTAAGAAAACGTAACCGGTGCCAGCTTGATAAAACAAGATTTTCTATAATAAATATAACGTTTTTGAGATTACAGTTAAGATCTAAATAAATTTATTAAATTGCTTTATAGCTTTCGGTCATTACATTTCTTGTTCTGCTAAAGTTTGTCGCTACGAGCTGCAACATAAATAAAGCTTAATTTAATAGCTCCCTGTTTGTGTAATAAAAGTCGCATAAATATAAATAGAAAAACAAATTTTAATGTCCACGTTTTTTTTGACAATCATTTACCCAAATTTGCATAATTTTGTTTCGTGGACAAATCTGGAAAAATTAAAATAGCGCTCACAAGTTATAAATGTCTTCAGTACGGCCCATGCAATGGTAACATTCGGCCAATATTATAAATTGAGATAAAGTCAACATAATTGACGACGAACATTTTTAGAAATTACAGGATTTTGTTATTCTCATTGTCAATTTTATGTTTAAAAATGTAACAGTTTTGAGACTTCACCCCACTTTTTTAAACGAATTAAATCAATTCCTCTTATAAAAATAGAAAACAAGAAAAACAGAACTGAAGCGAATAAAGTGAAATTGGAAATATTTCTTAATTGTGAACAAATTAAATTAACGTAAATAACCCAAAGCCAATCTTTTTCTTTCAAGTGCCTTGTCGGTTTCTCTGAGATGTCGTCTCTTTATTAGGAACCTACAGGTTTGAAGTTTAATTTTTTCGAGAAGGATTACCAGACAGGTTGCACATCAATTCATAAATAAAATTTGTATTTCACTCGGAATCAAACCGGGCGCCTCAACATTAACAGCCAAATTGTGGTTTTCATGTTGCTAACATTAAAAAACAGAAATACAAACAAAATTATTTGATATACGATTTTTCTCAGGAATAAATCATGAATATAACATCGAAACAGGTCGTCTGTTGCCTGCTGTCAGTTAAATTTAATTTTCTGGGAGCTTTTTGAGTTATTTGTGAAAAACAGTGATTTAGCAGTAATAATAATAATTTTCAAAAAAACGTAATGGATACTCGTTTAGGAATTTTTAAAGCATTTTTAGCAAGAGAACAGAAACATTACGAATAAAATTAAATAAATCGAAATTTGAAAACGATAATGCAAGACAAACTCGCTTTCTTTGATTTAGCAAGGTTAATCAGGACAATAAAAGAAAAAATTAACTAAAACGTTTCGAAAATTTAAAAAATTGAAATAAACTTTTTAATTACCACAATATTTACCATTCTATCTACTATCTCTGTGTGTGTATGTGTCTGTAACATCCATTCGGAGTGAATTTGAACGTTTTCCCCTTAAAGTGCGGTCTTTAGGCTGCACAACATGGAACTTTAGTATGAAATAGTTGACACAATTACACATTTATAATAATGCATAAAATGAAAATTCTGACTTTTGATACAGAAGCCATTTTCAGTTTTGATTGTGCAAATTTGCAATTTATAAAAGTGTTTTGGTTGCTTGATAATTTTGGTATGAAAAGTTTTCATTTTAAACAACTTCAGAAGTAAATTTAAAATATATAGTACATACTTAAATTGGGTATGAAATTGTTTAAAGCACTGAAATACTAAAACTAGTTTCTTGAAACTTGAAGGCATTATATCAAATTTCCATAGCATTAACATTATATTTACATACATACGTAAATGAAGTAATAAATAAATAGACCTAGTAATAAACCTAAGCTTTAAGTTGACCTTTCTTAATCGTTTTCTTTTATTTGTATTTGATATTTATGTATTATCAATAATATTCGTCACATCACAAACAATGTTTGCTTTTTATTCAATATTATTCCAAATTTTTAAATTTTGATTTCGACAAAAGGTCATTTAATTAATTTGAAATATTTTGGGTCTTTGAAATATTTCTAGTTATTTCAAATATTTACATTATGTACACAATAACCATTACTGAAAGCTTATGAAAAATAATTTCGTTTAATTGTTCAGTTAACTAGTTAATTTTTAAAATTTTAATTATTTAATTTTAATATTATTTTAAATATTTCTGAAGTATTTCAAATTTAACCAATAATTTTGGAGTATTTGAAATAATTTTTGTGATATTGCAAATATGAATGATATCGAATATTCTCACGAAGATTTGGTATTTAGTATTTATGAAATAGTAAGTCAGGCGGCCTACGTACGTGACTGATTTGGAAACCGGTTTTTGTCGCAAATAATTTTTAAAATATTCAAAAATGCAAATTTGTAATTTAGCGATACGTCATAGCATAATTATTATGAACCACATAATTGCTTGAAAATATTTCTTTGGCTTAGAAATTTTAAGCCATTGCTGGCAAAAAATGCGAGAAATGCAGAAGAAGAATAAGCAACGTACGAATGAAAAAGCATCTGAATTAGATGATACAAGATAAAATTGAGATAAATTTCTCATGTGTTATACAAAGAACCGCCACGGTATTTAACATTACCCAAAGGCGTAAATAAAAAGAAATGAGTTTTTAGTTGCATTCCTGCACGACTACTTAATTTTTCACAGTCAGAAGCAGTTTATCGAATAATTTTTTACTTTTTACACAGTAATAACGTAAAAATTTAAATAATAAGTTGGTTTTACCTAAAGCTCTGTGTAAATTCGGTCGAATAAAAGTTTTTCGTTCCCGTACACCAAAATCGTTTCAAAAGTTGCGAGAGGGAAGATTAAGATTTATTTTAAGAAAGAGAAATTCAATTTCTTAGTAGCACGAAAATTGTGGAACGTGGAATGGAAAACTATAATTTTCAATTAAATTGTCAATATATAACGGCAAGACCGGCTAAGAACAAAATTGATCATTACAAACTTTTCAAGATTTAAAATGTTCTTTCTAAAATCTTTTATTCTTAATGTTAAAGTTTACAAGTGCATATTATTAATTTTCTCAACACGCAAGAGTTGTTCAACTGTAAATTTTGTGCTTTTAATTTTGAAATCCTCTGGTATATCTCGACATATTTTCCATTTCAGTGATGATACACTATATAGCATACCTGCGAGTATATTTTGTGAAACACTGCATTACTGCATGTAAAATGCTAACATTCATATTTTTCATTATGACAGACTTCTCATAAAAACATGCCTTTGTCACAAAATATTAAATATTTTGAGTAATATAAACTTTCCCGTTTCATCAAAAATTGTCCAACTTTGAAACCTAAAAAATGAACCACGACCCGTCAATTCGAAAAGTTAGAAGCGAAATGAAATAAAAAAGTGTTTTATTTTTGAATTTAAAAAAGTTAAAATTGAAAGTTGCTTAATTATTGTGTAGGTTCCCCGATGATAAATTGCATTATTAGTTAACACAGGCTCGATTTAAAATATCTTAATTAATCATTGTAATGTTTACTAGCCACCAAGATTATAAAGAAAAATCTTGCTTCTAAAAATCATTAATCTAAATAACCACTTGTTCTTAAAGTTATTGTGTGTAAAGAGTTTAATAATTTTTGATTAATTTTTATTATGCTCAAACAGGTTTGGCAGTTTGTGGTTAGCAAAAATTAATTATAACCAACCGCTTTGGTATGGTTTTAATTTGGTGTAAGTGTGAAATTGATATTTTAAAATTAGACGATCGTAGTTTGAATGACGAAACAATGTTTCGCGCCTGCTGCAGGCTTAAGACGAAATGTTGAAAACCCCGAGAAGTTTTGGATCAATTAAAAAGTTTGTTGATGCAACTTGTTGGATGAAACGGCTCATTTGGTTTCCAGCGGCGAGGTCCATTGGCGTGGTAACTTTTTTTTACGCCAGATTGATGTCTCGTGCCAAAACGTTTCTTGCGAAAATAATAGAGATACATATAACAGATGAAGTTGAAAATATTTCCGTAGTTGTTGGAAATAATTGATGTTTAACACTTCAGCAGCTGCAAACTTAAATAAAGAGACTACAATTAATTTTAACTGAAAATTAATAGATGCTACAAGTTAGCTTTCTCGACTTCAAGTTTCTTGGAGCAAAACTAAATAATACATAAGACTTGCTAAATTTGGATACAAAAAGCTAAAAGAATTAATGATTGAAACTTTGTTTCGGTTTTTCCACTTTTTGGCCATTAGGATAATTTGATTTCGCCGCATGGTGTTGAAGAAAAATAAAAGCTAGTAGATATATTTTTAAATTGGAAAGAAAATTATCTAAAAATAAATAAACAGATATCAGTTGATAAAACAAGATTTTCTATAATAAATATAACGTTTTTGAGATTACAGTTAAGATCTAAATAAATTTATTAAATTGCTTTATAGCTTTCGGTCATTACATTTCTTGTTCTGCTAAAGTTTGTCGCTACGAGCTGCAACATAAATAAAGCTTAATTTAATAGCTCCCTGTTTGTGTAATAAAAGTCGCATAAATATAAATAGAAAAACAAATTTTAATGTCCACGTTTTTTTTGACAATCATTTACCCAAATTTGCATAATTTTGTTTCGTGGACAAATCTGGAAAAATTAAAATAGCGCTCACAAGTTATAAATGTCTTCAGTACGGCCCATGCAATGGTAACATTCGGCCAATATTATAAATTGAGATAAAGTCAACATAATTGACGATGAACATTTTTAGAAATTACAGGATTTTGTTATTCTCATTGTCAATTTTACGTTTAAAAATGTAACAGTTTTGAGACTTCACCCCACTTTTTTAAACGAATTAAATCAATTCCTCTTTTAAAAATAGAAAACAAGAAAAACAAAACTGGAGCGAATAAAGTGAAATTGGAAATATTTCTTAATTGTGAACAAATTAAATTAACGTAAATAACCCAAAGCCAATCTTTTTCTTTCAAGTGCCTTGTCGGTTTCTCTGAGATGTCGTCTCTTTATTAGGAACCTACAGGTTTGAAGTTTAATTTTTTCGAGAAGGATTACCAGACAGGTTGCACATCAATTCATAAATAAAATTCGAATTTCACTCGAAATCAAACCGGGCGCCTCAACATTAACAGCCAAGTTGTGGTTGTCATGTTGGCAACATTAAAAACTAGAAATAAAAACAAATTTATTTGATATAAGATTTTTCCCAGGAATAAATCATGAATATAACATCGAAACGGGTCGTCTGTTGCCTGCTGTCAATTAAATTTAATTTTCTGGGAGCTTTTTGAGTTATTTGTGAAAAACAGTGATTTAGCAGTAATAATAATAATTTTCAAAAAAACGTAATGGATACTCGTTTAGGAATTTTTTAAAACATTTTTTAGCAAGAGAACAGAAACATTACGTATAAAATTAAATAAATCGAAATTCGAAAACGATAATGCAAGACAAGCTCGCTTTCTTTGATTTAGCAAGGATAATCAGGACAATAAAAAAAAAAATTAACTAAAAACGTTTCGAAAATTTAAAAAAATTGGAAATAAACTTTTTTTAATTACCATTATATTTACCATTCTATCTACTATCTCTCTGTGTGTGTATGTGTCTGTAACATCCATTCGGAGTGAATTTGAACGTATTCCCTTAAAGTGCGGTCTTTAGGCTGCACAACATGAAACTTTAGTTTGAAATAGTTTACACAATTACACATTTATAATAATGCATAAAAATAAAAAATCTGACTGTTGATACAGAAGCCATTTTTCATTTTTGATTGTGCAAATTTGCAATTTATAAAATGTTTTGGTTGCTTGATAATTTTGGTAAGAAAAGTTTTCATTTTTAAACAACTTCAGAAGTAAATTTAAAATATATAGTACATACTTAAATTGGGTATGAAATTGTTTAAAGCACTGAAATACTAAAACTAGTTTCTTGAAACTTGAAAGCATTATATCAAATTTCCATAGCATTAACATAATATTTACATACATACGTACATGAAGTAACAAATAAATAGACCTAGTAATGAACATAAGCTTTAAGTTGACCTTTCTTAATCGTTTTCTTTTATTTGTATTTGATATTTATGTATTATCAATAATATTCGTCACATCACAAACAATGTTTGCTTTTTATTCAATATTATTCGAAATTTTTAAATTTTGATTTCGACAAAAGGTCATTTAATTAATTTGAAATATTTTGGGTCTTTGAAATATTTCTAGTTATTTCAAATATTTACATTATGTACACAATAACCATTACTGAACGCTCATGAAAAATAATTTCGTTTAATTGTTCAGTTAACTAGTTAATTTTTAAAATTTTAATTATTTAATTTTAATGTTATTTTAAATATTTCTGAAGTATTTCAAATTTAACCAATAATTTTGGAGTATTTGAAATAATTTTTGTGATATTGCAAATATGAAAGATATCGAATATTCGAATATTCTCACGAAGATTTGGTATTTAGTATTTATGAAATAGTAAGTCAGGCGGCCTACGTACGTGACTGATTTGGAAACCGGTTTTGTCGCAAATAATTTTAAAATATTTAAAATGCAAATTTGTAATTTAGCGATACGTCATAGCATAATTATTATGAACCACATAATTGCTTGAAAATATTTCTTTGGCTTAGAAATTTTAAGCCATTGCTGGCAAAAAATGCGAGAAATGCAGAAGAAGAATAAGCAACGTACGAATGAAAAAGCATCTGAATTAGATGATACAAGATAAAATTGAGATAAATTTCTCATGTGTTATACAAAGAACCGCCACGGTATTTAACATTACCCAAAGGCGTAAATAAAAAGAAATGAGTTTTTAGTTGCATTCCTGCACGACTACTTAATTTTTCACAGTCAGAAGCAGTTTATCGAATAATTTTTTACTTTTTACACAGTAATAACGTAAAAATTTAAATAATAAGTTGGTTTACCTAAAGCTCTGTGTAAATTCGGTCGAATAAAAGTTTTCGTCCCCGTACACCAAAATCGTTTCAAAAGTTGCGAGAGGGAAGATTAAGATTTATTTTAAGAAAGAGAAATTCAATTTCTTAGTAGCACGAAAATTGTGGAACGTGGAATGGAAAACTATAATTTTCAATTAAATTGTCAATATATAACGGCAAGACCGGCTAAGAACAAAATTGATCATTACAAACTTTTCAAGATTTAAAATGTTCTTTCTAAAATCTTTTATTCTTAATGTTAAAGTTTACAAGTGCATATTATTAATTTTCTCAACACGCAAGAGTTGTTCAACTGTAAATTTTGTGCTTTTAATTTTGAAAACCTCTGGTATATCTCGACATATTTTCCATTTCAGTGATGATACACTATATAGCATACCTGCGAGTATATTTTGTGAAACACTGCATTACTGCATGTAAAATGCTAACATTCATATTTTTCATTATGACAGACTTCTCATAAAAACATGCCTTTGTCACAAAATATTAAATATTTTGAGTAATATAAACTTTCCCGTTTCATCAAAAATTGTCCAACTTTGAAACCTAAAAAATGAACCACGACCCGTCAATTCGAAAAGTTAGAAGCGAAATGAAATAAAAAAGTGTTTTATTTTTGAATTTAAAAAAGTTAAAATTGAAAGTTGCTTAATTATTGTGTAGGTTCCCCGATGATAAATTGCATTATTAGTTAACACAGGCTCGATTTAAAATATCTTAATTAATCATTGTAATGTTTACTAGCCACCAAGATTATAAAGAAAAATCTTGCTTCTAAAAATCATTAATCTAAATAACCACTTGTTCTTAAAGTTATTGTGTGTAAAGAGTTTAATAATTTTTGATTAATTTTTATTATGCTCAAACAGGTTTGGCAGTTTGTGGTTAGCAAAAATTAATTATAACCAACCGCTTTGGTATGGTTTTAATTTGGTGTAAGTGTGAAATTGATATTTTAAAATTAGACGATCGTAGTTTGAATGACGAAACAATGTTTCGCGCCTGCTGCAGGCTTAAGACGAAATGTTGAAAACCCCGAGAAGTTTTGGATCAATTAAAAAGTTTGTTGATGCAACTTGTTGGATGAAACGGCTCATTTGGTTTCCAGCGGCGAGGTCCATTGGCGTGGTAACTTTTTTTTTACGCCAGATTGATGTCTCGTGCCAAAACGTTTCTTGCGAAAATAATAGAGATACATATAACAGATGAAGTTGAAAATATTTCCGTAGTTGTTGGAAATAATTGATGTTTAACACTTCAGCAGCTGCAAACTTAAATAAAGAGACTACAATTAATTTTAACTGAAAATTAATAGATGCTACAAGTTAGCTTTCTCGACTTCAAGTTTCTTGGAGCAAAACTAAATAATACATAAGACTTGCTAAATTTGGATACAAAAAGCTAAAAGAATTAATGATTGAAACTTTGTTTCAGTTTTTCCACTTTTTGGCCATTAGGATAATTTGATTTCGCCGCATGGTGTTGAAGAAAAATAAAAGCTAGTAGATATATTTTTAAATTGGAAAGAAAATTATCTAAAAATAAATAAACAGATATCAGTCGATAAAACAATTTTGCACCTAAATTATTATTTGTATCGTCACTATTAGCCCTTTCAGTGTTTATTAAAAGCTTTCAGTGAGGCATATAGCTTGCGTTTTATAAATGTAAAAGGAAGGACTGCCTGTTCGTCAGATGGGATATGATTAATGGCGTCAAGTCATGGAGTATGGCCTTTATCAGCAACTTGCTCTTGTATTTACGGCTTGTTTAATATATCATACACACACGGCGTTAAAGGTTTGACACATGTTCGTACACGTATTTTATATCTACATTATTTTTTGCCTTATATTACATACTACACGATTTTAATAAAAAAATTCCTTTCTTTAACTTTTTAATCCTCAAGTACTATAAGCAAAAAGTTTGTTGTGAGTTCTTATTTAAAATGAGGCTTATCGAGAGTAGACTTAACAAGAAATTAAGCCAATTTGGAAGAAACTTCCTCTTTATTTATTTATCCTGAAAGTTACAAAAGGGTTGGTTATTGTTTAAGTTTGAACTTCTTACGTAATTTTTTGAGTGCCTACCCTTTACTTTAAGAATCTCATTCCACTGCTTGAAATAGCAAAAAATGTTTAATTTACATGCAAATTTGACTTTCCAGAACAATTTCACACTTTTGTGTCAAAAGCAAACTTTTGAATATTTTCGAATAAACGGCTCAGTTAAGCTTCGTATACATTCGATCATGGACGAATTTGAACGCATAATTGAATGTTTGAGCTTAAAGAAGTCATCTCCAGAAATGTGAGAAAATGCACACAGAAGAAACGTGTTTGAACCCTAAGTCAATCAGAATACACCTTAGGTGTTTTTTTTTGAAAAAAAGGGTTTTGAAGGTTTTAATCGCACCAACGACACTAATCGACTGATTAAATTATTTTTCTCTATCATTCAGAAGAGCTTCCTTCATCTTTCTAGTTTTTCTCAGTAGAATATCTTTTGTCATTGCATTCCTTTATATGTACTATATGTAATCATTACTAATTTAATTCTTTCGAGGATTGAAAAAATTTTACCCACATGAGTACGCAATGTAAAAACTATTAAATCCCACTTAAAAATTTTAATTTATTTGCAATTAATCGTAACGTACAGGAAATATGCTACTACCAGCATAACAAAAATAGAAAAATCGAATCGTTCATTCTGTTCATAACTTTTCCATATTTATCCGTGGGAGACTTAATTTCATGTCTCATAAAGAGTAACAAAACTGTTCTCCTATATACCCCACAATTACCAGCTCAAATAAAACCGTGTTAATGTCAACTTGCCATAATAACACGTTTAAACAATAATAATTAAATGTCGTACGTACGTGTAACACGATAGTTTACTGTTGTGTTAACAGATTTTAATGCTGTTTCTAAACATATGGAAAAAGTAGTTTTCCTGCACGCCGGTCTGTACTACTTTAATAAATAATTTTCTGAACGAGATGATGGACTTTAAAACTTTCATCTGATTTCATGAAATCAGTGGGGCTTTAAGTGCATACAAAAAGTGGTTTAAATCGATGACGAATCATAATGTCTGCAGCCAAAATCGTAATCCTAAAAGCTTTCGAAATACCAGAAACTCTTTCGCTTAAAATCCTGCATTACATTCGTTTAAGCCTTTGCAGCTTCCTTCGCCTTTTTGCACCATATTTTATTTTTTAATAAATTATGTGATTATAATCGCTGACATGCAGAGTTGATATTTAAAAAATTAGTTATGTTAGACCAAACAAAGGGGACACCAATTTACCAGAGTGAAATAGGGCACGCCAAGCGCATGAATCGTGACTATGCATCGCATGCAATATGCAGGGAAGGAAGTTTTTAATCAACCATGTTTAAACAATTCTATTTTATAAAGTCAAGTCAACTAATATGCCATGTATGTGTGTATTTCAAAGGTTTAATTTTTTTAATTTACTTCAAACGACAATTTATCATCGTTTCCTGAAGGCTTATGCGTGTAATTTTTTTGATGTAAAACTTTATTCCTATGCATAATTTTAGCGGTTCGTTGGACGGTGGTCAATTTTTAATTACGAATTTATGAGCGTGCCTTTATAAAAATCAAAAAGTTTATTGCTGGGATAATGTCTTACTCGAGTGCTTAAATTATGGTTGAGGAAGGAACTTTATTTTGGATTCCACAACGCTTTTATTGCTATTTTTAAGCTTTCTCTTTGCTTTAACGATGATTAGAGGTCAAATTAAGGAGATCTATGGTTGCTTTTTATTAATAAGATAAATAATGAGGATAACGAAGAAAACTTGCCAAAATTACAGTTTGGACAAAGAAAAATAAAACAAGTAGAGCGAGTCGAGTGTACGAAGAAAATGCCATAGAGGTGCTAATAGCCGTTGTTCGTAAAGTGTTGGGGTGGAAGATTTATAAGAGTTTATCGTTGACAGTCTAACTGGCCGTTAACTTGATAAACTATTGTATCGACTGTAATTAAGATCTCGTTTTTTCTTTTTATTACAAGCTTATTGTTAAAGTTTAGAACGATTTTTGGATTCCGATGCCGCTCAAAATCAAATAATTGTAGGTCAAATTAAACTCGATCCGAAATTTACTGCAGCAGCGATATTTTGGATATAAAAATTACGACCGACTCAATAACATAATAATTTTCTAATTGAATTAAAAGGAGATTTTATAGAGGTCGACCTAAACAGTTTACGAGATTTTAATGCTATTTTAGCTATTCTGGCGCCTGAGACATGCCAATTTCAAAAAATACTAATTATTTTGCTTGATATTATTAATTTTCAGTAAATATTTCAAAAACAGCTATACCGGAACTACGATTGTGTTTTTCCACGTTCGAATCTTATCCGATTAAAACTCAAAAGAAATTAATGAGTGACGAATTGAAAAATCAGATTATAAAAATAAAATTAGCTTAATTAAAACAGAATCTCTTCAAGAAGATACAGCATATAAACTTATTAGCTGATGGCAAACAGAATAAATTGTAAACATTTTCGCAAATATTTAATTTAGCTAAGAGCTGCTTTATTGGATACTCAAAATTTTCAAGATCACGTTATAAATATAAAAATAAAAGGTTTATAAAGCAAACATTTTAATTTCACTAAGAAGCAATCAACAAAGAAAGGATTAAAAAATCAATGACATTATTACTCCTTAGCTATTTAGTATAGGTTGTGGTTTATTAGGATCCTATAACGATGAGAGGGAGAGGATGAGGTTTAACGTCTACAGGATTTGTTAAAAATTTGAGGACCAATCGCACAAATAACTAAAACTCAAATTCATATTGCTGACGAGTAGTTTATTGACATGCTAAACACCAAAAATTGTTTGACCACTTCTACGCTACTTGCCCGGTCGACGTACATATTGTGAAAAATACCAAAACATTAAATTTTGGAGGAACGAAGGGTGGAGGGTTAAAATTTAATTTTGAGAACTGAAACTTTACAAGCAAGAATGTATAATTATTTTAGCGTTAAGGTTTGCGCATAGATTGGTCCGTTTGGTGATAAATGGAAATTACCAATTAAGTTTCAAATGGACTAGCAAAGGTAAGTATATCTAAAGACCGAAGAAATGCAAGATATTCCAAGAGTGGAATGACCTAACCCTCCGACAATGGGAGAGATAATAAAAGGAACAAGTAAGGATTGAAAGTGCGAAAACCTTGTCAGATGGTCCTGTATAAAGTGCGAAATGGCCTTCATAGGATCTGATCATTAAGGTTGTACAAACCAGAAGCTATTTAGAGTTCTTTAACAGTCATCGTATACAAATGAGAGAAAACGTCAGAAACACTGGAAATTTAAATGCTTCATGTCAAAAAATGAGAAGAAGCCGTTTGTTCAATAAACGCATAAATCATACATTTCGGACGGACCTTCACAACTCAATTAGCAATACAGTCCGTAGGTATTCGTAGCAAAACGTACAAAGCCAAGTAACGATAACCAAACCATTGCACAAACTAGCAAAACAGAAGTGAGATTAGAAATGTGTGATAGTAATTTTGTAGGACCCACTGCAGAAAGCCTCTACATGTACAAGCATGTTTACTGAAAACTTGTAATAAGGCGGAAATGCGGGAGAGGACGAACTATCCTTTCGTGTAATTTACGGAGCTAAAACAAGGTCTGGTTACTTGACCATATCTAGTGGGAATTAGTGAAGCGCAGTAGGCTCTCATAACGATAAATCATTGCAATCCTTTTGGGTCTGCCGCTCTGTCCGGCATACATTGCACCGCGAGATACATTTCAATCGATACTCTCCATCATTATTGAAATTGTTTCGTTTAGCTTTCCCTAGGTAGGCAAACTATTTTACAAATTTTAAGTTTTGTTAATTACATGGAAATAATTTAGGAAACTATGTCCCCGAAGAATGGAAGCTGACATATTTTGTTTAATTATCCTTGGAACATCATCAAAATTTAGTAAAGTAATTTAATATTGCATACATACCTACTCATAATCAAAATTTTAGAAATGTTAACAATGTAGTAATCCACAAACTAAATTAACTAAATAGAATGACGACCATCTATATGTTCTCACGTAGTTTCGATTTTCCTCAAGCGTGTAATTGCAGAATGACTTATTTTATTGTAACGCACAATAACCTTGCAACAGTAACGAGATTAGCACATGTTAAGGTTCGCAAATTCCATTATTTCGTTTAAACATTTGTTACCTTAATTATGAAGGCCATGTTAGACTAACCGGGGGCGTTTTTATCTAGTTTGTGCGCTCTAATCCATGATGGTCCCTCTTGACAAGACTTCAAAATTTCTATTCAGCAAGTGAAAACTGTAAATTTTCTATAAAATTATAAAAACGTAAACTACATTTTTTAATGTTTCATTTACATGCAAATTGTTACAAGTGCTTTCAAAGCATTTACGAACAGGTTATTTACATTCAATGCGCGTACGTTTATTGGAGCTATCAAATTTTTTGAATATTTTTTTTCTAAGTTTAGTGCCCAAAGCTAACATTAAAATCATTATAGTGCTTAGTACATCTGACACAATATAATAAAATCTTTAAAAACGCAATTTATTACAAAAAAATGTTTGTTTGTATACCAACCAAAATATATCTTGCGTTGCGTCGATACGGCGAAAGTATTATAAAAGCTCCCGGATTTAAGCTCTTTAGAGACTTTGTTTTACGAAAACAATTTGGTATTCTTATTTCGTCTCCACATATTCGTCATTTTTGTATGAAATTTTAAACTGCTTTCAAATACTAGAAAGCTTGATGGTAACCTCGGGGAGCTTTTAGCACGAAATATACATCGACTGTCCATTAGAAAGCTATAAATCTGCTGGCAATATTTTCACGACTTACCTGAGCAAGATTTATGTTGAACTTTTTGGCGAAACGATAAATCTTATGCTTTTCAATTTTCTTATGTATTCACGCGTCGAGTTCCACAATATAGTACTTGAATATTTTTTTAAAATAAAACCCAACTTATTATTTATTTATTTATTTCTTTTGCTGTTTTTATTTGCTTCCAACGAGCAAAAAGTATTATAGCATATGTGGTGTAATATATTTATAATACATGTGTATAGACGCATGACTTGGCATTAATCTTGCGGCTTTTTACAAGTAAACTTGTAATTTCGGCTTAACAACTCTATTAACTTGAGTAAGCAAGACAATCAAGGTCATTATTCATTTTGAAAGGAGAAATAGCAGATACAGACGCTCGAGGATTTTCAAAATGCGATCCTGTTTTAATTAAAACTATTTGTGACGGTGTTGGAATTCAGGACACCTTTCTTTCTCACGATACCTCCAAAAGAAAATGTCGAAATCTTCCTAATGTCAAATTTTTTTGCAATAGTAACTGCCGTGTAAATAATAATAACAATCTAGTAAACAACATGTTTTTTTCTAAAAGAGGCTTAAAGTGATTTTAAAAAATGTAAAGCATATGAAATATATGTAACTTTTAGCTTCACAAAATTAAAAATACGTAGTTTTAAAGTAATACAGAAAGTTCACCTACTAATAATTATTCTTTTTATTATTTTAAGGTAAATAAATACATAACTTAAGTAGAAGAAAGAATATTTTCCTAACATAAAATGACAAGTTGTCCATTTTCCATTAGCTCATACAATAATTAGTTTTAACAAATGTAATTTGAATTATCACAACGTCTTATAGTTTCTTGTTAAATAATGAATATGATCCGATGTCTTCAAAAAAGAACAATAATACAAATGAAATCAAATTTTTTCCAATTTTTCCAACTTATTTGTTTTACAGAATGTAATCAATACAATGCAAAACTAGGTTTACTAAAGTAGTTTGGAAAATTAATAGCAAATAATTTTAACAAACACAAAATGTTTACAATTGGAGATTATCAATAATGAAAACGTTTTTCGGTTAAAAAAACAAAATTTTGGTATCTGGTAAGTAAAGTATTACGAGATAGTTTTTATTTCAATCAGATAATAATTACGTACAATGGAATAAAATAAAAAAAATTATTTGCTTATAAAAAATTCTATCACTTAGAAAAAAATTAAATACAAACCAATGAATATATTTATAACAAAAAATAAATTATATTTATACAAACAATTTTTCAATCAATTCTACACATAATACCGCACTATGTGGTATATAAGTAAACAATAAATTTATTGTACGTAAGTAAATCCTGTAATAAATAGTTTGGATTAAATTGTTTTTCAAATATGATTTAATACAATACATTACTTTTACCAAGATAATCCTTCGCGGCTTCTATTATGTTTGTATATCTACAATTTTTATGTATTGTATATTTGGAAAAATACTCATGTTACAGTTAAAGGTGGGGTATTCGGAGCTTGTCGAGGATTACCATGTCCATTTCAAATTTTATAATTGTACTGATGGTCTATGTTGAATATAAGATTTTGTTAACTTTTGGGTAGTGCATTGGCGCATACACTGCACTTTTCATTAAAAGTTTGCTGGACCAGCAAATTCATTTTTCGTAGTGTACAATTCAAACGTGGTAGGTAAGGAATGTTTTCACTCTTCTTATGTGTAGAAAATTTGATTATGTTTCAGCTTATTCACCACACAATTATGTATCGTTACATTACTGGTAATGTTTGCGTAATCCAAGTAGTTCATGGATTTTGAAGCATAACAATAATGCTACTTACCCACTTGTGCTTTAATAATACTTTCATTACTATAATAGTATAAACTTTACCTTTAGTTATATCGAGTCTTTTGTTAATAACAATCAAGTTCCTGAGTTATTATTCTCGCAGATTCAAACCTTCCATGGCCGTTCAAAAACTCGAAGTAGTCGAGCAATTTTAATTACGTTTTGTTTAATTTCAAAACTGAAATCAAGCCCAAGAGTTTGCCAGATTAAAAAATAATATTATAATAATAAAGGAAGTTCAAGTTGCTTGAAATAAGACAATTTAGTTGTCGGATCGTTCAAGTATCACTTTGATTTGTTCAAGTCACTTGAGAGAAAAATTTATAAGCGCGAACGCTAAGCTGCTCCTTCTAAATAACACTGACGAAACTCTAGCTACTTAAAATTTCAAGTCAAAATCAATCTTTAATTTGTTCGATGCTGGTTAGAAAGAGGTGGATTAGCAAACAAAGCAAACGGCGTATAATGAAATGCGATACCATTCGAAACTTAAACTTCTGGTAGAAACGAAGGGGAGTTACCAAGGCTTTAGTAATTGAAAAACCGCTGGAACCGAAACGAAAAATTTGCCTAATATTGGCAATAGGCAGAAATCCAAAAAATTATAAAATAATAAATTTCTTTCTCTTCGTAAAGGAGTCTAAAATTTATTATACGTTAATTAAGGGTTCAGTGAAAGTTTAGTAATTAATTTGATGAAATAACATGTCATTGTTTTAAAATTTGATACCTTTTATTTTTTTTCTTATATCGCTTAGGTGGCTTACTTTGCAAACGTGGCTTGCAAAAGGGGGAAGATTATGTTGAAAAGTAAATAAGTATTTCGGCGACAGCATGAATAATACATTTTTCTTTTCACTTTTGCTGTTTTTATTTGAATTATCTTTTTTATTCCAAAAACAATGGTTTCCAATCACAGAATTGAGTATCACGATAAAAGCGAGAGCGTCTTGAGCTAATTATCCAACATGTAGCAGATAAGATGTGTTTGATTGAATTGACTTGATTGGATTTAAAATTTGCTTTGCAACGTTATAAAGGGGAAGTTTCAATTGCAATGTTAATTTAATTCACTAAATTTATTCGATTTCTCTAAGAAACAATACTACCAACTTCAGATTGAATAATTACAATTAAGACAGAAGATTGAATTAAGTTGTTAGACGGAAAGGCTGATATTTTAATTTAGTTGTGTTAGTACTACGTAGGTACTACATGCAATATTCTTTGTGCCTAGTAGTAGCTTATACATGTGCATGCGATACAAGTTTCTCAAAAGCTTAATTTTCTAAAGATCGTTAATGTTTTATGTACACTTTTACAATGAAGTCATGCAAGGCATTGATAGGTAGTCGTATTACTTGGTAAGCTTCTTAATGTATTTGATTATTAACTTGATTGTCAATTAAATCGGTTCATCAACCTTGCATTGAATATTCAATTAACCTAGTTGTATCAGGTTATTCTCAAGAAGACTGAATTGCATTATCAGTTGTGTATTCAAAATATACGATAATGCGAGTAGAAATGATTTTTTGTTAAAATTTAATTGAGGTGAACGGTCTAACGCAAATTTCGTACGATCGATCACCTCAATTAAGATTTAAACTGTTCTGGGAGCCAAATTGGAACGAAAGCACATTTGCTTTTGTTTTTCTTTCAATTAGCAATAAATTTATGCCACTTGTTTGCCATGCATCTTCATTGCCTGTTCGAAACTGGTTTTCCCTATTTACAAGACATATCTTCTGGGGATTGGTCAAGCATTTAACAAGTCATTAATTATGTATTTCTTAATCAAAATCGACGACTTATCGATACTTGGGTGGCGAATTGGACATGAAAGATTAATTAGCTTATACCTTAACGTGCAAGCCTTAGACAAGCACAATTTATTTTCACTATTTTTGTTTAAGACTTACACAACATTGTTCATCCAATACGTGTTTATTAAAACGAGATGTAAGTTCAAAGTAAAACCGCCTTTCATTTTACTTCTCTTCGTTAGTGAGAATGTGTCAAAAGTGATATGTTTCTAATTAGAGTGGTAGTCTAAGGGACCAACATGTTTAAGTTTACCACTAAAACAACAAAATCGCTTTGTAAAAATTTCCACCTAAATAATTCATCACTTTCAAAGTGTTTCATTTTATAAATTAAGAGAGATAGTTTTAATTTAATTAAACGCCGAATATGTATGAAGGAAACAAAACTCAAAACTTTTTGTGCAAAAATACAAAGGATCATTGTAGTGCAGATTCATAACCAAATGTGCTTTTGCATTGTAAAAAGATGCAGCGGATGTAATGAAAAGCAAATTTACTACCAAGTTCACATCACCGGATGCTTCGATATTGCAAAATAATTATAACTAATGCTTAGCACAAAAGCAGTGATATTTTCATATCACTTTATTAAGTCTCCAAAGCAATATAATCATAAATGCGAATTGTAGATATCAAAAGCTTTTGTCCCATTTTGGATGGATAAATAAATAAATTAATTCAAGTGTACGAATTATTTTTTGGTTTAGATTCATTATGTGACTAACAACTTAAAATTTCTTTTCCCCTTTCTCAATGACTACATTATGAGCCCTTACCCTCTTCTTATCTCCTTATTAGCACTTCCGCACTCTTGAGGTAGCCCGGTTGAAAAATTGAATTCTATCGTATTTCTTTTTTAAATGTATAAATTATGATAAATATATTTATTGTTATTTGGGGTGACTTTAAACTTCACCAAATGAAGGTTCCATCAGGTGAAACTATTAAAATAGACAAAATCGGAAGAAACTTGTTTTATTTTCTAACTGAAAGCGTTAGTCAAGTGAATTCTAAAATCTTGGTCTTAAAAAGATAATACATATCCTGCTGAAGGTGCAAACCCAAAGCAAATAATAAATTAAACCCAAAATTGGGAAATTGTCAAGAATACCTGGAGAACAACAACAAATCACAAAAATATACTTAAAAAGTTTGTTTTTCCTATGAATCGAACAGAGTATACGTTGTTAGTATCAACAGTTGATCGCTTGACTAATGACCGCCTATAATATATTGATATAAACCCATAGTGAGATGTATAGCACACTTTGGCTGAGAAAATTTCAAGATCAGCCACTCAATCACCCAATCGGTCAAACAGTGATCCAGTCAAAGAAGAGTACTGGAGGTACGTATTTCTGTCTCCTGAAAAAAGCCAAGCTACGACACTGAATTAGACGCAGTCGAAGTAAATACAGTTTTATGTGAGAGATGAGAGGCTATGGAATATCCCTATGCACTTAGCTTTCTAATGCTTCAGTATGAGGCTGATCACTAGAAAACTTTTTAGAATAATCAAAAACATTAATAATAAAATATATCGAGGAGATAAGATTTGCGTAATATGAAGGACAGCAGAATCTGTAGAATCACGGAATGGAGCTCCTCGGTATGAGAACTGATCAGTAGAAGAACTTTTTTAAAACAATGTAAAACATAAATTACGACACCATCAAAAACGATATCAAAATCATGATCATGATGACAAAAATTATGATCTTACATGGGTCTAAAAATTATAATTAGCATTTGGAAAGTATTCAAAAATAGTTCAAATAAGTTAGACGATCTGTTAACTACATAAAGTGAAAGATAAAGACCGGGGGGTGGGGGGGTGTTGAAGAGTATTATTGATTACCTCCTAATGTAGTATGTCTTCATAAAACTGTTTTTATTTAAAACATTTTAACATTCTCTTTCTCAAAACTGGGGGGTGTTCCATGCTCTCCAGATATCTCGGTTTTTACAGTGTACATTATTTATCAAAAGTGATTGAAAATATTATTTTAAATTATTTAATTAACGAATAATAGAAAGTTTTTCATGATTTTGAAAACATGTAAACCTTACGTACGACCATGTATTTTTTTAGAATAACTTCAAAAGTAGAAAATTATTTGAAACAACACGCAGCTCAAACTTATACAAAATGAAAGAAGGTATGGAATACCCTGGTAATGGAATGGAGAACTGTAATTGAAAGATACCGTCAAAGGTAGCTGTACAAATATTTATTTGATTCAAATTTTTAAAACAATTTTTATTAAACGTCTGATGACAGCAGTAACCATTGCTGAAAGCTCACAAATAATGTTTCGTTTTATTGTTCATTTAACCTTATAATTTAAAAAATTTGAATCAAATATTAATTTCAAAGGTTAATAATATATGTGTCGTTCATTGTAAAGTGAACTATCTCCATTTAACTGAATTTTGAAATATCGAGCTTTTTGCAAAAATACTGGGTCGAAATATACGAAAAATACAAAAAAAACAATTAACGTCATCTGTGGTATTATAGTGCATATTATGGAGTTGCTTCATTTTATAATGAAAGATATGGCTAAATTTAATTCTATTAAATAATAAAATGTAAAATTTTAAAATGGAGTTGCACCACTTTTACAATGAGCGACAGATATGTAAGTACAAATATTTATTGTAACAACAGAAGCCCAACCTCTTCTGCACCACACACTGTACAGTGGATCCGTTTTCCGACGAATTCTGACAAACGAGAATTCTATCTTTCACTATTACTGATCACTCGCATCTATGAGTCTCCGTCAGACTTTTAGTTCGTCGCAATTCATCCAAAACCCGCAGCCTTAATACTTGGGCAACTACCTGTAGCCTTGCCTTTAAAATCTTAATATTGTAGTTCAGGTATTACATATTTATATTTAACTAGAAAGCATTCTTCTAGAAACCGCGGGGTCTAGGGGGTGTGGAGCACCTCCCAGGTACACGAAAACTGTATAAGAAGAATTTTTTCGAACTTATGACTTTCTGTGATCAATAATTAGATCAAAACCTTTTTAAAACAATGTAAAATAGCAATCGGGGGTCGGAGGAGGGGATTATTTTTAGTTTTGATCATCTACTTAGGTCCTTCTAAGTCCATGGTTTTGATTATATTTTAAAATAATACCCCCCGAAAAGGGGAAAGCTACATTTTGAGTACTTAGTCTAATCTTCATATATATTCTTATATATGAACTTAAAAACAAAAAAAATTTTTAGATTTAGACTAAATTGCAAGTATTAGACCAAAGATTTAGAGACCGGGGGGTGTGGAACACCCCCCAGGTACTCTAAAATTATAAAAGCATAATTTGCGGTCTTTGGCTTTCAGTATCTACTGATCGATAGAAGAACTTTTTATACAACCTGAAATGCAAAATTGCGGCCGGGGGTCTGAGGAGAGCGGTCGGCCGGGACAGTCTCAAATTCGCCATTGATAAGAACTTTTATAAAAGTAAAATTTTTCTTCACTGCTGGATAAGGGCCTTCCCTATAATTTTCCATCCCTCTCTATCTTCCGCCACGTTCAACTATGTTAAAAATATGATCATATTATTATGGTGGAAAGTCGAGAAATTTAGATTTGGACATTGATTAAATATCAATCAGAAAATCCGTTATGGATGCTATAAAGGGGGAATAGCTAACAAGATAATGGACAGGAGCAAATAAAAAACAGAATAACATAATCATGCCCGGTAACCCAGGCCTGCAAGCATTAATAATTACGCAACGCTTACTTTTCTTATTCTTCTTTTCGAGGTTCAGCACGTTGTGGACTCGAACTTAAATTCTTTTCCGTAAATTGCATCATATATAACACATCGAATTTCCCATAATTAAAGACGTGAAGACGTATGTACAATATTTTCCCTGATCAATTAATTAATTATAATTCCGAATTTGAACAGGTGCGTATTTGAAATCTAAACTTATGAGCCTACAAACATTAAAGGAATAAATAAGTGGCAATTACTAAAAAAAAATATCATACCTTCTTCTAAAGAAGGAAAGCTCGTCAAAATATTATTCGAAAACTCCAAATCGCAATTGATTCTACCCACTAAACATTTATATAATAAGCCTTGTAATTCTGTCAGAATTTTCTCAATCGAAATCACAATTCTCTAATTCTCTCTAACCTCAACTTTTCTCACCTGTCTCTCTATTTTATCTTTCTTTTTATACCGGGTTTTTAAATAAAATGTTATACTTTCATGGATTTGAAAAGGCATACGACCAGGTTTCTTGGTTTCCTATGGAAGATATGAAAATATCGGAAAAACTATTAACCGTGCTGCAAAATCTTTATAAAATTATTACATTAGAAATAAAAGGAAACAAATCAAATAAATAAGAAACCATAATTTCTTGAAGCCATTGAGTTTTGCAGATGAGCGGGTGGTTATTGCACAAAGTGATAACGTTTTAGGTTGCATGATAAAAAACTAGAAAATCAATATAATAAATCAGAATTATAGATATAAAATTTAAAAAAAAATAGAATATCGTGCACAACAAAAGAGGAAATTAAGAACTTAGTGATTAACGATTGCATCGAAATCAAAAAAAAAATAGATTTAAATACCAGCAGTTGAGTGCAATTCTATGGAATACACATACTATCTCAAAAAAACAAAAAAAATGATCGCTAACTCCATGGCTAACAGTATAAAATAAACCAGAAGCAAAATTATGACAACGGAGATAAGGGTTTGAGAGTGGATTAACAAGATTGGATATGATGTTTAGATTTCAAGAAGAATGAAGACATAATAATAAAATATATTTAGGAAAAATACTTGTGTGATATGGCTGATGTCAGTCGAATCGAGGAGAGTAGAGGGATCTATAGAATCACGAAGTGGAGCCTGATCGGCAGAAAGAAGAGAGAAAGGGCTCAGAAGATCCTGGAAAGATGAAGAACACAAACCTATAGAGAAGAGAAATCATACGCAGGGAAAATGAAAAGACAAAGACAATTCCTGGTTTAAATTCAAACTTTCGTACTTAGCCCTCTTTAAATCAATACTTTTAATTTGTCTTAAAATAGCTATAGCATTGATTTATTAGAGTAATGGGTTAATTGCTTTCTCAAAGAACATGAAATTATCTAAAAACTAGATTCCAGTCCTTCATTATCTAAAGTAACGGATTTCTAGTTATTAAGGAAAAAATTAAAATGTAATTTTTTTTTATTCCTATACCTTCTGTTTAGTATCTTCTATCACCATCTGAGAGGTGCACATCAACACCTTGTATCTCAGAGTCTTACACTACAACCTTTTTTTTAATTATCCAAGAAAAAGGTAAAAAAGAAAAAAAAGTAAAAATAAGTATTCTGATTGGTTAGAAAAATACACAAAGTATTAAATAAATTTTGTTTGAGTATTTCCTTTAACGTAACTTTAAGCTAAGATTTCTCTAAGCTTTTCAAGCATTACACATTCGTTTACTGATAAGCTACTCCCATATACTATGTTACTGATTAAATTTATACAAAGAGTCCACTAGTTTACTATTCGGATTGATGTAACAGCGTCACCATAATACGCGCACATTATTTTAAAACCAATCCTCATATTTTAGCTTGATTTTAAACCAACTAAGCATTGATTTTCAGTTAGAAAGAATTTTGTTACCGTAAGTTACTATGATTACTGTGGTCACCGAATAATCAGACGTGGAATTCTAAGTCGCTTACGCTTTCGACCAAGTTTTGGAATTGAGCTAAATATAAAAAAGACAAAACATTTAGCAAACATTTTCTGCTAATTTTATCAAAAAAAGTTTTTCAATTTTCTCATACTGAAGAACAATAAATTGAATTTTCAGGAGTAATTTTAGCTAAAATTAATAGGCGTTAGAGTTATCTTTAGCTGTACCACTTAATACAGGTTTTTTTTTTAAATTACTTAAATAATGGAATTTGGTTTTATTTTCTTTTAAGAGTAAAATGCTTAAGCAAGAAAGTTTTCTTGTCGAAAGAGTGCTTCTATAACATTCAGGTAGTTAATCTTACATCCTTGCTTTTCGTGCCAACATTTTGCGATCTTTATCTTAAAGAGCTTTTCTGATACCGCGGGTATTGGAAGAAAAATTTATGTTCGCGACCAACAACTAAATCCTTGTACTAAGTTACGACCTACTCTTTACTGTTTTCCTGCAAAATGTGCAAGGCCGGATTTTCAACAAAACCATTCTTGTGTTTTATGTTTTGCTTACAAAAGAGCTATGCTGGTAAGTTGGTCTGTTACATTTAATGGTACAGGTAATGTGTTTGTACAAATTACTACTCCTTTGAATAGATTGTAACAGTTCAGTGAATGGCTACATAAATCTACAGCACACAGAAGCTGACAACTTTTTTAAACATTTTTTTCAAAATGTTCTAAACACAAAATGACGAAAATAGTGCGTTGTAATTAAAATTTAATGCTTTGTGAAGGTTGGTTTATTTACCTAATTGTGTTTTACATTAACCAAGCAAAAACGGATAACGGATTGAGCTTTCTTGTGGGTATGGAACAATTTCATTTCCAGCATCTAAAATAAATTGTTTTCGGAGTGTTTGGCTTAATGAAATTTAAAACGATTATTGAATATTTGAACTAAAATTTAGTACACCGAAACTATTTAATTAGGTGCAAATGAAAGTAACCATCAGGAATTCTACCTCGTGGCCGGCAGCTTCGAATTCTTCAACTGCATTCTATTCCATTCGTAGTTCAATTTGCAAGATCGATTGGTAAAATGTACTTTTTATTTTAGCCAAAGCACATAATATCAAATATTTCGGTAGCAAAGGATTTGTTAATTTGAAAATTCGCCGCTTGTTTCTTAATTTTAAAGATTTCCTTTTGTAATTATTGATAACGAAAAGTTGGGAATCTGACGATCGGTGAGATTTTACAATCCTGGAGATTTTGTCGCAAGCCGAGTTTGGGTTTTTGAAACCTCGTCGAGGGATTGTCACAGGTTCGGTTAGTAAAAAAAACCCGCAGGAACAGAACGTGATCATGCAATTACGCGAGCGTAATTCAGTTTTGTGGAACAGAATTAAACTTTTTACGTGAACGTTGACGAGAATATATGGATGCAAGGTAGGTCTAAAGGGAATAGCAACATTGCGTTTGCATGTAAATTATTGGTAATTAAAAACAAATTGGTTTTTAAAAAACCACAGCACTTTTTGCACTTAAGCGATTTAAACGTGCACGATATTCTGTTAAATATGAATTTTCTTTGAGGACTTAATCGGGATTAGCAATAATTACAATTAGTAAACTACGAGTGAGTACATTGAATATTAGGTAAATTGGCAAACATGTACCGATTTAATTGTGCTGCAATAAAATTATTGGAGCAGACATAACGATCGTTTCTGAAATGGCTTTCGAGCTTATTGTAAACGTATTAATAATTTTTGTGAAACATAACTTTTTGAAAATTAAGAAAACAAAAGATGAAACCATAAAATAAGGAATTAAATCGGATTAAAACTCGCTTAAGCTTAAGAGTGTAATTAGTTAAACCCAATTCTAATAAATGCGATTAAACGAGTACTAAAGTTTCCAAATCCAATTCGAAAATTCTACATTAGTACCCCAGTTGGCGAATTCCCAATCTGGACGCAGTTTGTAATTAATTTAAATTTAATGAGCCTTTCGCTGCTGGTTTTATCAAGTTTATAAACGTTAATGTTGCGTGTTTTATTTTATTTCAAAACTGAATTTTATTCGATTAAATTTATTTAAATTGTTTTATCGATTTGCACGTTACATTAGAAAACAGTTTGACTTTAATTATATAAAGTTTTCACTAGCAGTTAATTTATGAATTTGCGCTCTTGTTTCTAAGTCTTCTTGCAGTATAATTAATGGGTATGAAAAGATATGTCGTATTTTAAGTAATTAACAAAACTTAAGATTTATAATATTTTGAGTAAATGCATTTGCTATTTTAGTAATGAGGCGAATTTGTATGTAAAACAGTGTTCAGAAATTAGAAAGTTTCGAGTGCAGTTTTAGGATTACAGCAGTATAACGACAAAACTTTCTAATCTCTTTATCTATCATTTATACGTTTGTATTTGGAAATTTGAATTTCATTTCTGCCTGCTTACTAATTATATTGCCAAGTTTCAAATTAATTATACTACGAAAAATATGTAAAATGGCTGAGATTAATCTCAAAGGTATTTTATAAATAAACAATTTTAAGTGAGGCAGAAATCATTACAAAAGTTTTGCCTTTGTCTAAATTATTGTTTGCCGAATTTGCATCTTTTAGTATGAGGAAAGCTGAAATGAAAATTTCAGCAAGTTTACAGTAAAAGTATCATTTCCTTCATCTAAATGTTAAATTTTGTATTTTCTATTAATATTTACCAATTTGAAATGAAATGTGAAGAGTTTCGTATTTCCAAATATTTACCGTAGGAATTTATTCTATTTACTAAAAACCTTTTATTCCCACCTTTCGTAATAATATTTTATAAATAAGAGAAGCGAAAAGCTCACTTCAATAAACCTTTCTCCAAACAAATATTTTCATAATTATAATTACCTATGAAATTGGCATAATAGTCCACTCCGTATTCACTTTATCTATGATCCAATTAAGGTTAAATTCAGAACAAAAAATTTCCTTTATTTTTATGAAAGCAATATTCTAATTAGATCAAGATTTAACAGTCACATTTCTATATCAATTAATTTTTTGCTATAATAGCCTTATTCAGAAGGTTTGGATTCCGCATTCCATGCGCTAAGATCAAGTAAATGCACTAAAATGTAGGAAATATTTTTTTATTATTATTAGTAAAAAATATTATTATTAGTAAAAAATTTGGCATAAAATATGACATTATACAGAGGTATTCCTCAACACCTTCAATTGAAATCCCTGAAGTATTTTTATATACTCCATGGTTGGACATCATAATGACCACATCATTTGTTCAAGAGTTAACTGTGATTTTGGTCTAATCAGCCAGTGCATTTTTTTAAATGTTATACTTAGGTGTTTTCTCTTCATCCAGGTATGGTTGCTTCATTTTCTCCAATCTGCCATGTTTAGAATTTTTAGAAGGTGAACTGTAGGTATCTTGTAGCTCAAGTTGGATTGTAGTGTGAGGCCGTAACTTCTGTATCGTCGGATAAGAATAAAAGATAAAGAATTGATCCCAGCACGCTACCCCGCGGGATACTCTACAGAATGACTAAAATTCGGAAAGCTCATCCTGAAGCTTAACTTGGAATATTCTGTTAGAGAGGTACGATTTTAGGATTCTGCAATATGAATGTCTTAGTTTTGTTTTTATTTTATACAGCAGTACAATGATTATGTTCTCTATTCTAGTAGATCTTGATTTATTATGTTAACGACATGATTACCAGCTCCATGGTAGCATACTGCTTTCTGAGGCCAAATTGGTGTTCTGGAATCACTTTCTCTTTCATTAAGTGTAAATGCAATCTTTTTAATATCAGTTTCTCAAAACTTTAGAGAATAGTAGCAGAAGACTAATATGATACTGTTCCTCTGGTGGCTTTCCTGACTAGTGAATGAGGATTACTAGTGTGACTTTCTGACTGAATTTTTAAACCAAACGCTGCATGATAATTAATTGTGTTATTATTTGTACACCTTGCTCAAGAAGCTGCTGGAGGTTTTTTTCAGTAATAAGGGAGTGATCTGATGCTTTTTTCCGAGGGGTTAACCGCTGGTGAAGTTTTTTGTACACATCTCATGAAGTACATGAAGTACTTCACGTGGAACATCCTCCAGTGCCTCTGCAACGATAGATCTTCAATTTACTTCTGATAAAAATAAACTACTCGATCCGGAGGGTCTGGGGAGCGTGGAACACCCTCCAGTGCCTCTGCAACGAGAGATCTTCAGTTTACTTTTGATAAAAATAAACTATTTAATCCGGGGGGTCTGGGGGGTGTGGAACACCCTCCCGTGCACAAATTTTGGAATGAAAAACATTGCAGAACATGCAGAACCCCCAGACCAAGTAGTTTACTTTCTATCAGAAGTAAACCGAAGATCTCCCGTTGCAGAGGCACTGGAGGGTATTCCACACCCCCCAGACTCCCCGGTTTAGATAATTTATTATTATTAAAAGTGAATTAAATATTTAAACATATCTCAAGTTTATTAAAATTAGCTATGGTCAAGTAAATGTGTTTAATTTTTAATTTGACAATTAATTATAAATTCCGTACCCCTTCGGAGACAGATCTCTGCAACAAAATAAAAAATAAACTACTTAATCCGGGGGTCTAGAGGGTGTGGAACACCTTCCAGTGCCTCTGCAATGAGAAATTTTCAGTTTACTAATGATAAAAAATAAACTACTTGATCCGGGGGGTGTGGACCCTCCATTGCTCAAATTTTGGAATCCCGTGAATTACTGCTGAATATATGAAATACGAAGAAGTATGCAGAATTATCATGAATTACGTTAAGGGTGAAGTTAATTGTACACGATTTCCTCTAGCGGTTGACCCCTCGCTTTTTTCTGATTTTCTCTTCCATTTCGTTAACCTCCGTTGGAAAAGGTTAAAATGCATTAGCGAGAAGTTTTGCAAAAGTATCTTCTTTTTCCCGATCACTTCGCATTCAGTTGCTATTGGGGGAGTAGGTGTAATGTTTGCTTTATCTTTTTCGTAGCTTTTCACGGCAAATGTTTCGCATCTTTCATATTCTTGAACTGCCTGGTTTTTACTATTTTACAGCATATGCTTTAGCGACTATTCGTTGCTTTTATAAAGTTTTAAATACAAAACTGATAAATGATTCTTTAAAAAAGCATATTTTTAAATATTTAATTTATGTTTCATCATATAAATTATATTTCCACTTTCAAAGAGTATTTAAGGAAAAATGTAACTGGAATATTATGCTCCACCCAGTAATATAAACTGGCACAACAGTAGCACGGAAATTTACAAAAAAATAATTTGGCCGTTTTTCAGAGAAAATGTTTAATAAAATTTTTGCTACAAACTATATTATTTTCGCAATATAGCAATAACCTTTGCTATACAATAGCTAATTTTAGTTACAAAAAATTTAATTTGTATAAAATATGAAAATTTACTTTGTTGAAAAATGCAACACGAATCATTGAAATATAATTTTAGATTTTTACTGAAAGATGTACATTATTTATATCGCGACGATGTTTAACTGACGAGATCTAATGAGATTCAAACAGTATGTATTTTGTTACGGATACTTAAATTTCTCTTTCTTTAATTTAAAATTTTCATTTCATTTAAATTTTACAATTTAAGAGTCTTGTCGGGTATTTTTACAATTCATACTAATTTAAAAATAATGTAATTTAAATATTTTCTTACAAGATGCAGTTTTCGAATAACTAATGTGTATAAACGACTATGCAAAATTAAAACCGTGTTCGAGGTGATAAATACCGCGACACTGACTGTAGAGAAAATTTTTAATTACATTTTCAAGTACTAGTTTGGTAGTAGAATAAGAATTTAAAGCAAAAATTGCAGCATTTATCGTGAAATTTACGATAATATTCTAAATTTTTATAGGGAGTGAATTACAAGGTCTCCCGCTTGTGGTAAAACGTTTTCCTATAAAATATAAAGATTCCATATAAAACCAAAAAAGAATTTTCTTATCCTACAGCAAAGTCAAAAGCGCGCAATCAAATCTTAGTAATCACCTCACTCCCTCTAAATCTTGAATAATATGCTGTCACAGACATTTTTCGTATTCCTTATGATGGTTTTTGCAGGGGTTTCGATGTAAAGTCTCGAGCTGCTGAAAAAACTTTATTGTCGCTCTATGATATCTCGCCTCGGTTGTGAGTATTAATTTTAACTACCTATGTAGAAAAATATTGTCAATAAGACACCCTGTATAAAATTGATAATAAAAAGAAACTTTCGGCTTTGTCATCAAAAAGCTTTTTTCGGTTTAATGTTCCTAATTACCCATAACTAATCACATTTTTGTTTGTCGATATATTGGTAAATCATTAAAGTTGATTTTTCCTTACCCTATTTAACTTTATACAGTAGCAAATGAAATCGTTCTCTAATCTTGATGTCATCGCCGAATCAAAAAATTATATTAAAATTACGTGTAATTTTACTAAAGCAATACATTACGAGCACGTAATATTCCATTATGTTCATAATACGTCACATAATTTTTTTCATGATCTTAATAGCCCTATAAATTGCGTTGAAGTAACACAATTATTTGTGTAACGAACTTTTTTTATTAATTTTTAGTGTAAAACTTTCAAGATTAAGCTCCTTGAAAGATCTGATCAATTTGCAGACGGATAAGGTAATCTCTTGTTGGTGTTTCAGGAAATAATAGATTTGGTGTTGATCCTTTTATCTTAGAAGTTCTCCAGTATAGGAAAACTCATTGTGGTTTGATTTGTATCAATAATTCAACAAGTAGTAGGTATTTTTAAAGCAGCGGTAGTATATCAATTTTTAGATAAAATTAAATTAAATATAAAATATTAAAGTGTTACCCAACTAATATATTTCAATTTCCAAGACTTTCTGTAAGTAAACCAACGATGAAACCCCAAGAGGATACATTAAACTAACGCTGTGCTTAGGGATAATGGATATTAATTTAGGACTCTTCTTCCTCTCGACTCTATCTAAAATTAAGAAAAACGTTAGACAAATTATATAAAGTGACATTAGAGGGCTTTATTATTTTGAACTTGATTTAAAAATAATTGATAATTGGATTATGATAATGCACAACCTACATGCTGTATGCCTGGAATAATAATTAAATTATAGATTTAGTAAAGCTTTAATTAAAATGCCTTTATAAACGCCAACGAGAGTGGACAATTGTTTTATGCCATCAAAATTGCACTGTTAACTTTATATTCATTATAATGAATTAATGGAATTACATACCGAATCTGCAAAATAATTAAGCACAAAGCGTTTATAGAAATTTTACAAAAACTAGTTTGAATTTATTCGCAATCTATTTAATTATGATAGCTATAAATCAAATGTGTTTTGCCGAGTCATTGCCGGTTTTTAGTTATTGTTACGCATAGATCATTAGTAACGCTGAAACATGTCAAATTTTTTTCTAATTTTCTATTAGATTCATAACAAATGCTTAATTTAATTATTATTTAATGCTTCATTATCGATAGTTTGTTTATTTTGTGCTAATGCAACTAACGGTTAGTTTGAAAATTATAATAATTACTAATCCGACAAATTAAGGGTAACGCCATCTATTGGTTGTCATAAAGTCAAAGACCAGATAATTATAATATTCAACAAAACAGGGATGAATTAATTTTGTTATGAAATGATGACAAAAGTGAAAATTCAGTTTAGATATTTTGAAATATTCGATTGTTTTGGTGCTTAATTTCCATTAGTTTTCATAAAAAATTAATTATTCTTCATGGGGGTAGGTACGTGAAAATCAACTAAACCATGATCCGGACAAAAGTTAAACCCATCAAAATGATTTCCAAACTTTTTTTTCTAAAATCTATCGTTTTTCATACTCAAATTATGAAAACAATAATGTGAGTTCCAACGAAATCGTTTGAATCGTGATTTGTAGCCAATTTAAGCTCAGAAATATTAACTTTTCCAGTTAATTGTTCTACTAGTAGTAGTAGTCAAACAACCAAACATCTTGTGTATGTACGTTATGTACCGACATATTAATCACTTAAGGCTGGTAACATTCAACAACTTCGATTGGCTATGCAGGAGTTTGCATTTCGTGATGGACTAATTAGAATAACAACATCAAGTTTACGGTGTGCATAAACCGAAGGTATTAGTGTACCTCGGTTTATCTAGAAATAGTATTAAAAAATAAAAAAAATAAGAACTAACCTATATCGATCTGATTTCGTATCTAGCAGCCTCACAATACTTCGAGCCACAATGGGTGCCACTAATCGGTTTCACGTTAAAATATCATTAACCTTCTTTAGTTTAAATGATAACAAGTGTTTCGAAATTTTTTTACTTATTGAAAATATCAACAGCAAATAATACTTTTGTACTAATTAAGGGCATACAAATTGTACCGTAGCGTAGTTATTAAATAAACATTATTATAATTTTTGTTGAAAATATATTTTATAATATTATTGAGCGAAATATACCTGTTTTTGAAATAAGCTATCGATATTAATTATGTTCAACTAGATGGTAGTAATATGTGCGTGTAGGTGTGTTACTACATAAACGATAATTAGCATATTAATTAACAAGATCTTTGCCTTAATGGTTTATTATTTACAAGCACTCGTGTAAGTGATTATTAACAACATACAACACAACAAACGAGTTGTAGTGCGTAAAATGACATCGAATTACCGTAAATTTTTTATTCGCAAGGATTAACAATAGTTATTTATGCACTAACGTACATAAGTGCCAATTTTTTGCAGTCAAGAATCGAAAAAAAGCGCATACTTTATTTTTACTATTATAATAGCGGGCAAAAAATCTAAATTTAAATATTAATATCATCATTTATAACAATAAATTGATATTTTTGCATATCAGCATGCAATACAATGCCGATATTAGGAAATTATTTTTATCATAGAAATTATTTATATTATTAACCTTTGAAATTAATATTTGATTCAAATTTTTTAAAATTAGAATTAATTAGAATTATTATTAAACGTCTGATGACAGCAGTAACCATTGCTGAAAGCTTACAAATAATGTTTCGTTTTATTGTTCATTTAACCTTCTAATTTAAAAAAATTAGAGAAAAAGTGCTATACCTGTAGATATAAATAAAATTAAAAATATTGAACTGCTTCTTCTATGTAAAAATTGCCATATGATTGAATCACCAGTCAAGAGTGTCCTTTCGGCAGGACCTTGTTTTGATGTTCCATTATTCTGTTATTTCAAAACTTATTGGAACATTACTTATGGTACTCCGCAGTTCACATCAAGTGAAAATGCTGGTTTTGATGGGCGCCAGATGAAATTAATATAACCAAAACAGAAAAAAGTAAAGTAATAACAAAAATGCCAACTTTTAATTAAAAAATTAGTTTAATTATTTTCGGTTTAGCTTTATTGGTTCTAATGAAAGGTAGTAGTTTTTAAAATTTTCAAATAAAAAGTAATAATTTTATTACGACACAAAAATAATTTGTTTTGTATATTTTAGCAACTTTATTGCGATAAGAGTTTCAACTGTGGAATTTTGTCTGGTTTTCTGCGTACACTTTCAATTTACATTGTCTTTATTTTATAGAACTCTGGCATTTAATTTCATTAGTCAGTCTATCTCCGCATCTCGTAGGATTTGAAGCTAAATTTATTAAGTTGACCTCCACCTTTTGACATGTAGGGTCGAATTGCTTTGGGGCAGGCTTTTGATACATTCTTGATTATTTAGATAACGCTAGCTTAGACGCTCATCATTTTTGACGTCTTTTTAAATGTATATTACAAAAAGCCTTTTACCTCTTCAACTTTGAAATTTACATTCGAAATTTGTTTTACTTTGTTTTAAAAATTCGTAGAACATTTGAAGTCCAAGAACTTGACCGCTATTTATTGGGATACTTGTAAGTATTCTAATTAAGCGTTGAAACGTTCCAATTGCTTTCCAGGGGGACCTTAGCTAGAAGATCCGTACTGAAACTTTTGAATTTTCCGATTGAGACTTTTAGTGTATCATGAAGGTTTCAGATCATGATTTCTTAACCCACGACCTTCCGCTAGTTCAGCCGGCCACCTCCTTTCCTATACAAGCATCGATCTACAGGATTACAGCGTAATAAAGCCATTACCCACTAATAGTTTTGACCTTTCCAAATTTACGTCGCACACAACCACATAATATAAATAATATTAGCGGAAATTTATGAATAAACCAATACGTATTAAGCTGAAATACAAATGAAATGCTGCGTTTTAATGGAATAGAGAGTAACAACATGAAAAGTGTAAGGAAATGCTAAATATTATTTAATATTTTAATTTTTGTTGTTTGATAACAATTAGTAACGCAGTTCCCGAAGGATAATACTCGTTGATTTTCCGGAAAGCATATTTTAAATTCATAAATTGATATAGCAACATTATCTAGTTTTTTTCATGATGCAACTAGGAAAAGTTATAATATTACGTGATGCTCCTGAAACTTGACTAATGATCTGTCAATACTTGTTTCACAAAAATTTTGTTTTTATTTATATTTATTATATTTTACAAAAAATCGGAAATAAGAAAAGCGGTTTTTAGGCTGTGGTTTTATAATTTAGCTTGTTTGAAAGAAAAGAAATATCTTACAATGAAAACAATCTTAATCGATCAGCATTATTAATCGAGTTCATTAAATTACTAATTAACTATCACGATCCTACGTAATTGTTTTAAGTTCAATATAAAATTAGTGCTGAACGAAACAATTTGCATTAATTGATATAATATTAATTGCTTAATTACCCACATACCATTATTTCCAATATCGTACGTGTGAAACGCCCATAATAGAATCTATTTATAACTTGATTGCTCTGAATTTCAATTTAATAATTAATTTTCCATTTTCTTAAAAATATGCTGAGTATGCTAACAATTTGTGGATAAAAACGGCGTGATATTAAATTTCCAAGCTTGGTTGATTTTAATAAAAGTACGACATAATTTTTATGTTTTTTTAAACCTCAGCTTTCTCAAACCTACAACAAACTTTTGTTTGGGTGCATGCGAGAAATTTTCCTATCGGTAAATCTCAAATTTGGTATAAAAGCATGGGGCTAAGGTTATCGATAAGTTCAATTCTAAGGTGCAGGTTAATTTGCTGACAGTGATTGACACCGATTTTGTGCTTTACCAAAGTGATCGATTCGACTTGCTCGCAAGCTATTTTAAATCTGGCGCTGCTTTGTTTATAATAAGAAAAAAAAACCAAATTAAGACGATTTTAGCTTTCAAGCAATCTTTTTTTTTCGAAAATGATTAAAATGTTAGATAAAATCGTGTTAACTTGTAAACCATTTGAAATTTCGACTCCTTAGAGAATCGGCACTATAGTGAACAACAAAGAAGAAACTGTGGTGCGTGTTCTGCCAACCCCAGCAACCGTATTGATTGTCCCCAACCAGGGCTGCAAGTTTCCCAGAGTTCGCTAACACCTCAACTACTCTTCTCTATATTGTGTTCCAGCTATTTCTTCGACTGTGAACGACGTCCAATATTGGTGTCACATGCGTATTTCATCAATTTTCAATACATCAGAACCTTTTTTTTTCATACGAAGGCGTATGTTATGATTTTTAAACACAATCGACGTGGATCATAAAAAGTGGACACATTTCTTCTGCTGCTTTTTTTATATTGAAAATCTACTTAATCACGTAGTTGGAGTTACTTTTGCAATATCAATAAGATAAAATCTTTTCCGTTGTGTCTGATAAATCTTTTTCTCTTAGGTGCTTGTGACGTGCAGGTGATTTAGTTTAGAGAACAAGAAGAGTTTCCTTTAACTAGAAAATTTAGGATTGAAGTTTTCTCACTTTTAATAATTTAAATGATTTAAATTATTACATAAATTTAAAATTCCATGTAGTATAAAGTATTTCAAGTGAGTTAAGTCTGGAAGACTGCAGGGTCTTTAGTTGAAAATTTATGATAAAAATAATATCTTTTTCTATACGCCTGCAGAATATTTTTTCTACATTATGAGTTCTCTCTCATGAGGAAAGCTAGTTATTTTCCAACTTTGGGAGAATTATTATATGAATACCTTTTTGGCGCATTATTGATCACGGACTGCTTAATACATATTTTTATGTTCTTTATGTTGTAAGCTTCTTTTTATTTTGATATATTTCGCCTTAATTTTGCGCCTAATTTTGTGTAATAATTTTGACAAACAGACTTCATCTTTATCTCTCGCTTTCCAATGCGTCCTTCTTTATTATTTTTATATCTAGTCGTTGATAAATGATTGTTCCACGAGAAAACATTCTAGATATCCGTTTTTCCTTTTTGTACTTCCTTCACACGTGAATGCTTTTCCGCTATTTGTTTGTATTTACGACATACTTCATTATCTCATATCTCTGTTTCGCTGCTGGACTTCAACCATTAATGTGAAATAGAGCGGTTAATAGATACAAAAAATAAACGATATTGTTTATGGTTTATTTGGTTCACGAGGATTATTGCAAAAAGTTTATTCCTTTGCTTGTTGTTTAAAGTTAAAATAAATGGAACTGTTTCAAAGTATCCAATAATAAAATATCGAGGCTTTCTATAAATTTTGTAATTTGTTTTGATCGATAAGTCAACTATGGGTTTAAGTTTAGTGTTGATTGACAAATAATATTCCAATCATGATCGGAATCCTTCACTTGACACTAAAGCTCCACCCGCTTTTCGAGAGGTATTATTAGTGGTTGCAAATGTCTTTGTAGTATGCTTATGAAGCTTACGGACAACTTCACAGGAAGGAACTTCAAACCGCATTAGAATTGCGTAAAGCAATTATGTAGGCGTATTTTCTAAACAAAATAGCCCCGCCGAAAAAAAAATTATAAGTTAATAAAAATAACGTTGACATTTACACAACCGTCAAATTGTTGAGAAAAGCCCAAATGTCTGACTAAAAATGTTTTCTGCGTTCCCAGTGCGAACTATTTTCTGGCTGCGACAAATTGTTACTGTGAAAAAACGTCACGTTTGCCACCGCACAAATAAAGAAAATAGTCTCTTATCTGAATCCGAAAGATGTTGGATGTATCATTTCACGGATGCTGCGCAATTTTCATTCGATCAAAACGAGTCGAGGCTTCCCACGTCGCGATTTTTCTTCACAGCCATCTTCATAGCCCTTCTCATCTCAAGTTTGTCATCTCTTAGACATCATTCATCTTTTGCGACATATTTGTCTAAAACCGTTTTTCTACCAGTCATTCTTTCTTAACATCACCCAATTTTTCACAATTAGCTTTTAAAAAAAGTCGTAGGAACATAATAAATTAGTTTCTTTCCGATTGCAGTTTATTTTACAAGTTTTACATTATTATAATGTGGAGGTGCATTAAAGTTATAAACTTACTAAGAAAGACCATATTAATCGGTTACAGTTTTTTAGTTCTTTATTTTATCACGTGTTAGTGTAGTTCCCCACAGTGTCATATATTACCACTTTCAAGACACGTGAAAAGATTACTTTGTGGTCCCAGGCGTCGTACTTTACCGCCTGAAAACGATCTCTAACTTTTCTTACGAATGCCCGAATCCAATAATATTAAAAGACGTTTCCAAGCCAAACTCACTCTAGAAGTCATATTTTATCTAAATTATATTATAAAAATTGAATAATCGCTTTCGTTATTATAAATTTTCAAGAAAATGGCTAAAATTAAATCATCGTTGATGTCCGTTACTGAGATTTAAAAAATCCAACCAAATAAATTTTAAATGTGAAGTTAGATTTATCTATACAAAAATAGCCGATAGGATGGTCACTAAAATTAAGCCGTTGACATTCTATCGGTGAACTCAAGTTCGAACCTCACTGTAGTTGTGAGTTAAGTAAGTTTTAAGTAAGTTAGATTTTTTTTCAAGTTTAGTTAAGAATTAGTACTAAAAAGGGATTATTATATTTTTTAATAAAAAATCTCAATTAATTTTTTTACTTATGTATTTTGTTCTGAAGTCTTTTTTGTTTTAGGTAACTTTTCTCGTTCAACAACAGTTTAAATTGATATCAAAATTATTTTGGAAAACTAATTCTTACCAGAAAAAATTCAGAAAATTACGGTTATTGGATCTTCGTAAGTATACACACAATTTTCTAATTACAGAAAATTGAATCGATTTACTGTAAAACTGTTTTCTTTAGAACTGAAAAAAACTTGGTATCACTTGAATAATTATGTACTTAACAAGGAATAGGAAAATAGAATTAGATAACATACACTTAAGGCTTTAGTGCAACCCACCTTAAGTCACCACAGCAATTTAACTCTCTCTTGATTAATATTTTTAAAATCCAATTTTAAGATTTAAGTTTTATAGGAAAAGGTTAAAGTTTAGGAGAAGATTTCGTTCAACTAAAGCTCTATACTCTCAGATATTTTTTGGAAATTTTAGTCTAATGTGATTAGGAACTGCTTCTTTATGCTTTTTTGTTACCATTGCCTCATTTTAGTATGCTTAATGCTCTTTTGTGTTTTTTATTATTTAGTGCACAAATAAACTATGATTCCAATTATTCTATTACTGATAATATCACATCAAACATTAACACCCCATGGCCGCTAATGATCTACTTTCCATAACCATTTTAGATTTTCTGTTGTTCAGCAAAGCATTGTTACCTTGTTAATAATAATTTGTGACAATTAACTGAACTGAAAATAATAAATTAGTAAATTACAGTTAGAATTTTGTTTTTTAAATGTCCGACATATAAACTTAATATGCAAAGAAATACATACATTTTTAAAGAAAAAAGAGCATAAGTCCATGGACCTAGGTTCGTATATAGCTTACCTGGAACAGTCTTGGATTTCGTAAGGTGTTTTATTTTTTCTACTACTTGTTGTAGATTGTCGTCAACATTACAATCATCCTCCGTTCTTGACTATTTGTACTTTCTTTTGTAATATTCACGTTTTATATCCTGGACATTTTTTACTCCTCGGCCTTCATTAGGACTTCTCAAGGGAGGAATCGACGAAAATATGGGAAAAAACCGAGAAAAAACACATGGAAACAAGACCGAAACGTCACCAACTTACCTGCATACTTACAAGTTAACACTTTTTAATTAGTAAATAATTCTTTCTTTCTTGGAACTCCAGATTCCTCTTCGAAAGCCGTACCTGCACGTCTAAATCTTCCTCTTGCTGTTCCTTTCACAGGCATCCATTCGGTAATAATTTGTATTCTTTGCTGTAGCACTTTGTAATCCAGTCATCTCATCTTTTGTGGCTTCATCAGCATAACCACATCTTCCGCTTGTAATTCTAGCGACTATCAAACGTTTAGCATGGCAATGAAATTGCGTAGTCTTATGTTAAATGAAATTTTAATTAATTACCACTTGATGCAATAGTTTTAAATATTATCAATTCTTATCTTGTCAATTTATAACTGAAAAGTTGCTTCTATTATAAATACATAGTAAGGATTGTCTGGATTTTCAAGATACGGAAAGAGAATAACAACGTAATATACTAAGATCTTAAATTAACACATACAAATACGTAATTAAAAGTTTGCAGCATGTAAACTCTGCTCTAATTCTAAAGTACTACACTAATTGCAACCTTCCAAACTACTACATGCACATAGGGATTTTTATTTCTTGTTTAGCTTGTTTAAAATTGTCGAGTTTGAAGGTTATTTATTTTATATTTGATAGATTGTTATGACCTGCGGTTTTTTCTGTGGGTTATCATCAGCAATGTAATGTAAATGACACGCTAAAGCTATGAATTTAAATTTCCAAGTTCGAATCTCCGCTTTGTCGCAGTTTGGCTACATTCTACAATCTGAAATTTTCGGGTTTACCAGCCAGATCGACCAGAATTATCCATTCGTGCTCGCAAAACCACAGTTGAAAATATGTATCTATTCTTTCAATTTCTGGAAAAATATACATGTTTAAGAATTTCCACTCGAATGACCTTTAATTTAAAAGGTCACAAGTCGGTGGTTTAACTTTCGATACGAGATGGTTTAAATAAACTTTTCATATTATTTTAAAGTTTTGTACTACAGTTTTTACAATCGCCAATCACCGACGATGATTTAAACTCCGACACTTATGCGTTTTGAGATTATGATTATCTCCGAATGATTTGGAGTTGACACCGGGGTTATGGAAACGGTCGATGGAAGCTGTTACAAAAATTATAGACTAATTTATGCAATAGAAAATATAATGCTCCATTTGAATGCGGCTTTACATTGTCCAGAGTTGAACCGCATACTTAGCATTAACGACCATTGTAATTATCCTTAATAGTTATGCCACATGATCTGGATGACGGCCTTGTGGTAGCGAAAACGTTTACAAGTTTTGTATTGCAGTTTAATATTTTATTCCACAACATAGTATAAACAAAATTTTGGTTAATGTTTAGTGCTCAGGATGGAAAACACAATTCTCCGGCCTACTAATACCTGGCAGAAAAATTAATATAAACTAGCCAGAGTTTATAAATAAAGTAATAAATTGGTAAACGTTACCGTTGAACCCAGTACAATCACATAATTTGTTTTAAATTATTCAAAGGTCTGGCTTTTTTAATAATTTATTATCGATAATGCAGAATAATTAGCCTATTAAACAGTCGTAACTAAGTTACATAACAACCGCTTGGTCAGGAAAATTGCTGACCGAGCAATTTCCCGAGTATTTTAATTACAAACAAATTGAGTTAATCGACAAAAAATTTAATGAGTTCAAATTAATTAAGCCTGATCGGCATATCCCAACAAAATTTTCTCAACTTCCACGTAATAATCCAATTTGTCCAACTTTAAAATGAAGGTACTTAGAGAACTTTGAGAACTAAATTAATATTTTAATTTGTACATATGTATTTGGTTGTAATTTGTGTAACCCAATTAGGTACAAATAAACAATGGAATTTTCAGTTAAACTAATTAGTGAGTTAAACTAATTAATAAGAACTAGCACACGGAAAGGTCAGGTAGCAGTTTGTAATTAGTGCAGGTACATCAAACCAAACATTAGCCTCAAACCTTACAACCTTTGATTTCATGAATAGGCGGGAGACAATAATGCTTTTGCTAAACAGTTCAAACTTGATTTCCAAATATAAATTCAATTATTCACAAGTTGGACGAACCGAATTGAAATTTGTATTTGATTTTCAAGCGATAGATACAAATGGCATGTAACAAAATTTTTTATTCACATCATTAGCATTGTAAACTGACAATAATCGATTGTAACCAATTGTTGTATGCACATCATTAAGAGACATGAATTTTAACGACTTGTTTAGTTCATTTAGTTCGTGATTAAGTTTCAGCTTTCTGTAGCAGTCACGAAAGATTGCATGTAAAAATTTCAAAGTGTAGGCGACTGGAACTTGGCTGCTACCTGCAAAAATTCCCATCCATGTTTTGATTATTATTAAGCACAAACAGAAAGATACATTAATTATCGATTTTCTCAAATTAAAATTCAGTTTTCCGAAACTTTAACCCGAAAGAGGGTTTATATCCTTATCGCAACTCGATAAATTTAAATAAATGTTTCCTTTTAATTTTCAAGTCTTTGCTTTTATTAATTAATTGCTCACGCTCGACTTATTTTTGCGTTTTGTATAGCGTGAAGGAAAATGGCACATGCAAACTCAAAAATACGTTTTTTCCTCATTATTCCTGTTCAAGTTTCGTGTCCGAATGTTGTCATAAAACACCGGTGAGCCTAACAACTCCCGCAAATATATATCATTTCAGATGCGCGTGTATATTACAGACGAAGTGGAAGCCTTTTGCATTGAACGTAGAATTTTCACAAGTTTTAATATACCTTGCGTCGGGATGGAAATAAGCTTCGTTGAAGGTAGAAACAACAGATGCGTCGTTTCCAGGACAAGATTCTCCCATGATCATAAAAATTTTCGCTGCAGCGAATATTAATTTTTTAGTAAAATTGAAGAGGTTTGCGTGTGCCAACCTGACGAGACAAAACGAGCATCTTTGTATTTTTAAAATGGAATTTTTTATATACCTACTCTGCGAAAAAACTTTATATATAGATTAGTCTGCTTATTTTACATATTTCAATTCACGTCGAATATCGATAAAGAACTGATGAAATATAAAATAAAATTAGTAGACGTTTCATGTTTTTTATATTATACTTTCGTGCGAAATGAAATAATCGGGCTAATATTACATAATTACCAAAAATTATTTCCATCGTGTGGATTTACCTTCAATGTATTTGAGGAGACAGTTTTCCGGATAATTTAAAATATTTATTATAGCATCAATATACCCTAGAAATAATTGCAGAGATTCAATCTACATAATAATAATTATATACCCACGTCATCTTTTCCAGCTTCACCAAACCAGTGACGTGCTTGTCATAAAGAGTAGCTAACTAAACAAGTTTTTAATCAAATTTTTTTACAGTTTGTACATATAAATCGATTTGCGACGTCAAAAAATTATCAATTGCTTTTTTTGCACTAATCCTGAGTTTTGGATAAAGTGTTGTCGCTTGATTTAAAACAAATTTTCGAAATGAACTCAATTCAATTCTGACTTCAAACTGAAAAATCTTCTAGCGATTTAATTAGAATATTTTTGAGGTTATTTTATTAAGAGGTTTAAAATTAGAGATACATATTGCTTTGCCATGGTTTCAGCTTGTAAAATTAGGATTTTTGTTGAATTTTCAATATGCAGAAAAGCATTTGTGACCACAGAGCGTAAGGTGAATTTTCAAATGTCATCTCTCATTTGCAGATTTGTTAATGGTGTTATTTTGCAGATTTTCTATAGAGATTGATGTTTGTACTGTTTTTCGTTTACGAAGTGGTTGATATTGGTCTAAAGAACGGCACTGCATTTATGGCTGTGCCATAGCCTAATTCAGCAGCTGATTTTCTATTTTCAACTTTCTGTAGTGGAAGAGAAGCAATTTTTTTCTCATTTTCAATCAGAATCTCTTCCAATTCACTGGATAAAGGCGTTATTTGCGTTTAAGGTGACCGGGATGCAAAATTTTCTTTTTCGCCATGTGCTACTGTTTGTCGTTTTGACCAATTTCACTATTTTTGGACCGTTCTCCTTTGGAGCCATTAATGTTTAACTAAAAATAAACAACAAAAAGTCATACTAAAATTATGTTTATTTATCAATCGACAGCTACATTTCGTTTTCTGCTCATTTATCTCTGCTAGCTGGTTTTGAAATGATTTTATTTCTTTTTTCTTTGACTATAAAAGTTTCTCGTTCCTCCTGCCCCTTTTCACTCACTTCACCGACGAGGAAAACTAGCTCATCATGATCTTGGGCAGTCGTCCAGGCAGTCAGTCTGATTTTATCGTACATAATTATTTCATGTCAAAATTGTAAAATAAAAATTATTTATATTCCTTTTAATTACTACATTTTGGCAATGTAGTTAATAACAGATCCATCCGACTTTTCTATAAAATTCTAGCCATTCGTCCATTCGTTGGCCACGTCGTGAAAATGGGTCACTATTTCAAGTGAACTTTTATGGTGCAGCAGGGGAATAGATGATAATAAAATGTAATTTATTTATAACTACACTAAACTTGATATGAAAATCGATGTAACAAGTAAGGGCGTACATCGACTGGTTGTCCTTATTTATAGGCGTTATTACAGTTCTAAAATCCACTCTCTTTGTAACTGGATTACATGTGCTCTCAGAAGACCAACTTTAGCTTAAGATCTGGTTTCCAATTACCGTTCCGTAAATAATAAATTTTAATTTTCCCAAGTTATAAAGCTTATTGAATATAATATGACGAGATCGCATTGCATTCTTAAACTTGATCGATTGTGGAAAAATTGCAAATTTTTATATTTTTTAATAACGGAAGTGGATATTACACAATTAGATTAAATAAGTGATAACGAAATTGGAATTAAAGGACAATTCGTTTAATCTCGGTAGGCACACATTCACAGATTTCGATTATGGTTAAAAGCGTATTTTATACCCCAAACGTAAGGTAAGAGCTTAAAGTAATCAGCTTTTGGTGACTTATAGGTCGGTTTAAACATATAAAATATTAAAATGTCCGTATATAAGGATTTTCTTCTTAAGAATTTAATAACGTGTCGAGAGTTTTATGAGTTTTAATAACATAATTTATTCATGTCCGCCTGTCAAGATTTTAATGATGGCATATTTTATTCTTACGTGAGGTCATTCGTATATTTTTAAGTAGATGGTATCACCTGCGAACTGCAAAAACCTAAATTTTTACTGGCTTAAAGGATATGGAAGAGGAATTGCTTAGGTGAACCTTTTATGTAGATCATTTAATTGGAGAACCCGATGTTATTATCACTGGCACAGCTTTACAGTAGTGAAGACGGTCACGATGAAGGTGACTCCATTTTATAATAATTATCCAAGCAAAAGCTTAAAAAGTTAATTATTCCTAATCACTATGTACCTACCCAATGAAGTGTATCAGCACTGGGAGTAAAATTTTATGGTTCGTTCTGATCCTTTTGTATTATTCAACCCTTTTATCATTATCAGCGTTACGTCTTTTGGGGAAACTTACGAAAGACATCCGAAATTAGTTAGGTTTGCTCTGCTCTTAATGTTTATGTCAGGAAATAAGGGGAAAAGCAAGTACTGATCGGTTCGGAAAATCTAGGCCCACAAAAAGGCGTCACTACTCCTTAATGTCAAGCTCGACGTTGGACATATTGACTTTCTGAAACCGATCTCAAAAAGAACTAATTTCTGATGGCGTGGATGACAATGGCCAAGGGCAGTCTTACAACAGCACTTTAATCGGAAAACTTTTAAACGGTTTTCTGTACCAACTATTACCTAGTACTTTAAACAGATGGGTAAAATAACTTGCAAGAATTATTGAAGATTTAGTGTTAATATATTCCATTTAAAAACGACTTCTTTTGGAAGGTTTGCAAAATGTAAAATTAATATGAAACGAATATAATCAATAGTAATGTATTAAGTGCATAGCAAGTTGCCGATAATTCTGGCTAAAATGCACGACAGTTATTACGACGAAAATTTGCACGACGCGAAGCGGAGGGCAAATTTTCTCAAGAAATAAGCTGGAGTGCATATTTAGCAGAATTATCGATGGCAACTTGCTATGCACGTAATACATTTTGTCAGACTATTGCATAAGTAATAAGAAAAATTCAAAATTTGCAAAAAGCTGCGATTTTGATAATACGAAATCGATAAGTGCACTTGCAAGCTTATCGCTTAATTGCCATGGAATTGGTTCTAATTTTGACATTTGAGTTATTCCGAATTTTTCTATTGGTTTATAGGTAACTATGTACATACGCGTGCAATAGTCATTATAATTTGTATATTAATCCCTGAAACAGCGTCGTAGTTGGTTTATCCAGAGTAGCTATCAAGTAATTCGCGTTTTACATTTTATGTAGGAATAATTTATTTCCAGGATTCTACAGAAATTTAAATAATCACAAACATTCCTGAATCTCATAGCATCCTTTATGCAAACACAAAAAAATAAATGTTTGACAGGAAGTTCTCTTCCTGGAACCAAATAGGACTTCTTAATGTCATGTCAACTCGTAATACAATAGTTAAAACACATATTCTCATAAAAGGGGAGGTGTTTGAAGAACTACCATTAATCCAAAATTTTTAATTAATTTCACTTCTATCTCAGATATTGTTCAAATTCAGTAACACTAATTTCTCAGTTTAGCAGTTTGAAATCTTGGATGAAACTCGAAAACGGGGGTGCACAAACCAACTTATTTATTGTATCTTTAAAAACTACAAATCCATATGCTTACCCAAAGAGATGTGATAATAAAAAAATGCGTAGTCAAACTACATCAATCAATAACTTGAAACAAGAATAACTTGATCCAGAAATAATGATGGTATTCTCGAACTGATTTTAAAATACGTGAAAATTTAATTCTTGCAATTTAAAAAATATAATCAACCTTGATTAGCGGTAAATTTTCAGCAACCATTGCATGGTATCAATCGGAAGACATTGTCATGGAATCTTAAAATTCAAAAATATCATTTTGGCTATTGTCTGACCAATTAATTACGTTTTATTTATATGCTGTTAAAACGTTTTTTGTGAAGCTGAAATTTTAAAATAATTTAAGCCTAATCTATACTTTTGCGTCGATAGCTTGAATTTTATCATGAAAGGATGTTTATTTTCATATGCTATAGTTGTATGAAAGTACAGCAAAGTGTCTGTCAAGCAGTAGCAACCCACATCTCCCAAAGTGCAATGAATTAAACATAACCAACGGCGGTTTATTACTTATGCATCTGCTTTTTGGGAATATGAAGCCTGAACCCTTTAATTTGCATTTCAAGAATTGGAAGGCAATAATATAAAATGATCTACAAAATCCAAAACCATGATCATTTATGTATAACAGAACTACTAATTCGAGCGAAAATTGAAAATACATTTTAATTAATGTAAATCAATTATGTTATACCGGCACATTTACATGATTTCCGATGCTCTACAATTTTAATAAAAGGAAAACACCGAAAGAAAACGTGAAATGCCCCCCAGCTATTTACCTAATAAAGGCACACCCAATTAAAATATTGATACAACACACACTTTCAGAAAATTTTGTTTGCTTTAAAATTTCCAATTTAGGAAATTTCTCGTTTCGATTCATCCAGCGAAGGTCTCAATTATTTACGATCATTTTAAAATAATGAACACTTAAATTTTAAATATAATTTAATGTGATCGTAAACGTTTCTTTGTTGCAGGTAAAGGAATTCGTTTCGTTATGATAGCATAGTAAATGTTTTTGGTTTGGATTTTGAGTTTGCTACCGAGATGCCGAATATTAATCACAAGATCGTTTGATCGCTTAAACATCTTACAGTTCAGTAGACACAGAAACAACTTCCCAACTATGTATGTATATCAAAATTCAATTTGAATTGAACCTGATAATATTATATTATAAAGCACATATGACTTTAACGTATCAAAGGAATCCAAAAAGTAGCTTTACCCACCTAACCAGAGTGAACTTGTATTTGCTCTGCCGACTTGTGGTTTTGATGACAATTCGTCTTGGAATTATAACAAGCTACATGAATGGACGATAAAAATATTCTCGATGCACTTTTTGGAATTCCCCGTAATAACTTCGTCTAATTAGGCTTTTCGGAGCTGCACATCGTCCTTATTTATGGCTATAGTTTTACATAACCCGTCGTTCCACTAAACAATAGGGCCTAACAAGCCGCTCTCCCGTGAACACAACAATGCAACTCTTTTTTTGCTCATCAAGTCTTAAAATAAAACTATTTGCTTCATTTGTAACGATTCGTTGGAACAAAAAAGTTTGTTTAGTCTCATTAGAAATAAGGAGGTTTATTTAAAAACGAGCTCTTTTGATAAATTCGTTTGTTCAAATTATTTTTTGTAATTAGAAGCTCTGGAAATATGTACTTGTAAATAATATAATTATTGTTGACGAGCTTTATATAATTAAACAAAATTAAGGGGATGAAATTTCAAAAGCTTTTCTAAATTAGTTGATTATTTTGCTGTCAAATTTATTCGGAGCTTTGGTAAAAAGTTTATTAACGAATGTAATGTTAGATTAGAAATTTAAGAACTAATCCGAACACTTTTTTGAATGCGGATAAAAAATTTACAAGTTAGAAAAACTAACACAATTCAATGAAAGTGTTAAAGTTGGGTACTATAATGCTTTTCTGTGTAAATCTCTTTTGTCACGCTCTTATGGGTAAACTTGACGAAAATCATCCATATTTTCATTGTGTAGGTTTGACACTGATCAATTTGCAATATAATGAAGAAATTATGTGTTACATCTTATTTTACTGTCCAAACAAAATTTGAAAAATTAAACAATTTTATTTTTACTCTAAAATGAATATTTTTTAGAATATTTACTTTACATAATATGGGTGATGTTCCATTGCTTTACAAGAGGAGAAGGTCTGAAATAAAGTTCTTGTTTTGCCCGGAGTCGAACCGGGTTCTCGGAATTACCAGTTACGCACTTCACCACCGACGATGTAATAAACAGGTTTCAGTCGTATATACTTTTGTCTCGACACAAAGTTTTGATTTTATAAAACAAAAAAACTTGTCGAATGCTCCAATTGCAGAGGAATTTCCTTGGTTACTATCGCTTAGAAGATATTGCCCAACAATTTGCCGAGTAGATTCAAATATGTGGTAGTAAACACTACCATGCCAGGGTTAGACTAAACTGATCCATCGCGGTGCCATTGTGTGTTCCTAGACAGCTATCTTATCTAATGAGAACATAAAATACATGAATAATGAATATTATAGAGTGAGACCAAAATTTCAAGAAGCAGGCCGCAGGTTACCAGCCAAGATTGTACCAGCAACGTAAGAAGTCCTATAGTTTTCTGTAGAACCAAACCACAGTGACAATGGAACATATCTCTGGGAGGTCTCTTTTAAACTCCAACTACTAAATCTGAATCCTGAATTTTCTTCTTATCAGAAAAAAATTCAGACTGTTTCAGGAAGTTTTATTTGATTTTTTCGTTATTTCTTTGGACGACTGTAGGAACAGGACTGTTTGATTCGAATCTGAAGGGAACTAAACAGCTTTTAATATGCTTTTCCTCATTATAAAATTTATTATTAAAACGCTTGAGATTACTCATTCTTTCAAAACTACGAGTTCATGTTTTCTTTCATGTTCTGATAACAATGATCATGAAATTATGAAACGTTTAATTACAACGTGTTTATCGCAAGTTTACAAATTATCCTTCAAATATTAAGTGCATAATCAAAATACAACGCGATAAAAAATGTACTCTTGCGCAAAGAGATAATATAATTATCTCGTAAAGAGATAAGAAAATTTTGTAATTTGTAATTAAATCTTGTAATACTAGGCAGATTGCACCTCGGTGGTTTGCCTTTGTCTTCCGAAGGAAGGTAGTCAGGAATAAAGTTTTCCCTCGCCGGTTTTTTAACTGCTAAATCTACGACAGTCTTTTTACGGGAAACTCTTACGGATAGCACTGATTTCTAATTTCAAGTTAAAATATAAATTGTATTCCCATTTGTAAATTTTAAGTTAGACAACCAGGCCTACCCAAAAGAAATTTTTTTTTGATAGAGCTGACTTGGGGAATTACGAAGATAAGGATATCGGGGAATACGCTTCACACAAAATTTTGTTAGTGTAAATTAAAATAAAGTTGTAAGTTTTTAATTATATGGTTATCTTGATATTTGATATTAAGCCTACAATTCAATTTTGAAGTTCATGAAATTGCAACAAGAAACATGGAAAAGAATTATTGCGCAATATATTGTAATAATTAAATTCATTGGTTACCGTCCGTGCGTTTAGTCTTGGTTTTAAACTAATGGCTCGACGAACTATCATTCTACCCTCGCAAATAATCATAATTTTGAGTTTGGCTGCACTCGGGGATGTTTTTAATGAGTTTAACCTCTCCAAAGACCCCACGGCTCAAAGATGTATTATTTTCTAGATTAATTATCGCTCCGAAATACTTTGAATAATTTTTACCGATTTTTACCCTCAAGTTGGATAATTTTGAGTTTTGTTGCATTCAGGGACGTTATTTAAATTGTCATAACTATATTATAAATTTATAAAATACTCTAAACTTTAATATTAAATGGGCGGAGCTACTTTTCTTATGCCTACATTACATTATTGTCTTTCATAATTGCTTATCATCTAAAAACCTTTATTTGATATTGAACAGTTATTGAAACAGTACAAGTAACATTGAAACAGTCAAAGTAGCCTTCTTCGGCCCAACATCTTTATTTGTCATTGAAAAGTTGATGGACAGTTCTTACAAGCGCAAACACTAACATTAGATTAAAGAAAAACTTAAGAACATTGCAATGGGGCTGGGTCTAATTAGCCCCTTATTGATGCTCAGCACTTTCAAAGGAAAATAATTAAATTATATTCTAAAATAAATGAAAATATTCAGTTTCAGGAAGAAACAGTATCTCCGTTCGAATTCCGAGGCGGCTTGTACCGGGGTAAAAACTGCCCGCTAGTGCAATCAAAGGGTAGTTTTTTTCGGTACAAGGGAGAATAGAACGCAGGTGCTGTTTTATAGCCCGCCAAATCATCAAAGAACCAATGAATAATACGGAATCCGGGATTCTGCTCTCGTCTTTACCTACAATTTCCATCAAAATTCGGGAAGTAAACCTACGTATGTTGCCCGGAGCAATGTCTTGCTAAATAAAAATTTAAAGTAAAAAAATATGTAGTTCCTCTTCGACACTGTTTATCCCACGCATTCTTCTTCTTCTTCTTTTTAGTTAGGTTTTTACGCCCATTTTTGGGCATTACACTCTTTCTCCAAAATGGGGGTTTAAGCATTAAAACCCCACGGCTGCTTAGTCCGATTTGGGCAATGTACCTGTAATCCTTTTTATTGTTGAAGGTGGTAGTCATCAACTTGGGGGGACCGTCGGCTTTACGTGCCATCCGAAGCACGGGAGACGGTCGTAGATAGAAAGAGAGCCAGAAAAAAAATTTCTTTTTAGACTCCTTCCAAGATCGAACCGGATGTCTTTGCATCAGTAGTTGATTGCTCTAACTACTAGGCCAAGACCGTCACCCCTAAAAGGGGATAAATCTGGCGTCGGCAGAACTTTGAAGCGTTCAAATTAAATATATTCGACGCGCCTCTGCGTATTTAAGCTTCTTGGGTAGGACCGACCCGGCAAATCTCGAACGTCTCGGATCGGAGGACGCGCGGACCGTAGTTACGGCATGGTAACCTAAGACAATGATCCCACGCCACGCGCGGAAACCGAATGTCGGATTTGTAAGTTTTTCTGTCTAATCCGCATGCATCTCGGATCGGAGGACGCACGGATTCTGCATGCTTGCGGATTTGACCTGGCTATTACAGAGCCAGGGTCCAGCCCGTCCTTCCCGCGCGATTGGAAAGGCTCTCTTGTTGGGCTGTAACCAGACATTTCTTGAGAATGTTCCCCCCGTGAACTGCCCTACGCAAAATTGACCGACGAGCAGTTTACCATACAACAGCACCTTCGTTCGATCGTTGAACTTTGTGCCAGAAATACTTGGACTGCGTCTGCGGGCAGTTTTAACCCCGGTACAAGCCTCTCTCGAAACGCGAACGGAGATACTATTTCTACCCTAAACTGCCCTACGACATATTGCCCGGCGGGCAGTTTCCAAGTAACAGCCCTTTGGTCAGAAACTTTTGTCATTGAAAATTTGATGGACAGCGCTTTCACAATAAAGTACTTATAATTGAAAATCATTATTAAATTAATTTAGTGATTAATATTTTCAATAGTGAAATATTTTTTAATTGTTTTAGAAACTTTTTAAAACCACCCTTAAAAATAACTTGAAAAGTAACTGTAGTTAAAAAAATATGCCCAACAATACAAAGGGATGGGTCAGATTAGCCCCTCAGGTAGTTCTCGTTGACCAATTACCTCTTTTTGATGTTCAGCATTTAACGAACAGCACTTTCCGAATAAATTACTTATATTACAAAAAAATTACAAAAGGGTAGGGTCAGCTTAGACCCTTAGCTTAATCTTCAACAGTTAACGTTTAGATATGCAAAATTATATCTATAACAAGCAATCATGTAGTGTCTGTTTTTTAAAACAAATTTTAGCCTTATATTGAGGAATTTTCTATATTTCAGTTTTCACAAATCTTCTAAATTGCTGCAAAGCTAGCTTTGATATTTGTGTGTTAGTTCTATGCATTTGGGAGCAGAGTAAATATTTATGAGGTAACTTTTTTATTTAAAATGTACATTTTAATAACAGCTATCTCTCGCCCTTTCTTTTGACTTCTTACTTGCTCTCCGCACCCTAAAACTTAGTCAGAAGACGGAGGAACATAACATAAAATTGACTTACTAGATACCGTAAATAATATTCAAATTTTATTTGAACCAGCCTGGTATGCTGCTAGTTTTCCTAATCGATTACTAAAACGCATGGGATTACTCATTATTTCACAACATTGTGTCGTGCCTTGTTTTATGTTCTGACAACCATATCACAAATAATATGAATGAATAGTTTAATTATTATGTGTTTACTTCAATTTTACAAAGTATTTTGGATATTTAAGATAGTAAATGCAGATAACAGTTAAATGCAGGAATATAAAAGTTGCTTTGGATTACGAAAACACGTCCATTATCAAATGTGTCCGACACTTCCAATGTTGGTTTCGAAATTGTAATCACCTGATTGTAATCAAGATTTTTATGATAGCTAGTAATAATTAAGGTAGTTTGTACCTTTACACTTTGTAATCGATATAATTTACAATATAATCACAAAGTTCATCGACGATATCTTCCAGGCATAATAATTAAACTTAATAGGACCAAATTATCCGCACAGACCTTCTTCAACAAAATATTAAACACAAAGGTTGTTGCTAAAAATAGAAAAATTGCAATCAAACAATTGAGTCATGTTTGTTTACACGATAATTTTTATTTTTATTATTGCAAACACCGCAATCTAATTTTAAATTTAAAATACAAAATCAATTTCACACCAACTTATAATATCTTTAAATAACAAAAAAATAATTTTAAATTAAGTAGCCCAAGGTAAATATTATTTATGCGCAGCTCTACATATGGGACAGTCTGACTTTTGATTCAACCACGGATTGACACAATTTTCGTGAAATGTGTGCCCACAATTTAGAACTTTCACAGGTTTTATTTTATTAATACAAATTGCACATTCAGTAGCACTTGAATACTTTTGTTTTGCGCGTTTGACGGAGTATTTTGATACTGATGACATTCTTCCTTGCCACTCGAATATCCTACCGCGTAAGCTGCTGCTCCTGCCAACACGGCTGCACCTCCTGCTGCAAGTAGATAACCCCATCCTGGTGCTGATTCATTTTTTTCATCGGATTTTACGTTATTTCCAGCACCTCTAGCTGTATTCGCCATATTGAACCAATAAGCAAAAGTGAACTGCGCAGACAGCAAACTTTCGAATAATTTTTCGTTGGATATCGTAAGACGTCGGCTCAACATTAAAATTTTAAAATATATTATAATAAATGGAAATATGCAACCACCTTTACAATAATTATTATCACTACCTAACAGCTCGATGATAAAGTTATTTCAATATTTGAAATAATTTTTCGATTTTATTGTCAAAATAACTTTTAAACATAGTAGAAAGCTGCCCAGCTCAAATTATTTTAAGTAAGAAAAGTAAGTTTTCCCTTCTTTATTTCTACCTAGAAAATCTAAATTATTCTTTGGTAAATAATCTTGGAATAATAATCTCCAATTACATTGCAGGCAATTATTTCCTCAATCATAGAAAGTCGATTTGAATAAGTCGCTCTTGCTGATTTTGAAAGGCCAAATTTTATGCAAATAATGAAAGCATTTAAAAATATGCAGCTGAAATTCCAGAAAAGCTGCTAAAACTTTATGTAAACTTCAAAAGCTCTTGAAAAAATACCCCTCTTCGGTCATGGTTGCAAAAGCATTTTTACATTTTCCAAAAATCTTGTTATCTCATTTTTTAAAATGCTGAATTGTACCTTCTTCTTCTCTTGCTTACCAAAATTAATAAATTTGATAATCGCATTCCAAGGTTTATTTTGTTGCGAACCAAATAAGTCTGCAGTTGTTTGATTTTCTTGAACTCAAGTTTAATTTTCTGAAAACCAATATGGTAACCCACCCAGATTGATCGATAAATCTATAAAATAGCGATTGATTATGCATTCCCGAACCGAACGTAATTTTCAACTCATTCCCGTAGGACCCTGGTGGGAGTGCTGTAAATTATTATTACAATGCGTCTCCACATTGGGCCACCAAGCCGCAATTTAGGAAGTAGATTCAACGTAAATGGGCAATGTTACCTTAGAATATTTCTTGGTTAGAACTGATCGAGCAGCTATTCACCTACAAAGAATTTCATAAGTTTTTTCGTCTAACTAATCCAGATCTGATGGCGTCGTGAAAATTGCTTACTGTCAGTATCATCCAATATTCGTAAAATTGATTTTCATAATTACACAAAATCTAAAAATGCTCTACCATCGCTAGGAACAGGATTTTTAATTGCATATAAATCCGGGTTTTACGTAGTAACTTCACTGCCTTCACAGGGAAAGGATGTATACCCGCATGTTTCAAATATTTTATTTTACTACATAAAGTTTTTTTTTAGGCAAAACTTGTTACAGATAACAAAGGAGGGTAACGATACAGTAAACCTTTATTTGCATAGGAAATTTAATTTTAAAATTAAATCGAAGCTGCATGATGATATCGGAAGCTTGCAGTAATGCACTAGAAGGAAAATGTGCGATACCATGCAGTTTTTAAGTACGTCTGAAGGTCTGAAGCAACCCCGATAAAACTGAATGTCATCCCATCATGCACGAACTACCGTGCTTACAAGCGGGTCGCACTTTTTTACAAAAATTTTTTTGTAAGAAGAAGTGGAGCATAATATTAACAAAATTTAATAATAACAAAATGACTCACGTGGATTTAAATTCAGGTGGTGGCACATAAACCATTTCAACATTCTCTTTATTCGCGGAACGTTTAGTCGTAACAACCAATTAAATGGCCTACTCTGCTTATGGTTTTGTTTAACGATGTCGTGAGGACCTTTCTGTAGTGATAGGTCGCAATTGAAGGTCTTACCGATTTCGTTATAACGAAACATCTTACATTATATAAATTCATAAGTAAACAAGGACCTCGTGTAATATAATTACTTTTAACCTTTATAGGTTTGCCATATGAATTTTAGATGAGATCAAAATTGTTTTTCACCCCAAATTGAAAGGAAAGAAAGACATTTTCGGTTAATTAATTTTTTTCCTTAATTTCGAAATAAATTTATGCATTATTCGGCTTTTACACGCTTCGAATTTTTATCCTGTATTTTTTAGGAAGGTGCATCTGCATGTCACGAATTTACCTCGCTGAGAAGCAAAACAGATTTCGCATTAAATATTAAAAGGGATGGATTTAAAGTGTTTTGCATGAATTGGTTTTAAGCTTGAAAAAGATTTGCAGGATAATTCCTTAATATTAATTCTAAGATGGGTCAAAGCAATAATGATGAAAAATCATAGACTTTGTTTTTTATTAACAAATTAGCGATATCGAATTTATTTTAACAACCCGGATAACACAAGATGCTGTGGTTTAATATGATTAGCAATTAACACTTTTCGGCAGTGAAGCTTCACACTAACGAGTTTTGTTGAGAACAAAAACTACATAAATTTCCTAAACGATTTTTTAAGTTTTCTCATTTTTAGAAAATTCGTATGGTAGACAATATAAAGTTTTATAGCCTTCGTTTATCATTGCTTGTTTGTAATCTTCCTAAACATATAAAGTTTGTCATAAAAATTAATACTCTCTGCCTAATTACGGAAACTTTGGCGCAGTTGAATATTTCACCGCAAACTCACAACTTTTTGGTGTAAAGTTATAAACTGTAATTCTTATAATGCCACGTTTTTAACGATTATTTCTCACGGCATCAAAGTGAGTCGGTTATTTAGTAATAAATTTTTTTAATAAATGCCGCATAGCAACACACACGAGTACTTTATAATTTTTTACGGTGTATTTGCGTAGTTACAATCTGCATTATTAGTATGGTCTTGCGTATCTGTCCTATCTACATGCTCAGATTTTATTTTACGATAGAGCATTTCCTTTTTATTACGGATATATAACAAGAGAAACAATGAAGTCGTGATTCGAACTAAATTACGAGAACATTTAGTAAGGAGATTGAGCATAAAAATGTGCCCGTTGAGATAAATCGAGCAAATTTTAAAAGTTTAATGACTTTCGATTAAGGGTTTAATTTTTTCATTCATCAACTGCAATTAAAATTTCGACATGAAATAAGAGCAAGGATACGCTTTATTAAAAACGTCTCCACAATAAACATACAAGCTGATGATCCTTTTGGATTGAATTTATTCTTTATTATTATCCTGCTAACTAAACGCTGTCGTTTTCAAAGGGAACTGAATATAACAGTTAATTAAAACATATCACGTACGGAAAATGGACTTGGTTTGCTACATAAACTGTACAATCCAGAAAATTTTTTTATTATTCTAATCCCATACGTCTAATGCCCGATAAAAAAATTTCGCCTGTGCGGGAAAATTACCTCAATTAATTTACTGTTTTTGAACTGGCAGAAATAATTTTAATTTATATTGTCGTAAAGGTTTTAAATTACTCTGGAGGTACTGGACTAACGAGTGTAACAAGGTGAAGTTCAAAATTAACTGTCAAAACAAAATATAATTCCGACTAAAAAGAGTATTTATCTAACGGATTAACCTTTTACAAATTTACATATTTACAACTTTACAGCTAAGAAAAGAAAAAAAACAAATACTAACAATCAAACAAGTAAATCGATTACACAAAGGACCTTCTTAAAGGAGTTAAGGGAGGAGTTGAACAAGTCGAATTCTGGATAACTATTTGCCTGATTAACCATTCGAACCATTGGTTGAATGGTACTTCACTTCAAAAATCCACCTGGATCTGGTTGATCTTGAAGAATTTCTTATAGCAAACATTTCTCGCAAAGCACATCGAGGAACGTTTCAATTAGAATAACGACATTATAGGAGTTGAGGCGAGGCTGGTTTGAGAAAATTTTTCATATTATGTATCGGGCTTCTGCTAGCGTTAACAAAATCGCGAAGTCCGACACCACATGGCCATACATTTTCATTGAATAAATCTTCATAATTTTCTTCAGGAACACCGACTTTGAAATTGCAGCTATAGCTATTTGACGAAATTTTGAAGCACAGCGATTTCACTTTTAAAAGATCGTCGATGTATTTCTTTAAGTCTTCGGGCGAGGTAGCCAATTCCAGGCCAGAGATATAAGCCCAACGTCTATTTATTTTCACACCAGCAGCCAGCCCGCCGGAGTTGGAGGCATTTTTCCCTACAATCTTCTTTACAGAAGATTTACAGAAGAAGACAGAAGAGTAATTTATATTTTAGCATGCACGAAGGAAAATTTTAAAATTAAATTGGATTTTCCCGACTTTCGGTGGTACTTTTGTAAATATAAATTTACCAATGGTCGAAATTATATTTTCAAAATTGATTTAGTAGACGATTACTTTTCCTCCTGTTAAATTGAATGTAAAATACGAATTTTTAAACAATTTTTTTTAAATGAAATATTTTTATGGTTGTCCCTAATCTAGGATCAAAGGCGAACAAGGGATAAGAGGAATTTCTTTAGTAGGGAAATTGAATGTCACCCGATTTTTGTGCAGGCACGGAATTAAAATTTATGTGTCCTTCAACGAGTGATTTTTAACAGCATAAATTGTAGTATCTCACCGGTACGGGGTTTAATGTAAAATTGTCAAATTTGATGCTTGACGTTTAATATTGGTTTAATAATAGCGAGCTTTAGTAAGTACGTGATGTTTTAACGTTTGATTTTTTTGAGGTTAAGCAAGGACAAAAAAATGGAAATTAATTTAAGAAAAATTTGAAATAATGAAAAATGCATGACGGGAGAGCTCCTAACAATAATGAATACAGAACAATGCCAAATCATTGATTGACTAAAGTTTTAGACAACTTCATCATCTAAGCCTATTCGCAATATGCAAATGTTCCTATACAAATTATAATTTCAGATTCTATTGGGATCTGAAACTGGACCAAAGCACTCAAGAACAGACAATCGATTACCTTCCCGTATTTAAAACTTACACTGAAGTTCCTCCCACAATTTTACATGTTGTAAAATTTTAATACATGACAACATTATAATATTATATTCTATCATTTTTCAAATAAACAGTTGAAACAGTTTTTATTTTAATTCAACTTATATTATTCAAAATGCTTCTCTTTATGTAAGTTTCAAGAATCACGCATTTATTTTGAAATAATTGTGGAAAAGATAAATGAATCCGGAATGTAAACATCAGCTAGATAAAGGAAGAACTGTTTGAAACTTCTGTGACGATTGCAACGTTTGTTTAAATATTAAAATCGCTTTAAAGTCCTGTTTTTATTTGATTGATATCAGATTAAAACGTTCTGAGCGTTTTTGTTAAAAATCCTTTCAATTTTGTTAATATATTAACAGTGTATTTATCTTGGAGCCTCTAAGGAAATCTACGTTAGGTCATTTAATAAACGTTACGGAATTCTTATTATAAGCGTGAGTGAGCCATGCAAGTTGCTGTTATCAGTGGCACAGCGGTAAATCTTAACATTGGTTTGAAAGATCCGGTGGCAGCCACGATCACCAGGACTTCAGTAATTTCCCCGGAGTATCGTAGGCAACTAGAATCGTTCATAGGCTTCACCAACAAATCGATGAACGCAAACTCTAAAACAAAACGGATAACCATACAATAATAAGAAATAATATAATGAATGGTCGCCGGTTTTCGATGCTGTTTAGAAAGCTTTCACGCTAAATAAAATGCAAATGCAATCAAATATTCACCACTTTGAAATAAAATTTGATAACTTCATCGATTTTTTAGTCACAAGAATGTGTATTATTTAACCAGTGGTTTTCAAACGAGTGGAATGAACCGCCTCCATCTCGGGAGTACAAGATCGTTTACCACTTTTGTTGAAAACTTGTTTAGGGACAGTTAAATGTAATTCATTCACTAGGCCTCGTCAGCTAATCCACTGTTTCCCTAAACATCGAAAATTGAAAAACATTTTCATCCCAACCAACCACATTTTATTGCCGTTAGAGAAGCAAACCGAAAGTTAAAATCCACATACAAACAATATATAATACATAACCGATAAATAAAGATTATCTCTTTTTTATTAAATTTTGAAATTTGTAATTTTGCACTTTAGGCGCAGGATAGATTAAAGAGGCAGTTACTAAACAAACTGACGGTCTCAATACCAGGATTTTCTGCAGAAAATTCGGAAGGTTCAATTGTATAGAAAATTCCATCTACTTGAATTTTGAACATGTGTATTCAACCAATAGTCACGCACTTTGTCCTTCTCAGACAAACAATAGATTCCAGTTAACAGAACTAATTTAATGTTGATGTACAAAACCATGCAGCCATTCATAGATTTACTTGATGAAATTGCAAAGGACAGCTTTACTAATCAAACTCAAATAATGAACTTTAGAATTGCAACGTGCACACAGCTATCACTAAGGACAGAACATAAAGGACGAACGAATGGAACGGTTGATTATCCGTACAACAAAACGAATATTGTGGTAATAATACCAAGTACAACAAAGGTTGATACAAAAACATTGATCTATGATAAACATTCTTGGGTAATCTTCCAATATTCCAATAACAAGAAAATAATCGAAATGCCTTAATTTTTTATTTGGTGGTTAATCTTAGTAAGTATAACAGTGTAAGCGATTTAACAAATACCCTGTACATACAATATTTTTGTAAGTAATTTCTAAACAATTTGAGAAGGATTTTTAATTTTAATTACTGTTAATGTTTATTATTCAAATTGCATGCTAACAAAAATTTTTTTTGTAGCTTTTGAGAAGATTAATGATGAGACACACATTATTTAGCATCCCCATAATTTTTAAAAAAGCACCTCATAAATTGTAAAAAAAAATAATAAAACTATTTTCTTGTTAAATATAATTTTCAAAATTTTGTTAATCAAAAATGTATTTTCAAGCAAACTATCACAGCTGTGTGATCACCAAGGGATTTTTTTGTAGATACACGTTTTTAAAAATCGTTTTCGAAATTACAGCTGTTTTGATATAAAATGTCTTTTGTTTTATACCCAAAATAGGCATTTATATTTTCCAATGCGGATTTTCAGGAAGTGATAATTCTAACCTTTAAAATATGTACTACTTAATTTAAAGCAGTGGTTCTGATTTTGTATTTTAATGTTTAAACGTCACCAAAATAATCAACGATCTCAAAAATCCTTGTGCTACAAAATTTGAACTTGAATATTAAATAATATTTGTAACTATTTAATAAAATTTGCATAACGTTTATCTTAAATTTACACGCACACGCCATAACTCGACGAATTTTTATGAAATAATTTTGTCAGCTTTACTTTCGTCTATTCAATTTTTAGACTTTTAATTGTTAATAATGGCGATAATAATCAGCTCAGGGAAACCGGCAGTTTTACGTTCGCTATCAAGAAGAAAAGTGGCACATATCCTCCTTTACTTATTGACGCCCAGTGTTGAACGTATAAACCAGTTGAATATTGAAGTGATCAATAAATAGATGTATTTAAGACCGCTACATTAGTCAGAATTATTGTAAACCCGTATAGTTTTTCTAGTACGATAACTTTAGTAAGCCAGCTGAGAACTTTTAGTGTGTTGTTTACACTATCATAAAGAAGATGGAGCGAACTTTTAGGTTGCTATTACGTAATTCGATTACTCTCGAAAATTGTACCAAAAATGAAAAAAGCTTTGTTAGCTTTTCTGATCTCTTATTTTGTTTGTTATACTAATGCAACGTAAAAAGTTTATTTAATACAATTGAAAAATAAAAGAAAAAGTCCATCAAATTATCGATCTTAAAGTAATTGTTTTATGAAGCCTTATTTGACCAAGCAGAAAATCGTCTTAGAGTCTTTTATAAAGTATCAAAATTAAATTGGGTTGTTACCTTACCAATTTGTATTCATTTACATAAATCTACATATTTAACATTCTCTTACAGACGAGAAATACAGTTAAAGATCTTATCTTCAAAATATAATATTTTGCAACTTCATTTTGTTTCCCCCATTTTAAGCTTTACGATGTAACAAAATCTTAAATCATTTTCTTACTTTGTTCTGTAATTAATTTTTTATTAACAAAATTAACAATTATAAGCAATCAAAAAGTACACTTTTAAGGGATCTTTTACAGTTTTTAATGTAAGAGTTTTAAATTAATTTATAATTAAGTCGGAGCTTTTTCGAGAACTTACCGAAGATTATGACATTTTGAAATTTTTATGAATTAATTTATACGTTTATTACGTTGAGCAATATTAAAAGCAATTTATAATTATTAAAGATAAAATTGAACATAAATTTTATTTGTTGACTGAAATTGTATTATGTGCATGCAATTCTTTTATACACAAACAAAAGTACGAGCTCTCGGTTGTCTTAAAAACTTTATTTTATTATTTTTGCAAGTTTGATGTGATTGCAGATAATAAAAATACCATAAATTGCATGTAACATTTTGGTATGTGCATCCTTACAGTGATGTAAATATATGTCGTAATATTTACTGAATGCACATTTATTTTAAGACGACGGAAGTCGTTTAATTTTTGTCCGGCCTAACGACTACGAAAAAAAAACTCAAAAAAGCAGATAAAGATTTTAGATTTAGAGATTTATGTATGAAGCAGCGAGTTGGCGAATCTAGGCCGATGCCAAAAGAGGTTTAGTGACTTAGCATCGATTTTATGTATATGTATGTATACGGCAGACCTGAACCATCTGAAACCTACATATCAAATACATTCTGTCGTTTTCAAATACATATTTTAAAATATACAAGCCTCGGCGAGTAAAGGTCTATTTACAATTTCTTTGAATTTAAGTTCGGCCCTCGCTTTTTCAATTGCCACGGAAATGTATATGTGGATAAAGTACTTAAACTTTTAATGGAATTACCATATTCGAGATATATTATTTACATCAAAGTAGGTATTCGATACTTGGTCGACCTTTTTGCAATTTGCTACTAACATGTCTCGAGGAAATTTATTTATAAATTGCTATTTCGATGCTGTTTTAAAAGTTGCGATCTCAAATTCCCAACGCAGACGTAAATGGTTATGCAAACTTTTCTTACATTTTGCCGTAAAAAACTGACCCAAACAAGTACCACTAATGGCTGGGCATTTGAATATTTGACAGCATGACGAGTTTCAGCAGTAATGACACAAAAATCTGCAATAATGTAGGTACAATTTTTGTTACCGGTCTGGTCCAAGGTAAATTTGCAACAAGAAAAATGTCCCATTGAGGGCGTCATGAAAATGTTTTTGGCTGAACCAAATAAGCAAAAGTAATAAATTTTACCTACATAGATAGGGGTGATTTACATTCTTCCCACAATTCTAGTTGAAACATACTAATATTTTGGCAAACTTAAAACCCTCAGTATCAACCGATCAAGAGAAAAACATAAATTGCGACATCGGCAGCGAAGGATGGTGGAACCTTGCATAGTTTTGAAAAATAGAATCAGCAACTGCAGAAGTATTCCAAATGTAGTCAAAATAAACTGTTAATAATATAAAATACAAGAAAATCCGAAGGGCTGCAATACCTCTCAATATGTTATATTTTTAAGAAGACTAAAACAGGACTTAAGTCTTAAGTTTCTTAATAATTTTTTAATCTTAAGTTTCAGCATAATTTTGAAATGTTGTGCCTCCCGATACTAGAGGAAGAGGGGGGCTTTTAGAAGAAAATTGAAGATTTTACAATATTTTTATGGCTGCTTGCTAGCAAATGTTTCATAATTTAAAAAAAGATTCACTCACCAGCTTTTCAGTAAGAAGCAACAAGTGGAAATTGTAACTACGATAATCCCAAGTACTTCCTTTGAATGGGTCCAAACTGAGAATAATAATTTGAAAATGCATGCAGCTTATGTTGTACAGACCTGGGGTATGGAATACTCTTCAGCTGAATATTATCAATGCAGTAGGTATATTGAAATTTTCGGAGTGGGACGTTTGGAGGCAGAAACTACCAGTGATACTAAAAAGGTACCACCAATTCGGCCAATTAGGTTAAATTTGCTCATCTATCAATATATTGGAATCTGTCATTTGTTTGCGTCGAAACGTTCCCATGTCGAAGTGTCCTAGATGCTGATATTATTGCAATGCCGGTAGTGTAGCAAGCAAAACCCAACTTTCTGTACACTGTACCAAATACTCACACAACTACCTTTGTCATTCCAATTCAATTGTGCCTTCCTGAATACAGAACCTGTCTTCGGCACTATCGAAGTGAACACCATGGCAACTAATTTTATTTCTATTTTACTAACTAAGAACACATTCCATTACACGTATAAATTTTGCCCTGAAAAATATGAGAGTAGAAAATTAAAGCCGAAAAGCTTCAAAAGTTAGTGCGATCACCTGATAACACGAAAGTTCGAGGTTTGAGTCCGCGCAGAGAATTAAAAGTATTTTATAATTAATCTAAGTATAAGCTTAATACAGTTTCTAAGCGTTTGGTATGCGCTCACCTTTATTTAAAACACGAAAGAGAATATTAAATTACTCAAAAGAGTTAAAATTAAGCACCGATTTATGTAGTTAAATTAAAACAACATAGGAACAACTTAATTTAAATATGTACAAAATTAGCAAACTAATCAACAATCTGATTGGGTTAACTTCATCATTACACAAATTACGTGTGATGAACAAAAGCGAATTTACTTCTGTTGTAATAGTTTATATTTTGAAAACTAAAATTATATCAATTAAACGTAATTTACCTTATTTCACGTTATTTTCACCTTATTTCGAGTGTCCTTCAATGACGTACGCCAAGCCGCAAATTGCACGTTAGCTAAATACGTTCTTTTGCTTACCTCAGATGATGTAATACGGCATTATGTTCAGTTCTGTGTTTAATCTTTCAATTAATTAATTTAAATATCTCTCTCGAGTAGTTACAATAAAATCAGTAGTTTTAAAATGAATAACAGCGGAATCTAACAACTTTAAAACCTTGGTAAATAATTACAACTTTCCTGTAAAATTAATTAATTACACTAGCACATTTTATGGTTTTGGCACACCTGATTTCATAATTTGATAACTTATAGTTCGTTTTAGTAATCACGGTGGTGGGAAATATGTTTCAAATAAGTTTATATGCGCGAAACATTAAATTTATGAAGCAGTAAGCTCAACACTGCTAGTACACTGAGCATATTATTTGTTTTACATCTGAAGTAGCTTGCCAGGCTTGCCTCAGATGTTCCTGTTACTCTGTGGCAGCACATAAACATAGTAGGACCACCATCTTTAGGTGCCTTCCGAAGCACGTAAACGCCCATACAAAGTGAACCTCTACCTGAATTCTACCCAGCTGATTGCGCAAACAACCAGGGAAATGACCATCTATTGTAATTAATTAATCCGTAGTGACGCATCAAAAATGATCTGTATCCCTTGTACTTAGTTAGTCTATTAGTTTATTTTAGAGTTGAACGAAAAAATTACCCACGACCTACCGCTGCCTTAACCAGCACACAGCATACGAGCTAATATGCGTTTGTAAAAAAAGTTTCGTTACAATTGTGAAACAATGTGCATTTTTCCTCGACGTTTATTTTATTGAACTCATCAATATTCTGGTACTTCCCGAGAATAATTTCGATAATATGCAACGACATAAATGCAAAAGAAATCACGAAGAAAAGACGTGAAAAAGACACCTGTTGAGGCCAATAACAACAAACATTGAAATGAGATTAATATCTAAGTAAGTGTTTTTCCAGAAAGCTTCTACTATGAATGATATTTCAACAGTTTAAATTCATCTTGAGAAGATCGATCACAAGTTTTCATTTTGACTTTTTAGACACCCAATTGTAGATCAAACTACTCAGTTAGTATTTATACTAAGCGGTTAAGGGAAACATCATAATTTGCAAAATCAAAACTTTGATTTTGGTCAAACTTTTATTGCTTCTTTTCTTGTTATACAACAGCACAACAACATCATATATTTTCGTGAACCGAGTTGGTAATGTTTTTTAAATCTTATTTTCTTAATTAAAAATTTAGCATTTGGAAATTTATCGTACAATTTGTAAACCCATTCCAAGACAGAAAAATTGCTATTATTTAACACTTTCAATTTACTTCCAACAACGTTTACTGCATTATATACACGACGATATGTTTGTGTATTTTCCGAAGGCGAAAATATCGAAGTTTTATTTTGTCAGGAATTTTTTGTTTACTTTCGCTTAAAATTTCTGACAACTACGTGAAAATTGATACAATAATTTTTTTCTTGTGTCAATTATGAGCAACTAAGCTGACTTTTAAAAAATCGATTTACAATGACTCAACTAGACTTTCGTCGATATCACTTACTTTAAAAGTACTTCAACTTTGAAAGAAATAGCATTAAAATAAAATGTTATATTTTTTTCAATCGATTGCCCACGACCAAAAGGAAAATGGATTTTTAAGTATTAAAGTATTATTTAAACATTAGTGATATTTTGTAGTGGCAGATGTTGTGCGTCAATATCGAAAACCTTGAACACAAAAGCGATAACTAAATTTTGTTTAACCGTGTAGTTTACATCGTTAACTTGTTAGATTATTTGTTTCTACGCGAACGCTAAGTTTGTGTATGTTCTTCTATTATTAAGTCTTCAATTGATGCTTTCGAGCTTTGAGGCTTTAAAGGAGTTTAATTAAGTTTCAAAATTTGTTTTTAGTGCTTTATTGGTAGCGTATGTTTATCGATAAATTAATTGTGCTTCGTTGCTTTGATAAGTTTGGCAGTTTTGACACAAGTTGGTTTAATTTTATGTTAATCCGAAATGGATTTATTATAGCGAAATCCAAAATAAAAAGCTCCATTGTCGCTTTACAAAGTAAACAATGGTTAATTATTGCGTGATGGTTATTAAAGGTTTTTTATGCAGTTAATTTATATTACAAACTGTTTAACAATCATCGTTTTGAAATTTAATTTATAGCCGGATTTTATTATCAATAGATAAATACGGAAGCAAAATGCTGCTTTTTGGGCGCCAGGTGAAATTAATAAAATAAAATGGCAAAAGACACCGTTTGATTATAAAATAATTTCCTCGGCTTATTCAAATAATGAGCTAACATTCGGAAATGCTGGGCCCTGTAAACTTTCTTCTTCTACCAACAAATGTTCAGGCTCAAGAAACAATTTCTTTAGTGATGGTAAACACCGACCTACAATTGAAACGTTTATTTGCAATAATTTCTAAATTCTTCTCGAAGACATTACTTCTAACAGAACTGCGGAAATTAATATCAACTCTAATTATTTCGGCAGACTTTTCATAATCTGTGAAGAATCTTTTAACTGTTTTGCAATCATTGATTGTGCAAAATTCTTGCCACGAGACCCATTTGGTTTCAGAATTCATTCTACGTTATTTCTTCCTGCTGCTATTTAATAAATTTAAAACGTCAGTTTGAAGGTTTATAGTTGAGATAGTTCGGTCGCTTTGTTTGAGCTTCGTGGGGTTTCCTGTGATTATAGCACTGAAAAAGATAAGTTTAATCATCGAAATATCTTGATTTAAGTAATTGACATAATAATTTTACCAATGGCGCCCTTACAGCATAGCAACGTAAACTGACCTAAATTTTAGACTATGTATTATATAGGTCAGGATATTCATGTATGTAGGTCCATCCATGCTCAATTTACGGTGTACACGTATAGTCACTTTGTATATCGGAATATTTTTTTTTATAATTTGAATACTGGCATTGTATTTTTTTATAAAGCAATATTTCGTAGAAGCTCTTTTTATACAAAAATCTATTAAAATTTTATATAAAGGATTTTACATTTAGGAATGCTGCCGTAATATTTTATATCACCTGATTAAATAACAACAATAAGAGAAAATTTTATATCTAAGTTTGCAAAACACTTCAAAATCAATAAATTGTGTAGCTTTTGTAATGCGTGATATATTTGACCATTTGTTTGCAGGATATTCGACATTATCCTTGCTAATAAATCAGTCTTCATCAATTCCCATATGCCAATCGCGGTGCAGAAATTAAAACACACGCTCTGCATCGAGTTTTGAACATTAATCCGAGCTTTTGGTTTAATTATTTTGATCACACACAAAAGCTGGTTGGTTTTATGTAATATTAATAATAATCGGTCGAATATTAGCACATGATATTTTTAAAATTTAAGAGATGCACTTTTAACTCGCCAAACTTTAATTTGGTTTCTTAAATTTGCAACACAATAAACAATTAATGTTTCTTAAATGAATTCCATTGTTTGACGATTTTTAAAGATGATTTTGATTTTTTTCGAATTGTATTCTTACAGCTGAATAATATGAATACCTAATAGAATAACCAAACGCCAGTGCGAAAGCATCGAATCGTGAAGAACGTGAGTTCTATAGAATTTTTATAATAAGGTTACAAGTTTTTCAAGACTGTTTGCAGATTTAATCATGCGAAATATTTTATGGAAAGTCGTGATAGTATCTTATATTGTCAACGCATTTTTTATTTAAAAAAATATTTATAATCATTACTACCTGAAAGGTATTACACAATGGAATCAAAGAATTAACCACATCGTAACTCAGATCTCCTAGTAGATTTGCAATGAAACAGTTACATTATTTGTATTTAGCTTTTCGTGTGAAATATAAAAAGGAAAATGGAAAGTAAAGACAAAACTGACATTATAGTTGGGGGTAATGTTTTATGTTACAAAATGGGACTTAATGCATTGAAACTGTATATTTCAGTAAGAGCTGAGCCAACTGAACGAATGAGGAATACTGATGCATTCCATTCACACTCTTTTGAAAAAGCAGGAAACGGCTTATTGATTCGTGTGTGTTTTTTGTTTAAATATTACATCCAAAGACGGAATTTAATCCCAACGGTATTCAGCGAGACGATTGAGAAATGCGATATTTATATGCGGTGTTATCTTCGTTGCGGTTTCATCGCCTGGAAAAATTAAAAAATACAAACAGAGAATATTTAGATCACAATTTGCATATAGCAATATCAGGTTTTGTTTAAATTTAGGGAACCCGGTTACTTCTCTCATATACAATTATTTTAAGTTACAACTTTATACGGATACAATTTCTTCTGTACACCAATCGAAGAACAATATCAAATTGAATTCAGCACAATTTTTTTTTCAGTAAACATAATGTATTTTATAAATCTAAATTTTGAGCAGGAAATTCGCTCGGTTGCGTGAAAAATGCAGTCTATCTCGAGAAAATCCAACTACCTACTTAATGATTCTTTTTGTTTCTATGTGTATTCAAACACATATGTAAATTTGTGTTGGAGTGAAAACTACAAATGTCACTCTGGAAAGTGCGAATTGCCGAAGCATTATTATTCGAGAAAATTTATATGGGTAACTATTTTTATAACATCAGGATATTTTAGTGTTCATGCAAGTGCTTAGATATACAGTACATCTGAGATAGTGGAACAAGATTCACTTTTCAATTTCAAACACATATTTTACAAAACAAAATATGACAATTTTTTACATTCATTTTTGTTTTAGGACACTTATTTTCTATATACATTATTTATTTAAAACTAAAATAGCACTTATATTAAGTTCTGCAAACTGAATCCCTGTTTTTTAAAGAATTAATTGCACATACAGCGGAAAATTTATCAATATTTTTAACTTCAAGTGTTGTGACATTTTATAATTTTTTATTTTAAAATTTAAAAAACTAAAAGATTCGAACAAAATATTTATAACAGCAATTTAGACATATGTATAAATAACAAATTTATTGAATCGAATGCCGAACATTTATGAAAAGTTATAATGGTTAATTTAAACGAAGTGAAACCAGTGTTACACAAGGCGATTATGGCACTGATAGCTAACAAGATGCACTCTTCAAGTTTAGAAATCAATTTTAATCAACTAAAAACTGAGTTATTATGGGTTATCGTAACTTAAATGTTACAATTTGCTTTTTGATCATAAAATTTAGAAATAAAATACATTTTAGGTTATAACAAATTATTCAAATTCTATTTAACATCCAAGAATTATGATTATAAATATTAATGTGAATACCAAAAATATTAAAAATTATAGGTATATATAACACTTAAGATTAATATTAAAGTAAAATTTCTAAAAAGAGGTTAAATGAACAGTAAAATGAAGTTATTAGTGAGATTTCAGCAAAAGCTATCATCAGACGTTTAATAATAATAATCATTGCTAAAAGCTCACACATAATTTTGTTTTATTGTTCATTTAACCTGTTAATTTTAAAATTTTACTTTGATAGAATTGAAAAATATGTTGACTATAAATTTGAAAAAAATTGTCGAATTTTAAGATCAGGAAAAAATTGTTACATCCATTTAATCTCTTCGTGGTTTTTAGCGCCTTTGCAATTTATTTACCATGCTCCATGCCTAATTTAAAATTTTTTGAAGTTTTTATATACATATTTGCACACAAAGAAATTATTTAGTTTTTACCATGTAGAGTAGTGTTTACGTTAGTGAGTGATGAAACGTTTACATTATACGGTGGTACGTGCAATAAAGCCTTTGTTCACACTAACGAGTGTCTACTGCATTCAAAAATTTTAAATAAACTTTCTAAAAACCGAAAACAATTATTTAGTTTTTTTAAATTTGGTTTGCAGCTCATGTAAAGCATACCTAATTTAAAATTCTAAAGTTTTATTCTCAAGAAATTTTTTAGTTTTACCATGTAGAGCAGTGTTTACATTATGATGATAAACGTTACATTATACGGTGCGTAAAGCCTTTGTTCACACTAACGAGTTACAAAATTACAAATTTTAAATAAACCTTCTAAAATCCGAAAACAATTTTTTATTTTAAATTTGGTTTGCAGCTTGTAAAGATAAAATTAAATGTTTGGTCGTACTAGTGGTATTAGGTCCTGGAAGTGGGTTACATTACCTTAATGTCTTCATGTAATAAAATTGATTTATGAAAAAACTGTAATGGTTTGGGTACTAGCTGGTAGTAGGTCACTGGAGCTGGGTTTGACATTACTTCAGTCCTTCATGAATGAAATTGACCGTACTGGTATACCATACCAACTTAAATTCATTACATACAAATTGTTTGAAACGAAGCTATCGCGTATTTATGAATGAATGCCGATAATTATTTGAAGGAGATAAACAATGGAAATAATTAAATATTGTAATTATAAGCAATAATCGATCAAGATTAGAACGTTTGAGTTGAGTTGAACACTTGTCGTGATGAGATTTTGGGTCTAAATCAACTCACATTTGCCTACACTCGAAATAATACATTCTTACCAGTTAGATTATCATTCCTGAAATTGACCCAATCCAACGTTCTTAAATGATACAAAATTTAAGAATGTCATACTTAACTCTCATTGCAAAAGTAATCAGTAATTTGATATCCTAAATTAAGAATGCTTTGTTTGAATTTAAGAACGTTGCCATGATTGAGTCGATTTCAAGAACGGTAAGAATGGATTTCTTTGCGTGTACATATCACTCATGTGATTAGAAGAAAACTAGAACAGAATTTTAGAAAACCTTTCGGAAAAATTGAAATTTACGGTTTTAGAAACAAAGTTTGAAAATAACTCTGCTATGGTATTGTAAAACTTCAATAACTGCTATATCATTTTTTATTTATATCTGTTTATCTTTTTTGTTTAAAAGGTAGACTTACTGATGATGTACTATAAAAAACAACAGAAAACTGCAGTTACGCGATTAGAATTTAGCCGTTAAAATGAACGATTAAAAAAGAAAAACAAAAATTAATTGCCTTCGCTAAGTTTTTCAAACAATTGAACAGCCATTTAAAAATACAATGAGTTTTCCATTGCCGAGTATTAATGCCTGATGCGTAAAAGGATGAACATCCACGCACGTTTTTCAATTAACCCTTTCTAAACCATCCATGCTTTTAGAAACGCTTTTACTCTTTGAGCTGAAATTCCTTTAAACAAAATATATTTCTATTCTAATTGAACCTAAAAGTTAACTGTGGTTTATACGCATTAATTCTCAGTTGAGTTAACGACGAGCAACTCAAATTAACATAACGTAAATAATTATAAAAATTAATGTGCCTGCAGTTAACATTAACAAGAGTTAATTTAATGTACCTTAACTTATACCGGATATTTCCAACATTTTTATCGTAAGATTCTTTTTTATTAACTTTTATAAATAATTTAATATTTTTTCGATTTATTAGAAAAAAAAATCGTAAATCTTTGGCATCCCGTAATTATCGAGCTTTTTTAATAAATATCTTATTTTTCTACTTGACTTCGGCCGGGCGCCAGATGAAATTAATAAAAGAATAATATAAGGGCTTATTAACTAGTGAAAATATATTTAAGTTTTAGTTGGATAAGATTACAAGTTTTATTGTAATGCAATTAAAAAAATAATATATAAGGGAAGAAAAGTGTCAGTGACTTGAGTTGGGTATCGAGCGGAAAATTTGACCCTTAATCAAAAATTAGTAATATTTTGTACGTTTAGAAAAGAAACGACAATTACTTAGGGAAATCTTTGAAATGATAGAAACGACGAATATTTCGTTTTATAATCGTAAAATAGATAAAATATTGCAAAGTAAAAATTCAGTATTAAATGTTACATAAAATCCTTGTTTGCTTTTGTTCCTTACCATTATGCATTAACAAAAACGTTAAAAGTTTTGTTTACATTTACTTAGAACGGTTAGTGTAATGTATGAATGAACAAACAAGGCGTGATGGTAGCCTTTAATATTGTTATTTTGATAAAATATTTGAGTTTTTATCTGTTTACATAATAACGTAGTTTACCACTATGTTTCACTGCTTTGGTGGCTTGTCCCAAGTTTTAGTGTCCAAAGGAAATTTATAAAACTTTTAATGAGCTCTGGGCACTATTAATATTAACATTTGCATAACTTTGAAGTACGTAATTAATTTTTAGAAAGAAACAAGAAAAATTAATTAGTATGTAATTACTTTTAAATTGTTAGCACGAAACAAGTGATAAAAGTTAGGTTAGAAAATATTTAATCATTAAAAAATTTAATAAACGATCAATTTAGCTCATTATAGCTAAATATTCGGATATTTTTAAGGGAGGGGTCAAAATTTGTTCATTTAATAAGGGAAATTGAATCTGAATTTTTTCCTTGCATGTCTTCAGTCGCTTTTTGCCGATGTTTTTAAATATCTCAGGTATAAAATGGACACAAACAAAAATAAAAGATGTACAAACATCTAGATTATTTTGGACTCGAAAGGAAGGGGGCTAAAGAAATTTTGGTTTTTCACGAGGTTTTTAAGATTAAAGTCATTCATATGATTGTGATCGAGTGGATACGAATTGATAGAAAATTTACAGCTTAGGCCACTTTATAGTGGCAAGTTTCCTTTTTCAGATTTCTATCTCAAATAACATAATTTAAACTGCTTTATGCTAAATGTAGTACCCATCTAATGCTTGTATGTAATGTAAAAAATTATATCTATCAGAAAAACAATAATATCTATAATTTTCTCGTCATTCGGAAAACATTAAGTAAAAACTTATTAATGGTATTATTCATGAAATTATGTTTATTACCGATGCCAATAAATTATCTATGAATACCAAACATTCTGTCGAATCGATTTACATTCAGGAAATACCAAATCCGTCAAAAAGTACATCAAATTTGCAGGTGAACGTAATAACCAAACAATTTTCTTATAATTGAAATGATAGAATTAAAACTGAACTGACATCCTTAAAAAATTAGGAAAATATAGTGCACCTGGGGAAAAGGGGGGAATTCCGGCATTATACCTTCATAATAGCGGTAGTTAATCATTTTACAAATTAAGTTTGTTATGAAACTAAATAAAATAATTACAGTAAGCGCCCTTAGGTTGTGTTAATAAATTTATACAATTATTTTGTTTGTTTATTTGATGCATGAAGTAGTTCAGGGAACATTTACATTTCAGTTAAATAATTCTGACTTTTAAAATGTTCAAAGGATATATAATATTCATTACTCAATATAAACTTTTTTCGTCATTATTTAATATTGTAGCATATCTGAAGTACAAATAAATATAAATGAAATATTCATGCAGCCGATTGCAAATTTTGGCTCTATTCATACGTGGTGTGTGTATTGATTGGATGCACATGCAATTTAAAAAACGATTGATGTTCACAGCGTGCATATATAAAAATACACGATCTGAATAATATTTTCGGGATATGTGGAAAGCTCGTGAATGTTGGTATTACGTAAGTAGACTATTTTTAAGGGAAGCAGCGCGCTTCCGTATTCTTTGCAAAAAGAGCACCAAGTTCCTCGTTTGTTTAAAATTTTAAATTATTCAAATTCGGCAGCGTATAAGTTTCTTATTAAGGAAAAGTTGAAAAGTAAATCTTTGAAGTGACAACAGTAGTAAAAGCAACTGTAATTTACTATCCACGCCTCCACTGTTAGCAAACAAAGTGCCGTGAAATGACCGAGTAGTATAAAAGCTTGAAAAGCTTTCTTCTACTTTATGCGTGTCACCCGGTTGAGCGGAGTTTAGTCGGACTTTCCGGGATAAGGGAGTACTTTACATTCAACGTGACCACTCCGGATACCGGACTTTGCATTATTCCACCATAATTTGAACTTAGTTTTCATTTCACTTTACTCTAATCATTTATTTTATTACTACGAACGGCCTTAAAAAATTCCATTTTGATGTATGAAAGCGCTCGTTTCTATGTTTCAGACTTCTCTTTCATTATAAAAGTAATTTATTTTCGATTTAACCAAGCACTTACAATTTTTAATAAAATTATAAATCCCAGTTATTTTGTAATGGTGTTTATGACATCGCCGCTTTGCTTGTTAATACAAAGGTCAGCTTGCCTTGCTTAGAAAGAATTTCTATATGAATAAATAACACAACTTTATAATATTACCTTCAGGATATATAAATATAATTGCTTTGCAGGTGGTTTATATTTAGCACTTGCAACTGTTGTGTAATAAAGTGTAAATTTTTACTTCTACATGAAATTATTGAACCCAGTGTTTTAATAAAGCGTTTAACACATACCAGTATTGTTCAACACAACACGATTCTAATGCTTTTCATACCAAAACAACAACAAAAAAATTGAAAGAACTAATTTCATGATGTAAATAGCAGTGTGTACCGCTAAATTTTTTTCCCCTTTCACAGTCAAATTTCAATGCGAAATTTTTTTAATTTGCTCGAAAAATTGTAGACAGCACTACAAGAAAAAAGCTAAATAAAAAGTGAAAGGTAATTTAATTTCCTCTAATTAGATTTTCTTTCTATCCCCTTTCAAAACAAAAAATTACTATGTTATGACCATTAATTTGTTTTCTTATAAAATTTAAAATATCAATTAGACATTTTTAATAGCATTTTGCTTTAATTGCAATGACATAGGTATAAAATTTTTATTAAAAGTTATTTCTAACTTATAAGAAGAATCTAGAAACTAATAAAGAAAATTCTACTGTGAAATAAAGTTTATTAAAATATCTTTTAAATGAGAGCAACTACGTTCCTCTACCTTAATTACATTTTAGAAATGGCAATTAAAATCTTAATGAAACAATGAAAAATAAATAAAAACTTGGTATTTTTTAACAAGAGAGGTTGTTCCACGTCGATGAGAACCAAACTCCCTATTTCAATTAATCAGAGTCCGACAAAACAAATTAATACATGACCCGATTTCGTAATCGAGACTTAAATTAATTTTTAATTCAAAGACGTAATAACACACCGACTTAACAATAAAACATGATACAAAGAGCTAAAGTGTAACTTTTTACAGGATTCTATAGTTTTCTCAAGCTCCAGCTTCCAACAGACAAGCCATACAAAAATGAAATTTTTCCTCCAAATGTAAAAACTAAGTTTTATAATTAATTAGCATTGTCTTTTCTGTCGACGACAGGTGTCACTAAAAGTAAATCATTTACTTTCACAAAACAGTAAAACTTATGTATTGAAGTTTGACAATGAAGTCAAGCTTTGCGACGTTCCGACAAAAAATAATATTTCTATAATTACAACATTTAAAACGGAAGCTACCACCAACACGAACCAAAAAAAGTACATTAAGGTTTAGTAAAATTTAATTAAAATGCATATCAGAAGAGTCATTCTCATACATTTAATGTGTCACATTACAAACTATTCAGCTTTATTAATCATTAAGGAATACAGGTTAGTTCAGCTAGTACACGGAATTCATTTGACGAATAACGATAACCTGGCGTTGGATAAAATGAATTTTTTGTTAATTCGCGGTAGTGTAAAAACCGTGGTTTGAATTTAATTTGCAAAGCGAACGAGAACCAGAAATATTTTAAACACAACAAAATACTGATTTTTATTGTTTTATGCCCACTCATGTGGGATAGAGGCTAAAATGAAAATAAAACGCCTTTCGTAAAAAGGTTAAAATAATTAAAGAAAGGCAACCTGAAGTAAATTATTGTTGCAATGAAGTTAAAATGCAAAAATAGTTTTGGCCAGGTTCGAAGCACCTGATCTGCACTCTCATAAAAACTAATAATTTAGTTCTTTATTTATGGGGTGGAAATATAAGCTCCAGTTGTACTAATCCAGATCTCTACATGAAAAGGTTATCTGTCGTACAGTTCCTTAATTACATTTAGCTTGAAGTTAGGCGAAAGTTGTAGGGAACGTACAATATCCGGGCTCCAAAAAGGAAACTTCTTCCTCCTTATTTTTTTAAATTTTTGTTTTTGCGATCAAACAGTTCAACACGAAAACCTTAAAGCCTAGGATGATGCTGAGGAGGAATTTTTGCTACGGAAGCTTAGGGCTTTCATTTCAAAAGTAGTCAGTCGAAATAACTTCTGTTTTTGAGTAAATTTGAGAAGAAGAAAAAACCGTTGATTTAGCCATTCAAAACCAATACTATTTGAATTTTAAATTAAATTCCTCTACTTCAAAAGTTTAAATAGCACTCCTACCTTACGATCCATTACTTTAAAGGTGGAAAAGTCTTTGTTCATCCACGATAAGAAAATTGAATTTAGTGGATCCGTGTATGAGTTGGAAGTAAAAATTTCAAAGTAAAACAAAAATTTTGTTCACAAATTAGTAAAATTCATAAAATAACATTTTTAAATGTTTTCCATTATTGGCTAAATAATAGTACCTACAACCTATTTTGGAACTCTTTACCCAGACTTCCTGATATGTTTCTGGACCAATCCACCTACATTCAAATGTTATCCCACTTTTTAGTTCTTGGAAGATTTTACGGAAGAGATTTGACCACAGTTTTCAAATGACTAGAGAAAAAAATCAAGCTGCAATATTTTTTGTCAATGGCTTACGTTCAGTACAAGGTAGCTTGGGTACTGTTATTTCCTACACTGAACTTCTGTTTTCTGTTTTCAGAAAACTCATATTCTATGCCAAAGTGACCGCAATGGAAAGAAATTAATTGGTTGGAATACCAAGATTATCTTCGTGATGTTCAGTTTTTTGTTCTAACCCTAGGTTGTTATGATAAACATTAAAAAAACTACCAAAAGTTACTACATGGACGACGGGTGCCATCCATACCTGTGTCCCTCCTCAGTTATTAATAAAATATAAACAAGGGCCATTAAAATCGTTACAACATTTTACCATATTTTAGTAACATCTGTAGAAAACATTGATTTTCTAAAATGTTATTACCAATTAAATTTCGAGTAATACCTGTAAAAATTATTATAAAAGTTTTTAATTTAAACGATGTTTTTACGATGTAAAAACTTACTGCATAAAATTGGTGATAAAATTGCAGTAAAGGCACTTTTAATGCTTATTTACCAATTTAATCTGAAAAAGTTTTATTTTCTTTTGCTGGGTGCATAAAAAACATTAAATTAATTTAACGATGAAGGAAATTAAAGACTTGGGGTTCTTAAAAGGTTTAATCGGAAATATTTACTGTCACATTCAGAAAGTCCTATCAGATAAGCTATTTCGGAAGACGTACATCCACTAGTGTAGCAGATGCTATATAAGATTGTAAAATATACAGAAAAAGTTTTAAAAGCTCCATTTTATTGGTAAAATAAAGACTGCCTAATGCGTTCCTATCCACGTTATGAGAATGGTGCACCCTAAACCGAACTGAAGAGCAGATACCAACCTTGTTAGCTCTTAATTACGGTGTGCGTGGGGTGGGTTGGCAATAATGGAAATAAGCACACACGTGAACTTAATAATATCATTATGAGAATAAAATTCACAGCACTCTAAAAATATAATATAATGCAAAAATGTAATTAAGCACAAAGCCCGAAAAGTCCGTTAACCTTAACATTCAACAAAATTCAATTAATCTAGCTAATTTAGTGCTAAAAGAGCACTGATTACTAGACAAGAAAACTCCAGATCACTTTATTAATTTACCAATTATATTCATTATTGCACGTAAATTTCAAATTAGTCGAGATTTTTGTCTCAAGAACCTGCCATGCGCTTTATACAAAAATCAATTAGAGTAAGAAATGCACGTCAAAGCATGTAATTGGATTAATTATTATCAAAATGTGCAGTTTTAAAAAGTTGATTTAGTTTTCTTGTTTAGCAAGTCGCACGAATGTAAAACGAAAAAGTGGATTAATTAAATTTTTAATTTCTATTAGAGAAAACGTTCGAGGGTAGCTTTTCGCAAAAACTTGAATTTATAAATTTTGTACGATAGTTTTCAATCGAACACTGAAATTGATGATAACCACACGTAACAACATAGACTTGATTGATTTTGCAAACAAGCAATTAATTATTGATTAAATTGTCTAGTGTTTTGATGTAGACTATCGAATTTGAATAAAGCCAGTTCGTCTGAAGTGTAAATTTAAAATTTCCAATAAATTGCTTCATTTCCATTGTTTGTTTTACTTAAAAAAAAAAAAAAATACAAACTGATTGATTATTTGTGCAATAGACATGTTTTATGCGATTTTATTTTCATTTTTTTTTGTTTCAGGTATGCCGAATCGAATTAACGTACAAGTCGTCGAACAATTTCAAAAATTACAGTAAGAGAATATTTTATTAGTTTGATATCTTCAACGCGATACTGCACAAGCTGCTCGGGACAATTTGAGTTGATTGCCTGCGTGAGCTTTTTCGTTCAGCTGCTCTTGTCAGGGTTTAGATTTCATTTGAAAAACAGGGTCTAAAAACCAGTTGGACAATTTCGCACAAAATTTCGTTATTCTAAATTGAGTCACTTTTCGTTTACACTATGTGAAAAAGCATTTGTTTGTTACGTGGTAAATGTCAATTTAAGTTTTCCTCCTTTAAACACAAATCCGAAAATGTAAATCTAATTTAAATTTTTATTCCTTCAGGTTTTATTCGGAATTTTTGACAAATGTGTGACTTAACGCGTATTCTATAAAGTGAATTTTACAATTTTGCGCTTTTTACGAAATACAATAAAGAATGAAGAAAATTATTACATACATTTTCGTACGTTCTCCGCAATAAATCAAATCAAGTTCTTCCAGAGCGGTTTAATTAACTTTTGAATTGATTACAACGTAGAAAAGTTTAGTATTTTTGACAGTAGGAACGCAGGGGGAAGATGGCAATGTAGTAAAATAGGGGAGGGCGTAAAATTTAAAAATCAATCAAATTTAATAAAAAAAATTGAAATGTTGATGGTCACGGTACGTTCCACTGTATTTGATTTGGAAGCAGTTTGTTCTGAAAACTATTTTTGAAAGTGACGGGTAGCTTTTTCAGTACAGTGCGAAGTACGGTGAGCAAAAGAATCCAACCGAAAAATTACACAAAATCTGGAGTAAATGTATAATGCTGTTGCCAAAAGACGTAAAATACTAGAAAAAAATGTAGATACTAAATTAATAACATAAAAGGTAAGTTGCGTCCTTTTCAACCAGATTTCGTAGGAGTTTCTATAGATTTAGCATTTAATTGGTATTATTTGGAAGCAGAAGTTCACACGAAGCTTAAAAATAATGCAGAGGCATATAATGCTTATTTAATGTAACATCAGGAATACAATATAATAAAATATTAATAAGTTAAAGTTAACGTGCACTGAAGGTACTACCACAATAACCGCAAAATAAAACTAGTAACCACATTGTGAAATTTCACTGAAGACCCAAGTTTCTTCAAAGAACCACTCAAAGCACTGCACTAAAGCTGTAAACCAAACCACGAGCTTTGATATTATCACACTTGAATAGCACTCGACGGGTTAAAGCCACTGTTGTAAAATTTGAGTAAAAATTCTGCTCACAACACAATACTTTGAACTACTTAGCTTTTTAAGATTTCCAGGAATTTACAGGATCAAAACTGTCCCATAAATCTGAAAAAGATGCAGTGCTATAATTAACTATTATTATACAAACTGAGTTTCAAAGGTCCCTTAGATTTATTTTGTTTAGCCAGGCTAACTGGAGTAATTTCTAAATACAGGTAAACGTTCAGATTAAATGTCCTCAAAGGAAAATGTCATATTAAACTTTATACAGACCTGCAGGCACCACGCGTAGAAGAATTTTCATTATTCATTGTTTCTACCGCAATGGTGACTAAGAATGTCACGTTGCCATGGCAACGGTAATATATTTTTAATAAATTTTTAATTTTTGCATAGGCAAAGAATCTGAGGGTAGTGAATACCGTGTACTGAACCATATAAGATTTGGGGAATATAAAGTAGTACCTTAAGACTTACAGCTTAATGCCGTAATCAGAATTTTTTTCTTGGAATGAAGCTCTTTACTCTTTTTAAAGAAAAATACCCAATTTTATGCTTTATTTTAAATAATAAGATAATAAGATTTTTATCTAATGAACCAACCTTAAAAATTGCTCTATCGAATTATGATTACATTAAAATCAGTGTATTCTTTGTCAAGTTACAGGAGTTTATAGGAACAGTACGAACCATGACTTCTGCATGAAGTAAAACGCTTTTTATTCGCCCCACGTTGGGAAAAATTGTATAGTTTATCGAAGTACGCAATTCCTGACAATTTAACATCGCGTCGATTTCTTTTCCTTCTCGTCTTCGTTTAAAAAGCACCCACTTCATGAAGGTACGAGCATAAAGTTGCTGTAGCTCCTGGTGGTTTAGAATTAGCGTACCAGTTTGCAAATTGCAACACGTGCTTGCATTTTTCACAACATATTGTATCAATGCCCGCATAGGCCATTGAAACAAGTACTTCGGTTTAATTAGACAGTCTAATTTAGATGAGGGAACAGTTAAACATTTGTAAGATAATCAAAATTACACCCCGAACGTATAATTCACCCGTATCGTTTCGTCGGGTCAGTTGTAAAGATGTATATGTATGATGTATAAGATGTATAAATAGAAATCCGACGTGTCAACCGAAATTAACCTCGATGTACAGGATAGTACAAAACAAATACAACATTAAACAAAAAATTGTAAAATTAAGAACCTTAGTTTGCACTTTGCATATGCAATTTTGAAAAAAAATTGAATTCTTTATTTATATTTATTGTTTTATTGTGAAATACACTTTTAAGACAAATCCGATCGGGAAAGACTAAATGTGTTCTGAAGAAAGATGAGGTGGGGGTCATAAAAATCCTAAAGTTTTTCGTTCAGTACAGGTTAGCACTTCTTACACTTCGGGTATTCGGCTTGAGTGTAAGTAATAAAAAAATAAATTTGTTGTCTTTTTTGCAGTTAGAGAATAAATATTTTATGTCAGGTAAAATAAAAAATGTATTTCTTGCTTTCTTAAATTATTCATATCGATAATTTCCCCTATGAGCTGTTAGCCATACACGTTTCAATAAAGTATGAGCAACTTATGTCGTTCACTATAAGAAAATGACAAAAAGTTGGCAAAACGGGAATGACCCGTAGAGAAATAATAATGTGCAAAGGGAGAAAATTCAGTAAACGTTTTGTTGAAGTAACCACGGAAAACGATTTGGGAACAGCTTTTTTAGAAGTTGAAACGACTATTTGAAATGCTAGGTTTTGTTATGTGCATTACTTACTCGCACCATACTTGCAAGCATCGACTCTTTCAAACTCAAAAGACTTTCTAACTTTGGAGTATTTGATTTAAAACTTGAAACCTAAATGTATTTATACAAAAAACAATTAAATTATACAAAAGCGGGCATGAAATTGTAACAGGAAAGAGTCGTAGAATTTTATTTTTGAATACTTGACAATGATGACTTATCATAAAAACAAATTTAAAATTCATAGGCACATAAAAAGTAAAGTAGTATGTTTTAGTTGGTATTTTATTAGTCGAGGAGCCAAGTCCTTCACACTTTTTTTATGCTAGGAAAATTCGCTTTATTATCCTGAATGTATACCTTTATTTTAGAACTTTTTCTTTTTAAAATACGAAACATTTTTTATTTTTATTTCATTTGGTTATACTTGTTATTAGAATACAAATTGTGGATCGTAAAAGGAAAATTGGGAGACTACCATTGATTGCAAAAATGAAAAGACACGACATGAAATCGAGAAATAAATTTTATTACGTAATCGGAGATCATTAAATTTTTGGGTCGTTTATCTTCGTTTTTGGGGGCTGCAGTTGATTTTACGTTAAACGTTGCATATAATAGTTTTGTGCATGTACAACGTGATCTATACAAATGAATTTGAATTGCCTCTTGGAAGAACATGCAATTACATCGGGCAATACAAGTCAACATTCCTTACTTCTCGAGTATTTGCTGCTACTCCACCCTTTTCCATTAAATAAAACTTTACTATTGTTTGGAAAGTTGAGCGTTTACAGAAATTTATGTTTGTTAATACCGTATCACGTAAACCTATAAATTTCATGTTTATCTATCGATTTATTAATTTTACAGGTTCGATTGTTTTTTCTTAGATTGCGGATTGAAATAAATTGCTTGCGAGAAAGGATAATGTTAGTTATTTTGCAATACCTGTTCAATTCGTTCGTTTAATAGAAATGAAAATTACAGGGTGGTCTAGGGGGATTATTTACAAGCAATTTATAGAAAATGCAGCAGTTGGTTATAAAACATAAGCTCCTCCATCTTGACTACTGTGTCAACTATCGCTTCAAATTATTTTTTTATGTTCAGGATAATGGAAAAGTTCGTGGTTACTGTGAAAAATAAAAATGCTTTATATGGACGTATATTGCCTAAATGTCAAATAAAAAAAAATAAATCGAACGTGTAAAGCACGTCCTATTAATAACTACTTAACACGCTACCAAATTTTAGATTTATAGAAAATCCTATTACATAAATATTTGATACTCCATTTCAAAATCTCAATATTTGTGACATTAAAAGTATATCAAACGTTACGACTTACGTTAAATCAATACATTCCGATGGAATGTAGACGATTTGTTTATATCAGGAGTGGTAGCTAAGGGTGGAATTTATAGTCTTCAACTTGAATGATAACTATGATCACGTCAATAGAGTGGCTAACGTCAACTACTAGTTTTGCGTGCAATTAATTTAAAAAACGAACGTCTTTCAAAGAGGCCAATAAAAAATTAGAGTTGCTGGTGTCTCATCGTGTCGCCATAAAGAAAATATTCGAACAAATATTGGATTCTTTGTTCCTGAAAATAATTTTGGAAAGTGGAAATAAAACTGAATGTGAGGCAGAGACCCCAAGCAAACCCTAAACATTTTAATTTATAGTTACAAACTGTGAATATCTTCTACTTCTTGTTCTGGTTTTTTGGGCGCGTGCTTGTCGCAGATTTGTATAATAGCAGCCGCCCGCTACAATGATTTGATTTATCGACGGGTTGCTTTGGATGGTTCTTACATCACTGTCACCAGGTAGGAAAAAAATCATTCGTTCTTAATATCTACACCGTCCGTATCCAGGTGATTTTTTTTTGGATTATGTTTCAGACTCATCTTCCAGTATATTACATAGTTACTAACAAAGTTTGATGTCGTAATTTTAATATTGTTGAGAATTTACCCTGAAAGTTGCAGAGGTGGTTCGTCATTTTGGTATTGATTTTATAAAACGTAAACTGCATTGGAATCTCGTAGTTATAAAGTTTTATCATTATGCCGATTTATTATCTTCCATATCCGGAAATATATACAGCTGTTAAACACATTTGTGACAAGACTATTTTAAATATTATATTTGGAAACATCATGTCCTCGAATGTTAAATCTGAGATTTTGTTAAAGTTTTCTTATTGTTTGGTTTCTCTCAAAGGGATAATTTCACAAGTTTCTTTTAAATATTTATTTTAATTTGGCGATGATGAAGATCGATTTATTTTGCAAAGCATCAATAATTATAGTTCAATAATTAATTCTTGGAATTTAAGGCACGTATGATCAAACATAACCTGCTCTTTTGCACTTAAGTTAGCTTAGTTACCCTACCTTACTTTGGCAAGTAGGAATTAGATCATTTGATTGCGAATCCGTTTGTATTGGGTAGACTGCAAGACAAAGACTGATGATACAGGGGCGCGTCCATATTTTTTAAATGGCCAACTGCCATGTTTTGCATCAGAATTAAATAACTCAAAATTTTAATAAAATATCAATGGAAACGCTTACATCTTCAGTTTAATTGGAATTATATAAAAGTTAGTACATTTTAGCAATTTAATTTCATTTTGAAGCGTCGCATAAAATCGTGAAACATTTTCAGTGGAACTTTTTTATATATTACATATCAAATATTTCCTTTACATACGTTTTCACTTTAAATTGACAACAATAAAAATCGGATGACAACCTTAAATTTAAGTAGAAATATTGAAAATTCACAAAAAATATATATTTGGAAACTTTTGAGAAAAACGCTTCGGGTGTGTGTCCAATTTTATTTACTTTGTACGTAAGAACTAAAGGTTTTTGTATCGAAAAAACGAACTAAATTATTAACATTAATTGTTTGGGTTAATTATGAAAATGTAGATGAGAAATGTAATTTATAACAAAAATCGGTTATCTATGAATTAACGTTAACGATCGTTTGATATTCCAATACTTCCATTTACAATGCTATGCTGAATTGATGAGACATGGCAACTCCTGTATTTCATTGTAAAGTATATCTATGCATATTAGTAGGTCTAATAATTTACCTGGTTTTGGACGTAGAGATTGATCGATGGCCAGATATGAGAGTTTGGCATGCGATTGTTTGATACCCGTATTTAGGACATGTTGTCAACACATACAATGACATTGTACACGTACTTTGTGTGCATTGGGAAATAGGATTCCATTGTTTTGTTCTAAATCAAGTATGGTGATTGAATTTTGAATACGGGCACATACATATTGACTTTCATTGTTATTTCAGGCTAAATAATTAATCGACTTTTCGCTCAACTTTCACATTTATTTAAACGATTTTTAATCATACTCCACTGAAGGTGTCAAGAGGTAACGTTACATGGTCTAAAGGTGTCAAAGAAACCTTTCACAGACTTGTCCGTCTTACTAATCAACAAATTGTATTAGGCAAGCCGTAAAGTTTGAAACTCGATATTCCAGCAGACATACATACATATAAACTAAACCAAACTACAACCCGCTTGTTTCCCAACAATTGATCGGTACATATTTCAGAAACTTTAAATTATTTCAGCTTTAATTTTTAATTATCGAATCATACTTTTGTTTGGGTCGAAACAATAGGGTACTTCATCGATTCGCAGTAAATTATACACATTTCACTCTAATACAATTAAAATTTGCACCTTTTCATCTCTTGTTAACCACATTTCAAATTTAACATACAATATTTTTAAGCTTCGTTCACATGGCTAGGTTATAGTAACAATTTGAACATACCCAGTCGTAGTACATAGTTGAAATCTCGTTTTATATGAATGTGTAACGACATATCACACATGACGTCAGAAGATGTTTTCGCGCAACTTACGTATATGAATTTGAATTTAATTATTGGATAATTTGCGCTAAACGAGTATTTAGTATTTGATATCAATATATTTAATTGCTCCTATGACTTCCCAATCAAGATTTTTGTTAACAACGTAAATATATTATTACGTTTAATAATCATAAATTTTGAATGAATGTATTACGAATAACTTTTCGAAAGCTTTCCCTTTATTTATAATTCAATCGCTTTTGTATCTACAGCAAATATTAATTATTCAAGCCATAAAAATGATTTTGTTAAACCAGAAAACTAAAGCCTTTAATGCAAAAATGCATGTAAAATCGACAAACAAATAAATTATTACTCTTTCCATTTCGTACAGATATATCCTGTTCGGGAAAATCGCTATTTTATTAGTTACGAAAACAAATTTAGTTTTCCAAATTAGATATTAGCGTAGATAAGACGTTTTCAATATAAGAACGAATAAGAGTTCATTGGCAGTAATAGCAAATAGTAATCCTTCAACACAAATCTACAGTACAAGTTCTTGACTTGATGCATGTGAATAGTAGCGTGGAGCGTGTCTGATAACGGCATATCTAAATTGAACATCTGAGTCTATCATTTCTCTGAAATTTCAACTCCATTTATTCTCAGACTCTGTCATAGATCTTACCTGAAAAGCTTAACAAATACAGAAATAACGAGTTAATACTTTTATTTTTCTGATCATTGATTTATCTTCTTGAAAGATTATTATCAATTACACTTCGAATACAAATATTTCTTTTTTTGATTTCAGTTCTACATTCACACCTAATGCTTATAATATGACGGGGTCAAGTTTTATTGCACGGCCGGTTTTGTTATGGAATTCACCATTGTCAGACGCACACTAACTTGCGATAACCTACTAATCCACCGCATAAATTTACCTCCATGAGGCAACTTGTTGCGGATTGTCGCATGCCCATCTGGGTATGGTAAATTCCAACAAGTAACACCAAAACCAGTTGTGGAATAAGACTAATATGATACACGTTTTTCACTATTATCTACATGTTTAAGCTTTGGATATGTAACGAGACAAATACTCATCGCGATCGAAGAGATTTTTTTATTCGAATTTATAAATTACACTAATATGCCAAATTTAAAAAGTATTGTTTGTCTGGAAATGAAAAATAGATTACACAAAACCCCACACATACAAACAAACATCCAAACGAAATTTAATAAAGCTTTTAAAAATACCCCTGGCATTCATTTTTATATCCACTTCTAGAATTTTAACGCACTTTAAAAAGTTTCTCTTGCAATAATTTTGATAGTTGAAAAAATTCTGTAATAAAGTTTCAAAAGTAGAAAATTGTTCATAATGGGCTGCGTTTGTCGACTTTCTAAAATGACAAACCATCTATTTTCCTATCTAAGTTAATTTTTTAATTCAAAGCGAGTATTGATTTTCCAAAGACGAAGAAAAGCATTTTAAGTTTTTGTAACTCATCTATATTGATTCCAAAACATGATATATTATTAATAGCTGATTGATTTTATGAGAAGCACATAATCTTGACGTAGTAGAATATTAAGTTTTTTATGCTCCATCAATGTATAAATTATGTATTGGAAGGAAAACGCGTTGGGGCCTTAGGGTCCGGCAAAAACAACAATTCTTTTAGTTGAGAGAAGCAAATCGTTTTCTGTAAAGTAATTTATCAAAAAAAATGGTAAAAGGAGTAGCCCTTGTACTTAAGAATCGGAATAAAGTTATCTTTCGAGTTAATACATTCGAATAAATATTCAACTTGTCAGAGATAGTCATCGAACGAAGAATGTTGTTCGACTTACCGATGATGTTGGCCATCATGCATCGATGATCTGCATTAGCATTCCATCGATCATAAGTCTGTGACATGAAATTTGTAAATTATTTTTTAAAAGGGAAAAGGAAATCATGTAGGGAATTAAAAAATTTAAACCCTAATTTTTTTATATTCATAAAGCCTAAAATTAGGGTGACAGGTGTAACTGCTTTAAGCTTTGTGGTAAATTTTAAATAAAAATTTCACAGTTTGGAACTTTTTGTTAGTTAAAAGTTGTCGGGAACAAACGGGTGCTGAATGCTCAATTAATTTATCCAAACTTGTAATTATATTTGGGTAAATTCCCCTTTCGACGGATGCCTCTCTCTCAATAGAACTCCATAAATTAAGCGCGGGGATTCTGTATATCGAAATTTGCTATGATTCCTTGTGAAAAACAATATTAATATAATGGAACCTAAGCTGGTTATTGATACAAATATTACTACGTTGGACTGTTATGGGGGTAATTTATCAGAGCATATTGCGAACGCAATTCTGAGGGGCGTCAAGGGAGTCACAAAATATCCCTAGCTGTATTGGGAGCAATGCTTCTCCATGTTAAATGGCACAGCTGAAATGAAATGACTGCGGAATCGGTTTCTTCATTAGTTTGTGAGAATAAGATTTATTTTTTATTACATATATAAAATAGGAAAAACCATAAGGGAAAATGATTTCTGTACGAACAATTTTTACGTCCTTCTTTTCTCCCATGTCCTATTTTAGGTCAATAAATTCCTTAAAAAGTTTATTGCTGCATAAATATTTTAATTTCCTTTTTGTTTGTGTAAAGTGTATTCAATATTGCTTTTTAATTTTGTTTGATTACAAAAGGAATTCTATAGTCGACGGTTTTTGATTCCAAAGGAAATCTTTATTAAGTATTTGCTCAACGATTCGAAAACATGAAGAAACTGCATTATGAAGTTGTATTGGATCTTTAAATTACGAGGTTATATTAATTTGTTACCGACAATGCCTTTATTTAGTTCTGCTAAACCAAGCTACACAGCATCGCATATCTTTTGGAGAAATTTTTGAGCTTATAATTAAATATTTTAATTATATCAAATTAAAGCAAACTTTGATGAGTTTCTTTGAAAGTGCACAACTTGTTAATGAAATTCTTTGTTAACTGGTATTTTGTTAGTAGGTACTTGATTTATTTTTAAGATTTTAATTAACGAAAATTTTGTGTACCAAGCAACATGTTTTTTCAACATTTCAAATGAACTTTTCATAATTTTCTTGCGGATACTGCTAAATTAATATATTTTAATAGAGGTGTCGCAATCAGTATTCAGATTACACTCGATAATTGAATCTTAAGTGTAATATAACATGGGGTGCGTTTGCAAACAAAACGTGTTAGGCGTGACAGACAGGGATGAACCGAAAGCACACGCTGCATTAGTCCATTTATCAATAACGTCCAATAATCGATACTCTTTTTTCATAAGGAAATGGATAATACAATTACATATTTACAACCAACTCGGTTATTTATTTACAGAAATTTCCTCATGCAACCTTCTCGCTTCTTTCAACAAACAATAATTTGAAAGACATTTAATTAAAATGAACCTCCACTCTGGAGGTTGTTCTGTCGTTACCATAGGAATTGGGTACGGGATGAGATTCTACCAGCACCCACTCACCTGCAGTTCTAGACATGGCAAAATGTCTTTGTTCATTTTTATTTTGTATTTTTAAGATTTTTTTAAAATACGGATAAAATTTTGCTCTCATTAAAAACAATCGTGCAGACGCAATTGTCACCTCTACACACTTAACGCTTCCGCTTCAAAAGCTCTCCAGTCTCAAGGCTTAAGTTTCAACACCATCGTCGTGCATAATACAGTAGCTTCTTTATGTTTACCTATTCTCTTCTTGCTTCATTTACAACGTCGTCTACAGCTTCGCTTCAGGACACAACAGTACTCACGTATTTAATGAAGCAATCGCTGTTCGAGCTTATCTATATGTTCGGACCGTTATTGATTATCTAAGTAACTTTCTAAGGGTTAAACGACGAAAAAGTGGTGTAGTAGTAAATGTAAACCACATTTTTTAAAATTAAATTAAAACCCTGCATTATAACCATGTCACTGTTTGTGTTATTTACAAAGCGCTATTCGTGCATCCATCGTGTCTATAATATTGCAATGCAGATAAATGGTACACGTTAATGATTTATCAGATTTAATTGTATTGGAAACAATTTCATCAGCATGTAAATTAAATTTGTTCTAAAAAGTTTTACACAGAATTACATTTTCACATAATTTAATTAATGTGATTCTACCGCACAAAACAGTTCCAACAGTATCAATCTTTTTCAAAATAATATGCAATTACTTTTTCTATATTATGTACAAATTTGGTACGTCTTTTGGTTTCTGATTTATATTCGTCAAGTGAGAACCAGAACTAATATTGCTTTCCAAACTACCAATATAAATACGTTTCTGACAGAAATTTCATATGTAATGCAAAGTCAAAGCAATGCAGACAAACTATGTAATAACGTTACTATTTGAAAAAATCAAACACGAATTTGAGTGAAACTTAATTCCAATATTGCACGGAGTAGAGCTTCAGCTGTTCAAAACGAATCATTTCTACAACACATTTTCAAGGGAAAGTACAAATTGAAATTAAAACAATATTTGATAGGTTTTATTGTGGTAAATTGCAGTAGTAATTTGCATTTTTTGTGGGATTATTAACTTTCAAAATAAATTTATGAATGAAATCATAATCATAACTTGGTTACTATTAAAATTCGTTTTTAAAAATACATCTTTTTTATTATAACTATTCTAGATTCCCCTGGTTGTGCGACCTAAAGGCCGCACTGTTTTGTCTCGATACTAAGTAAAAAATAATTTATTTTATGCACTTATGTAGATCCAACCAAGTTTTATTTAGCTGCGATCCAACCGAGATGCAAAAATCGTGACGCGGAAATAATTAAACTGGTAGGCAGAAATGGAGCGACGACGTTAATTTAAAATCGAGACGATTATAAGGGCGTCAGGTCGGATACAGGAAAAATTATTCCTGTTATCGAGTTATACGTAAGTACTGGCAGATGTACTCGACGTTGCTCAGGAATAAGCAATTTTGTAAGTGGATTACTGATGCTTGGCAGTCATACTCTTCCCACGAAATTATAAAGTGCAGGTACCGCAAATAAAAATTCCAATAAACTGTTTTGTGTTTTATGAGATAATTTTATTGAAATATTTTCTTTTATTTTTGTACATTTTAACATTTAAGGATCGTTGTATAATTTTCAGAGGAATTTCTTTGATTTGACTTTTCAACTTGTCGATTATTTCAGTATTGAATTTATTTAGCTGCGATTTGATGACAAATAATCCCAAATAATAATTAATTGTGAAAATGGCTAAAAGATATGCTGTTCTGTTTCGGAAATTTCAAGGTGTTCTTAGAGCCTTGAGGTGATGTGGAGTAATGGTGGAGTATCCAACCAACAGGTGGATATAATCGTTTTCCATTTTTTAAAAGTGGATTCAAAGACTGAATTAAAATTGGATTTCAAAATGTGATATTCCCACAAACACCGTAACACCTTTCGGATGAATCTATAATTCTTTTACCAACTGCTGATGATTCGAGCACTAAAATTTTGATTAACGGTTTATGAATGCAAATTTAAGCTGTCTGGAGAGATTTTATTCCCAAAATTTAGATATATCATAATATGTATTTTATGGAGGCTTGCTGTCCCCCATGCCTATGAAAACTACAATATAATAATGATCGTTTTTGAGTTTCAACTAAAGAAAATGGATTTCATCTGTACCAGATGGAAAATGTGAGTTGAAAATGTTATTAATAATTAAGGAAAGTGAAGAACGTGTAAATTATTAATAACATACAGCGATGAATGTTCAAGGTAAATGTTGAAAGTAATTTATCGGTGCTGAAAGGGATTTGCTTTCAACACTGCGTAATTATGCACTTTTCATTAGTTCGTTAATTTATTATTAAACCAATCAGAGGTGCATTCTAATTTAAATAACCAAAAAAATGTTAAATTAAAATCTGGCGAGATGACAGCTCACAAGCGATTTAATTATCAATTAAAATAATGTTTCAATTGAATTAGGTTTCTCATTGATTTTATTTTAATTAAAAAAATACAATTTTGTTGTGATTTGTCAATTCAAACAGAAAATGTAAAAATCATGATTTTTGGCATCAACCTCGTTGTGTAAATATCACACACATTCGATAATTTTGTTGAATTACAACTTCAAGATATCATCTTTGTATTTAATTAATTAATGCTTTTAGCTTAATTATCTTGCAATTTCTCCAAACCCGAATCAAAATTTTTTTTAAAGACTTTATTTCTCTTTTTACTCGATACTAGTTGAGGTGTGTCCATTTTCGCTTTGCTGTGATTTATTATTTCCTTACGGAAAAAATTTGTATGAGAGTCTCTCGACCCTTGGGTCCACTTAGGGACGATATTAATTAATTTAAAATAATTTCTACATTCTAAATAAATTTATATTTATTTTATTTCATTCGGATGAATGGCGTTCAATATGAAGGGAATGATTGATTTTGAACATACCGACGTCACATACTGTCAGAACCTTTCTCATCAAACTTGTTTCCATACAGTTTATAATTTTTATCTTAAAATTCCGAATCTCGCAATCTCTTCGCAATCCACATACATAGCGTCTACGTAAGTAATTCAAGTTCACATTTGCACGCGACTTTCTTTTTATTTTATTTCAATCGCATAAATTGCGTTCGATATGACGGAAATGTTTAAAATTATTGATTTTTAACATACCAGAGTCACATACCGTCAAAACTTTTCTCATCAAACATACGTTGTCATGCGGAATACAATTCTGATAGGTATAAAGTTCCAATTCTTGCATCATTTTTCACATCACGTATAGAACAAATACAAAATTATTTCTCTACCTGCGGCTTTCAGGCCGCACAACCTTGAAAATCTACATGGCGTTTGCTAGGTGAAGTCTTCAATTTCAAGTTTCCTGTCGATCCAAGGATTCAACCTCTTCATAAATACTTCTTTTGATCGCCCAACGCTTCTCCATAGAAAAAATTATTAAGAAACCTTGTAACCCCACGATATGACTCCGATAGTGCATCTTGAAAACATAAGATAAACAGATAAACCAAAAATTATAAAATAATTTTGTGGCTTGATGTGATAGCCGGTTGGCGAATTTCTTAGGGAAACATCAACACGCTGTTTATTTAGGATTTAAGAACGGCTTAAATCTGGTCAATTAAAACAACGTCGTAAAAACGTGTAATGTTTCCATTATCCCCAATTGGTTTTAACCAGCGCTCAGTGGTCAATGACAATATTTGTGTTGGCTAATATTTAAAATCATCAACATTGGGGTGTAGTGCTTTGTAAAGTGGAATGAACATTGGTAACAACAAATCTGACGCTGTTGAATAACATTTCTAAAATACCGAGAATATTGAAGTTTCTGGTTATGCTCTGCACACATTTAACTAATGAACCAATCAAAAACTTTTTGAATAAACGACACGTCAGCAAAAAGGATTTCAACCCAAGAAGTTATATTATACAAACGATCGATTTAGTGAACGAATTCGAGCAGTTATTTTGGAAGAGTTCATTGAAATCAATTAATTAATTAAATCACTGGAAAAAACACCCTCGCCTGGCTCCAAGAATTTTTTTTTATTATTAATGTTCAAGCGATTATAATTGAAAAAAATAATCATAATCAGGGTGAAACAATATGAATAATTAACGACGGATAGTGAAATATTTTGCAAGAGATTAGATAAACTAAAACTTAATTAAATTTTATTGTAATAATACAAAATGACGAAATTTGGACGTCATTAAATACAAAAATTGATTAAGCGTAAATTTTGTAATTTTATTTTATTACTTCTTTTATATTGCTCCCCACGGGGCATGAAAAGAAAAATTAAAGTATTGAAATGGTATTTATTGATTTGGTTTCTTTTATAAAGTGGAGTTAATGATTTGCAATTCTTTTGAAAGAAATATTGCGTCCTTGAAGTAAAAATAATTGCAATTATTTGTCTGCATTGTCCAAACAACTGGAAATAGTACGTCAGATTTTCAAAATTCAATCAAATGTGAACTTGACCAGGAGTGAAGCTGTTAGAAGCTTCTTAAGTGAAATTCTTTCTACTATAAAAAGTTAAACCGAGTTACAGTTAATTTATCAAGTTCTCTATAAAATGTGTTTATATCAGGTGACAGTTCGCAAAAACTTGATGTATGATTGTCTGCAAGGGACTAAATACGTACACGCGCTGCCGCTTTCAGTCAATTATGAGGCCTCTCCTGGGATGGGGTTGTTTAACAGTCCTCTCATCTCATTTCCATATCCATTCATCTTATTTTCATGTTTTTGCTTTCTAGTATTATAGACGAGTGGTGAACCAATCTTCTTCTCTCATTTTGCATTACGAGGATACTTTTAAACGGTATTTAAATAAATGAAATATTTACTTTAGCAGCCGGCTAAATTACTCTTTTTCTTTTATATGAATAGCCCACGTAACAGATGAGTGATGACTTTTTCGATGGATGACGTTTATTTTGTTGCTCTCCGAATAACTAGGGGTTCCAACGTTTATCTGATTTAGTTTATTGTGTGCGCATTCGAGGTGGTGTTATTTTCCACTTTATTATTCACATGGAATACATAAACGAGCCCTGTTTGTCGAGAAGATGCTGCTAAGTACACAACTATTCAGTCTCCAATAATGTCACTCCAACGTTTGTGCGACCTTCCTAATGAACTCGAGGATGTTCTGGAATTTACATTGTGAAATTGCATGCATGTTTACACGTCTTTCAACATACCTTTAGAATAGTAAATTGAAATTGTTCTACGGAATGCAGTTTACTGTTAAAGATTTGCAAGTTTGGTTTAATCTTTTTTTCTTCTGAAATTGAACCCAACTTTTTCGAGTACCCACAAATTCTAACATCGAGAAGCTAAGAACCTCAACAACCTCTTTAAATGGAAATTGACTATTGTAATGCTACCGGAATGCTCTACTCGTCTAAAGCAGGTTCAAGTTAACGTAACCCATTCATTCATCATCTAGAGGCCAATTTAATTTAAGTTGTTTTCTAATTATTCGACTGAAAAATTATACACTTTAAATTAAATTATAAATTTGTTTACACCGAATAAGCATAGCGAATTGAATAAACGCGGAAGTAATATATCCGATCGCTGCTGACTGCTTCAGCATATGATTCCCAAAAGCTTAATTAGCAATCAAGTTTATGTTTATTTTCTACTTTGTGGATTGTCTTTTGAAAAAATCTAATTTTTGAAATTTATAACAAGTCACAAACTAAATTAATTTTGCTATTCTTTAAATTACTATAAATATGCAAGAGATAACTTTATCTCCTTTGTTGTGTTTTCCGTGGAATTACAAAAGGATAACTTACTTACAACAACTTCTCCCCTATAGGCATGTGCAGTCAGCAAATAAAGAAATTAAAAGGACAAACAATTAGAAAAAGATGGCACGACCTACGTACTAAATTTAAAGTTCTTTAATTTAGAATTTAATTTAATAGAGCACACTGGAAATGGTGGAACGACACTTTTGATAAATATTACGACCGAGAGGTTAACCGCTGGTGAAGTTTTTGTACACATCTCGTGATGTACATGAAGTACTTGTGAAGTACATGTAGTACTGGTAAAATACATGAAGTACGTGTAAAGTAGGTAAAATACGTGTTAAGTATATTAAAGTACAAGTGAAGTATCATGAAGTTAGTAAATTTTTGGTGAATTACATGAAGTTGAACCTAGTTTATGAGCATGCGCTACGGTCAATGTGTATCCTAGATAAGACCACTGAGCAAAAATGTGTACACCAAATTTGCATTTACAATAATTTGCAAAAAATTGCAAAAATTTGCAAACAATTGCAAACATTTGCAAATAATTTCAAAATTTGCAAACAATTGAAAAATTTGCAAATATTTGCAAAACTTGATACAGATATTTGCAAAAAATTTCAGACATTTGCAAAGATTTACAGTCATTTGCAAAAATTTACACACAGTTGCAAAATTTGCAAACATTTGAAAAATGGGCAAACATTTGCAAAAATTTAAACAGATATTTGCAAACAATTTCAGACACTTGCAAATATTTACAGTCATTTACAAAAATTTACAGGCATTTGCAAAAATTTACACACATTTGCAAATATTTGCAAAATTTGCAAACAATTGCAGAGTTTTGCAAACAATTGAAGAAATTTTTAAACAATTGCAGAATTTGCAAAAAATTGCAAAAATTTGCAAAAATTTAGTTTGCAAGATTTGCAAGATTTATAGGCATTACAAAACTTTAAAGGCATTTCCAAAAATTTACACACGTTTGCAAAATTTGCAAACATTTGCAAACAATTGCAGAAATTGTTTATTACAATTGTTTGTTTGTTTGTTTTATTTTTATTAAAAATGAATTAAATACTTAAGCATATCCCTTAAGCATAAATATGTTTAATTCATAATCTGACAATTAATCATAAACTGCATAATTATAAATTCCGTGCCCCCTGGGAGTAGATTTTTGCAACGGGAGATTTTCAGTTTACTTATGATAAAAAATAAACTACTCGATCCGGGGGGTCTGGGGTGTGGAACACCCTCCAGTGCACAAATTTTAGAATGAAGAACATTGCAGAACATGCAGATTCCTCCCCCCCTCAGACCCCCGAATCGAGTAGTTTGTTTTTTATCCCAAGTACACTGAAGATATCCCATTGTAGAGGCACTGGAGGGTGTTCCACACCCCCAGTCCCCAGTTTAAATAATTTATTTTTATTAAAAGTGAATTAAATATTTAAGCATATCTCAAGTTTATTAAAATTAGCTATGGCCAAGTAAATGTGTTTAATTCGTAATCTGACAATTAATTATAAACTGCTTAATTATAAATTCCGTACCGCCTCCTGGGTGTAGATCTGTGCATCGAGAGATCTTCGGTTTACCTCTGATAAAAAATAAACTACTCAATCCGGGGGGTCTGGGGGGTGTGGAACACCCTCCAGTGCACAAATTTTGGAATCTCGCTAAGTCTCTGAAATACCGATGAAGTACGTGAAATGTAATGAAGTATCGATGAAGTAGGTGAAGTACCGTGAATTATTGATGAAGTGCGGTGAATTACTGGTGAAGTACATGCAGTCCCGTGAATTACTAATGAATTATATGAAGTACGAAGACGTATAGAGATTTATGATGAAGTACGTGAAGTGTGAAGTTAATTGTACACGATTATCTCTATTGTCGATTACGACAAAGTTGGGTTTATTTCAGGTAATGTTTACCGGTGATCATACTCCTTCTTGCGTTTTGAAATTCCTCCAGCGTGGTGTGTTTGATTTCGACAGTGTCAAACATTATAAGAATTCGCGATCTGCGACTTAGAAGATTGAGGATGGATTGAATAGTTTTTCACAGGTTTTCACTAGACACTGACGAAATATTGTATTTTAACCGGAACTTCACCGGCCTGGATGATTGCTTGGCAATACTTTAGGTCAGATCAGCTTTTTCTGAGGTCAGGCGAATTGCATTTTATGGTTAAGGATGGCGAAAGAAATTTAAAGAAAACAAGGTTGGAATACAAAAATCGACAGTCGGGATATTCGTATGGTTAAATTGTCGACTTTGCGAGTGGTCGATTTACATTGGATTTTGCATTTCTTGAGCGTGACAAACAATTTGTTGTGTTGAATTACTTTTAAGAATAATGATAATAATGTTTAACCGTTATTAAAAGCTCTTGTTCTGAATAATTCTAATATATTTTACGTAATCGCTAAATTAATCGTCCTGTCCCGTTAATTCATAATTATTCCTTACGATTTAATTTCTTACAAAAATTTATACCTACGTAATTTCGGAAAGAAATTTAAAAATTTTTGTTATTAAAAATTTAAGCTTCCCACAATAAACTAAAACAATTGAAGATTGTTTTGAACATTAAGATTACACCTGAATTTAATTTGTTTTTGCGTGGATTGGAAAGGATGCATTTTTTGATAGAGATCATAAGTATTGAAACCATTAAGGTAAATTTGCGTGATTATAGTAATTTTACCTGCGCTTTGTTTTTATCGCTGAATTGAAACACTAAAATCAGATACCTTAACAATATGAGAACTTAACAATGCGAAGTTAAATGTACAGCTTCTGAAAAAAAAATTAACTTAACCTCTACTTTAAAATGCATTACAGTTTATACAGGGCATTACAGAACAAAAATACCGCGAAATTTAAATAAAAACCTTTTGTTCAATCAGACTAGGCTTCTGGATTTGTAATTTTCTTATTTGTAAGCTGAAAATAAATCAAATGATGTGAGTAATTTTAATTAACAATATGAAAGCTTAATTAATTAGATTGAGAGTATTATTAATGTGTTCTTTGCAATGTTTCGAGAACTGGGTATTTGTTATCAAAAGTAATTTTATTAACGAGATATTTTCTACTGTACATTCAAACAAGTCCCCGAACAAGTAAGTTCTCGTAAGGTTGCAAAGGGAATACATTCCTTTTCCTTTTTGTTAACTCATCCCCTCGATAAATTATATCAGCTACACAGCAAAGATTTTTGTTCCAAATTAATTGCATTCATAATATAATTAGAATGTTGAGAGCTTTTCAATTATCAATACCGCTAAAATTTTATTTCTTTGCAAGCGATATCCTATTTATTATTTCTAGCAAGTAGAAGAGATAGGAATCCATCCAAAACCCTTCTTTTTAGTTTCATTCATGAATCCAACTACAGGAGATAGCTACTCAGAACCAAATAAGGAAAGTGGATATGTCAATTTGGTTTCTGAAAGAAATCAGCTAAGGTCTGCTGCATAATCCACTTCCATTGAACGTCTGTTTTTTAAACTTTTGAGTACTGCTGTATATTATATAAAACGATGCGACGCTTCCAAACGAAATATTATTAAATTATCATTGGTAAAATCTTAAAACCATAATCCAATTTATTGATTTTCAGGGTTTCCATTTAGAAATGGTTGTAAAAAATATTAGTCAAGTAAAGAAATATATTTATTGCGGTAGCGTTCCGTTTTATTGTAGTTTCCGTAATCATGACATTACAAATTTGCTGAGTCACAAAATACATCAATTTTAAGTCTGAAAAAGAATGCTATCAGAAATACTATTTCATAATGGGGAGTTTGGTGCACTTAGCCGATTTTACAATTTTAAAGCTTAGCAAATGAATTTTAGGAAGGTTGTATTGGCACGTATTGGATATATTTGAGATCTCTCTCTCTATCGTGTTGATATTATTTTATAACTGTTGGGTTAAGAGATCACAGCGAAAGTCTAACACTAATACATATTTGTCCCAAAGCCATTTAGAGCTTATTACATTCAATACACGATGCTTACGATAGATATAAGGATCCGTTCAGTTTAGAACTCCGGAAACACTGATCGGCATTCACAAAACACACCCAGCTTACAAGTTTATCCTTCTAGATCCCTGTTTCCGCAAGTAATTCCTCTTAGCCTTGTGGCCGTGTTTGCTAACTCCCGGCGGTCACTTCTTAGAACGGATATTGATCTCTGACCAGGATAAATTCATCTACTTTGGCTGCCGACTGTTGCTACTGGAGGTGTCCCGCTGAAACTCTTATATCAACGTTACTTTCCACTTCTCGTTTTATTCAGCTCCGAATTTAAATTTTTCGTTTGAAAATTCAAAACTAATTGCCCAACATTAATAATTTACATCAAACATATTGGAAGAGGCAGTCGCAAAGGAAAAATCCATATTGAAAATTATTACTGGTTAATTTTCCTATTTCATGTTGTGTTCGACATTGAGTGACCTCAAAATTCGCTTATCTGACCGTTGGGTATGGCAGTTAATGCATTTAGGGATACGCAGTGACAGGAGCAGCCACAGCAAATTTAATCAAGGAAACAACTCCCGCAGTTCTTGTCTTTCCACTACACCACCATAAACGTCCTCTATGAGATTTCTTTAAAAGCATCCATTCGTATTTACGACTTGACTTCTATTAAAAGACATGAATCGGATAGTTTTACCGAACCAGAAATCAATATTAGGCTTTGTTATAAAAGAGTTGGGGTGATTTACACTTTCTGTTATCTTAATATTATCCCTACTAAAATATTTACCAATCTTATTTTCTAGGGTGCATTAATAAGTTTTACTTGAACTTTACAAATGGTGTTTATATGACAAAACTTTTGACCTTTATTGAGATCGTAAGATAAATCAAAAGTACTTTGACGTAATAGGCTCGTCACTCGGAAGAACCTTATCTAATTTAATATCTTTTACACGGTACTGATAGCTTCAATTTTGAGAGATATTGGAAATTTCCTTATTGCAATGGGTGTCATCAATAAAATATGGCGAAGGAAAATGTATGCAAAAATCTGACTAAATCAGCATTTGCGAATCCAACAAAATAAATTATTAATGATTTCTTAATTAATGCAATAGTTGCTAGAGATTTTCCAAATAGTTTTGTTGTGTTTTACTTTGCTAAGAAGTGGATGCAGCTGCATCGTCTGTTTTCCACCAGTTAAGTCTTTATAATTTACAGTTTCTTGAAAATAGTCTGCTTGTGAAGTACAATTCAAGGAGTAAAAACTTGTTCACTTTATTTTATGTATTCTGTATTTGTATCGTATATTTTGATTTAAAAACCCATTGCAAATAACACAAAATAAAATTATTCTCGAGAACTCGTAAAGTATAAGGCTAACCATATTCAACGCAAATTCTACATTTTTCTATTTCAAATTGTAATCTTCTACAAGACATAACAAATTTATCAAGCTGCAAGTTGCTCTATTTTATAAATTGCACATTTTGATGCAAATCACGCATTAACAATTTTGGCTTGTTTTCGTCACAAATCAACTTTTCTCACTCCAATGGTTTTTTTCGATTTTCCTACATGATTTTTCTTTAATTGCACCGTTTACTATGAACATTGAACATCCACGTTCGACAATTTTTATTTATAATCCAATTTAAGAAACTTAAAATTGCAGATGCACAGATTTATATCGTCAACTGGGGATTCGGCTTTTGGTATGACTCTGAAGAGAATCTAGATAAACTTTCTGCCTTCCATACGTTGATATCGTTCTTGCACCTTGGATTTTGCGTTACGTTTCAACCCAGTGTTCATAATGATTTAATTATTTGGAAAATCCTTTCCCAATGATAATAATTCAGAAAAAATTGAAATAGACTAAATCAGAAACTGTTTCATGTTCTTGGAGAGCAGCTATTGTTTGCATGGACACCTTTTATGCCCTGCAGCATTTCTTTATCTACCCCTCTTGTACACAAACTTTCCCAAGCGTATTTTCTTTGTGCATTTTCACAAGCCCTTTAGAGATCAATAACATTTATCGTGCATACACAAAAAATGTCTGACGTGTCTGGAAATAAATATTCTAAAGCAATTATTAACTGCTCTAGTTTTGCTGAATTTCTATGCAATTTTTCTTTAATGCACAACACAAAAGTTTCAACTCATTCAAACACTTCACATCGTTACCTATAGGTAGGTACATTTTCCATTTTGTAAAAGTTGTAAAAGAAACTTTTCCAGTCGACAACTATTTTGTCTACCTTTAAATTAAAGTTTTATGTATTCAACAGTAATTCCATATTTTCAACTTTAAAATAATTTAAATTTCTGCTTTTAAACTTTCAATTTTGAGCTTGTATTCATTATATTGCCATGAACATACTTCTGAAAGGATGAATGAACGTTAAATAATCTTCTAGAAAAAGTAAATTAAACCACTACTTTTTCCACCTGATATTGGCTATCGACAGTATTATGTCTAATGGAAAAGAAAATCTTTAAATGGAATAAAACACTTACTGCTGGGGAAAGTTTAAAAACATGGTTTTTGCGTTTCACTTTACTCGAATCTTTTTTATCTTACATGTTATAAAAAGCATCGAACTGAAAAATTTTTCTTCGGATTCAAATTGTCTCTCTTTATTTGAATTGTTTTATATTTTTATTTGTATTCTTGCCATTTTTGTTTACTTATAATATTTGATAAAAGCTGCAGGTGTGGAACAATGTGGCTTAAGTTATTAGATTCTGGAACGTTTAAGATGTTATCGAAGTTTCTAAACATTATGATGCCTATGAAACACCTGCTGGACAACAATAGCGTCGTTTCTCAAAGCGTTGGTGTACGAGAACAGCGATAAGTCGTTTAGAAGTTTTCTCGATTCCAGATAAATTCAAAAATATATCTGCAGTAGCTAACTGTATCGAGTGAAAACAAATTTGGGAGTTCTTGATTAATTCGTAAACGTCAATCCACATGTGTAGTTCGTGATGCAGATAACTGCTTCCGAAAAGGATCTGAAGAACGCACTACTCTTTCGGATTAAAAGATAATAAATCTTGTTTCCCTATTCATTTAATGAAAAGTGGTCACAAATCAAAGGCACGAAAGACAAAAAGTTAAACTTCTTAAAGCCTTAGAAATGAATCACCAGATTATTAAATCACCAGATTGACTCGGAAACTTTTTCTTATCAAATTTCTACAATTACTATTTCTATCGTTAATTTGTTCAATTTAATCAATCGTTCGACAACGCATCCAATAATTGCTCCAAAAACTTCCTGTCTTCAGTTTGGTTTCCGAAACTGTGACGGAATGATGGAAACGTTAATCTAATTTTGCTAGTTGTACGTGTCTGGCAACGATTTTTTCAATTCGTTACGAATTTGTTGTTTGGAATTAATGCCCGACCTTATAATGTTCTTCCAAATATGTGGACATGTTCATCGACAAACTGGTTGTAATCGCGTTTGCAATGTTTGATTTTTCGGAAATGTCGATGATCTTTATTTGTATTTTTCTTTATACTAATTCATGAAAACATGTAACGCGTACAAATAGTACGTTGCCGGCATTATTTAGCGGTAGGGGTTGTTCTTATTAATTAAGTTGGGTGTGCGCCGGAGTCGAAAGTAAATTAAAAGCAAACAAATGCAGCTTAACAAAAAATACTTCTTTAAATATTAATCATTCCAACTAAAACAACGATGAATGTATCCTACATTCTCATCGAGGTTAAAATTATGTGGCGACAACAATTATTCAAAACCAAAGCATCCGATTGGATACGACGATAAAATTAGTGGCTTACTAAGAACCTTTTCATCCAGGTTACTAATCGGCTGGAAAACATATAGCAGATCACCTTTTCTACTAGCTTAAAATTCCATGACAATGATGCAAAGTAATGTAGATGGGAAAATTAAGATTAAGAAAATTAAACGATGCCTTTGACGAAATTTAGCTGAATTTATATACAGGAGAAGATGAACGAAAATTACCTTATAAGTATAAAATACTAATTGAATTTATTTGTAATATCTAACCAAAAAAAATTAAAAGAGACTCACGGAAATTTCTTCCCACAATCTTGCCTTCCATTATTAATTGCAACAGAGCCTTGTAACGACAGCTCAACCCTACTCTATGCTACGTAAGCTTTTGATAAGAGTACGACTAGCCTTTCCATCCGATGTTGAAAGCGCAAGATATCGTAAATTATATGGCTCAGATTGTTTTTCCAAATTTTTCTTAGAAATTAACCATACACAATTTTGTTTGGCCAAACTTATTATTTTTTTTTATTAAATATGGCATTTGAAAGACGCTAGTTTTTAATCAATCCATCTGATTATTTGTGGATAGGAAGTTATTACTTTAGGTATCTAATTTTGTATTTTAAGATAAAATATACGAGATTCAAGTGGGACTAAATCGCATCGGATTGTGTAATCTATCGGATAACTGGGTTAATTTTACAATTTTATTTTCACAATAATTGAGTTTGTTAGAGTTCTTATTAGATTTACTGCTTCAGAGTGATTCATTTATTGTTAGTTGTTTTATTTTGTTAACCTCTCTTCCCCTGTGGGGTTAAACTGTCAGTCTAGCACGCTTGCATAATATATGTTTTTGTGTTTTGTTTGTATAATATAATTTGGTATTTAAAAAGTAACCCCACATTTAATATGTTATCTTTGTATCATAAAAAAAATAGCTTTCACCCTTTTCATGTTTGGCGCCCAGCAAAGTCAATTTTATTTTTACACTTAATTGCAAAATAACTAACCGCAACAGTAAAAGAAAAAGAAGCTTAATTACTGTTTGATAGCAGGAATCAGGAGGTACGTTATGACTTAATTCTTACGACAGGCTTCCGCTGGAACAGATACAATCCTAGTTAAGAACTGAGGCCAATTCTAAGCTATCATCTGTTATCCTTGTTTTTTTCAATGTAACTTTACCATACGCACGGTCCTTGCCCACCCTTATAACAGTGAGTTAGCTACATGCCTGCTTTTCCTTTGGAAAATAAGAAGAACGATTATTCTGACTTGCAATTAACGTCAATTTAAATATTGAAAGTTTCCTGCATGGAATACATTTAAAGTGGTTGTATTTTTGCAGCTAACAGCTGGACGTGTGAAAAGCCTAAACGTGAAAGAAAATAAAGCAACAAAACGTGGTGGTTCATGCACAGTAGGTATAGATTTTCCCATTAGGGTTCACGGTGTGGCGGAAACAGGACTCGACCCCCTACATTTACGGAATCCCGGAGTCTAATACCACTAATGGTTGGTAATAGCTAATCGATTTCATGATACGTGGACATCATTGTCAAAACGTAATTTATACTTATATTTTAAAAGCAAAAGTCATTTAATGATGATTTTTCCTTTGCTAAAGGTAAAACATTCATTCATTAAAAGTCACGACCTATAAAATTTTCGTTAATCATTCACCCGATAACATTTATATTATTTAAGTGTTCCTATCTAATTTTACTGTTTCAATATTCATGTACACACATATTTACACAGACAAATCCGATGTCATAGAACTTTATTTAATTTTTAACTCCACTCTTTTGAAGTTTTATTCAAAGTTCAGGCTAATCTTCATGACATCTTGTCAGTAACAGGTATAGTCGTCGCCCGAGGCTCCCGAAGCTTCCACAAGCTTCCCTTTGATCAAACATTAAATTTGCCCGGATTTGTTGGACCCGCACTTCAGGCTATCTGACCACTGCATTCCGGTTGGCCCGAAGCTGGACGCCATATTTGTTTATTCTTCTTGTGTTCTTGTAATGAATTTTATTGTCAATATTATTTCAGATTTGGTTCGGACTTATTACAGAAAATCGTATTATCAATTCTTGTTGATCTTGGAATTCATTTCCTTCGACTGTGGCCCGGAAATTGTAGAAAAGTAATTATTTCTACTGGGCCTAATAATAAAACTCGAGCTTAAATTAAATTTTAATTTGGCTTCTCAAAAACCTCATTTTTGTAATGCCGATCGTCGTGCCTTATCTGTAGGTCGTAATGACTTGTCAAAATTTACTGTTTGCCGTTTAATCTAACTACAAGTTACTTAGGCCACAGGCAAGAGCGATATTGCAGTTTGAGCAATTAACTGTCAAGAGTGGATTAAACTAAATTGTGACCTTTGCCATTACTTCAAACGAAGCCGAAGGACGAAATTTTTTTACGAGTTTAGAATCGAAATGGTGAAATTATTTCGTGAAAAATTATTTTGGAACACGGCTCCTGTACGATTATTTCTTGGGAAAGTGACATTAGTATGCGCGCTATTGACTTTGAGCCTTATTGGTCTCTCGTGGCCTCACGCCTGGGGTGTCGCGATCAATGAGCCGAGTATAGTTAGGTGGTTGCAACTAGAAAGGGTGGAGTAGGTACAATGAAACAAAAACTTTCCATTTCTTTATTTTATTTCAATTTTACAAAAAATATTTTATAAATAAATAATTTTTTCTTAAAAGATTGCCGAGTCGTAATTTTCTTTAAAAGTATTTTGAGAAAATCCAATGTTGATTTCAAAAGTTTTTGGTCGCGTAATAAACACGTGAAAGTGTTTGGTAGTAAATAAGAATGAAATTAATATTAAGTATGATAAAAGCGTCCTTACAAAAAACTGTTAGTTTTGAGAGTATGGCACCCTCTGGCGTGGAAAACTGCAAACTTGGGCGGCGTCGGGAAAACTAGTTCCTGCCGTCTCCGTAAATCAATAGAGCTCTCTGCGTGGCGTTTCCTTCATTCGGGGGTTTCCAATTTTTACCTCTGATACTTAGATTGTACGATAGAGGTCCTATCCGGCGTTAAAATCATCTTTGCTGCTATAATTTAAAACAATCGAGAAAACGGTTTTCGAAAGAAACCTCGCTCTTGTGGTTATAAATATTTTGGAATAATTTATACGAATTGGGATCAACTTCTCTAAATTATTAAGGCGCAATTATTTAGTTAATTATCGTAGAGTAGAAAATTATTAAGTGTTTGCAAATTGAATTAAGTACCAAATTTTCAGCTTACCCATCAGTCAGGTGTCAGATTAAAACAATTCCCAGACAAGTTACAAATTAACATTTACTTTGTGAAATTTATGTTTCTATTTCTTAAGAGATTAAAAATTTAAATCGCAATTGTAAGTATTGCCAGATTACTAATTATTAATTCATGGCGCGTAATGGGGGAATAACCAAAAATTTTGGACCGGTGCTACCGTGAAAATCTTTTGCATTAAAAAGTAATAAAATAGTTTTTGTGCTGTTGAGGGAGAAAGTTATAACGAAAATCAGTCTGAATTACCGCTAATCCCTCGGGAGTTTTATACTTCTAATTTTAGCCGTCAGATGTCATGCTTGCTTCGAAGCTAACTGCAGGCCTGTCTGAGCGGTCAGAATATTCTTCTAAGCTTTCCTACCCTTCGTGGTAGATAAATTGAATTGGAATGATAAAAAATTAATAACGCTTTCCTGCAATGGAGTTATTCGAGTTTGAAAAATGTTAACCTATTAAAAAATAAATTGTATTTAGATAACAATAATGTCTTTTAATTACATTTTCATAAAACTTACAAGGAAAATTTTAATTAAAGTCTACGTGTATTCAATTTTCAGAATAAATTAATGTTAATTCCACATTTTTTAAATCTTTCGCTCTGGTAGTTTCCCATTTGCTCGATTTGAATGATGCTCGTGCTGTTTATATTGCGTAATTTAAGCTGTCGTATATTCCAGACTACAAATTAAATCGCTTTTTTGAAATGACGATTTACACAAGTTTCTTAATTGCAAAGATGTGTATCACAATTTGGTAATTAAAGAGAAATTTCTTTCCATTCTTATCTGGTCGACGAGATGGAGAAGCAGTCACTCATTTCGACAACTCCTGCGTCTCGACATTAAAACTGAAATTACCCTAGCGCAAGTTTAAGAGTCTGAGTTTAGCGTCACATTCAGTTCGTAATGAGTTACTGATACAATCTTATTAAAGCGCGACTTGAGTACTTCTCATTCTTATCCCAAGTTAACACCCTCGTAAACGTTGGTAATCTCTATGGAATAATGTATACTCATACAACACGTGGTAACTTTATGACCAAATGTTTTGTGCAAGAGTTTGACTTGGTATTACTATTCTGTTGTATTATGCATCAAATACTTGAAAACATTTACTTTCGGCCCGGTTTATGGCTTTTCTAAACAAATACTCCACAAATTATCTCATTTCATTACTGAACTTTATCATTTCGTTATCAAAACTAAATGAAGCATTCCTAACGGCTTGGAGAGACTATAAATTGCAGTTGCCCAAATAAATGACACATAGTGCATTGCTATTCCAGTTTCGAAGGTTCGATTCCCAGTAGCTGCCTTCTTTTACGCTTACAATGGCTGCACTCCTGAATTTTGATGAACTCAAATGATGTAGGGCCAAAATAAGGAAATACATAACATAAAGTTATGATCTTCAAAAGCTGAATTAATTGCTTGGGTATTTGCACTTCTCCTTGACTATTTTTTTCCATCGATCTAAAAATAAGTACCCTAGACTAGATCTAATAAATAATAATAAAAGTCATCCAGGGGTTAACAAAACTCTTAAAATAAAAAAATTTTAAACATAATTTCCACAATTTCAGTAAATTTCAAAATTAAAATAGATTTAATAGCAACAATAATTATAAAAATATTTTTGTATATTTTAATATAGAAATAGAAAAAGCACATAAAGTATTACGATTATTATTAAATTAAATTTATGAACAATATTCGATTGTAAGCGAAGTATTATGCAAAACTAATAGAACATCGGTGGGAACATATCTATAATAAAGTTGCGAAATGATAGTGTTTTACAACTTTTCACACAAATTTTTTTACAAATGGAAGTAAGATAAACACAAGATGTTATATACTTTAACTTAGCAATCAGTGAGGAGTAAACGGGATGCCCACATTTCTTTTTGAATTTTTTATTTTCGAAAAATAAATTTTAATATTTATCAAGTCTTGGAAATTTAAATAGCTTTAGGTGATTCATGAGATAAATATTATGTTTGATGTAGGTATAAGTATAAATATTAAATAAATTACTTCTAAAGATGCGGAATTTGAAAGGAATTGAAAAGTGTTGAAATTATGTACATGTCACACCTAGAAATGCGTGTAATTCTAATTTAGTTATATCAAAACAACGTCTTAGTGAATTTAGGGAAACTAAGTTCTCTAAATCCCAATCTGCCTTGAAGGCAGAGTGCAATTCCTTGTTCGTATCATCCCTATAATTAATACTATAATATGGGAACCATTCTGTTGGATGTTGGAACGACATACATACATATTTGGAAAAGTTTACAAAGCATAATCGGTTTTAAACAATTTAAAGTGAAATTGAATTTGAAAATTCATATTTTAGCTACATAGTTACCTATCGTTTGCTTTTTCAATTTCAATATTGCAATATATGACGACGTGTTTTCGTTCCTTTGATGCCGCTTGCTATACGTTAACTTTTAAATATTGAAGTTTGCTTTATCTTGATTTTCTACATTTAAACAGGGGATTCGTTAGCAAAACGGGAAATTTGAAAGTGAAAGGAGATAGACTGAAGGAAAATCAATTTAGGACAGGCAGTATCGCAAAATTCTTTACAGACGCCCTAACTTACGCTCTGACTTCGAATAAGTAGAATTTAAATTGTAACTCTAATTTCAGATTATCTTTTTTAATTTTCTCGTTGTAACTTTAATGAAAAATGTCACCTTAATGAGTAACATTGTTTACGAAGCGATGGCAACGCTTTAAAAAGATGATATTTTTAAGTATTTTAACAAAAATGCCAGCAGCAGCCGTTACACCTGCTCCTCGACTATATTGTTGAGAAATTAACTTATCGTGACATGCTAGACGTCTCTATAGCAAACATCTTTGACACATATGAGACACTGTCGCACTTTATTAACAAAGTTATAGACAAAATGACAGAGGCAAAAAAATTAATATAAGTTTGCTACTTGCTCAATTCTCTCCAGGTGCTCGTTACGTTAATTTTTGACAACCGTGTACATTTTTACAAAATTTTCTATTTTTTTTCTTGAGGAAGTAAATATTTATTGCTTGTGAACTGCGATTTAAATTCCTTATAGATTCTAAAATTTCGGAATTTCTCTAAACTAATATCAGAAGCCAAAATCTATATGCGGTTCTCATCCTGCCTGACTGTCCATTAATTTAATCAGTTAAGGTTATTATATCACCAAGATGGAATGTTTTAGCTTTACATTCTATGATTAAATAATATTAATTTAAAGGGTTCGTTGGTTTATTTTCCAATATTCATAATTACAAGAGAAATACAGAATTTTTGTAGGTTTGCCAGGTAGGATTGAAGAAACCTCACTTAGAGAAATAGTTTTGAATTTTCTCTATGCATGCTTTACACACAGACAGACAGACAAATCGCGATAGCAATTAGATAAATATTTTTATTCTAAATTTAACTGAAAGTAACATGTAAGTGAGTTGCACAAAAAATTAGTTATGTCACAGAGCAAATTATATTGGTCTGCAGTTATTGAGTGTTTATTACAGAACCGATGTGTTAGGGAACCTACTGTATAACGTGTGGTTTTAACTACGGGAAACAAACAAAGTGATGATACAAAATTAATACCTCGGATGATTACCTAGGTGCTAAATAAAACAGCGCCAAGCGAGATAAGTGAAATGCCGTCATAATTTAAATCATAGAAAATTTTGAGCTTTTTTAGCCTTCAAGCAGACCGTGTTATAACGAATCAGCGTTAATAGAGGTCGTAGAGTACTATATACCACATGTCTATCTATTTTCATTTTATTACCTTTTTACCCCATTTATGAAATAGAATTTTTTCTGTGTTAATTTTTGGTTAATAAATTCAATTTAGCTACTAATAGCAATTGAGTATTTGATTCCACATGGCACCCAATAACAACCAGATTCGATAATAAGCGAAAAACTTCAAAAACAACATGTAAAGGTGCGACAATGGAATTGAAACTTGTTAAGCACGACGGTCAACTGTTAAAGAATTTATTAGGTGTAAATAATAGAAGTAATACGAGGGAGATTGTCAGAAAGTTTCAAGGATATTGTTTGAATATGAATGTCCTTGTTTACGGTGCTTTTTCGATTATTCATCGGGCTAACTACGCACGACAAGCCATCGTTCTCCATTTTGCAGCCGAATGATCCAAATTATACATTTTCTCTCGCTGTCTCAGGAGAATCATCGAAAATCGTATTAGTCGTAAGGTGGTACAAACGAAGACTGCTGAAATATTATCTCCATTTAATAGTCGATGGAAGCTTTTCAATGGTCTGCTGTAAGCAGCTCAATAAATAGATTTTCTATTACGAAATGTAGATTGAAACGACGATCTATAGGGCGTTAAATTGGAAACGTGCATGATAATATGACGAATTGTACCTATGTATATGTTGCTTGAATCGAAACAGATCTTACTGACAATTTAACGAATGCTATTAATTTGCTTTTGGATGCACGCGTGGCACAAATAATAGGAGGTCAAAGCGATAATTTTGTAGACAAAGAACGAACCGAATGGTAAATAATGGATGCGCAACTAATTGGTAAAACATGCCGAATAATTATTAGAATTGTGGAATGCAAGAAATGCATTTGATTGCTCCCCCTTACTTGTGGTGTAGAACGAATAATCACCAAGTATCAATAAAGCTCGCTGATGCCGTTACCTCTTCTGCCGTTATTAATTCATTACTACTCCTCCATTTCGTTTTTAAATTAATTTTAATTCGATAATAATATCAATTATTTTTGTATTTAGTTGAAGCATAAAGGGATTTTATTAATTTTGAACAAAATAATAAATTAGTTTGAAATTCTTTGAAAGAACTTCGTTAAATATTCAACAAAAATATTCTTTTCCGAAATTATTTGAGTCTGTGTAATCTTTAGAGATTATGTAATATATTTTGCTGATTAAAGTTTTAATATTTACTTAAGTAGAAATTGTAGAGAAACAAATAGGGGAAAATAATAATAAGCAACAAAGGCCAAAGGGAGTTTAGTGATCACTTTCTACCAGTTGGATACCAAACTAATTTTCTCTAATGTTCCTTCTAAAAGCAAAACGATTTATTGGGTTTGATATACTGTTTTATATTATAATTGTTTACTCAAAATAGGAAACACGGTGCAAAGACATAACCTGCTGTAATAACGAAGCTAACTGACTTTAAACAACGTATAGCACACCAGCTGCAAAGTAATATCATATTGTTTTAGTGTGAATTACTAGCAGGTTATTGTAGTCTAACGACTCCACGCATTTCCATTGTACTGTGCTCAAAATTATGCCTCCTACAGGCACCAATATCTGCTGAGAAACTCGGGCGAGGTGAGTCTAATAAAGCTCGCTAAAGGGAAACTTTAACATCGTATTAGCCATGTTAGTGTTAGATGGATCTTCAAATTGGCTACTAAGATATTCCTATGCAAGTAGTCACTTTCATATGCTAAAATGCTTTATTTGTTCGGGAAAACCAAACGGAAAAATAAAAGTTTACATTAATTAATTTAAAATTTTAATTATAACGAAACGATGATTAACGATGGTAATTGCAACAGTTGGCAACAAAATTGTATAATATTGATGTTTCAATCAACGTAATCCAATTTTGCACAATAACATATTCTGATCCAATTTTTAATGGAAAGGGTTGCTAGTATACGGACGTCACAAAATAAAATCAAGATTTCTGTTGATTTTACTTTTTAACAGGGCAGGTCCGCTTTATTTCACGTTTTAGCTTTACATTCTATGATTAAATAATATTAATTTAAAGGGTTCGTTGGTTTATTTTCCAATATTCATCATTACAAGAGAAATACACAATTTTTGCAGGTTTGCCAGGTAGGATTGAAGAAACCTCACTTAGAGAAATAGTTTTGAATTTTCTCTATACGTGCTTTACACACAGACAGACAAACAAATCGCGATAGCAATTAGATAAATATTTTTATTCTGAATTTAACTTACTGAAAGTAACATGTAAGTGAGTTGCACAAAAAAAACTTGTTATGTCACAGAGCAAATTATATTGGTCTGCAGGTCGCAGTTTATTCAGTGTTTATTACAGAACCGATGTGTTGGGGGAACCTACTGTATAACGTGTGGTTTTAACTACGGGAAACAAACAAAGTGATGATACAAAATTAATACCTCGGTTGATTACCCAGGTGCTAAATAAACAGCGCCAAACGAGGTAAGTGAAATGCCGTCATAATTTGAATCATCGTAAATTTTGAGCTTTTTTAACCTTCAAACAGACCGTGTTATATCGAATCAGCGTTAATGGAGGTCGTAGAGTACTATATACCACATGTCTATCTATTTTCATTTTATTGCCTTTTTACCCAATTTATGAAATAGAATTTTTTCTGTGTTAATTTTTGGTTAATAAATTCAATTTAGCTACTAATAGCAATTGAGTATTTGATTCCACATGGCACCCAACAACCAGATTCGATAAAAGCGAAAAACTTCAAAAAACATGTAAAGGTGCGACAATGGAATTGAAACTTGTTAAGCACGACGGTCAACTGTTAAAGAATTTATTAGGTGTAAATAATAGAAGTAATACGAGGGAGATTGTCAGAAAGTTTCAAGGATATTGTTTGAATATGAATGTCCTTGTTTACGGTGCTTTTTCGATTATTCATCGGGCTAACTACGCACGACAAGCCATCGTTCTCCATTTTGCAGCCGAATGATCCAAATTATACATTTTCTCTCGCTGTCTCAAGAGAATCATCGAAAATCGTATTAGTCGTAAGGTGGTACAAACGAAGACTGCTAAAATATTATCTCCATTTAATAGTCGATGGAAGCTTTTCAATGGTCTGCTGTAAGCAGCTCAATAAATAGATTTTCTATTACGAAATGTAGATTGAAACGACGATCTATAGGGCGTTAAATTGGAAACGTGCATGATAATATGACGAATTGTACCTATGTATATGTTGCTTGAATCGAAACAGATCTTACTGACAATTTAACGAATGCTATTAATTTGCTTTTGGATGCACGCGTGGCACAAATAATAGGAGGTCAAAGCGATAATTTTATAGACAAAGAACGAACCGAATGGTAAATAATGGATGCGCAACTAATTGGTAAAACATGCCGAATAATTATTAGAATTGTGGAATGCAAGAAATGCATTTGATTGCTCCCCCTTACTTGTGGTGTAGAACGAATAATCACCAAGTATCAATAAAGCTCGCTGATGCCGTTACCTCTTCTGCCGTTATTAATTCATTACTACTCCTCCATTTCGTTTTTAAATTAATTTTAATTCGATAATAATATCAATTATTTTTGTATTTAGTTGAAGCATAAAGGTATTTTATTAATTTTGAACAAAATAATAAATTAGTTTGAAATTCTTTGAAAGAACTTCGTTAAATATTCAACAAAAATATTCTTTTCCGAAATTATTTGAGTCTGTGTAATCTTTAGAGATTATGTAATATATTTTGCTGATTAAAGTTTTAATATTTACTTAAGTAGAAATTGTAGAGAAACAAATAGGGGAAAATAATAATAAGCAACAAAGGCCAAAGGGAGTTTAGTGATCACTTTCTACCAGTTGGATACCAAACTAATTTTCTCTAATGTTCCTTCTAAAAGCAAAACGATTTATTGGGTTTGATATACTGTTTTATATTATAATTGTTTACTCAAAATAGGAAACACGGTGCAAAGACATAACCTGCTGTAATAACGAAGCTAACTGACTTTAAACAACGTATAGCACACCAGCTGCAAAGTAATATCATATTGTTTTAGTGTGAATTACTAGCAGGTTATTGTAGTCTAACGACTCCACGCATTTCCATTGTACTGTGCTCAAAATTATGCCTCCTACAGGCACCAATATCTGCTGAGAAACTCGGGCGAGGTGAGTCTAATAAAGCTCGCTAAAGGGAAACTTTAACATCGTATTAGCCATGTTAGTGTTAGATGGATCTTCAAATTGGCTACTAAGATATTCCTATGCAAGTAGTCACTTTCATATGCTAAAATGCTTTATTTGTTCGGGAAAACCAAACGGAAAAATAAAAGTTTACATTAATTAATTTAAAATTTTAATTATAACGAAACGATGATTAACGATGGTAATTGCAACAGTTGGCAACAAAATTGTATAATATTGATGTTTCAATCAACGTAATCCAATTTTGCACAATAACATATTCTGATCCAATTTTTAATGGAAAGGGTTGCTAGTATACGGACGTCACAAAATAAAATCAAGATTTCTGTTGATTTTACTTTTTTAACAGGGCAGGTCCGTTTTATTTCACGTTTGAATGTTACTCATTTGATACTTATCAAAAAAATAGTGGATTTAACAATTTTAAAATTGTTAAAGACTAAAAACATTAATAGTAAGTACGTGGCCAATCTCACCCCAATAAATATTGTTCCTTCTTTTATATATTATTACATAGCACCTGGCACTGAATATTATTACATTTGGTGCAACTTTAAATGTACTCTACATGTATAAAGTATATTCCAAGTCATGAAATGTAAGAAGATAACTTCACTTGTATTAAAATTTTAGTATAAAGTTACGATGCCCGAAGCGTAACACATCGTATTATTTGCTTTAGTAATAAGTGGTAAACTTTTATTAAAACGAAATAATAGAATTGATTACAGTTTAAACTTTTTGTGAGATAGTGTGCTCGATGCACCTGCGAACCTTTGGAAAATTTAAATTATTAGTTCAAGGAAGAAGTAAAACACGCACCTGCTTATGCACTTATTGCACCACAACTAACTTTGCATGCTAGGCAAACTTTCCTATAATAATTATTATATTCTTCAATTGTAACTTTCAAATATTAATTAAATATTAAATTGACTTTAAACTTTTGCTTGTAATATTACAACCAACTTTTAAATTTTCCGCCTCGCATCGTTAATTGTACAACTTAATTATATACTAGAATCTAACCCGATAATTTCTAAGGGTAAATTTTAGTGACTACCTAACGGAAATGGCGTCTCCAGTCATGTTAATTAGTCTAGTTTAGCTTTGCACTGTATAGTTTTATCCAAAAAACAACCCAACGTTGCATAATTACTACTCAATTTTTATAATAAATCACATATCCATTCTGTTTCGATTTTGATGATTTTCTTAAGAGATTGGATGCCTTGGAAGATCATGGTCGAGAATTACCTTTAGGTTTTGCTTCTATGACAATATGACTGTTTTTCCGTATCTAACTTTTCCTTCCAATCCATTTTTGTGTCTTATTTTGTATTATCTCTAAGAGTTTTATCGCCATTGATCATAATCCCTGGAACTTTCAAATTGCTTTTTATTTTCGTCTATAAAAAAATTTATATGAAATGAAGAAAAGTGAAAAACTGCTGTAAATCTTCTTAGTTTGTCGATCACAGCAATCTAAACTGCCGACGCGAGCAGGAACAAAACCGCGATTTCTCACTCTCTAACCTGCTGCTGTATCTTTACGCCACACTGCCGTTGATATACATAGTATAATACCATTTGGAAAACTCTGTAGTATATTTTTGTCCAGATGTGTTCTATGTTTCACCCTACCCCATCTTCCCTAGCGGTTTCGAAAAGTTCCTCAGCAAGATATCGTCCAAAATGAAAAAATTCGTTTACGGTCCATTCCGTGCTTCAATAATTTGTAAATGTCGAACAATTAGAATTATTTGGTTTATTTGGTTATCATCCCTAAAATGTGCAAAATGGAACTAAAGGACCGAAATATGAACATAAAAATTTTTTTAGAGAGGAATTTTTAATGAATTTGTTTAGTTCGTCATCAGCCTCTTTCTCTACAAAACGATTTCAGCAACAGGAATTAAACAACCGGGGAGCGCTTGCCCCCGTTTCCAAATCAACTGTTTTTGCAAAACATAAACTACGATCCCAGCAACGAAATGCAATAAATCTTGTGTTGTTCTAAAAATTAGAATTCGCGGTTGAGGAGTATCTCAAAAATAGTTCACATAAGCTGGAGGATCTGTCGACAACATAAAATTAAAGATAAAGACTGGTGAGTCTATACGAACATTATGTATATCTTATTTTTAAGATAACTAAAGCAGTATCATCTAGTTTCTGCTCAATTTTAAAATTAAATGGTCTGTCTCTCTCCAGGGTCTATACCAGATCTCCATGGTCTATGCAGTAAATATTTCTAACTGTTGCTATGGTAACGTAAAATTTTTAGTCACTTTACCTTTACAGACCTTGGGGGTCTGGGATATGGAATATCTTCCAGCCAGATATAAACGATGAAGTACAAAACCCGAGGGGTTAACCGCTGGTGAAGTACATGAAATCTCATATGAAGTACATGAAGTACTTGTGAAATACATAAAGTACTTGTGAAGTACATGAAGTACTAGTAAAATACATAAAGTACGTGTAATCTCAAGTTTTTTTAAATTAACTATCGCCAAGTAAATGCGTTTAATTCATAATTTGACAATTAATTATAAACTGAATAATTATAAATTCCGTACCCCTTGGGAGGTAGATCTCTGCAACGGGAGATTTTCAGTTTACTTCTGATAAAAATAAACTATTCAATCCGGGGGGTCTGGAGTGTGTGGAACACCCTCCAGTGCCTCTGCAACGGGAAATCTTCAGTTTACTTCTGATATAAATAAACTATTCAATCCGGGGGTCTGGGGGGTGTGGAACACCCTCCAGTGCCTCTGCAACGGGAAATCTTCAGTTTACTTCTGATAAACTACTTAATCCGGGGGGTTGGGGTGTGGAACACCCTCCAGTGCACAAATTTTGGAATGAAGAACATTGCAGAACATGCAGAACCCCTAGACCGAGTAATTTATTTTTTATCAGAAGTAAACTGAAGATATCCCATTGTAGAGGCACTGGAGGGTGTTCCACACCCCCCAGACCCCGGATTAAATAATTTATTTTTATTAAAAGTGAATTAAATATTTAAACATATCTCAAGTTTATTAAAATTAGCTATGGTCAAGTAAATGTGTTTAATTCATAATCTGACAATTAATTATAAACTGGGTAATTATAAATTCCGTACCCCCTGGGAGGCAGATCTCTGCAACAAAATAAAAAATAAAGTACTAAATCCGGGGGGGTCTTGGGGGTGCGGAACACCTACCAGTGCTTCTGAAACGGGAAATCTTTAGTTTACTTCTGATAAAAAATAAACTACTCAATCCGAGGAGTGTGGGGGTGTGGAACACCCTTCAGTACTCAAATTTTGGAATCTCGGTAAGTCTCTGAAATACCGATGAAGCACGTGAAATACAATGAAGTATCGATGAATTACGTGAAGTACCGTGAATTATTGATGACGTACAGTGAATTACTGGTGAAGTACGCGAAGTCCCGTGAATTACTGTTGAATTATATGAAGTACGAAGAAGTATGGAGAATTATGATGAAGTACGTGAAGTATGCAGTTAATTGTACACGATTTTTTCTAGCGGTTGACCCCTCGACAAAACCTTACAATATTGTTCCTGGTTACTTAGAACATTGGTTTTTTTTGTGTTTATGTTCTCCATAACCCAGGCCAACATCTGTTTTGATGTTGGGGTATTTCGAGCTGGCTTACCATGCAATCCCAATATTGGTGCAATATTGATTATCTATATTCAGACAATATTTAAATGCAATATTGGTGCAATATAGTCTCAATATTTTGTGAAATATTGGTTTACTATGTAAATCCAATATTGATACAATATCGATTATCTATAATCAGACAATATTTAAATGCAATATTTGTGCAATATGGTTTCAATATAGTCACTGTACACCTCGGAAGGTTCTTTTCCGTGACATCCTTGAATATATTTCTGAACAGTCCCTTTTAAACTCCAGCAGTAATCTGCCATCCATGTGCTGTGTATCCCATCTTCCTTGGTAGCGGTTCTCCATAATTTTAATATCTTGGTGAAATCTTTCACCTTGTTTCTCGCTCATGCTTCTAAATTTTCGGGAAAACGGGCTAAGAAGCTTTGTAAACAGTGCACCTTAATACTCATGTTACACCTAAGGGATTTGGAACTGTTAAGCATCTCGTTTACCAGTTCAACATAGTTTTCAGCTTTACGTTTACCCAGAAAATTTTCCATTAGGAAAGATGATTTTTTTTCGATCAACTAAGAGGTTCTTAATGACATTCTTTTCCCCAACGTGTATGTTTTCTCTTCTAGGCCATTCTTTTCTAACCCAGTGGTGTGTTTTGTCTCTGATATCTCTGGGGCACAAAATGCAAGAATATTTGGTCCACTTTGCTGTCCAAGGAGAAAGTTTACCATTTTTAAGTCTACGGTAATCACCCATTGATGTTCATGATACTTTATTTTCTCCAATATCAAAGCTAATTCTTCCTTCATTTTTGTTGAGTGAGCAATTGGTATTGAATCATATTTGTTCTCATTATGTGGAAGAAACATTTCAAACTTTGCGTAGAGCTGTCAATAAATAGGCATCAATCACCATGAACATATTTAGTGGCAAAATACAAGATTGTCTTTCTGCGAAGACAAACAAGACATTGTACGGTAAAAGGTAATTTTGGTTTCGTGTTCCAGTACATTTTTGTCGTTCAACCTGGAAGCACGTAATTCAGAAGCTTCTTTTGACAGATTGAAATCTCTGGTGAAGTCATTCGACTCATCCTGGTCGAAACTTTGTGGAATTGATGACATTTCCTCATAATTACTGTCACTATCATTAGTATCAAAAGGGCGATCAGAGGGACAATACTCGTCCTCACAGAGCTCTGGTAGCTGGTACAACGTTGGGAGTGGCACTTCCTCTGAGTGAGGGACTTGCAGAGACCAAATCAGGATAAGTCCTGGTTTTGGAGTTCTATCCAAACCATCCGTACGCTGAATTTCAAACTTTTTTTATACACAAAATGGAGTTAGAACTGCAGATTTCGTTTATAACTAAAAACCACTGATCTAAAAAGGTAGAGCTGATCGAGAAAAACTGATTTTATATTTTGATTTAGCGACCCAAATATAGCTCAAATCAGTTCCAAAAAGAGCTAAAATCCAGTTCCAGTGGCTTCGAAACTTCGCTGAGGTTGCTGTGGGATATTACAGGACCTAGTCCTAAGCTAAGAGAAAGCAGTTCCAAAAAAAAATTTTTTTGTAGGCCTGTGTTTCGCGGAGAGAGATCTTAATAATATTTTGTATAGTTTTTATTATAATAATTAGATCACCAAGGTTGTGCAGCCTCACGGCCGCACATACAATGAATAATTTTGAATTCACTCTATAGTACTGTTTCTTTTGTTATCATAACTTATCGTGCTCTAAGACTATGGCTCTAATCAGTTATTCCGATTTCATTTCCTGCTTTTGTTCTTTACTTTCGTTTGTTACTCCTACCCAAATCAGCAAATGAGAGTCATCTAGTCATCAGATCGAAGAAGATTTTTAACACATTTTCTTGAAAAGTAAAAATGAAAAAAATTTAAAAACTTATAGATATTCACTACGTGAAAGCATGGTAGTATTTGTTACGATGTCGTTTATAGTGTTATAACAAAAAATGTCAGTTGAATCGTTATTAGAACCTTATCGAGTATCGTTACGTTTTCCATAGTTTTACAAATGGAGAAGTAAGTGAATGTAAGACAACCAAGAAAAGTCTCATAACATCAATTTTTGGAAAACTCGTAAAATTTTATACGAAATATTGAAATGCCTGGGTGTATTCGTAAACCGACATCCTGTATAGATTAAATTTACATTTTGTATTGGAAAATGTGTTAACCCAGTTGCTGGATAAGTGGGTTGTCACTGTTTTGAGGTTTTCTCGTCGCTGCAAGTTGCTATAATATAGTATAAATTTTAAAGTAACCTCGAAATCAACGTTGCGAATCTGTCAGATGTCAAACTGTGGCCTCCTGCTTTTAAAACCTTTTTACCAAAAATATATTAATCTTTAATGCTTAAAAAGTTTTCTTAAGTGTCGTCACTCCAACCGTTGCAGAAATTTCTAAAATGGTTTGCATATTTAAATGCGGGTTTAGCAATTGAATCCAACTGTCCGAGAATATTTTTAGGGTTTTAGTAGGTATGTTTTATAAGAATGAGAGCGAACTGATTTGACTTTTCATCCGATGGGGTGGCAACGATGAGTGGTTATCTCAAAGCAGTCACCCATCTAATCGTGGACCCCAATGCCTGGAACTAATGTAAAATATAGAACAGCAATAAAAGCTAAGCTTTAATAATTGATAAATAAAGGATTTGTGAATTATTCAACAAGTAAATAAATAAACAAACAATCACTGAATAAGCGAAAAATCTCTTTGAAATTGAACATTTGATGGTCGTGATAGTTTAAAAGAGACTTCGTGTTCAAGCGTGAAAGAAATTGTTTAAAATTTGAAAATACCGGCGTTAGAAAGTGCCACCTGAGGCAATCTTCCTTTTGCTTTGCTTAAATAACAAGTCCCTTGTTTGCATGCTTCATTAAAATCGATTTTGGTTCTTTTTTGTTTATTCGAATGACTGCGCGTTAAATTGAAACTTATACCGTCACTCGGTGTTTGGAAAATTTTAAATTTGAATTGTGCTTAACTTTTTGTATCAATGATGGTAATCAATGTATGATAAGTTATTTCATTGCAGCCAGTAAAATTTACATTTGCAAATTAAGTACACATATACAGATGCGACCGACCGACCGACGCGACGCTTACGTTTCAAGTTGCACTTTATTTAGAAAAACACAAAATGGGACGTATTTTGTGGACGTTTTTATTTCGCCAGCCTGCAAGAAATAATTAATTTTAAGTGCATATCGCTGGCGCAATTAAAAGATGTAAGTGAAATTTTGTATTTGATGTAGTTTTTATCGCTAGTTTCTTCAAATTAGCGAGAGTGCGGCTTAATGGCCCAGTTAAACTATTCTATTGTCTAATAAAAAGTTACAACTCGTGGTGTTAATTGTTTCACCAATTTGTAGCATTTATTGCAGTCATCTAACAATCTTTTAGGATTTTCTAAGATCCAAAACGTGGGCAATGGTGGCAAATTTGCATAAACTTTTGCATTACTTGGTGTCTGTATATGATAGCCTATACACGATACAGCGAATAGCCTCGAGTGTAATGAGAATCTAGTAGCTGCTATTGACGTTGGATTAATTTTCTCTTAGCTCCACTATCATTTCTGCCATCTTGCTCTTGTCAGAGGAGGAGTGTGCTAACTAAACTTTAAATGGGACTTGCAACCGTTTAGAAGTTTCCATTTTTTAAAATCAAGTTCAACTACTGACATCAATTGCAACTTACTCTCATTGAGTATTGATGATCTTGTTGAAACATTTCCCAACTTCGTCCATCAGCCAATTTCAATCTAATTAATTTAGTTACTCATCAAGTAATGCAATGGTCAATAAAGGACGTAACAGGGTTTTCAAATAGAAAGGGGGGTTTTTAAAAATCGGCGGATATTACATAAGTGCAATGCAATGTACTGGTCGTGAGAGTTGGAAAATGACAGGGGGAAATGTATCAACCCTATGATACGTCGAATCAATCAGAATGGCCTTAAGCAAAATGAAAAAGCCTTCAGACAAATGTGAAAGCAATTTTATTTAACGAAATGAACTTTTATTAAATTTACCAATACAAATTACATCCCTAGAAACTATATTCCAATAAACTAGTCGCTATTTCTGTGTTAATTAAAATTTTTTTTAAAAAAGTATTAGTAATGGTTTTCCTAACCGAGTATTTTTGCTACTTTTACTGTCCAGTGATATACTGATTAACTCATATTTTATGTCGTTAATTTAAATAATCTTGAAAGTTCAGTTAATGTAACCACGAAAAAATAATTGATCTGGTAATTAAACACGTAAAATGACAATTAGAGTTCGGGAATCCCCGTTAACATTCTGGATATAAAATACATAAAACACAAATTAACACTGGCCATTGCTCCTAACACCAAACAATGTCAAGTCAGTGAAAAGCATTATTGCACTTTACGATAACTTCCTTCCCATTTTCTTTATAGTCACCAGGAGCGAATCATATTTTGTAACAACCACGATTAAAGAGAACATATTATTGGAGTATCGTTAAATTTTTAACATTTCCAATAATTACTTTGTGATACAAGTTTTGATAAAGTACGTTACTTTGTTGAAAATTTTAGTTTTAGAACTTCTTTTTTAAAGAAAAACTTTCTTTGCGGTTATGTAAAATAATACTTACCAATTATCAATTGAATAATGAACGAAAATTTACATAATGATACGATAAAGAAATTTCGTTCGGAAAACTTGAAGATTTATTATGTAAATACCGATTTACAAAGAACTTTTACCAATACAATAATTTCTACATGAATTTATTCTACAATTTATTCCAAGGTGTTTGTTATTATTTATGACCATCGGAAAGGGTCTTATGGGTTCGAATCCCGACTTGTTCTTAGCTGCGCTCAGTCAGGCTTGACGTTGTTAATTAATTAAGCGAATTTTATTTCTTTTTCTTTGTCATGCCTACTTGACTCTTCGTACATATTTCATATATTTTCTTGACAGCTACATTACGCAACAAAAAAATGACATTAAGATTTTATTGTTGTAATCAATAAAACGTCTTTGTAATAATTAAATAATGCAATACTTGTGTGAATTTTAACAATCCACGTACTAGCTCAACTTAAAATATTTAAACGCACAAATTGACTTTACTGTTCAACTTTGTCGTAATTAATAATAAAGTAATCTTATAAAATTTTATTCGTACAATTAAGTAATAAAATATATAATAACGGACATGCACCAAAATTATTTAATAAATAGTTAATGTCGTCTTCAAAATATTTAGTGTAAGGTATTTTAACTTCTAAATAATTTTATGAACTTTTTATATCCTTTAATTTTAATATCTACAAAGTATTATAAATTTTATTTAACAGATCTTAAATTATGGCAGCCATAATTTTTCTTATATTTGTTTAATTAATCGAGAGAATTTATTATGTGATAAACTAATCAGTTTTTTATTTAAAAGCAATTATCTTCCTTTTTTGGAAACATATTGAGAACCGCATTGCTACAAAATTCCAGTTTTTAGTTGAATGAAAAACTTTACAACAACAATTTATATTCGATATGTAAACCCAATTACGTTCAAATATAAAATTTTTTGTGATTTCTACTGCTCAGTGTAGTCTGTTCCCTTTGTTTCATAAAATTAATTAAATTAATTTTCTATTTATTCCAACTATTCCCACTTGAAATACATTTATTTATTTAATTAACAAAATTTTATTGCCTTAGCTCAACCCATTAATAATTTATTTCATTAGCAATTGTTCTATCTAATAAAATATATCATTAATATGGTCTGTGATATGCTTTGGAGGACCCCCGCGAACCCTTCGTTAAATCTTTAAAAAGTTGCAAACCCAATATCTGAAAAATACTGTTCACTGTATAATAATAATTTTTTGTCAGTCTTAGAATTTCTCAAAACATTTTTTTATTATATTCACTAAATAATTATTATTAAAATTTATTAATAATTCAGGTAGCTAGCTTTCCATTTTTATAAGGGCTTATTAAAAATGTTGCGGGGGGGGGACGGTAATGTTATCCGCTACGCCTTCGTTTTTAACAACAATTTCAAGTAAAAAATTATGATCAAAAAAATTTGTGTTTTACTTTCATAATATTGATTCGAAATAAACTTAGGTATACATTTTTATAGTTTATTAGCATTTGAGTTGTGGGACTTAAATATTTATCAAAATAAATTTAGTAACTTTGAAAATGGTTTCCAAGTTTTAAAACTTATAAAGTCTGGTTTGAATTTCCTTTGGTTAAGCTGCGTGCGGTTAGATTTATCTTAAATATTTTTGATCAACTCGCTCTCCCCTAAAGTAAATTGATATATTTCGATAGGGTAACTTTCTGACATCTTTAAATTGCTATTTTAGTTTTGTTTTACTCTTCCTCGTCATTTACGTAACATATTTTAAATTGTGAAATAATTTTTTGTACAGAATATAATTTGGCGATTTAATTGGTAGCTTGGGAATAACGGGAAACTTTGCCAAATAGCTTTTTCGGTAGTTTTCAATGACGGTGACGTAAGGAAGTGGGGTAAGTGTATTTCGATGTAAGGCAAAATTTGATAAGAGAGCTACTCGCTGCCCGTTTCGTCTTGTTATGTGTCAGAGAATTCCCGTAGGAAGAACCTTCGTACCAACTTCACACTGTATTCTTGAATATTTTATATAAAATCTTTTTCTGTCAACTTGCAATATTGAACTTGAATAAAGATCACATATCTAAAAAATTTCGTAGTAAATTAATCAAAGATATCTATCGAGCGTCACGACGCATGTCACCATGGGTGGGATGAATCAGCGTAAATCCTAGATAGATTAATGAAAAAGTAGCCGAGTTTTAATAGAGATGTACTTGAAAGGTACTAATATAAACCGATTGTTAGACGGAATTGCTGCCTGGTGATGGGAATCTGAACAGCTGTGTATTGTTGACGCCGCTAATGGAACCACCGTGTTTTCAAGCTTTTCGTCCTGCAACGATTACGAAACAGTCACTAAAATACCGATGTTAACTGTTTAGAATTTCAATTCAATTTAAAAAAAAAGTGAACAAATATTTATCAAAGCAAATTTTGTTTTTCTAACTTATCAACAAAAATAATGCATCGTCCTTTTTCTCGGGAGCTTTAAATTATTCGCAAATTTTCTCAAAAACTTTTTCTTACTTCGTTTAGATTCAATTTAGTTGACTGGCAATCAGAGAGATACTAGGCGTTGAAATTTGAGACGTAGCAGCTAAGTAAAGCTACTTTTTATTTGAAAAGCTGTAGAAAGAATTAATCAAGGACGCCTACATGTTAACAATGATGTCCAAAAAAAGATTAATAAATACACATCAATGATCTCTTCAGTTCTTTTTAGACCAAAAAACTTAACGAAGTGGTTATTTCTTTAGGTATAACAACTTTGTCATTGTTGTTCAAAGTGTCGATTTTCTAGTTTAAATTGTTTGAATTGACAATGACCATTGAAAAACTCGATACTTTAACGTAACTTTGATTTGATTTTTTTGCTACATCACTTTTTTATTAGAGTAATCAAATCCTTTACAAAGAAACGCACAATGAATTGAAATAAAGTGACCAGAAACTTGACTTTTGTCTTTATGAAACCAAAAATTTTCCGTTTGGTGGTTTATGAATTTTTATTTGGACCATGGTGGGGGTAGATTCGAACCAGGGTGCAATTTTTTATTAATTTTGTTAATTTTACAGATTAGCTTTAAGCTTTTGTCTATGGACAAATGTGAAACACTTTGAATCATATGTATACTTTCAACAAAAACATTATCTTTAACAATTAACTCATAACATGGTGAACCTTGCGGCGCTAAGGTGGACAAAGGCCATCCTTAAAATTGTTCCTCCACCCGGGAAAAGTATAACATTTTAGATTTTATTTATTTACTTACATTGCTATTGATTTTAATTTTACTTGACCCAATCCCACGATGAATGTTTATTCAAATATTTATGTATTATTTTTTAAATTATTTAAACAAAATTTACTTGAAATAATACCATAAAATAGTTACTTATTTGTTGTTCCCAAGGAACTTTTGATCAGTATACGAGCATTTCCGACGTTAATCCGTGTGTAAACTAAACAATCTATTTTGAAACTGTCTCTAAAACTCTACTAGCTTTAAATGATTGCAAATTGAGAGTAGGAAACAGCATACAGCTGAAAACTTGTAAATTTGTACAGATCTTGGGTTTGGAATACTCTGCAGTCCCAGAAAACAGATAATAAGTACACTAGCTATAGTGTGAAGCATCCACGGGTTGACTAAGAAGCGTAATTTCACGGTTCGAGCCCTGCTCGCGTTAGAAACACTGTCGTGATCAAAAAATCCAATATCGATACATACACTATGGGAAATTTATTTTGGCTCTAGCCAAGTTTATGATCGCTAACATCCGGTAACGGATAGGCACGTGAAGCAGATGAAGATTAAATTAAAACAGATAGTGGAATAATCAAAACAAACAAAAAATGAGAACAGCAGAAGCTTACAAAGGCGGAAGATCTCAGCGACTATTGAACGAATTTACAGTCGACGCTGCCACCACATCCTTTGGAAATCCATTCCAAACACCGAAAACTCGATTGGGCAGGAAGTGTTCCATGTCTATAGTTTTGAAATTTTCACGAAGCAGCTTTAGAGTTGAGGGTAAATAGGCAAGAAAAATGTAATGGAAAAAGATGGTTGAGTGCTCTAAAAGTAATTATTAAAACTTCCCTCAAACGCTGATGCCGGAAAGACGTCAAATTAAAGATGCGTAAATATTCTTCGTAAGATGGTCTACTATGGCAAGGAAAGCCCATTCCTGTCGTTGCTCTCTGCATGAATTCAAGAATATTTACATCACGTATCAACTTCACACACCAGACTGGAGTAGCAAACTCGACATGAGGCCGAATATAGGTTTTGGAATAATTTCCTAAGAATTGGTGGACTACGCCTCTCGAAACACTTCGAAAAAAGATCTGCTGCAGATTTTGCTAATATGATTACTTCACGTGAGATTACTAGTTATGATCACTCCTAGATCGGTGTAAGACTCGACAAACTGTCAACGCATAATATAACTGCGGATTGTCCTTACCGAAATGCATAACTACGCAATTACCAAATATTTAATGGAATCAACCACTCAAAGTAACAGAAATCGAGAACGAGAGCAAGGATCAGCCCAGTAACTAAGGAATAAGTGGACCATGCATGGACTTTGAGGGACGCTACTAAGAACAAAACCCTGGCGGGAAAAAGTCTGCTCAATTCAAACTCTAAAGGTTAGATTACTAAGAAACGCGGATCAACAATTGCAGCAATCTGCGTTGAATACCAAAATGGATCATCTTTTTTAGGAGTCTTTTCTTATGCACTGAAGGAGCCTTATCGAAGGCTCTTGAAAAATCTAAATAAATTGTGTCCACTGGGTAATACGATCGAGATGAGAACTCCAGTTATTAACACATGTTAGCAAATTGGTTTTGATTGAGCGACGAGGCAGAAATCAGTGCTGAGAAACAGGTATTACATGATTTTTAGTTAAAAACTTTGGCAATAATAGTTTCCGTCAGCTTTGCAGCTATTGGGGTAAGATTAATTGGTTGATAAATTGTCGGCATCAAGTTTTTTACCCTTTTTTAAGGTGGGAGTGAGAAGCCAGACGTCAAATGTCCGGAGGTGCGGAGCTGACAAATGAGTTCTCCATAATCATCGACAAGGGTAAGAAAATACTGTTCCAACATCGTTTCAACAAACGAGCCGAAACGCGGTATAAATCAGGAGATGTTTCAGTCACTAGTTCATCAATGCATTCTTCTACTTTATCAGGTGGAAAATGGATCACCAGAAGGGGGCTCCTGGGAGCATAGACAATGTGGGACCCATTGGGTTCCAGTGCGAAAGCTGACACGAATTTTTCATTTTGAAGATCAGCAGTTTGTTTAAATATTTTTGATAAAAATATAATAATCGATAGCTTTCTTAAGCTAAAATGGGGGCAACTGCGGTTTCATTCTTGGTCGCGCCGGATACACTATTTATAAAATTTATAAGTTACATATCGATTTCTTAGCATTATATAATAATAATAATAATAAAAAATATATCTACCTATGTATATTTTAAAATATTTTAAACCAATTAATTTTAATTGAAAGAACTTTGATGTTTGATTGCCATATGATTTGATTTAATGTTACCGTCAGCCTTACGTTTTGGGTTAGAAATTAGGTGCCATTTCCAGGTCTACTCCACTCTCTCCTACTTGAACAGTTTTTCTCACCTTTAATTATCTATTTGAATCACAGAAGAGCCTCGAAGCTTTGGTTAGAAAACTTAATTAAGATGCTCTTAAGAGAAGATCAAAAGTACGCAAATTAGAACTAAAATAATCGACAGAGCTTTACCGCGCTATGCTGATGGAAAGTGAACATTTTTAGTGCTGATAGGCGATGGCGTTTTATTAATGTGTCGTTTTAGACAAAATCTTTTATTTAATACAATGAGACGTTTTTAACATTAGCGTAACACTAAAATGACTTACGTACTTAAGCATAAATGCAACATAAATTGGTTTAGACGCCAAAACGTAGTTACGAGTCCCTAAAAGCGGTTTAGTAGTTGCTTATTATATTATCGCTATTAAGTACATTAATAATGTTTTTGACCCTAAAATTTCATAAGCATTAGCAAATATTCGACTCCATTCTATTCTAAAGTTAATCTGGAACTTTTGATGTGCGTGTGAACTTGTGTATTGTTTATGGTCGATTTTCCTATTACCCACTCAACGTTTAACCACAAAGTTATTTCTAAATTAAACTTCTAATAGTACGTAACATAGAGTTCAAGATATCTACAAAACTAATACGAACCTCCTTGTCATTTAACCTTAATAGCAAAATTTAGACTCACTTCCAGCAATTTAAACCGAAAATATCTCCGCAAATATTGAACCAAAATTTATAAAGCTCCTCTGTGTAATTTGATATCGGCGGAAATGCGTGCGATCGATGTCATTTAATGATTGAGATAGAAGTTAAAAGGGGATGGTGTATTCGCTATACTTTCGTTACTACTCCTCATCATCTTTCTTACTTATTCTCATTTCTTGGTTATTTTCATTTATTTAATCTTGTCTCAATAAATTTCTTTAAACGCATCGGGATTTAAAAAAATTCAATTGTTATTAACTTTTTGCTAATGCATTTTCAATTTTGGCCTCCCAGCCGAGCGAGTGGAAAAAATTTAACGCCACTTAAAATCTCTTTAATTTCGCCAACCAATTTCTTAGATTCTAATGAAGATAATATAAAATAATTGTTTTAATTTCAATCAAGTTTTTCTATTAAAGCTTTTTCCTATTAGTACAAATCAAGCACAATGCTATTTAAAGAAGTTAATCAAGAAAATAAATTTGCTACGAAAGAAATATTTCCTTTTTGCAACTTTTGCCGCTTTTCTTTTTCTTCGCAACTTTTCTCATTAAGAGTTGATAACGGACCTGCGAGATAAAATAATAATTACAAATGAATTTATTTTGTTAACTTTAATTTGAACAAAATGAAGCAGTGAATTAAAAACAAATTGGAAATCTCTTTCACAACGGCCAGCCGGGTCTGCTTTAAATATTCTGTAAATTGGAAAAATTGACGAAGTGGTTTCGGCGGTAAATAATTAATAATTTACAATAAAGCTCCATTGATCATGCAACGAACTACTAGCTCGTATATGCTCATCATATTGATTCTGCAATTATTGGCGGTTCAAATTTTAATATCATGTTGCAGTAGCAGTGCTGCGGTTGCACTATTTTAAACGACAAAGCAAAATAATTTACAATGCGCAATTAATCATTTGTAAATAATTAAAAGTTAACAACGATGAAATATTAATTTTTGATACCAAAAAATTGTGAATCATCAACTAATAATAATTAACATTTAATTTTTAACAAAATTTACCTAGTATGTACTTCACAAAAACGTTAAATTAAATCAAATTTGAATGTATGCACAAAATTAAACTAAAATTTGGAGTGTTTTTAAATTTTATAAAAATAATAACAGCAAAATAGAATCTGTTTCACTTTACTAGCCCTCAAAGATTACTTGTAAATAAATAACGAAAAGTAAGCAAAATTATTAAAAATTTAAGAAAGTACAGGATAAACTTCGAAAACATCAAAGTGAACATTTGGAGACTATTGAAGATAGGGGGCTGTAATTTTAGAGAAGGTTCATCAATCCGGGTTGCGATTTTTTAAAGATACACCAGACGCATAAAAAATTAAATTTTGAAAAAATCTGGCTTTAAAAATTAATTTGAAATGCAATTTTCTCATTGGCTCTTTTGAAACTGCAATCCCGTCTCTCGATAATTAAAATTAGTTTTAATGCTAAAAGCAACTTTAACAAAGTATTTTATATTTACATTATTTTAATGATCCCTTAGCCGAGAGCTGGAGTCAAAAGTAACTTGGCTCCTTTTTGGACCTATGCAACAACAAAAATGTATGGAAATGTAAATTTTTTTCTGTTTCCACCCGCTTTCAAAAAGCTGTTTCAGATGAATGAGATTTTCATCGATTTTGTTCAATTAGTATTCAAAATGCAAACAGTTAATCGGACAAGTTTTATTAACTTGAACGAGTCAATCAGCACAGCTAAGGTTTTTCCTATTTCCAAAGAAGAAAAGCCTGTTAAAAGGACCCATTGACAAAAGAGCACCTTCGGCAGTGGAAGAAGCAACTGTACGGTTGTAATATTTTTAAAACGAAATGTCATGACGATAGCAGTCTCATTATTTAATCTCCAGACCACGTACCTTCGTCACTCACATAAAAACTGATTTAGGCTCGAAGGCAGACTAAATTCATCAAAAAAAAAATAATAAATGAAATTTTTTACGATTCTACACGGAGACGAAACATTTCTTATTAATTTGAAACGTACATGTCAATAACAATGATACGCAATTTACGTTAAAATTGGAAATGCAATCGCTTGATATGGTTTTCCAATTTCTTATTTTGATAAAAGTACTTGATTCGGTTTATTTTATATGTCGTATTATTTATCACCTTTAACGGAATTTGTTTGAAATGCCAAACGATTAACCTAACTATTGTTCTGTACCATTATATCTGACAATCTTTAAGACCTGGTATCAATCACATCGCGTTAGCATCCCCCTTCGTCCATCACTCTAAGATCAAAAAGACTAGTCCCTTCGGAAACGATCTCGCCCTCACAAGCAAGACAAATCTACGTAATATCTGTTTCCCATGAACAGAACTGCGGTATAACCTAATGGCCAAATGTCAAATCACATTATATGTCATGATGCTTTTAACCCTATTTGGCATTTTTCTGGTGTATGAAATGTGGATGGTTCTCTTGAGATTTGTTTCATGGCTATCAAAGGGAAAATCTAGCCGCCCCATTTTCCTAAAATATCTGTTAAATATAAAGTTAGAAATTGCAGAACTAGATAACGTTTTCAATAAAACTGGAAGTGTTCCGTCCTAGAAGTTAAAATCCAATTAACGTTGCACCCTTACAAGTTAAAGATGCGACTTTAAGGTTCTGAAAAAGAAGCGCGCTATATTTTATGTTCACAATTTCCGTGTGTCTCGTCGTCTCCTGGCAGTATCCGCGATATCATCATCTGAAATATGAAGAAGCTTGATAAAAAGCGAAGGAAGTATGAGACCAATCTGGAAAGATACATGCATGCTACAAAAAGATGAGTCACCCGACTAAATTCTTGCATTGCACGACTAGACTGAAATTAATCAGAAATGTATAAGACGTAAGAATAGAGGGAATTAAGAAAATTGGTGGCTCTACAAAAGCAAGGGGAAACTTTGAAAGGATTTTCGGTTTAGTCTGTGGCATGATTGAATTTGGTACAAAAGTTGGAAACCTCCTACCTTACAATCTACACTTAAATAAATTAATCTTAAGATTAGTAGCTAACTTAATATAAAACTTGGATCGGTAATAAAATTATTAACCCGAACTCAAAATTATTTAGAAAACTGACGGATGGATGCTTTATATACTGTGGTGAACACCTAAAATAAAAGGGAATACCTAATAACTATTATAGCTGAATAGGAAAATACTTACGGCGAACAGCTTGCGAGTCAATTCTACTTTGACTAAAAACTAAACGAACCGAACGACGGGCCATTACTATCTGACGCATCTCAATTTTTCATGGTTATAAATAAGCCATCAATGAAACATACGCAACGAAGGAACCCCTACACAAACTCTGCACTGCTAAACGAATATAAATGACAGTATCGAATGCCAAATCTTGCTAATCCTGACCCCTTAAAGCGATTATCTTGCGATTATGGTCCTTTGTACTGCTCTTCATGAGGACGTTTAGTACCTACAACGGCTAATGGTTCTATAAGATTCTTAAATCTCAATTTGGTCACATTTTGCGCTTTTCATTTCGGTCAGCGGTGCCAAGTCCTTCCGAAGGGCCACTTAAAAAAAGAATTATACTCCAAATATTTTAATTCTTCAAGAGAGGACGTACTACACTCTCGCAGCAGCTGCATAATATTTTGGGTCCATAAATTTTGACGGATATGCCGAGCAAGTGCCGATGCTTTCATAATAATAATTTAAATAATATTTCTTTGATTTAGCCGATCGAATTAAATAATTTGGAAAAATATAAATTTTGAGTTATCTTTAAAAATCTGAGACGATGTAAAAATTAATGTCTTACGATTGGAAGATATTAAATTCGCGAGGTTGTTCGGTTAATTATTTTGCTATAAGAATTTAACACGGATTACAAACAACATTATCTAAAAATTTAAATACTTGATTTTACGATTCGGTAAATAAATTACGTATAGTTTGAACATCCAATGACAGATGAAAGAATCCATTTCGACCTAGACATAATTACAGGTGAAGTGAAACCTCTCTACTCGGTTGTTCCATTGTTGGCTTATATTAAGTCATTATACCGGACATCACGCATCTCTTGAGGTTAATTCACGGTGTTTAAATCAGATGTGGTGGAGACTGTGGTTAAAGAGTAAGCAAGAAGGTGATATCATCGAGATTTAATTGGTTGTACCTGGAATATTTTACCTAGCTTGTTTGCTTGAATTTTTATGTTGCCATAAACAATAAAGTTTATTTTAATTTTTGCATAAATTAGTGAATAGAAAACCCACAATATTTATAATCGCCGTAAATATGTTAAATATTTTTTTTATTTTCTTATTCGTACGAGTGAAATAGTTCACCTTACCTTTATCTACTTGGTCGTCATATACACCATTTTATTTATTTATTTTGAAGTTAACGTTTTACCTGCGTTCTCTTAAGGGTTCTTGTTTTAGATTCAATGTAGTCGTCAACTTAACATCATCGGAGTTATTTTTCTTTGCCCAATTTATACGATCGCGTGTGTTTGTAGTGGTTTAACATTTTCGAAAATTGGATTTTTACTTCATGTTATCGGTTAAAATCTACGTGCAGGTATGTAAAACCTTTCAAAGTAATTTCGAATATTTGAGATAGTTGATTGAAGTTGCTCTTATCTGGTGTGGTTTGGCTGCGGTCCAACTCTTGCTCAGCATCCCCAACATCCCTCGTACCTGCGCTCCAAGTTAGTTGATCTTGGTTTACCCTGCAAAGTGCAAGCTTTGAAAAACTTTAATTTTTGACTGCTTAGACCCAAACTATGTTTACTTTTTGATTTTCAGTTACATTTTACCTAAACCTAACCTCAAATATTTAATTTTCTTAAAATGCTTTAATTCAAACTCTGTCCAATTATTACTGTTTGGCCAGTTTGTACTTTTCAAGAATTCAAAAGTTTAATTATTATTTCTTGGTTAGTTTGCTATTTGATTTTCTTTTATCCGAGATATCTTAATTAAATGGTTCTGTTTTTCTTTCGTGTTGGGAAGGAATTATGTGCTTTATTATGCAATGTGCAAACTCCTTTGAACTATTTTATTGGAGTTTACTTTTTCGTTTTGCTTTTGGGATGTAAGACATATTTTGTTCACAAATTTTCTTAAAACTTTTGTCAATGTTCTTCAAGAAGTCATAAAAGTTACTAAAGAACTGCAGTATTCTTAAACACGTGAAGTATTTGTCGGTGGTTTTACTTATTGCATATATTTGCAAAATTGAGTAAGTTTTATTACATGGTACATTGTTTCACCTTGTTTGAAAGTATTTAATACTTCAAGATTCAGTGAAAACCGCGTAATACTATTTAATATTAATATTTAAACAATAATTATAATAATTTTCTTATTTTACTACTTCTTCGGGATATCGGGATAAAAAATGTACATAAACTAACTGATATAACATAATCAGTTTTTATCGGTTTTCTTGTTTAAGATCGAAAAGGCCGTATTGCAGAATTTCTGTGCAGCAAGGAATTTGGAGTGTTTGCGCACTGCACACAACACTATTTTGCCCAGATATTGTACAATTTATTATTCAATAAATTGTGTATTCCAATACGGTTTTAGGATAACTACTAAGATTCATAAAATAATAATCATTGTATACTTATGCATATTCGAGTTTGACATTAACATGGTATTGACCCGCATCATGGTCCTAACGGCGTTAATATGTAATAAGAGACTTACCTCTTCTCTCAGAAAGAGAATTATTCAAACAATTGAAATTTGAACTTAAATAATCAATTTTTTCGGTTAAAAATAATATAAAAAATCGTTTTTAATTTATCAATTTTTAAAGTGTAACACAACATTTTTTTTATCATTCAAATTTTACCAATTTTTCTTACTACAATAAATGTACTTTTAAAAAAGTTCCTAAAGTTATTGTAAAATTTTACAATTTTGTTTTGTAATTTTTATTAAAAATGTCTTTTTTGACGCGCGAATTTTTGTATTTACTTGGCCACGCTTCTCTCTGCCTCATAACTGCAACAATTGCTCATCTAAAAGGTTGCTTTTAATCGAAAACAAATTGAAATTTTGCGAGATCTCTAAAGTAGTACTTTGTGTCAGGCCCGGACTGGGCCGGTAGGCAATAAAACAAATGCCCCGTGGGCCGCTGTTTCAGATCTCACGCAAACAGTATTCGCCATCGAAGCGTAAACGCAGAGACTCAAAATTACATTAAACTGTCAAAATTTTATTAGAAACAATTTAGTGTTCTAAACATTCTCTGTAAATAAGAGTTTGTTCAAAATGTAAAACTGTTATCGCAATCCGGAACAAAATGTAAATTTAAAACATGGGTGAACACGATGGCATATTGGAAAATACTCATATTTTAACGCCTTTACAGTTTAACTTATAAAACAGCATGAAGAGCACGATCAGCTACCGATGAGGTTCCTATGGCGAAGACCGAAAATCTTTTACCCTGTATAGCAGTAACGATAAATGTCACAAAAAGTAATGGTACTAACATCTGACAAAATTACAGGACAGTCACGGAACAGTAAATGCTAAATCTATGTTTAATAAAGTGACGAGATGCTGGAGGAACACTAATAATTAATGTAATGCAGTGAATGAGTTCTATGAAAATAGTAAGACATAATATCATCAATTTGTACAGTAATATGGCAATGCGGCTTTGAGGCCGCACAACTTTGACAATTTACTTTACGAATATTTTCCAATATATTACTAATTTAAGGTAGGATCTATGCGAACAACTGAAGTCCATGTGAAACAAAAGTTATAATTTTATTACACAAATTTATTTTTTTGAAATTCCGGCCAAAATGCAAAACTATCGTCACAATAATCAATAAAATTTTTATTTAATTCTACAGTTTACGGTTCATTGTAATATTTTATGAAAATCAGTTCTTGAAATCAAGTGTTGCATGACAATTTTAGTAAAAATGCTTGTTGCTGTTGAATTCCAACAAAATCAATTTTCTTAACGTAATATTGCATTTTTAACGCAAAAAACCGAAAATTTGTGTCTAAAAAAACGTAGATAATGTAATTTTACACAAATTTATGAATAATAATGTAAGACCTTAAAGAAGCTGAAAAGGTTTTTTTTTCAGAAAAGAAGGGAGTATCCTGGGGATTTTAAAACCAGGCTCAGAATTTATTCTTTCATACTTTTTTGCCAAAATTTTGAAATATTTTTGAAAAGTTTGGTAACTAATTATTAGTTACAGTTGAGCAAATCTATAAACTGAAATACTTAATTGCATTCTATTAATCTTTGGTCATAGTGATATAAACTATATATCTCGTTTAAGACATTTGTATGCCGCACCCTGTACATATGGAAATAAAATAAAACTTAGGAACTGCTATAACATAAAACGTAAGCCGCTAGTGCGTTGTCGCTTTTGGTACATTTCCGAATTGGGAAATTTATTTGTTAATTAGCAGTGAACGAAACCTGTAAATGTAATAAATTTTTTATGGCTCCATTAATTCCTTAAGTTTAGTTTCTAGTAGTTTTGGAATCGAAATAACATTTTGGTAGTGAGTTTTCGTTAATAGTTTACGTAAGTCGTTAAAAAAACATCTCACCTTAAGTAACGTTAAAAGTTTAATGCTGCCGCGTTATTGCCGAAGGAAAGTGTTTTTTTAAATCTTGAATAATCTGTTACAAATTAGTTAATTTAATTCTCCTATTACATATGCAAATAATGTGAATTAATTTTTGTTCATTGTTTCAGACTTTAGTGTGCGTGCATGAGTAGCCAAAAAATAAAAATATGACTACTTTGTGCAACAGAAGAATTTTTTTACTTCTATTTGGCTTTGTCGTTTTAACTACAACAACCGAGTTAGAAAATGAACCCATTGATGAAGGTAAGTTAATATTTTATTTTAATTATTAACTTTTATGTAGAATAATCACGCGAATGAAATGACTAGCGTAATTGAAATTCAAGTTTTTAATACAAAAAGCAAACATTAAAAACAGAAGCCAAACTGAATATGAAATCAACTGTTTAAATATGTAAAAGAATAATTTTAAAATTTAAAAATGTTTTGTTGGACGTTGGCTTTGTAGCGCAAATTTAAATGTTAAATGAAGTAGCAAAAGCTAACGTGAAAAGAACGATTAATCGTTAATATTTTTATGTATTTAAAAAAATTAATTATTATATAAATAACACAGATTTGCACAACCGTAAAATTTTTATTTTATTGCTCAAAACAAAAGTTATCGTTTTGGTTTATAACAAAACGGACAAATAGGAAGATCGTAACTTCGTGAGGTATTTCTATCATTGTATACGAGAACGGTTCAAATAAAAAGTTATTGTAAAAGCGGGATGTTACGATGCTTATATTATAATGATAATTATTATTTATAGTAAAATTGTGGTTCTAAAATAATTTGACATCAACGTTAGGGCGCTTTGTTATTCGAAACAATTTATGAAGCTTTAAAACATTTTCGCTTTTCATTTTTCATATGAACTACCTCGGTAGTTAAATTTAATACTTGTAGGATAATAGGATAATTTATAACTGCTCATTATCAAAAAGCATGTTCCTTTAAATATTACAATATTATTTTATGGTATTAGTGTGCTGTATAAGCAAACACCCGTCTACTTTTTATTATTAAAAGTTGGTTTTAATTTTTTATTTATACTTATAGTTGCTTTATAGCATCGTAAAACTATATGGGTGTACGCAATACTAAAACCTAAAGTATTTATACTAAAATGATTTGTTACCATATAACTATTACGAAATTAATTATTCATAAATTATTGTGTACACATAAATTTTACAACAATGCGTAACGTACGGATTTTTCACGTTTTTCAAAATATTTAATCATTTTGTATCGTTAATTGACAGATATACGAAGTGGCGGATATAAAAACACTAATCCCCAAAACATCTTTTTTCAATTCCCAAGGTCTTCAAACGTGAAGATTCGCCGAATCTCTCCTATACAAGTTCCCCCATATATTATCCACACAAATGGGGGAACTAAAATGTAATGAGAAATGCATTCAAATATCGATTTCCTTTACTAGTCAATACATTAGTCAGGTTTTAAAAAACATGAAAAAGTTAAACCGATACTTGCTGGTGAAAAGTCTTAGTTTTTTTGTATAACGCAATGCTATCCTGGCTAAAAAGGACAATGTGTGAATTCATAATAGGGGGTGGACGTAGTTTCCTAGATTAAAGTTTTTAACGTCGATGTGTCGCATCACTTCTTAACTTAATTTAAAGTTTAATGTAGTTCAATATAAATTGCACTTTAAGTTAACTAATAATTTATTTTATCAATTAAAGTTAAATTAGTTTATAAGAATATCTGATTACTTAATTTAAAATTGATATTGTGGGGTTTAGGAGCTGTAGACGGGTTTTACCAAAAAAAATTATTTGTCGGAGCTTGAAAAACTAATAAATAAATATTTTGCAACAAAGTCGCCTGTGTGGTCATGTCTTTCAAGCACTCTTCCATTAGTTAATATTAAACTTATGAATACATGAAAAGTAATGACACATTCTAAGGATCTCTCTTTTTGAATGGAAGGATGAAAAATGCTCATTGAAAAAAAATTTAAACCTGAAAACGTATCAATAATAATAAAACTTGCGAATACACCACCAATATTAAAAAATTTTAAGCTCGAGGTAAATGGTAAATTTTGGCAATGAAAAACCGGGAACAGTGAAGAAACATTCGGCAAACTTTAATTTGTATTCAAAGGAGAATTTCAGTTTCGAGAAATTGCTAAAATTAGCCCTCAATTCTAAATGTAACCGGATTTAGTTAAATGTAACAAATACATAAACAAATTAATATTATTCTTTTGGGGCTGACGATGGCTCCAAGTAAACTATAATTTATTATTCAGGGGAATTTAAGGTGACGACAAATTCTTTTTTCAAATTTTAGATACATATGTATGTAGTTACTACATACATATATCAAGAACAGAAGTTGAAATATTATTACTTTTTGTTTTTAAGAATGGTGCCTGATTCACGGTTATTTACAAACCTTTAATTTTGGAAAAATTAAAAAATAAAAGTTGTGCTGAGTTGTGCTCGATTTGTGCCATAATTTTTTTTTATTTATTTATTTTGGTTTTTATGGAGACTGCGGATTTTGAGGGTGGAAGTTAGCCGTGCCATTTTGGAAAAATAAAAATAAAAGTTGTGGGGAGTTGCGGCACCTTGTGCCGTAAATAAAAAAATTGTATTTTGAAAAATAAATTTTTAACATTTTTCGCTCTCTATCACGTTATTAAATATCTATTACCTAATTAAACTTTTGACTGTACTATACTTTCTATATTTTTATACTTTTTACACTACACTTTTTGGATTGAAGTTGGTATACACTTATATACTTTTTTTACAAAGATATCTCGAGTACATTAATATCCTTGCAAGTTAATTAATTTTAAAACAAATTTTTATTTAACCACATTCGAATGTATTTCAATCGAAACTGTAGCACATAATAAAAACATGCATAAAAAATTTCAAAAAATTAAAAATATAAAAATTATTGCCGTGCTATTGCTTAAAAAATTCGGGCAGGGTACGAGAACACGGGTGCGAAAATCGCAAATTCCCTATAGAAATGGTATAATATTATGGAAAAGAACTTAATTAGAAATATTATAAACTATGGATGATTCAAAAATTTTCACGTTTAGGCATTAAAAACTCAAAAATTGAAATACGTATCTATGATAGGCTTAATTTGAACTTCAAATCCCGGCCATTTTGAATTTTTAGTAGCAATTTTACTTAAAATCACGTATTTTATCACATTTTAGATGCAGCCGTCACATATACATATGTACTGTTATTTGAATAAAACATGGAATTGCGTCGATTTAAGAAGTATTTTGAAGAAAATAATTTTTTAGAGTGAATTCGATTCTTGACGTAGTTGTTTACTTTAGTTACTTACTAAAAACATCCCCCAAGTACCTCCAACTCGAAAAGTATGGAAGTTGACGCGACGGATCTCTGGGAGCGACTGGTATATAACCACCACTAGTCAGATTCAACCCAGGCATAGTACACGTCCCGTCAACAGAATGAAAATATTTCCGCATTTCGTGATTTTTAAAATCAATTTTTAGCATTATTATCGGAAATACCGACTTCATCCATAGTACATTCCACTCATATTAACGTTCCCTAACTAATTCTAAATAAACTTTTGTAAAATCATCACAGGTAAAGAATTCGTTTTAGCGTACTCGACCCAAAAATTTTACAACAGAGTGATTCAAAATAAAAACAAAATTTGACGTTTGTTAGAAATAGACGTTTTAAATCTACAATTTAAAACATGCTTAAAAAATTTCCAAAAATTTAAATTATAAAAATTACTGCCGTTCTATTGGTTAAAAAATTTACAACAGTTACCCAAAAATAAAAGCAAAATTTTAAAAATAATCCATCGATAAAATATATTTTCGTTCAACATCATAAGTCGAGTTATATTTCATATGCTTAATTGTTGATCCAGCTAACGCAGCATACATTTTGAAAATAAAAAACATTATTAAAATATAATTGTTAAAATAAAATATAATAAGTGTCGATAATCCATTTCGATAAAATACATTTTTGGTCATAAAAATTTATTTTTTTAAATACAATTTTTATTTACGTTACAAGTCAGCACAATTCGAGCACAACTCGGCACAACTTTAATTTTTATTTTTAAAAAATTGGACGGCTAACTTCCATCGATAAAATACTTTTTTAGCCATAAAAATTTTATTTTTAAATCCAATTTTTATTTACGGCACTAAGTAGCACAAATCGAGCACAACTCGGCACAATTTTAAATTTTTTTATTTTTAAAATGGCACGGCTAACTTCCAGGGATAAAATACATTTTGGTCATAAAATTATAATTTTTAGAATACAATTTTTTATTTACGGCACAAGGCAGCACAAATCGAGCACAACTCAACACAACTTCTATTTTTGTATTTTTCAAAAATGGCACGACTAACTTCCACTCTCAAAATCCGCGGTCTCCATAAAAGCCGAAATAAAAAAAAATTACGGCACAAGACAGCACAAATCGAGCAAAACTCGGTACAACTTTAATTTTTTTATTTTTCAAAAATGGCACGGCTAACTTCCATCGATAAAATACATTTTTGGCCATAAAAATTTTAATTTTCAGAATACAATTTTTTTATTTACGGCACAAGGCAGCGCAAATCGAGCACAACTCAACACAACTTCTATTTTTGTATTTTTCAAAATGGCTAACTTCTACTCTCAAAATCCGCCGTCTCCATAAAAGCCGAAATAAATAAAAAAAATTACGGCACAAGACAGCACAAATCGAGCAAAACTCAGCACAACTTGAATTTTTTTATTTTTCAAAAATGGCACGGCTAACTTCCATCGATAAAATACATTTTTGGTCATAAAAATTTTATTTTTCAATACAATTTTTTTATTTACGGCACTAAGTAGCACAAATCGAGCACAACTCGGTACAACTTTAATTTTTTTATTTTTCAAAAATGGCACGGCTAATTTCCATCGATAAAATACATTTTTGGCCATAAAAATTTTATTTTTTTAAATACAATTTTTTATTTAAGGCACAACTCAACACAACTTCTATTTTTGTATTTTTCAAAAATGGCACGGCTAACTTCCACTCTCAAAATCCTAGGTCTCCATAAAGCCGAAATAAATAAATAAAAAAGAAATTACGGCACAAGACAACACAAATCGAGCACAACTCGGCACAACTTTTATTTTTTAATTTTTCAAAAATGGCACGGCTAACTTCACGCACATCTAATTTGCTCTAAAATTTGGATATTGCAGTGAGTTTCAATATCAGAAAGAAAGTTAGTACAACATGAAATTATATGTTCTATGTTTAAAAGTTATTTGTAAAATAATTTTATTTTTATTAATTAATTTATTTTAAAAATATTTATTTAATAAATCAGTTATTTTTTATGAACTTGTTCTTTGTGTACTTTGTGGACTAAAAAAATAATATTTGGATCAAAACTGCAATTCACAAAATCTTATATTATATCTAATGGTTATAATGCGAATATTTTTATTTTAGATCTAATTTCTAGTTTTTAGCCTGCTGTTCTCTTGTGCGTCGCATGGTTCTTTTTAAATTTTTTTTAACATTATCATGACGATAGACAAATAACTTGAATATGTAAAAATTACGCAAAACAACGCATTGCTCACTACGGATTTAGAAAAGCAGGGACAAAATATTGGCCAAAGCTGTTCTAATTATGGTGTATATACTGTCATGTTTTTTATGAGGTTAACCGAAGTTTGATAAAAACAAAAAGTTTTGATTTTGTTGAAATTTGGTATATGCTGCAGTTTATGATTATCTGGGTTTGGGGTACGATTTTTAATTGCCCTTATTTTTTACATAGTACGGTAGGTATAGGTTTTTAGTTGGAACTAATTCCCTTAAAGATGGGGTTTGAATTGTTTATTTTGTTGTTGATGTCTTTTGGACATACTATAAGTCTAAATAAATCTGAGTGCGCAAAATGCGTTTTACTGGCCGTTTTATAGAAAAAATTTATAAAAACTCGTGTGTTATATCAAATTACAGAAAATATGTATTATGCTTAAAATGATTATGATATTGGTTTTACAAAATAAAAATAGATAAAAAAATGGTGGCCGAAAACTGAAAGCTTATGCACTATTGAAAATTATATTTTTATTAATCAAAATGCGTTTTATTACACAAATGCATATTTATTTCATCAATATTTTTAATTATAATAATAATAATATAAAATATACATTCTTACTGCACGCAAAATGTGTTCTTTGGCCGCCATCTTGAAGAATCGTCAAAAATTACACGGTATTTCACGCTGGAAAAAAGTATAATAATGATTTTTAGAAGTAAAATGTTTACAAAGATAAAGTAGGTGGTATCTTTTTGATACATAAAAAGTCTTTAGGAAAATCAAAGTGTGTACAAATATTTAAAATCCATTGTTTTTTTCACGTGACTTCTTCATGTATTGACATCTTTTAAAAAATTGAAAATGAAAAGTTCTGGCCATCAGTTTTGCAACATTTTTGAATATCATCATTGATACCGAAGCATGTGATTTAAAAAAGATTTCCATTGGACAGGTTTTAGTGCTAGCTTCAAGACCAATCCTTCTTGGTGTTGGTGTGCAGTTTCATCGAAACTTTGGTTCTTATTTACTTGTAGATGAACTTTATAGACTTGGGTTTTCCGTATCATATGATGAAGTAAAAAAGTATTTGCAATCTGCAATAATGGACAAGACACCAAATTTTGAAGTTCCACCAGGTAATTTTTGTCAGTGGATAGCCAATAATGTGGATCATAACATTGATACCACCGATGGTCACAACACTTTCCATGGAATGGGAATTATAATGTGCAAATCCGGATCATTTGTTGAAAAATCAAATTTATTGTCAGAGAGGAAGATTCTGCGTTGAAAAAACCGGCTTAATTCTGCTGATATTTCTGCAGAAGGAAGAATAAAAGAAAATTGTATTTGATGAACTGCTTTCAAATCTCATTGAAAAGAATCTAGTAGATTTTTTGTGGAACACCAGTAAGTTATTGAAGACGCCATGTCCTGGTTGGAATGGGTACATGCAGAATGTCGTAATTAATGATGAGCACGTACCCCTAAATGCAAAAAAAAATTCTTTTTGAAAGTAAAAAATTTGAATTTTGTGTGTTGAAGTTTTTACATAGCTTTTAAAAATACTCTCATTGTAATCAGTAAATAACAAAAAATTACTATAGATGTACTTTTACAATTTAAACCCGCGCGAAACCGCGTAATCTTTCTAGTATTAGAAAAATAAAGCAAGATCAGGTAGATGATCATGATAAAAACTAAAATGTAGTCGTGACAACATGAAATCTGCATGCAAAAATAAATATCATCGATATTTTTGTTTAAGACTCGATAGATTCGACTCGACAGGACCTCCAGTCTTGCAAACTCGATGCACTCGCTTGCGCCGAAAACATAAAAGCAAGCGCACGCTGACTGAAGTTGCTAATAGAGAAGATAAACGAAAATCGTTACTAGCTCGAATTGGGTACAATTGGCAAAGCTGAATTGAGATTCAAAGTAATAGAACGAAAATTAATAATCGAAATCGATCGAGTCGACGTGCAACCCGCGCCGGGCGATTTTTTTTTTTAAATCGAAGACTTGAAGAAGTCATGAGATGAGTTTAAAATTGTAGGTAATCTTCCTACAGTGTAATTTATTTAGAGATTGCAGAATTTTAAAATCGGAATTGCAAAATTAAGTCAATCCTATAAGACAATTTTGTTCGTTGTCATCCTTGTGGAAGTATACCCAACACGCTACTTAAAATTTTATGTTCTCGAGTCTCAGAATATCTGCAAAACCCTCGGAAGTAACTACCCGTTTTCACATTCACATAAATCATTGCAAACTGTTTACAGACAGTTGTGGCACTCAAAGTTGTCTTCTAGTGGAGAGCCTATCGTGTGTATCGAAAAAATCGTAAAACATATTCAAAATGATTACTGCGTTGTAAATGCGGAACAATAAATTTTTTTGTGTTTTTTTCGCTAAACTTTATTACATATGTATATGTGCATTTAGGACTAGGATATATTTCTTGACTAAAGACGCTGGTTATTGTTTATGGAAAAATATCTCGGTTGTATGCAGACGACGTAACATGAAAATATGCAAACGTTTTCGTGATGTAGAAACTTCGTGCGTCTTTAGATGTCCTCTCTGCTTCAAAAATTTAAAAGTACCTTACAAATGTATTTTAAAATATACATACGAACAACATAAAATTGCCAAAATGGGGTATTCGTTTCTTTTATTTTATTTTGTACATTACGAGAAAACAAAAAGTTTTTAGTATGAGTCTTGAAGAAAATTATCACACGATTGTATGCGTCGTAAAACCAAAGCTAATTTTCTCGACGTTTCATAAAATTTTTAAACGCCACTTTGCAATAAAAAATTAAAGTGAGGGATTATTTTTTTTTATTAAATATTCGAAAGCAATCAACAACTTAAGTGTCTTATGAAAGCTTTTATTGTTCAAGTTTTTCGAATTAGGTGTATTTCGTGAATAATTTATAACTTGAAATGGTCATTAATAATAAATACGAAATTTTATGAACTTGAAGCATGGCAAAGTAGAACTTTTATTTGCTTCTATTACGAATCCAGTGAAATAAAATTAAAATTAGTAGTAATTTTGAAATCCGGAACGGTTCATGGTGCCAGAGCACTCCCCTTTATAACCTGTAACGCGGCAGTAAAAATGCGTATAATTAAAACTTGAAAAGCAAAAGGGTAAAGTTGGAACTAGCAAATGAGTTCGCCGGTAAAATTTACTAATGTGGATATATGAGACAAGTAGAGAAAAGCTGCGCTTGCATCATTCAGAGTTGCCACCATTAAACAAGCGCGTCTCCCAAGCGTATGTGAACATAACGTTGCAATGCTAAAGTAATGGGGATGTGCTGTGTGGCCATGAAGGCTCTATAAAACCAGATGTTACTCATGTGGGTGCTGGAGATCGCATTTCCATGCCCAAACTTTCCCCTTGTAACTGCCAGTGATGCTAAATTATAGATGCAGCTGCATATTTATAGCTGTCCTTTTTGTAAGGTGGGATGCGATGTAATACACCGAGGCGTATTATGGTGCCACTTTAGCCTTTGTTTTACCTCAGCCACATCTCTGGAGAACAAATATCCTATGCATTACATTCAAATTACTCGGAAATTGGTTTGATTCTCCTAATAGTTCACAATTCACAATTTTACACTCTCGTGTCGGTTGCCGTTCAATTTGTCAAAAAATCTAATGCGGGAATTCGCTCCGTCCAAAAACAATTTATTGCGCAAAATTTTATTAAAACATTTTATTCAAATTTAACTTACCTGCTTCATTTGGGTATCGGGTACGAAAGAAAATGTGACAACAATTGATATTGGTAGGGAAATGGAACACCTTAGGGGCCACTCAAATTCTCTAGATATCAGACAGCAACTTGAGTGATTCATTTGCTACTCCTACAAGCCAAGAGAAATAAATCAGCCTGATCTAAATGCTCTGGTGCAGGAATTCCTGAATTTCTCTTGTTTTACTTACCTATATATTTTAAACGTTCTAGATATTTCAAGTCATTATTCGGGATAAAGTGGTCGGACAAACATTTAACCCTTTGGGAAACTACCGAGATCAATGAAAGTAGTCGCTAATTTATTTTTAATTTTAAACTTTACTACTTTAACGATAAAATGTAATTAAATATATAATTGAAACACACGGTCTAGGTAATTCAATATGTCTTCATTTTATGATTATTACCCAACGTCAATTATTGCATTTAAACAAAAATAAAAAATTTCTAAACAACACGACCGTTTCTGGAAGGAAAGCACTCATGTGATCTTTTTACGTGAAATTCTTTTTTTTTAAGTTAAATTATATCCCTGCTTTAATTCAAGCATGAAAGGGCATTGTAAATAACTGGTTCAAAGTATTTAATATCCTAATACTTTAGTTGTAAGTAAATACTTTCATTTTGATTAATAGATTATATTTTGAGTAACAGGCTGGTCATAAGTACAAAGGGGGGTTAAATCCCTGGAGACGGTGTCGCCAACATTAAATTAGAGCCGGTGAATTTGAAAGTTTACTCTAATGATAACAAATTGTTTTAGACGATTTTGATGAGGGTCACTAAATTATTTTTTATGAAAAACACATCAACCGTCCACTCTTGGAAACCGTTTGATGATTACCGAGTTCGTGATAGTCGATACTTCAAATTTATCTCGATATAAAATTCACAGTGTTTCACAAAAGGAAGAGTCCTCTTGAAGCGTATGCAGACTGAATTTTGAATTTCCAATCCGTCAGATAGTACTACGATAAGTATGTGCCAGAAAACTGGAATATGAAATGGCTGTCGACTGCCAGATTTGAAGGTAACAATAATTTGTATTGTAGAATTATTTGGGTCATATCAAGGAAATAAACTTAGTTGTTGGTGGATAGCCAAGATTCTCAACTATCTTCCTGTCGGATTTATGTCCAAAAATATTGCAACTATGCTCGACTAATGGTAAAAGTGGAAGGACGAACTAAAACATTGAAAGATGTATTTACTTTAACTAAAATTATTTTTTAATGTTTAAATATGTGGAAACAATTTGAGATCATGATTGAAAGGCAGCAGAAAACTATTCCCCTGTGTGAAAAGCTTCGATTGGGTTTAGAAGAAATAAAACTTGCAATTATTTTGTAATAAAATATATTTTATTTTCAGTATTTTATTACTTATACTTACAATGTACTGGCTTTCACACCTGGTTTAGCCCGATTTACGCTAATTTCGTACTAATAATTTTGAATTGGATTGTCACTTGGACATGAACCCAGGATTGCGATTGCCTAATTACGATTAAGAATCCACTTCTGTGGGGATATCCTGAATTTAGTGTGCAATTCTAACCATCTTTTTCTAGGTAAATGAACAAGAATGGAAATAAATGCTTTGGCAATACTTCGATAATCTAATAACTCCAAATCAACAGAAGACTGGCCAGATAGCCAACCAACAATATTTGAGATATTTGGTGCATGTTGCAAAAAACGCGGACACCATGGAAAGTAAGATGGAAGAGCACATCACGGAGAAACACAAAATTAAGATAATGACAAATTAACCCAAATTTATAAAATTGATGCCAGAATAAATAAGAATGGATGACTGACAGTTGACTGTGGAGAACCGACAGTTTAACTTACTACGTCATCTACTTTGAACATTTGCGGATGTACTTGCAATTCCATGCAGGAATGAATCAAATATTACAAATTAACAACCTTAACAAAATTAAACATAAAACTAACTACGCTAACCTAGCATTCCTAGCAGAAGGACCTTTGTAAAATTTTCTAATTTATTCTCAAGTATTATACATTTTGGCCAGCGAATGACAAATTTCAAGTTTGTTTAGCTTACAATTTTTGGAGATTCGGACACCACTGCATGTGATTTTTGTTGTGTTAAATTTGTTTGCATTCCTAGAGAGCATCAAAAAGAGAAGAAAGGAAATTTTATTCGTCGATATTTACAATTGTAAAGGCATTTCCGTGTCCTTTGTTATCTGAAAACTTAAAAGTAAGTCTCAGCAACTAATAAATGAAAGCGTTATAACCGTTTCCTGACCCTTGGGGTGCACCGAAGCGATTAAGTTCCGCAGTTCGTAATTGTTAACAAAATTAGCCAAATTATAACCAAATTTTGCATTCCAACTTAGTCACCTGAAAATTTCAGGGTTATATGTTGCCCGTTCAACTAAAATAATGCGATTAGCGTTTTTCTTTCAATGTAAAAGCAGAATGACCCTTCACACACTTACTGCTTGTAGAAAGAACATCTAAAACTGACAGATTTAAAATTTCAAAGCGCGCAACCATGTGTTTTAAACACGTAAAACGATTATAAAACTAAATTTGGCACGCGTATAATCTAAAGGGGAATGACGGCGTTCATTAACAAACAAAATCTCAATTCGTGGACCTACAGTAATCCCCGTATATGTGAGCTTAACGTTTAGAATGTGTGAACATTCAAACGCGATCAGCGAAAAACGTGCTGCTGGATTTTCAATTACGCTTAAAACAAAAATTAAAAAAGATAATAGAAAATTATTTTAAATAATTTTTTTTTTTTAACCGACGTAATCCCTTTGAAAGTGAACGTGGAACGCACCGATAAGAAAATTGAAATTTATTTGTGAAGAGGGAGATAATAAAATGTGTTATTAAACTAAAGCGATTACTTTGTTTATTGGTAGTTTATTGGTATCCTGAAACCATGTATGGTACACTTTTATATTCTTGAAGGCATCCGCCATAAAGTAGTGTATCCTCGCTCATAACATATTTTTTCTTGGTGTAGCTATTCAAGCTGCACCACTACTAGAGATATATTTCAGAAGCAACTAAATATTTTCTAGCCGTTAAATTGATTTGTTAGTGCTTTTTCGCGTATTTTAGCATTAAGGATTGCCATAAACGTAAATATTATTAAATCGATAAAGCACTTTTCATAAAAAATCTTGCGAATTCAAAAATTAGGTCGCATTAAAGGCTTTTGGTATTCAAAACAGGTTACGCATAACTTTATACTCAACATCATAACTGTTCTCCATCCTTAAAGAAGCGTCTCTCACGTCGGTGTCACTCCCCATGCTCATCCCTGAATTGATAAGGAAAGGGATGCTGTGTCGGACGGATTTGAATATTGGTTAGCATTTCTACTAACAAATTTGAAAAGTTTGCATGCTCCCGGGAATCACAAGGCACCTCTAAATGTGAATATCCTTTACCATTTTAGTTTATAGCTTAAGTAAGCTCTATATTTTTGATCCTTGCTGTATTTTATTGGTATAGGCGTATCCCGCAGGTGCGATAAGTTTGTCTATGTGTTTATTTTACCTTTATATTTCTTACTTTTTTTTAGTTTGATCTTTATAGCAAATTTCTTGGTGCGAAAGTGATACTTTTTGTGTGTAAACTTTACCAAATTTGTCTTCTTATTTACTGTAAATCATGTCACGTTCACCGCACTAATTTTATACTGTCGTGTGTTGTTCAATCGTAAAAAAATATTGTCAAACTTTGGATTAAAAAAATTCGTGGATTGGAAACGTAAGATTATCGAACGCATTTTATTATTTAACTTGGGCACTTCCTTTGTTGGTGGTATTTTGGCCACCTGAAACGAATGGGGAAATCTAAATAACTTGCAGATGGAATTGGATGGAAGTAAGTCGCCACTCCCAATACATTAAACCGGCAAAATAAATCTAAAGAGGCCCCTAGATATGCATACAAATCTCTCGATTTTATATGTTCAAACATGAAAGAACGGAAAGCACGGTGACGCAGTGATATATCTCATCCTCTTTCCAATGCCATATCCGTCTTGCAGTAAACCTGACTAAATAGGAAGTTTTTGAGTTTCGAACCCTTGCGTGCCGGAAAAAAATCTTCCAAACTGACAAACTTGTATGGTGGTTCATTTCCCAAAAATGTGCTATCATCTACTATTTTAATATCGAAATGCATCACGAAAGCAATCTAGTACATTTTCAGACTTCCAATGTATCAATTTTGGTTCTTCTCTTTAATTTGAAAAGTAATTTCTGGAATATAAAATTGCACGAGTAAATCTCGAGATAATAAATAAAATTGCGTTTGCATTACATTTTTCAATTTATGTGTAGTTCTATTACAGCATATAAAGTAGATAATGCGAGTTTTACATAAAATCCAGCAAAATTTTTATAAAGCAATAACATGGAAGAAGTTAGTTAAAATTGCTAAATTTAACTTTGGTTTTGCATCATACGAATTTTCATCTAAAACCAACAAAGACAGGATTAAATCCACAGCAACTATGGTATATATTGTAGTACCGGGGACGTTATTTGAACAAAAAGGGAGACCATTATATTATTACATGTTATACTGATGTTACATGACTCACCTCAGCCTTTTCTATTGTTCGCGTAATAATAACATATCGAGTTGCTACTTTAATACCATCGTCGGGTAGTTTAATCACATTGTGCATTGTTTTTCTGAAAAGTATGAAAAATTTTGCGATAGTTTTGCACGTGAAACGGGAAGCGGTGCAAATGTGAGTTATAAAAAGTGAAAATTTTAATTAGAACTCTGACTTGATGGCAATAAAACTGCTCTTCTAGATAGCATCTGTAACAAGCTTAAAAGGAAAAGAAAATTAGTGGGGCTGAAATATGAGTAAAAACTTCCTCAAACTGGATTAAACAAGAGCAAAGGCACCGAAGGGGGTGCATAACGAATTAGCTCGTGCTAATGTTGAAATTTGAGATCACTTTTAAATTGAAATGGAAGAATTTGAGTTTTCTTAAAGATTTCGTTATTAGCAGCAACATAACAAAATTAAAGGGTGAACGAACGTTTTATACATTGCGTTGGGTGTATGGAAAATTAAACTAGAAAATAATTAATTTTAAAATTAATGCCGAGTTGATGTAATACCATTTTCAACAGAAAGAGAAATGAGACGGCTCACAATAATGGTGCGGTGATAGCTTAGGGATTACCGAGGATGAACTGGGATTAGAACACCCCTGTGCGCCGACACTGCAGATTGAACTCTTTGACGACCGTTAAGGGTAGTTGCGACGTGCAGTCTTTAAAGTAGTACATTCGGGTATACAAATTTCCTGTTAGAAACAACTATCCACTACCTAAAGCAAAACTTGAATGATTTTCAATTTTCAGTTCTCCAAGAAGCAATAAATTTTGGGGCACGCTTCCGTTATTTAATTGAATTAGCAATAGCAGAGAAGAATGGCGTAATCTGAAATCTAAATTATGATTAGTTCGGGACTAGGGCATTTATTTTGGTCAGTTTAATTAAAATATTGAATTAACAGATAATTTGCACACCTTTAAGTTCTTACTTTTACTTTTGGTTTTTTCGAACCGTCGTCATTAGCGTTCGTTCAAGGTCGTTAAAACCATTTTCGAATCTCGCATCCATTAAGTTTAATTGAAATGTAAAAATTAGCTCCAGCTATCGTTGACTTTGAAAAGCAGTGTTATTAGACTATTAATTTACAAATAAAAATCCATTCCTAATTAGGCAGTTGTGATGAATCTTAATAATCTCGTTGTCAAAGTAAGCATTAGAAAAGTTGAAAACTAGTCAGTCACACACTTAAAATAATACACCTTAATGTATTTTTAATCTACTCATCTAGCATAAACACATTTAGCTACCGTAATTTTTTATTCATGGCTGGATAAACCAGCTCCTACAATAGATAAAATATTTTAAAACTGATAACTGTTCTTTATAAATTGGCTTTGTTTGTGTGTTATAATTTCTAACATTCAAAAAGGAAACCGGCTACCGAAACATGATGATGCACTTGTATACTACGTATGCATTCATTAAAAGTTGCATTAATTAATATTTATAATAACGAAAGATGATTATCGTCAAGTGTTATTGTTGCATACCAAGAACACACTTTTTAACAATTTTATTGCATATTATAGAACCTGCTTTATACTTGATTAACTGTGTTATAAAGGGTAAAAATACATGGGGTGCTGGTATTGTTAAATCCGATAACATCTTCCCAATGGCTCAATGATTAGAGTCTGTTTTCAGTTGATCCGTTGTTCAACCTCATATACCCTAACAGTGGAGTCTAATATTTCATTAAACTTTCAGATGTTATCTGTAAATTTTACGATTCATGCTCCCGACTCGGCCTTTTAATTATTTTATTCCACACTGTTAAATATGGCAGCTATTAATTCAAAGAAATATCTGATCAAAACAAATTCATATACCTACATACAATTTTATGATAATAAAATAAAATTTTATTCATTAATATTTGCTGTGAAATGCGTTGCTGATATGTTTTAAATTATCGTCCTTACAATTGATTTTATTTGGTTTTGTTGTTTTCTGCTTTTAAAAGCGCAAGAATAAATAATAATTATTTTATTTTAACGCCGTGGGTGGTTACTCACAAAAATGATAAAGCAAACGTCACGAAATGGTTTCCATGATTAGATTCAAACATTCGGAGGTTTTTCTCCAATCAAAATGTATGTAAAACACGGGTGGTCCATGATATTGAAATCGTGAGCTGATAACATTGTAACGGTGCTTTACTCTTATCTTTCACATGGGCTCTGCCTTCTACAGGTAGGTGCAACCATAAACCATGATTTACCTTCTTCCAATTCGACAATTCTTCAAACACAGTTGTTTGAAATCTTTAATTTGACAGCATTGACTTGGAATCAAATTTTTGAAAGAATTGCAGCTTCTAGATGCCGTCTATAAAGTCATACGGTTTGATAAAGCAGAAATTTGTTATAATTAGAGTCTAGTTTATATTTTGTGCAAGAGTTCAATAGCAAAATGGCCAACATTCAGTTTTTATTTGATTAAACAGTTTTCTTAAAATTTAAAAAAATTGTTATCACTTTTTTTCGATTCATTCCCCATTGCCCAGACTTCATTTAATATTTTTTGCAAGAAATCCGTATTGAGATTGGCAAAAAAAATAGAGATATTTGGATGTGGAAAGAGTAGATTTCGGGGTTATAGAACAAAGTAAAAATCACACAGTTTTCAATTATGAAGTTTGATTGATAATTTTTTGTAGTGCAAGTCACGCACTGCAATAATTATTGTTGAAAAAATTAAAAATTAATTTTTGCATGCGACCCGTAGCAGCTAAAGCATCGATTCGATAAAATACCTTAACAGATTTAATAGGTTTCATTGTTGCTCACTATTTATTATTCCACTAATCCCCTCATGCCCGTATTGGTAAAAGAAACAATACCAACTTTTATTTTTGAATAGATACAATATTTATAATAAGGGTTAACTGGCAGGAATAATATCGTTCACGTACAGGTAGTTGGAACCATAAGGTTCGTGTTTTTCGAAAGCAAAAAAAAATTGTTAATTGGTAGCCGCGATAATGGGTCAATAAAAGGACCGAAACGTGAAATTTAGTAACGTTAAACACGACTGGAAAACATAAATTGAATTGCATTATTTGGACGGAAAACTAACTATTTCAATTTGGATTATTTTTCACAAAAAGCTTTCGCTTTTACATTTTACTGTTTTTTTTATTATAAACTAAAATTACAACCAAATTATAAAATAAAAACCACTTCTATTTAAATAATCATCACATAAAATATGCACGAGATTTGGAAGTCAATCGAAATGGCTTGAAGGCAAAGTTATCTTGATTGCAAGATCTCGAATAGCTCAATAATTAAGATGTTAATAATTTCCACATAATTGAGCACTAACATCAACAGCTTAGCATTAAAAAACCAATAAAGTTAATGCGTACTAAATCCACTCCTTTTATATCCCTTATAACATGCGTCTTATTGATTTTATTTTATTTTTCGTATTACCTATAAATTTCAAGAACTTTTCAATCAAAATATTGGATCATAATTGTTTTTCGGGCATGCAATTAATTTCAGTAGTTTAAGTCATTTCATTGCTAACTTGCTACCCCACACCATGTGTTTTAATATTAAGTTTGTAACTCACGGAGCGATTGGCATTTTCAATCAACTCTACCTGTCTACAGATAATTGGATTTCAAACTTTATTTGACAAGTATGATGAGAAGATAGGGCATATACATTATTTTTACGATTTTGCGTAAGTTACGATTACCATGTAGTTTATTACTGTGCCATGCATGCAATTCAATTTATTCTGTTATCTGCAAAAAATGCGATGTTTGGTTAAAGCAACTCGTTAGTTGAGGTTTTATTTTAAAAATGACATGCAGATTTATTGCGCCCCATGGAAGACGGTTCAAAATTACTTGTTTGGATTATGGAATAACTAGCATTTTCCGAATACAATTAAGCACCACAGTAAAATCTGTCGAATGAAATATAAATTATAATAAAAATTGTGTTTACAATTGAACAATGGGTTCCTAATATGCCATATAAAATTAATTGGATGAATGGGTTTTTGCATCAGCAAGTAAACAATGGCTTATTACCATTTGTAAGTAGAACAAAGTTAAATTATCGTCAACTCAAGATCTCCCTTTATTTGCCTCTTCCACGCTTGAAAGGAAGTAAAATAAACTACACGATGTGTCGAAGTACATGAAAAGCGTTTTAATTAAAAGCAAAAATAGCTAAAGGTTCCATAAACGCAGGTGAGGTTAACTCCAAAAACTCAAACCATAACCACAACTTTCCCAACCAAAATCTTTCAATCTTGGAGTTTGACATTTTAAAATGTTATGTTTGTAGTATATTTTACAATGCTTTAAAAAGGTAAAAATCTCGCGAAAGTCTTCAAGATTCTGGTAAAGCTTCGGCCCACGCAAATGTACTCGACCAAATTAGCAACGATGGAGGTGAAATCGATGTATTTAATGATTTAGTTTGATTGAAAAAATGTATTCTTAAGAACTTGTAATTCCTTTAGGAAATTTAATATGAAATAAATTGAAAAGAATTAGTCGATATGAAACCGACAGAAGTAAAATCTACTTTATCAAAGGGGAAAAAGAAATAGTAAGTATATAACTTTCTTTCTGATTTTATCGAACGAACCTAATTGAAGATAATTAATAACAAGGGTCTTAGCTAATCCATAGTAGGATGAAAACGTCAATTAGGATATTAGTAATATTTTCTGTATAGTACTGATAAACTTGATACCTATATATATTTTTTATATGCTTACGGCTTTAATTAAATACCTAATAGCGTGTTCCGTAAATGGCTTGTCGAAATAGCGACTGACGTTTATTTGACAGTTTGGTATATTTAAATAAATTTTAAATGCAACTCAATATGGAATTATTTGTATGGACAGGTGATTTTGGTTTAAAATCTATGAGTTTCGATTGTCTAAAAGCAATTTTATATATCAAATTGGCAAAGGCTCCGGTGGAAATTCTTTATTCATGTAATCCGCATTTTTTATTACAACACGATTTTCCAGTTTTTCGTCATGGAAGTATAATATTGACTGATTTTAACGACATCGTGAGTTATTTAAAAATACGTAATTATGTCGTCGATTATGGTTTAAGTGGTAAACAAGTCAGCGAAGCTTACGCGTTATTAAATTTAGTGGTTTCAAATCTCCGTCCAATTTATTATTACGTTTTTTGGATTGATAGCCGAAATTATCAAGAACTAACAAAAGTATGGTATAAAAGAGTGATGGCGATACCGTTCAGTTATTTTTACTTACACTATAAAAGAAAATTGGCTAGCACTTACATGGAAACTATGTTCCCGTACAAGCGCGATGATGAAGTTATAAAAAATGCCTAAATGGTTCGGCTATCGAATGTTTTTCATGTTTAGCTTCGCGTTTAGGTCAATACGACTTTTTTTATGGAAACTCTCCAACCACTTTAGACGTTGTTGTCTATTCTTATTTAGCGCCCTTAGTGAAAATTCCATTTCCGTCTGATAATATAAGCAAAATAATAAGCAGTTTTCCCGAGTTAAAGAAGTACGTTCAACGCATGGACTCCAAATTTTTTCCGGAAGTTGTGTACAACCGAAAGTTTGTAACAAAATTTGCCAGCACTCCAAATATTGCAAATCCAAGAAACAACGACGAAGACGATATTACGATTAGCTTGCCGATGAAAATTTTTATAGCAGCTGCTGTATCCTGCGCTATGCTGGGTTATGCCGTTTCCAATGACATCGTCGATAGTGACAAGTGGATGCGACTCATTATTTAATCATTATTATTGTAATTTTTTTTAAATTTTCGAATGCAAACAAATGAAATAAATTACGTTTTGTACGATGGGCCAATATAAATTTATTTTTATTTTTTGGAAGGGTAAATTATAAAATTGTAATCATCAATCAAGCAATAAGGACGTGGTTATAATTGACTATACCTCTCTAGAATTCAATGTATGCAAACATTAACATTTTCTCACTTTCGCTAAACGACTACATCAGGAAACTGAATGGTGCTGACGTTTAATTTGTGTAGTTAATTGAATATCTCCCCCATTTAAATCACGTACGTCTCTTTACAAAAGTATTGCGTTTTTACTTTCTTTTTGGAACAAATATAAGGAAGGGTGACTGTTTCTACTGGTTGGTTTTATTAGCAATTATACTTTTACTGCCAGGACGAAGAAGGCTGCTAATTTCGAAAAATCATTTAGTAATAATTATATCTTATTCCTTAAGTTATTGTTGTCGTTAATGTTAGGGTGCAACCCTTAGCAGAGCAATAATAATTAACAGAAATATCTTAAGACTTCATGAGAGACTAATATTAAAATTAAAAGTTATTAAATTTATTATGTCGTAGGCTGTATCTTGTAAAGTTACAATCGAGTGTAATAAAGTAACAAAGTAGTCTTATAAAATTGAAAGACTGGGAGTTGTAAAAGCAAAATTAATTGATAATTTAAAAGTTAAATGGATAAGAACTTTATCGCAAAACAGGTCCATGTGGGTTGGGTGAGTGGTTATGTATGAAAAAGTGTTACCTACATAAAAACATTAAAAGTAATTAACTCGAAAAAGGCACCAAGCAATCGTTACCCCACCTTCCCATATTGTATTATGAAAATATCTCTTTATTTTTTACAATTACTTTTTCTTTGCAATTTGTGTAGTTAAGAAAAATACAGTGAAAATTTTATTATAAATTGTGGTACATTAAGTTAAGATATGACCAGCCATTATACTTTTCATAGTTTTAATCTGCATTGTCACATAAAACTACTTTGGTGTACTTTCAAGATTGGGGCATATTTTTCTTCTTGGTTATTTGACGTGCCAATAAATCTAGATAATGGTAGTTGAAGTCGCGGGGAATTATAAACCTGCAACCATATTATATCGTTAATCCTGCGAGTTGTAGTATTTCTTACGTTATTACTTATGTGAAGAAAGGGAAAATTAATGTTTACTTAAGCGAGTTGAAGTAATTAAATATGAAACTAAATTTGCTAAATGTTGAAATAATTACTTATTAAGAACTCGAAATCCATGATAATGCGTTAGTAGCACGTAACTGGTTATGTACTTAAAACTTAGATTAGTGATTGTATAATTCGGTGACGCAGTAAAGGAAAACTGTTTTGTCGGATTAAAAAAAATTAAGTGAAGCGGCAAGTCAATTAAATTTATAAAAACAATTTATACCAAAAAAACAAAAAGTAATGAATTGCTTGTAGAAGATAATGTCTTTAAATAAAGTCAAAGCTTGAAAAGGGGATAAGAGCGAAAGTGAAAATATACTTAGCTAGATTTGTAAACTTTTACTCCGGAGCTAACGGCGTCCTAAGAATATCTTGAAAATGGAAAACTATGAATCAAATTTGAAGGATTTACGAGATTGCAATTCAAATTAGTCATTATTCTTATTTTGTACTGCTGGCGATATGCAAAATACAAAGATATACAATTCTTAAAAGAGGGTCACTGTATTATGGAACACCATATTTCTGAATGTAGTGTTTTCCTGATAACAATATTGTACTTATCATGATTTCTCGCTTCTTTTCATTTTCTATATTTTTACTTATTGTGTCTTTCATAAATTTTAAATTTTATTAACTTTATATTTGTTTTTTTTTTAAGGTAAGATTCGATTCACTTCGTTCTCCAAATATTTAGTAAGTTTTTAATTATTTTACCGAATATTAAAATTAAATACAAAAATTAACAAGCTAAGTAATACTTCAAGTAATTTACGTCATCAGGACGAAAAGTCATATTCTGCCATTTAGATTACTGCTAATTAATACTAGATTGACACAATAATGTTTTGTTTGTCCTAGTAATCTAAAACAATAAATTATTAATAGTTAATAATACGCATTATTTATAAAACAATTTCAATTTGTTGACAATTTTATTTTTAATTATTTATTAGCATTTAATGTAGGTAATTTTTTATATTTTTATATATTATATTCAGAAATATTTTATATATTATCGACTATTTAATATCGTTTAGGTTGATATATTAACACTTAATGTAGTTTACCCCCCCCCTCCCGACTGCTTTTTTTATTGTTTTATTTTTCCACCCGTTACTAATGTTAGTTTTGTTTTACATTTATGCATACATTTCGATTTATCCACATTATAATAATATGAATATTTTACAACATAAAAATATATTCCTTAATGTGTTTTATTTTACGCTCTCAAAATTTTATATTAATCCGTCAAGCCGTTTTTAAAAGGAGTATTTTTTTGTAAAATATTGGAACAACTCAGTCTTAACTTAATATAATCCGTCTGCGTAGCATCATCTGAGCAAAGTATAGGGGTGTCAATAAGACAGCCGTAGTGTCGTGGTTTTCCCAAGGACCTCGGGGATCAGTTTCCTCGTAATTCCGTGGGAATATTATCTCATCTGCATCCGTGGCTTTTGAAGTTAATTTGTGTTATACAGATCTTGGTTTGAAAGTGAAATTTCCCCCCACAAAAATTTGAATATCTTCTCATTAGCTCCCATAGAATTAATTATCCACCAACATCCTGCGACTTAACCACGTTGGACTTTTTCTTCGGCGGCTACATTAAGGAAAAAATCTGTACAAATAACTCAAGAAAGACAATAGTTATTACAATACATACAGGTTGGTTGTAAAGTATTTAAAGCAAAAATGAAAGAATGTGAACTTTTAAATGAAATTAGTTTTTTTTCAATATAATCTCCCTCAACTTCAATACACTTATTCCAATGATCCTGCAATAATTTTATTCCATCTCTGTAATGATTTTCTGGAAGCTCTGCAAAATACTGTTCCACGACTGAAATAGCTTCTTCATTCGATGAAAAACGCTTTCCACGAACGAATTGTTTCAAGTTTCTGAAGAAGTAGTAGTCGCTAGGAGCCAAATCTGGCGAATACGGTGGATGTTCAAGCAATTCGTACTTTAGTTCATTGAATTTTGCCATTGTTAAAACACTTTTGTGGACAGGTGCGTTGTCTTGGTGAAAGATGATTTTTTTATGTTGCAAACCGGGTCTCTTTTCACGAATTTGTTCGTTCAATTGATCCAAAAGGTTACAATAATATTCAGAGTTAATTGTTTTCCTTTTTTCAAGATAATCAATCAATAAAATCCCTTTTGCATCCCAAAAAACTGATGCCATAACCTTTTTTGCTGATCGTCCTGACTTCACCTGTTTTGGAGCTGAACAACCAGCCTCAGTCCACTGTAATCGTTCTTGTTTCAATTTAGGATCATGGTGGTAGATCCAAGTCTCATCCATAGTTACAAAACGACGCACAAAATCGATTTTATTCTTATTAAAAAGATTCAAATGATGCTGAGAAATTTGCTTTCGTGTGAGTTTTGTTGAATTGTTAACGAATGCGGCACTAACTTTCCAAACAGCTTTTTCATACGTAATTCTTTATGTAAAATATAGAATACTCGTTTGTCTGAGATGCCTATGGTATTAGCAATTTCACGCTTAGTCAAACTTGGATCTTTACTAACAATATTATGTACTTGTTCAATGATTTCTGGTGTTGTTGCAGTTTTGGTCGTCCACTACGTGGTTCATCTTCAACGCTTGTACGACCACGTTTAAACTCTAAAACCCATTGATGTACAGTTGGAAATGAAGGAGCAGATTTTGTTAACACGCTCACCATTTTTGTATAAATTTCTGTTGTTGATAAACCTTCCAAAACAAAGAATTTTATCACTGTACGATACTCAGTTTTTTCCATTGTTAAAAAATACACCGACACGTCGACTTCAAATGGCTTGTAAACAATGAATGAATTGACAGATCGAAATAAAATTTTTAGTAGGTTCATATGAAAGATCAAATATCAAAATGACGTATGAATTTTGATTCCTTTACTGCTTAGTAGGTGTCACTTTCAGTACTTTTGAACCAACCTGTATTTGACATAATTTCATAAAAAAACTCGGTTTATATTTTTGAATTTCTTCGAATTGACTATGTAGTATATAATTTATTAAAATTTTCGCCAGGACCTTTTAATCTACCTACTATCAATAATGCAAAATATCAACAAAGGACTAACCCGGATTGGTATCAACATTAAAATGAGGATATTATTTTATCTTGAAACTTATAAAATGTTTAGTATAACAATTTTGCTTTTAGTTGAATTTATTTGGCGGAAAATTTAACATTCAAGTACACAATTTTCTTTATCATCCTGTTTGTTTTTCAATATCATACGCTATTATAAAGCTACATACACAATTAAATGTATCTCGTGTTAAGACAAACACAATTTCCTTTGTATCCTTTGAAGAGTCCATTTTACACAGAAATTTAATTTTGCCTTAGATATACACAACTTTGATACCAACATTTTAATTGCTTTTTAATATCTTCCGCTAGTTCCTTATCAATCGTGCTTTTCTCCTCTTATCGTGTGAACTAAATTAACATAAATCGTCTATCTATCTATACTCATTACCATTTTCGTGATGTTTTTAATGGAAATCTATACGCAATCTGAAAGTACAATAACTTATCAAGTGATTAATTTTGCATGCGAGAGAATATATGATTAAATAATACATATCAGCAAATCGGAACCCGTTACGATTCACTTGACAACTAAATCATTTTAAAATTCCACTTCTGCGATTTATCAATAATGTCGAACGAGTAAAAGGTAGCCGAACAAATTGTAGGTTTCTCCCGTATTTTGTGTTATTAATTTCGGTGATAGCCTAAAAGGATTTAGATCGGTTTAGGGTTTAATCTATCTAAGTGTCTTGGATTTTTAATTGGTTTTAAGAAAGAACGTGCTCAGTTTATAAATTTGACGTTTAAAGTTCATATATATCCCTAATTCGAGAATTAAACGCTAAAAGTTTGGTCTGGTTTGAACTCGAGTCATCTCAAACCCCTGGTATGTGACAGACGGGCCGGAAAAATATACTGAAGCTAAAACTTTGTGTCAACAACATCCTGCTGGTGGAGTTTAACATAAATTTCCTATTTCACCCTAAACTAAGCATTTGTTCGGCAAGTTGGCTTCCAACAATCTAAACTAACTAGTCTTTAGCTATGTTTATACAGGGGAGTTATTACATTGTAATTTTGTTAACACACGCACAAAATGTTGTCGAATCTAACTTATTTTGTCATCCAAAGACGCAACTTTAACCAGCATTAAGGAATATACTGGCGGATAAGCGACTGCCTGACAAAGATAATATTAGCTATAAATTTTTCATTATTTACATGTGATCAACTCCGCACACCGTCATTGTATCGGAAACACGCATATTCATTTATTTTTATTAGTAAAATTATCTATTTTTTCCTAGTCACGATATTTTTACCACATATCTTGTTAAGAGTTACAAGTTTATTATTAAGCTAATAAATTCCATTCGAGTGATTTATTTTGTAAAATGAAGCCTGCCGACAGTGTAATCGCCCACGTAATTTTTCATTCATTCATAATACCCGATTGCAACTTTTGCTTTGCAATGTTTCCAATAAATCTTTAACAAATTAAGATAGGTTAAACATAATATTTTTTTGTTTATTTCTAATTTATTGTACCGGTTATATTTTTAATTTCAAACTAATTATCGTGAGGTCATCGATTTTACAGTGTTAATAGCTTTATAAGGTAATTGCTTCGTGAATATTTTATTCTGCTTTATTATAACATCAATTTCCGTTATATATTTACATTTTTTATTTTAGAGTTTTAAATTAGGATTTGTAATACGGGAGTGGTTCATATAAATACGGATCAAGACGTGTGCGGCTTTATGCAATTTATGATCTTGTTATAATAGAAAGTCGGTCGAAATTAAATCATAAATTGATTATTTCACTTGGATACGACGCTTAAAAGTCGACTCTGAAAAGCGGTTAAATTTATGAAACTCTTCATTATTTGTTAGGATTTTCTACCGGTTTTAATGAAGACTAACGCCATAAAATACCGGTCGAGGACATTTCAACGCGAACCATTTCGAAAACTGCTGAATTTAATTAGGCAAATCCTTTTAAATTTACTCTACATGTGCGTTACAAACAAATTGCTATATTTAATAAAAAACAATTAAAGTGTTAAATTTTTGCCGCCTGAAGGCCGCACCTAGGAAGATAATTTGCTCTATATTTATACCTATAGTATAGATCGATACAGATAAATAAACTGGATTGATTGGGTTGTGCGATCTGAAGGTGAAATATTTTTTAATTTACTTTATGTGTGTTACACATACGTAGATAGATACTTTTTGAAAATCCAATCCATTTCACATTAAAAACGAAAATAATGAACAATAAGGCACCTAATTTTTTTTTTGTAAAATGGCATAAAAATTTGGTAAGCTATTGAACTGAAGTTCATTTTATAATTTATTTTTTTTATTAGCACTAAAGACTTAAGTGTGTTTTGTTTTAACGCAAATAAAGAAAAGATATTTGCACTTAAGTCCTTAGTACTAATCAAACAAAATTAATTTATTAAGTTTTTAAATTCAGTAACGTTACTTGTTCGTGCTTTTTTGAACTACCTAACCCAATCGAATCTAACCTAACCTTCTTGCAAGTGGCACCACATTCGCATTATTTCTCGGTGCTTGCTAATTATTCCTACTATGCTGGAATGTGTTTCACTTTGCTATTCTTCTACTTGCTGCCTTGAAATACTAGTTTCTCCAAAAACATAATACTGTTTCTCTCTATACCGGTTCTGATTCGTTCCTTTTTTTATTCGTTTTCATCGTCAATTACGTTTCTCACTTTGATGACGATCGTAAGGTGAATATATTCAATTTAATTTTTTTTTGCTTGTCAGTTGTACTCCTTGGTATATTTGAAAGCGGCGTTTTCTGAAATCTATCGACGACGACTACGTTGAAATGTGGGTATCGTTTAATTTCAAATATAATAATAAGCTTTTTTTACTCTTTTATAAAGAATTTGAGATTAAATCCCGCCATGGAAACTTTTCTGAACGATTATCCTATTTCCAATAATTGTAATTGGAATTTTGTTTACTACATACTTCTGTTTTACAGATCAAACTCTCGGTAAAAAGATCAAAGTTAAGTAAATTATGCTCTAATAGGTAAAACACGCATAATGGTTTTTAAGAATTTAAACTTCTCAACTCGGTAAGAATTTATTTTATTAAGCAAGCACTTGAAAATATCAAGATCGATATTTAATATTTAAAAGCGATATAGAATACCTACAATGAAGTTTTCTCTATATTGTCAACTTAGCAAAGCTTCGGGCACTAGAAATTGTTTTAAATAAAAGCGCTATTAAGTTGTTTCCTTGAACTTTTCTATATTTCTTCATGAATATATTAAAAACAAAGCGAAGCTTCAATTGAGCTTTAATATCATCATAATTTTGATGACGGAAAAGCTACACGAAACAGTTGACCAACAAAGCTGAAAAATTAATGTGGAAGTTACTCTTTCTCGTAGGAAATTTGGTTCAACGTGTTCTTTTTTTATTTAAAAATAACTAGATATTTTTGAGAATTTTTTTAGCGTTCATAGGAAATGAAAGAATTTCCTATTTTAGCAGCTATTGTTGAATAACGCATTTTTTGTTATACCCAGTGCAGTATTTGTTAAACTAGAAGCTGGATTAAAAGTAGGAGCTAGATATTATTACTATTTCAACACATTGTCGTCGATGGACTTTGTTTAATTGTTTCAACAATATTCCACTTTATTATACTGCATTTGTACGTAAGCTATCAACATTTAGTAACCGAAATTTATAAACCTACGAACATCATCTTATCATATCTACCAGACGTTTAACATGACAAATGGATCACACATCAGATGAGAATTGAAAATGGTTTAACGTTGGTGGTTTTAGAAATGATGAAAATGCGACTGACCAATTGCGGTGACAAGTACTAAAACACAAGCAATGTTATAAAAATCTAAAGAGGAAAAATGAAAAATTATGAGTAATTAATTAATTAATTAAAATTATTAATTCATATTTCCAAAATCCAATTTTTTGATAGTTTCTAATCATATTTAATGCAATCCATTTTTTAAACCTCTGAAAGATAACAATATTCGATATTCTATGGGGGTTTATAAAAAACCAGTTGATTTGAGGAAGTAAATAATAAACGAAGGAAGATGCAGTAAGTTTGTTTGTCATAACTGCACTCGGAGAGAAAACACGACAAAACGGGAAGAAAATTGAGATAAAACTAAGTATTAAACGTGGTTTCTAGAAGCGCAATGGTTTTATTGATTGTATATTTATGATGTAGGTTAGTTGCTTATTTACATATTCAAAATTCTCAGTGCATTATAGTAGAGCGAATTGAATTGGAGCAACTTATGAATTAAATAATACTGCCATATACTTGATACCAAGTTCTCTACATACTAAATAATGTAGGTATGTACAAAATTTTTATAATTCATATTGTTTAACTCTTGTGGTTTTTGAAACTTAAACATAACTTCGTGAAAATTCTTGAAAATTTTTAATAAAATAATTAATAATTGATTGTTTAGTACAAAAGGGTGTTGGGTTTTTGAACCGTAAGGTTACAAGTTCGATGCCTCATTACTACCAAATTATTACGCTGTTCGTTATAGTTGTCGTTTATGCCAATTGTAAAATATATGATTTCAACGCGATTCTGTTAGCATACCAAAATTTAATTAAATGATAACATCAATCTAATCTCAAGAACCGGCAAAAAACAATTTCTTCATACCAATTTTTGTTATTATAAGAAATTACAATCGTAAAAAATGGTATTTTATTTTTTCCACCACTTCATAAAATTGAAGTTGGTTTGATTGTATTTTAAACACCGAAACAATTTACGTAATAAAAATTTAATAAAATTGTGGCCACAAAAAATATGCTATTGCCTCGTCTATACAATTTAGTTTCTTCATAATCATATCCCTCTAACATCGAAGGTGAGAGCTAACAAGAAAAAATAATCATTTCAAAAATTCTCATGATACATATTTATGATTATTTTGTATAATCGGCCAACATCTGTGTTTCGGAAGGCGATCGTGACTACTATCTCATATTTTAATGTTTTTTTTTGTTTTGGGAGTGTAATAATAAAGTCATTAGTTCAGCCAAAGCGTGTTATGTTGAATAATTAGATACCCGGTTAACCGACAATTTTTAACGCTTCGGCTCTTAAACATTTCACCCATTGTTAAAGGAACATGAACAATATCCGACGAATGATGGTAATCAAAAGAGTTTTACTTAATACACAAAAAATATGAAAAGATAGTTTTTTGTTTAATAACAAAGTATTAATTATTATCAATGCAGGATCTTGTTGATGTCGTTACGTAATAAGGAAGATACACGTAGATGTTAAGATTATAAACCAGCCGAGGTGACACAGAAGTAAGGCCAAGTTAAACAGAAGTAGGCAAGTTGCTAATGATAGCTGTTTTAGACAGGTGACAAGCTCCAGTGCTGTTCTAACCAACAAAAACAAACATCAAACTATGGAAAACAATGTTCAAAACTACTTCTGTTCAACTACCAACATCTCTGACTCTGACACAATTTATAGAGAATAAATTAAAGTTTTAATTTACTAAGACAGTACTAAAACTTGTTTATACCAAAGATTTCATTGTTGGTAAAGTTGCAATTCTGTAATAAATATTTTTAACCACTTTTGTAATTTAATTTTATTTCAAAACTTTGCAAAGTGAAACGTAAAGAGATTAAAGTCTTTTTTTAACATTTTGCCTTATTGTGTTTGTTACCCAACAACATTATACAAATTTAGTATTTATGCTAAACATTTACTTAAAGTTTTAAAGAAGATTAAAAGTACTTAGGTAATTAAAATTAACGTTAAAAAATAGTTTTATTTTTTGGTTGATCTTGTGCAATGTCTTAATATTTTCGCGGCTTTATCTAACAACAAATCGCTAATTTCATATACGTATACATATGTGGCCTCACACATAGTGCCCCAGTAATGTAAGTTTGACGACCTTGGGGAACCCCCACGAAGGATCTCCGGTATGCTCAAGTAAGTTTGCCTTACTTGTGTTATTGTTTCAAATTCTTTTGATATGCTGGAGGATAACTTTTGTGTTTAAAATTTAAAACTAACCTAAAAAAAGTACGGAAGCGGATAGCTAAAAAGAAAAACATGGGTGCTTTCTGGAGCGAACATTTAAGAAATTAATTTCTTAATAAAGTTAAGTTTTCCTGCTCTTTGTCGAGCTCAATGAACTAAAACTAACAGGCGGATGAATTCATTTCTCGAAAAAGTCTTAATAACATCTCGCGGTTGGATTGTCATCGCAAATTGCCTGTTATACCTGCGATATTCCTCAGATTGCGATTTGATTGCACGAGCAAACTCCATTTCTTACTTTTTTTGAAAACAAATAAATTACATTTTTATTGTTTCAAAATTGTACTAAAAATTACGTTATTGTTATGGTAATTTAAAGAACAATGCACTAAAAACTAAAATTTCTTATGTGGTAGTTTCAAGTTATTGTGCATTTTCTTATAGTCACAAATTTGCATACAGGAACTGGAAAACTATATAAATTTGCCTTAAAATTTTTTGCCGCATGAAGTATATTACTGAAAGAGCTCGTTCCATTATTACTTTTGTTCTAAAGAAAATTTGCAATTCAGACTCATTTTTATGTTAATTGACCTACGCGTGGTTTTTGTTTGATTATTATTTATTATATTAAAAATTATAATGATATTACGGGTTCAGTTTGATTTAGATTAAAGAACAAGTCAGGTAGCGAATAATTAATCAATTTGAATGGATCAAGAGCTTAAATTGGTTAGTCAATTCTGAAGTTAATAAGTTGAACTAGAAAATAAGTTGAGTATAATCAGCAGCGTGGTTAAGTTGATTAATGATTAGTTTGAATTTAGTACTCGAGTAACAAGTCGACTCTAATTTAGTATTTTACCATGTTGGTTATTGTGACAGGTAGAACTAAGGACTCGAAAAAGCATACTCAGTAAACTCGAGTGCTGTAAACTCAATTGATTTTATAAATTGCACCACGACGGTAATTACTGCATTTAATTAGCTAAAACTGGCGAGAACATCACTTTTAACCTGCGAGTGGTGGCTTATATATTCGGGTGCACGTTAACCCACGTAAATCGAACACTTTGTAACGAGCACGATGACGGTTATAAATTTTCATAATACCAACTGGTGTTCGCCAAGTTTCCAAAGTTTTGCTTAGTATTTAATTTTTTTGGTTACATTTCCTTTAACCTTTAAGATATGTTAAATCATTGTAAATTGTTGGAAGCTCCCATTAAACTTTACTCCACCAGCAAGTTTAAAAGTAAAACTCGGAAAGCAGACGTTTTTAAGCGGAAGTAACCCTAAAACTTTGGTAGATGGCCAGTAAGCAGCATCCGCGAAACGGAATACAAACATGAACAAAATTTATGCATCTTTGCTTCGGTGACGTTCTCTACTACTAAAATTGCTTCCATAAAGTTTTTCCAAACAATTGTTAAAGTTGGCAATAATTTTTCAACTTTAATGCCTCCCACTGCAAAAATAAACAAGGATTTCACGTTAATTTTTCAAAATTATCTCGACTTTTAGCTAGTTTCACTGATTAATACATAAATGTCTGTTTGAGTCAATTTACACTCCAGTTAACTACGGCATTGTTATAATACCAGTGAGTAATATAAACTGTTAGAAATTTTAATCCGACAGGTGGCTTATTAAAATCTATCCCTGAGAATAATTCTGACCGTTATGTTGGTTGAGGACTACAACTTAGGTTTGTGTTGTTACGATGAAAAAGGACGATGCTACATGCACCTCCTGAAATGTCCACTTCACTATCCAACCGCAAGTTTTGTAGGGGCAGCTTTCAGCTATACAAGTGCATCATGACAAGTTAATTTATAGCTCAATTCTTCACTTCCATTTTTACGATGGCTCGTTGGAAAATTTGTGATGTCATTTCAACAGATTTTACAACACCGACCAATAGCTTTGATTCGACTAACTCGTCAAATTACAATAATTAACTTGGGAAAAAAATTTTGCTCTCCAAGGGACGTCTAAATATTTTGTAATTTGTACAAATTGGTAATATAATTCAGTGTTACCTAAAATGTTTTCTTGAAATTCGAGGATAAAGGAGAAGGAAGTAATAACATCATATTGTCAGTAATACTGTCACAGCTTAATGCATCCACTTAATGTTCCTCAGACTGTAATTTTCCACGTTAGGGTTTTAATAAAGTCTCTCATATTGCAATACACCCTGTAAGCTTAATAAGTTCTTATTCAACATAACCGCACGGTAAGAAGATGGGAAAAGTTATTAATATTTTATATTTTTTTGTTGTGTTTTCTCGTTTTCTTATTCTCTTATTTTCAGCCTGCCGTAGATTTCCATGATGTATAAAAGCACAATATCGGTTACCAAAAATTAAACCCCAACTACTTAAAAATAATGATGGCTGCAGTAATGGAACCTTTCCGTGGTCAAAGATATTAAAGAAAATTCAATAATTTAAATATTTTAATTTTACATTATTATCATCATCCTAATTGGATCTAATTAATTGTAAGCATTACTTTGTAAACCGTTACTTAAATGTTCAAGCTGTTATGAGGATATTCAGCAGAATTTATAGAAAGTCTTTGAACTTTAGAAAGCTTCGACCAAATATTAATTAGAAAAGGGTTCCAGATATTAAGCGTCATATGCGACGCAAATGCGAAGTCTTTTTCGCTTGGAAAAACAACTAAAAAATATTCTTCGCTTTAAACTTTCAAATTTTCTACCTATTAAAAGCGGCGATTTGTACTATAGTAACTATAAAATTTTATTTCGTGTTTTAAATTAGAAAAACTCATTTTAATTTGTTTTATAATTACAACTTAAGAACAACCAATTATATGGCTAATATAAAAAACTAATGAAAAATAGCGAGGACCTTCGTCGAGGTTAACTTTAATTAATTACATGCTATTTGCCTACGGAACTGTATCGTTTATTATTAGAATTCAATATACTTTTAGCACCTTCATAAAATTTTCAGTTTATTTCAAATTAAAAGTTAAACTGTGTTTTGAAATTAACGGCTTGGTAGACACTTCCGTTTACTAGCGCCAAGCTTTAATTATACGCGAATTATTTTTTACTTTCAATATTCCATGGGTTTTGTCGTAAATTTTGAAAGTTACCTTAGCAAAAATTGTTCAGATGCGTTTATTATAAAAAAAATTGAATTATTTTCAATAACAAACAGGATATTAACATATGATCGTAACTTTTCCAATATTCTCGCCTAGGAAATCGCGAGAAAACAGCGACACGCCGCGACACAAAGGGAAATTTAGCTGTCAGTGCTCATCCGATTTGAAATTACTATTGTTATAAAAACGAGCTGTCAGTAAAAGGAAATTATGATATTGGTAGTTACTGTATTGATCATATAACTCGAATAACATAACGATTTTTACAGCAAATTGTATTGGGCAAATTGTAATTACCAACATAAAATCCATACTGCATTGTCTCTCGTAAAACACGTCAAGTACCTGCACGAATGGTTTTGCGAGGATTCGATTCATTTTTAAATAACTGATTTTATATCCGATAAATATCAAAATTTCTCGTAGATTGTCTACTAATTTCACGAAACGTTAAGTAAAATGGTACCAGAAAATATTGCGACATTATCAATCATCTACAAGTACTAATCTGGCGATAGGATTACTTTAATAATTTGATTTGGTAGAAATATGGACACCCATAAGAGGGTTCGACGACACGAGGGTGCTCTTAAGATGCGTTAGTCCCCTAAAACATATTTAACTTACAAGTTAAAATCAATGTAGATGATAAAGTACACAAAATATTAAAAGATGTTGTGAGAGGATACCTACAGCATGGCAGTATATACGGGGTGGCCCACTACTTTTACCACGTTGAAAAGTAATCAAAAGTGTGCTCTCTAAGATGCGGATGTTACTACTGTAACGTAAAACCGATGGAACACATAGATAAAATATTTTTAAAGCTAAAATTTTTTTCATTTATTTTGAGAGAAAAAATAACACATCTATTTAGTTTCCTACGGGCCAAAAAATACAGCGAAGATTATCGCCAAAAAATTATCCTTGAAAAGGATTGAAAGACCTATGGGAATATCCACTTGTTAGAGATATCTAGTCAATTTACTTGGGGTGACAAATTATGCAAACCTTAAGCGGTTTTTAAACATATTTTGATAAAACTGGTATAGGTTTTCAGCTTATCAATGTCACCGCTGTATATTTGTATGACTAATTTATTAAATTTTCCAACATTTCGGCAACAATTTGATGCCTTTAGAGTTTTTACGGTAAATGAATAAAATGAAGCCGTAACAAATTTAAATTTTACTTTTTATAATGACTTTGCAAAATTTATTTGAATTTATTTACACTGAGCACGTTTTGCTTGTGTTTTCTCAAGGGGTTGGTACTGACGAACATTTTAATAGTTTGCTGAGCGAACAGTCTTCAAATCTTCTACGTTACTAAAATACAAGTGTTTAAATTACATTTCGAATATTTCCCAGGCCATAAAACTTGAGGTTTCCTCGGACATTTTCCACCACCTAAAAAGGAAAGAGCGACTTTTTAGATAACATGGCATAAAGTTGCATCCTTCTTTTAAATTAGCATTAAAAGAACGTATTTGTAAATAATCGTTGGCAATTTTTGAATACGTGATTATAGTTAAATAGCGCAAAGTAGTTTTATACTTTTTAACTACGATTTAGTAGATTCGAGTGTCTCGATGTTTTTGTCTTAAATTGTCTCGAATTCTAGAGGCATTTCGCTATTTTCAGACAACGAATGTTTAAATGCAATTTATTGCAGGCGTCGTTAAATTGAACTTCCATTAGAAGTCTCTCACGAAACAAACTAAAAATCATTACCTCCCGAAAGAAGTGGTGTTCATTTATAGTCAAAATTCATGCTTAGAACTCGACGATAATCGAAAATAAAAGAAAATGTAAAAATTTTTGTTTAATTTTCCGACTTTATTTTTAAGAAGAAAATATCTTGCTCGATCACGAAACTAGATTTATGGGTCAAAACAACAACATTAATTCCTAATGGTGAAATGTTTTGAACAATGTTTAAATGGTGGTGGGAATTTAAATCAGTGTTTTCGTTGGTGAAAGTTTCTACCGCAGTTTACATCACCTAAACTCACTCAATTAGCAGATATTTGTTTGTTTTTGTTGGTGATGTGGATGTAGCCAAAACACTCGCTAAAATATAGTTTACTTCCCTCTCATTTTGGTACTAACAGTTAGATGGATCTTTATTATGGTATTTAAGTTGGCTCTAAACTAGCACGTATATTTGAGCTTTGAGACAGTGACCCCCCGTCGAGATACATCGCATTACTAAATCTTGGTTAATGGAGAGATTTATTATCATTTGAGGTTTGTTTAATGCTCACATTCTTGGCAATTATTTAATTCTTAATATTATTCTTCTCAAAATTTACAACAGCTTTTATCAAAAATTAATAATTCAGCTAAAATTAAAAATTTTGTGACATCGTAAAACTCTAAACCTTTGAGGTTAAGGTTTTCCTAAGCAAAAAAAAGAACATTGATCATTTTAGATAACATTTTTTGAATTTTCGTTCCTTTTTAAATGACGACGATATTTTAAAAATCCGAGTGGTTATAACGTCTACTTCTATGTATATTTTCGAAGAGTAAATTACAGAAACTTTTTCCAATCCCATTATAAATAGTTTTTTAATTCAAATGTGATTCTATATAACAATATTTTACATAATCTCATACATATTCTTTTCCGACGGAATTTACACCATTAATTTGAGGATGACAAACGTATATTACCAGTAAAAGGGGCTTTACTGAATAATGAAGGAGCATTAACTTTAAAAGGTACAAAAGCAGGAGCGTAGTCAGGATTTTTTCCCATGATTTTTTTAACCGAAAATTCTTATCTATTGGTTTTCGTTTAAGCTACCCTCGTATAGCGAAGAAATTTTGTGTATCTTACAAATTTCTCTATAAATTATCGGATTTTGACGTTTTCTTGGTTCCCTAACTCCCTTTGAAGAGCATGAACCTTAATTTTACATTGTCTACGTACAATTTAGATAATTGGTTGTGAAGTAACTCAATACGCAATAGAGAATCTATTACTAATTTATTGTACTTATACGCGATTGCGAATTTCTGTAGTGGAAATACACAAATATTAGTGTTATTCATGCTTCCCTTATAAAATATTAATTCCCGTACAAATTTTACTCCGATTACTAATTTCAGCTAGTGTTACTAAATTTTCAAATGTGTAATTATTATTGAAAGTTCTATCGGTGTTATTTTCTTAATTAATAATATTGATTTTGTAAATATTTAAAATCCATTTTATAAATAGTTGCTCGTGTCAGAAGATATTATTGCTTGTATCATCAGGATGAAGTACCCCTTGAAATAATAAATATAATTTCGATTAAAATTTTGTTTTTAATTTTATTGGATTATTTTGTAGAGCATTAATTTATTAATTAATTTTGCAGAGACTTGATCTCATGTGTTAAAATATTTCATTAAGGTATTTAATGAAAATTCCAGTAATTCTGAAGATTATTATGCTGTTATAATTTTGATTACGTTCTTTCGTTTTTCAATCGCATGCAAATTTAAGGTTGTCATGGTGTTCTAGCTGTGTATTTAATTACTGGGGGATATAAAATTAGAAAATATTTAATTTTTAAATAAAATGAATATTCATCAGCCACGTGAATCATATATTTAGGTTTTTGTAGAAGTAAAAAGATTTTGAACCAATAATTTAATATTATTTTAATTAGATTAAAAATGTAACTCTTGAGTTGTTTTTGCATTTGCGAGGTGAAGCGCAGCAAAACCGAATATGTACCAAGATTTGCGTGTTATAGACACTTTGAATCGAAGTGAAATACTTTTTTATGCAGTGGATATTTTTGGCTATCGTAATCTGAGTATTGCTTATTTTAGAGAAGTAGCGAAAATAGACGTATTCGGTGTTTTGCGTTTTCATTTTTGCGATTTTTGCCTATACAGCTGCTTCATGTATTACACGAATTCTTGTACATCTACCCTTTTTCATCAGTAGTTTAGAAATAGTCAATTGTAATTCAAATTTGTTAATTGATATTTGAAAATCGCCAATTATAATGTAGATTTATCAGTATGATAAATCATGATGATATTCAGTAAACCGTAAAATGAAATACAGAAAGCGTCAAATGAAAATCAAAAATTGTCAAATAAAAATAACAAAGCGTTGAATAAAAAAGATTTAAGGATTAATTTTAAATAGAAATTAAAATTAAACTTAAAAATTATAACATTCAAGTATTTTGAAAAAACACGACTGCAATGGCTTACAGTTCTGCTAATTCTGTGGCAGAATTAATGCTTTTGAATTTCATTTGACGATTTCTGAATATCAATTGACGATTTTAATTTCATTTGACAATTTCTGAGTATCAATTGACAAATATGAATTAAAACTGGCGACTTCCGAATATCAATTGACAAATCTGAATCATTGACGATTTTAGAATATCAACTGACAAATCTGAATTAAATTTGACAATTTCTGAATATGAATTGATAAATCTGAATTACAGCTGGCGACTTCTGAATACATCAATTGACAAATCTGAATAATTGACGATTTCTGAATATAAAAAGACAAATTTAAATTACAATTGACGTTTTTTGAATATCAATTGACAAATCTGAATTATTGACGATTTCTGAATGTAAAAATGACAAATCTAAATTATAATTGACGTTTTTTGAATATCAACTGACAAATCTGAATTATATTTGACGATTTTTGAATTTCAATTGATAAATCTGAATTATTGACGGTTTCTGAATGTAAAAATGACAAATCTAAATTACAATTGACATTTTTTGAATATCAATTGACAAATCTGAATTACATTGACGTTTCTGAATATCAACTGACCAATCTAAATTACAATTGACGATTTTTGATATCAACTGACAAATCTGAATTACATTTGACGATTTCTGAATACCAAGTGATAAATCTGAATTAAAACTGGCGACTTCTAAGTATATCATTTGACAAATCTGAATTATTGACGATTTTTGAATATAAAACTGACAAATTTAAATTACAATTGACTTTTCTGAATATCAACTGACAAATCTAAATTACAATTGACGTTTTCTGAATATCAATTCACAAATTGGAATCATTGACGATTTCTGAGTATCAAATGACAAATCTGAATTACAATCGATGATTTTTGAATATCAATTGATAAATCTGAATTACAGCTGGCGACTTCTGAATATATCAATTGACAAATCTGAATCATTGACGATTTCTGCATATAAAATGAGAAATCTAAATTACAATTGACGGTTTCTGAATATCAATGACAAATCTGACTTACAATTGACGATTTCTAAATATTAACTGAAAATATCTGAATTACATTTGACGATTTCTGAATTTCAATTGTAAATCTGAATTACAAATGGCGACCTCAAATATCAATTGACAAATCTGAATCATTGACGATTTCTGAATATCAAATGACAAATCTAAATTACAATTGACGTTTCTGAATATCAACTGACAAATCTGAATTACAATTGACGATTTCTGAATATCAACTGACAAACTGAATTACAATTGACGATTTCTGAATATCAACTGACAAATCTGAATTATATTTGACGATTTCTGAATTTCAATTGTAAATCTGAATTACAACTGACGACTTCTGAATATCAATTGACAAATTTGAATCATTGACGATTTCTGAATATCAAATGACAAATCTAAATTGCAATTGACGTTTTCTGAATATCAATTGACAAATCTGAATTACAATTGACGATTTCTGAATATCAACTGACAAATCTGAATTACAATCGACGATTTCTGAATTCCAATTAATGATTTGTTAATTTCATTTGACAATTTCTGAATATCAATTGATAAATCTGAATTACAACTGGCGACTTCTGAATATCAATTGACAAATCTGAATCATTGACGATTTCAGAATATCAACTGACAAATCTGAATTACATTTGATGATTTTTGAATATCAATTGATAAATCTGAATTACAGCTGGCGACTTCTGAATATATCAATTGACAAATCTGAATCATTGACGATTTCTGCATATAAAATGAGAAATCTAAACAAAATATCTAAAAAATATCAATTGACAAATCTGAATTACAATTGACAATTTCTGAATATCAACTGACAAATCTGAATTGCAACTGACGATTTCTGAATATCAACTGACAAATCTGAATTATATTTGACGATTTCTGAATTTCAATTGTAAATCTGAATTACAACTGGCGACTTCTGAATATCAATTGACAAATCTGAATTAAATTGACGATTTCTGAATATCAACTGACAAATCTGAATTACAATTGACGATTTCTGAATATCAATTGATAAATCTAAATATTATCAACTTGACAAATCTGAATTACATTTGAAGATTTCTAAATATCAAATTGAAAATCTGAATTACAATTGACGATTTCTGAATATCAACTGACAAATCTGAATTATAATTGACGATTATTAAATATCAACTGACAAATCTGAATTACATTAGATGATTTCTGAATTTCAATTGTAAATCTGAATATCAAATGACAAATCTAAATAACAATTGACGTTTTCTGAATATCAACTGACAAATCTGAATTACATTTGAGCACATCTGAATATGAATTGATAAATATCTGAATTACAACTGGGGACTTCTTAATATCGATTGACAAATCTGAACCACAATTGACGATTTCTGAATATCGATTGTCAAATTTTAATTACAATTGAGGTTTTCTGAATAGCAATTGAGTTTTTCTAAATTACTGCTGAAAAAGTGTAGAAATGAATATTGACAATCTTTATTTTTCTTCATATACTTACTCAACAACAACGTGGTTTAATTATTCTGGCTAACTGTTCGGCCGTCGCTGGTTTCCGGATAGAACTTATTTCTGGGTAAGAAAACTTCAATAACAGAAAATTTTAAATAACTGTAGATACCGAGGATGGGTTACACTAAAATTTAAAAAGATAAATTTGCCGGAGGGGGATTGGGGTAGTATAGAATACCCCCGATCTATAGAGTTTATTTTTGTCAGAATTGAAGGTTGCTGGAGTTATGACGCAACAATTTTGTGACAGGATTTATATAGTTACTATTACGCTGCTAACTTCAAGAGGGTCGTTCTGTAGAACAATTTAAATAACAATTTGATACTATGAAGATGTAATATTATCTATGCATGTATGTAGTATGTCTGGAGTAACACTACAAATGAAACATATTTAGTAGTATAAAAAATTTTGCCTGGAACGTTTCCTTGTCGTTTATCTTAAAACCAACTTATGAAATATTTAAGGTAGTTTTTACTCTTTTAAGTCGTGCTAGTGACAGTGATTTCTTTCTTTCCGGGAGTCGTAAAAGAAACTGGAATAAGGGTGAACAAATATACAAATGTTTCCTCAGATTTTTTCTTTTCACTCTTTCTGAATGGAAGATGTCAGTTTAGATAATATGCAATGTCTTGGAAAACATTTCTAAGCTGTGACGAGGTTTTGTATTTGTATTTTAAAATGTTACCATCATTGAATAATACGAGCAAATATTTGGTTTAAAACAAAATATTTTCGAATTTTGTCAGACGTGAGCTACTCGAAGTAAACATAAGCGTAAAATGGTTCTTTAAACAATATTTTGAATTTTATTGAAATGTCTCTGGTGCAAGTAGGTGTACGTAAGTATGCCGTGAGGTATAATTTTGTATTGGTCGGAATAGAAAAATATCCAGTTGCAATAGCATTGCATTATGCAAAATATTTACGGTACATAAAGCAGAAAATTTGTTAGTAAAATATCATTGTAAAGCAGGCAAACGCAACTGTAGTTGGGCATTCGTCCAAACTGACAGCAAGATAACTTACAAAGAAAACTTTATCCTGCTCGCGTAAATTACAAAATGAATATGAAAAGGAAAATGGTAAAATGAAGTTCCACTTTTAGTTAGTGCGGCTAGACGCTGGTTTTAAAACCGCGACTCTAGTTAGGTTTCTCTGACATGGACCAGGTAAGTGAAAAGTTGTGTAGGTGAGAGATTACTCCTTGTCAGATCCTATCAGCACAGATAACAAAGAAAGAAAATGTTTGCACTCTTTGTGAGAAAATCGTGAACGACTATGACGTATTCCTTTCGTGCATTTATTATTTCCTTCATAGCTTTTTATATCAAGAGCATATATGTATAAAACATCAGAGCTCATAATATTACTCAGAGTTGGCGTCAGGATAATTCTTCTCTTAGTCTATTTAAATATGATGGATTACTGAAACGAACTCAAGCGTAAAACTTGAACGCACCACAACTGAATATAAATAACTTTTAGTAAACTTCATGTGCATTTTATAAAATACGCAAAAACCACTACTTTCTCAAGAGAAAAACATAAAGAAACTGCACTTTTTATCATATCAACTTTGTCTCTCGAGAAATTCAACTGCACATATAAAAACAACTCCATTAGTTAATTGTCATAATATATTGTATTATTTTGTTATAAAACTTTTAAAATTAATTTGAAAAATTAAAAATAAACAATCATTTTTCGTTGTTTTTTTGGAGTTTTATTTATAAAGACAACTGGAACTTCATAAACTTTCAGGTTAGTTAAAAAGCAATAATTTATATCCAATGTTTTTCTCACCAAACCAGTGGTAAAAGCACAAACTTACATAGTTAAAATTTTACGAGCCGTATGTGTTATTTTGTCACTTTTAATGTTTCTGTATTTTATCTATTTAATATTTTAAACACGATCAACCATCTGCGAGGTTTTGTGTCGAATCTTAAGATGTGGTGAAGTTGCTTGGTCAAAAAACAACACTGTCTTCTTACAAGGCAAAGGCAAACCACCGAGGTAATTTGCCATGAGAACCATTCCCAAAACAAACTTTTATTCCCCTTCCCTTGGTTTGGAGCCCATGTTAAACAATTTTTACGCTAAATTGTGCTAAGTGGTGTTGCTCTAACTACAAACGAACAACTGCTAATGAAAGAAAGACAAACCAAAGCAGAAGACGGACTGAGCTCGAGATAGTACAATAGCAGGTACTTTTATTATAATAAAAATTTTCATTGCCACTGGAAGCTCGTTCATACCTGAATTGCTTCCTTTAGTCTTAGCTCCATTTTAGTTCTTCCGCTGAAGCTTCCCTTCTCGCCGTATGTCTGTGTAAAGATGGCACATACTAGGTGTTTTATATTTTATTGGCAAGAAAACTTTTATTAATATTAAATATTAAAAATACAGTACAGCTCTAGCAAGATAGTTTTGACGCTGAGATGCGCAGGCAAAACATGAGCCGGTCGATATACTTACATAGTACATCCGCGAGGAGGTGCTTCCATTGCTAGTTTACTGCCTCTGAAAATTTCAGGGGCCAAACTATCTTGTTCAAAATAATTTATTCGTTGTTAATGCACCTGTCTCCAAATCTCGATATTTTAGAATTGTAAATTAATTTTTTACATTTGATGGTTAATTTTTTAATTGAGGCTGATTTAATAGCAAATTGATTGGGGCCATAAGTCAGGAAATTTCGTTTGAACTCGCTTTTAATATAAAAAATTGAAGCATTATCAAACGAAATGGCGCCAATAAAGAATGACAATAAAAAAAGTCATAAAGACAAATTTACTTCGGTAGTGAATTATTCGTTTGCAAATTTTACGCATCACGTAGAAAACACATTTTCTATAATAACAGAGCTCTGAAATTAAATTTGACTTTAATTTTCGATTGTATTGCTTTGTATATTTTAAATTTTATGACTTTTTTGTGATGATTGTTTCAGGTGAGGCTGCAAAATTTACATTGTATAAAATATTGTAACGTAATTTATACGAAGACGCTTCTTCCTATCTGCAATGCAGAGCTGAGCAGTAAACCTGGTCAGTTTGGATTATTTTGTGTGGTTATTATCGGGATTAGTGCGTCAGTTCCCGGTTTACTTTAACCACAGTTTCGGCTATTCCGTGTTTACTGAGAATATTAAATTTTATTGTTTAATTTGTACTCTCTATATCTAAAGGGTCGTATACTACAAACCATAATCCTGATATGTAGCTCCGCGTCTTCTAATTGCTACATTTTATTTAATTTTCTACATGGAAATTTAATTTTTAAGTTAACCTTCAGACGCGAAAACCAAATTCAAATAAAAATTAAAACGACGAAGGAAATAATTTAATTTTCCGCACAGATAAAACCAAATGGCACTCGTAAAATTCATAAGCAACGCTAGATTAAAAATGCATTAAGCCCGAAAAGGTTTTCCGTTATAAACACCGATGATTAAAAATAGAAAATACTTATAAAATGCATTAGGTTCCTATATACATTTGCAATTTACTAAATCCAAAAATAATTTTGAATTATCCGGTCCCAAAAATGTTAGTTCCTTCGGTTCTCCTAAATTATACAATTCCTATTTGACGGGTTGGTATGAAATATGCACATTATAAATATTGGAGTAAATAATGGTTTTTCCGCTTTGTTCAAAAATTGAAAAGTTAAAATTTCTTTATTGAAAAAGTAATATGGCAGCTGAATAGCTCTCGTTTGACAAGTATGGTGTGAATTTGTACATGCATACTGCATTTTACATGATACTTCCGGCCGTATTTTCACACTTCACACGTTTTCTCTTTCAGCATTTAATAAACTTTTTTCTTAGCTTTTAAAGCGTTGTTGTTTAAAGTACGAGATGTCAAGCTTTTATCCTACTTTTTATACCGGCTGCTTTGAATTAACGATTGTTGCTTGCAGCTACCTGAGATTTTATTGTTCCACGAAGAATTTTTTCAGAAAAAAAAATTATAAACCAACCAAGCAATATTTGATTATCCTTTTCCATCCAATAACTAAACCATTACTTCTTACCGTTAATAAAATCTAAACTCAAACTTCAAAGAATTTCACACTCATTTAATTTTATACAACTTTTGTCTAAAGCTCTAAAGGCAAGCATCTGTATCATCAGACGCTTTCCATCTAAATAAAATTAGATGTCGTTTTTTAGTACCTAGCTACGCCATCTTTAAATAATAAATTGGAGAACCTGCCATAGCTATACTTTTATCCACGGGAAGCGACTATTATGAAACTTAATTATCTGTGAAATTAGGAAATTATAACTTTATCATTTTTTCTTTAGGATTAAGAAAATCCCACTTGATGAATTCGTAAATCTAAGTTGAAATTACTTAGAACGGTCACCTTTAAAATGTTACATTAAAGGTCAATCTTTTCATTAATCATTCCGAAAATTTAAATTTAAGGTCCACCGGCTTTCTGATTATGTTAAGGTTCAAATGCCAAATTTTATTTGTTCTATAAATGTCACGACCCTAACTTATATTAATTCTAACATGGGGTTAATAGAACTTAAGTTGTTGAACCAATTAATTTTACCAATAATTTCAAAATCTCCACTTTCAAAGCTCATGAAACCTAATAACACAGAAACTTAAGCTATAAGTGAAAGATCAAAATTAAAGTTTTCTACTTCCGCTTGAAAGGCTTCTTACATTGAATTCCCGAAGAACGTCCCGACAGTCGTTGTAAGATGTAATTGGTTTTCTCCTCACCATGGGTGCAGCATATGTATGTCCAAAATGCAATTTATTTCAATTTCAAATTTGTTTTTTTATTTGCTATTAAAATTTTAAATTTGTTCTACCAACCAAAATTCCTTGCATACATTTCATTGCAGGATTAATTCTTTCTCAAGTCCCGACGTATACATTTTTCCACTCAAGCAATTCAAACGCCCGGATACTATTGTCTAACTTGTGTTTTTGCTTATTTTTAAACATTAAGGGTCTTGAATCTATTACCTTTTGGTTAGTTATCCTTCTTCTGTCTCTTCTCGATGCCCTCATCTTCCATACCAAATTTATAATAAGGCCAAACTAAATTCAGCTTGTTACGTCTCCACCAGAATCTTCTTATGTAACACCCGAAAAGGCAATTCTTCTTTAGTTAATAAAGTTCATTTCATACCCTTCTTATTTTTCTCCGTTTCTCTCGCCATTCTTTCTTTATTCGTGCGCCTCTCGTCCTCTTCAGTGTTCATCATATTTTTATTTTGAATAACAGTAAGATTATTTGCAATAAATAAATAAGTACTTCGTAGTTATGGATCGCTTGTCAAGTTTGGCATATTTGATTCTACGAGCATAATAATAATTGTGATTAGAGCTGTTTGGAATTGTCTGGCAATTATTATAAATGGTTCTTGAAGCTAATTTGAAATTGTTCGCAAGCTTCACTATAATGGATATGCAGTTCGCTAATTATATTAACTGTCTATTCCAGCATTCTCAATTGATAATAATTTCTCATTTAAACTCGCATTTACTGTTATCGAAAGTGGATTATTATAATTTAACTAAAGTATTGAAGGACGTAATTGCAAAATTTCCATCAATTCCGAGCTGGATTTTATCAAACGGTTCAAAATTGATAAATATTATCAATAAAAACGTTAGGTAGCATCGATTGTAGTAAAACATGTGATAAAACTTGCCGAAATATTTGTAAGGTTCGATAATAAAATCACGTCCTAATGCTAAGCCAGGGAAAATTGAAAAATGACGATGAATATTAAGCTTTCATCTCTGGGGAAATATTAACGCCGATACTAAAATAGTTTTACATATTTATTATTAACCCTAAGGGCTTAAGAACAAAGCAGGGTAACAACGTGTCAGTTTCTGCGGCACAAAATACATAATTAGAGGGTGTCAGGTGATGACGAAATGAAGTTGTTGAGTGTAAGCCGAGATTCGCTGCGGGCAAGATGTTGAAGGGCGTCTGCCTTCATTCTCTTCTCTTCTCTTTGCCAAAAGATAATATACTGGATTACAATCTACAATTATAATCAGTTCATTTTGATAAGCACTAAAGGGACATAAGTTACCTGAAAAATGCAAAAAAGATATAAATTGACTTTAAAATTATTTTAAAACATTTTTTCGCCAAGAGGGTGACATTATCTTGCAATTTAAAATATATTATGTACATGTACCAAGTGTTTCAAAAATATAAAAGGTAAATACAATAATTTTTTTGCAAGTGAAGAAATATTCATGTCGATAAGTACCTACTTACAAACGAATAATTCTTCCATTTAAAATCAATTTGTTTTAACATTCCGGTTAAGTTACTTTTGTAAATTTATAAATTGACTTATTATAAATAAAAATTTCTTGTTTGCATATAAAGTCGTTTCGGTAATATTCCAAACCGTTACAATTTTAACGATTGAATTACTCGAAGTTGCTTTCTAAGCCCTGAAAGTAAGTTGTGAATTATAAAATAGGTACTTCCAATGCTTTTCCAATTTTGTGTGCTTAATGGCCTGCATGAAAAACAATTTTATGTAATAAGGCGGCATTAAACATTAAAATTTTAAAACTAGAAATGGAGAAGATGTCAACTACGAGTGAAGTTCTTGATTTGCGACACATAACAACTTTTTGTAGAGATGAAAACTTTTGTGATACTTTGTATATTTCTTTGTTAAAATGTACATTATCGTTTTTGTCAAATTGAGTTATTTTACAAAGGTGTTCCGGTTACATCTAAAAAGCCATTTTGATGATTTTATTCAATGGTAATGTACGATACCGCGACTTCATTATTTTATCGAATTATGAGGCAGAAGGGTGTAGATAAATATGTAAATTGGTCAAAATTTTCTTTGTACCACATCAAAGAAGGGAGACGAAGTAGATTGAAATAAAACGAGGGACAAGCATTATAGATTTTCAAATATGTAAATATAATTTCTTCCTTGCTAGCGATGAAAATATGAAAATGGTCACAATTTATTTTGAAACCAAATTTTCTATCAAGGGTTCATTTAAATTTTAATTGCGTTGCGCAAAAACTTGGTTAAAAAATTTTGAAATTAATAAAATAACCGATCCGATTCCGCTGATTCTACGCTGCCAACCCATTGTCGCAATGTCAAATTGCAGTCGAATACAAAAGCTCCATCTCAAATTAACAATCTATCTTGGCTGCGTGTTTCGGTGTCCGCCACAAAGAATATCAATTAAAGTGTTGAAGTGTATTTTACAAAAATTGCAATCTTTTATAGTAAATATTATCAAAGCGTATTCTAAAGCAGCTTATCGCTAAAATCTCTTTATTCTGGTTGTGCACTTAATTAAGCAATTTGTGTACTGTTGGCAAGGCTGAATCTGACAAAGGCTCATTGGAAGTTTAATCTGCTGCTTGGTCTGACTGGAGTTTGCTGCGCTTTTGAATATGGTGGTGTACACAGACATAAAATTCTCGTTATATAATGCACAAGATCCAACTCGTCCACTTTTCCATTGTATTGGCCAATTAGGTTGCCGGACAAAAATAAGAATCGTAAAATTACTTTTACATGTTTTTTCTTATCTTATGCACAGTAAGTTTTATTCGAAGCGACAAGTATTTATTATTTATTCTCTACGTATGAATCTAATCTGTAGTGGAAGCGCTTTTAAAACAAATCAAACATCAAGTCACATTGTACAAAGAAAGAACCACCCATGTAGCAATAATTTTTAAATCTTTTATCTGTATAAATAAAGGAGTAGTTCTTGTTATGTTTATTTTAATTAATTGTAGCGTTAACTTAACAACGACATTCAATTTGTAGATAAGCACTTTAAGATCGAAGATAAGTATAACCAGAATATAGTAATTTATCATTTTATTTTATGGCATGTGAGTTTTTGTCAAAGTTTATGTATGAGCGATAGTTTTATTAGATAATTAGTGTATGGGTAATGTGTCCTATGTATATGTAATGTTACATTGCTTATATTATTAAAGTTAGAATAAAGCACGAGCGAGACTAAACGTTGGGTAACCTAGTTAGAGAAGTTTCTTGGCTTCTAGAGCCACCAACAATTCAATATACTAAGTCTACTACAGAACTTCTGTGATATGGTGTTTAGTTTAATCTCAACCTCCTATGTCTAATTTGGAACAGTGCAATACCTCAAATTAGTTTAGTTCAAATGGACAGATCAATGTCCAACTTAGTCGTGCTATATCACGATAATCGGTTATGACTTTATTCCACTGCAAAAATCTTTCCTCTTCGCATTTTAAATTTTGCTGTACGTTCTATCCGTTGTCATTTTGCCAATATAAACTTTAATATTTAAGAAAACCGTCCAATAATAAAAATATTTTAGTTTTATTTCTGTAATTAGGTTTGTAGGTAGGCTTCCATACGGCGACCCTTTTGGTTTGAAAAATTGTTGTTGGATAGTTACTTTTGGCCTTCAAGCCCAAAAAGAGACAGATAAACAATTCTATATCTGCCATGACTTGATGATAGTTTCAATCAATCCAAATATGGAACTTTAAGCCGGTAGATTAGCATTTCCAACTCCGAAGTTAATTTTGTAACTAAAACTTCTTTCCAAAGAAAAATTTTCATAGTTTTTCACAAAAGGGAGTTGATAACAAAGATTTGATCGAATTTTCCTAAAATAATGCTTGCTTACTCTATCCAGTGGCTATTGTAGAACCTTTATGACTCTTTTGCGAATCAACATTCCTTGATTGTTTTGGGAAAAAATCATTGACTAATGCAATATTTCACTTATTGATGCTGAAACACTCTTTTCGTGTGCCCTGCTAAATACACAGTTTCCTGTTAACTTAAAACTAAAAAGAATTCCCTTGCGGTTATAAACTGATTATTAATATTATTGGGTCATGATAATCAACTTTCTTCTCTAATTTCTCTAGATCTGATTACAAAAACTAATGGCTTTTATTTCTGTCTCAAAAGACTTGAATAAATCTATCTGTGAAGTGTATCATTTTAGAGTGATAGATCAATTAAAATTTTATGGGGTTTTAATCTTTTAATCAAGATTGCATACATATGTTTTCTTTAAGTTTATTATGTATACTGCAGTCAAAGAATTTAAAGAAATAACTTGATATTAATTTGAAATCACATTTTTGTTCAAATGTTAAAATAATTGATAAAAAGCACCTGTGTCGCGGAATTTCTTCCTACAAACGCACACTTGTCAGCATGCAGGGGGTTTCTTAGTTAAAACTAGCGATCTCCAAAACATTGTGCAATTGATATAGTACAAATAAAATTAACAGGGGGGGAGGGAGTTATTGTGATTGTTATCACTATAAATCTATCAAGTGTCAGCCTTTATGCCAAAACATAAGTTTTCTACAACAAGTTTCTTCCAAAATATGATATTCTTTTTTCTTCCTTTATTTGTAACTTTTTTTGCTTGGAGCAAAGATGATGGAATCTTGAAAAGACCCCGGCTCGATCCAGGCCGGAAGTGTGAGGTTTCACTCATTAATCTCTCATCCAGTCGTCCACCAGGACCCGAACTCGCCTCTTGGAATTTTTGGACTGTTGCCGTCCTGTTTATTTGTAACTTAACAAAAATTAAATGACTGGAGAACATTTGAAATCGGACTACAATAGAGGGGTACCTAGTATTATGATTGACACACGATAAATCTATCGAATGCCAAACATAGCAAGTTTCCTATAACAGGCTTCTTCCAAAATATTATATTTTCCTTTCTTTCTTTCTTAATTAAGAACTATATTCTGTTATTTCGCACCTTCGTCAAACGCTTCTATTCTTAGGATGCTGGTTGTCTGTGCGCTCAATGCATTATGTTTTCCTTCTTAAAAATTTTCCCAAAGAAAAACAATATTTTTTATCAAAAAACACGTTTCCAAAATCAAATCCATCTAAGAATTTCATTCATTTTGCGAACTTCCTTGTATGTTTAAATTTATATTAACGGTTTTTGGCCTACTTCCATGTGTATATCGATTTGGGTAACATTTCTTGTGTTTTTTCCCTCTAGATTTGAAAACTCAGCATTAAATTTATTTTTTCTTCTAAATTTTTATTGACATTAAATTGATTTCATTAATCTGAATTGTCGAAAATTGTTAAATTTCGAGTGTTTTCTTCAGCTTTGTACTGCTTAAACGAGTACCCTCCTACGGGTGCTTACGTCCTTTGCAAATGAAATTTTCTGTAACGTTTTTCTTGTTTCACTTACCCCTTGCATTAGTTTTGCGTTTTCCCCAACCCCCTCGTTAAATATCATTAGTATTCATACCTTAGGTTTGTCATCAACAGCTTGAGTTGCCAAATTTGGCCTAATTCATCATTAGTGCTTAGTACTAACTTTATTTGATAAATACTGCATACTTACATAGTTACAGGCATAGAAGAGAAATCTAATGACCCAGGACTAAAGATTTTTTTTTAATTACTTTCTTTCGGTAAAAAAGGGAAGCTATTATTGCTTTTTATGGTAAAAGTTAAAAATATAAAATATAGTTTTTTACGAAGTAGGGTATAGAAGCGTTTTTACAGAACGGAGCTAGCAAAGAAAATCTTTTTCATGGAAAGAAACTCAAGGAATAGCAGGTTATGGACCCAAAGTAACCGTATATCTCAAAAATTGAAACAAATATTTCACACTCTTGAGTGAAAGAAATGGGTGTTCTACGTCCTAACTTTTGTTATGGTCAGGTATTGTAAATTATTGCGTAGAAAAAATCGCTGTTTACGAGGGTATACCATCTTAATCCATAAAATCCTTTTAACTCAATATTGAAGGATTTTCAGGATTGACTCATCAAGTTGAGGTTTTCTGTGATTCATTCGGGGTTTACTCAAAGTTTTGCTGTAGTAATACTGCAAAATTTAAATTTTTGATTTTAATTCAAAGGATAATAAATCAAAAAAAAATTAAAAAATGTATTAATTTGAAGAAATTCAAAAAAATTATTTCGATAAAAACTCTAAATAAAGAAGAGGTACATATGTATAAATACTACAAATTCTAATTTCTTAGCCGGTTTCAGCTTTATGCCATCTTCAGGACAATGATTTAATTTTTAAAACATTTTTAAATACTTGACAAAATCTTTAAAAAAATTGAAAAAATGTAAAAATTCTACAATGCATAAAAATTATAAATGTATTGTAGATTTTTTAGAGCTTTTTCAATGTTTAAAGATTTGCAAATGTTTTTAAATATTAACACATTGTTCTGAAGATGACATACAGCTGAAACCGGTTGAGAAATTAAAATTTGTAATTTTACCTATTTCCAAACCTTTATATTAAAAATTACAAAAATTAAAATCATTTACCAAATATTTTTAACATTTTTATCGGCTTCACGAAGTATGTGCAAAATCAAGCTATTCCATGGTGATCTTGGAAAAAATCAATAAAAACAAGATTCATCAAAGCATCGTCATCATAGATTGCTTGTTATAACTTTTCCTACTCGCTGTGTGTTTATTTACGTATTGTTCCAAATTTCGGAGATGTGCAAATTTGTATTTATTTGAATAACGCACGTGCTTACGTTACAACAAACAAGCCAAACTTTTCGACGAAGTCTTGTTTATTTAAAATTGCTTCCTTCCATTAATGACTTTTCCATAACACACACGCACATATCACCTCTTGAAACCCATCCACCTACTTGAAGCTGTTTACAGCACTTAAACAGCGTACTAAATTTTATCAACCTTTAGAAAATGTATATAATTAAGGCTTTGTTTATTTTATTCGAATATTGTGCTAATTAAAATTTTCTTGTAGTATATTGTAAATTATTCAGAAATTATGGCGTCCAAAATTTATTACGATGTTGCTTGTTAGTAAACCACAAGTCATGACCAGATTTGTGGTTTAAGTGGGTTAATTCCATTATGATAACAGCTGTCATTACCATTCTCGAGCTTTAGTAATTATAAATTGTAATTTAATAATCTAATTTGAGCTTTTTGTTGCAGGTACGTAATAATGGAATTTTAAGAGTGTCGCAAGTGTAAGTTACTTATGGTTAAATTTTATCGTATAAGTAATTGAAATTTTATTTAGCATTTCTTTACCAGTCGCTCGGTCACAAATTTTATCATCCGCAAAGACTAAAGGCATGCATGAAAGTAAAACGCTTTTGAGAAATTCAATTTTCATGGTATGACTCGACATCAAAAGGTTGTAAAGATGCCATTACCTCTAGCTTTCAGTTACAAGACATTTCAATTTCTGGTATTACATTTTTAGTTACTTGGCGTTTAATCTACGCTTGAAGATAATTCACAGTCTGGTTAGAAAATTTTTCTAGTAAATACCTAATTAAAATCGATAATTTACCACTTTTAAATGATCCGATGACAAGTTTTAATTATATACGGTATTTTACCTTAGGACTAATTATCTACAAGTTGGAGCATCGAGAAGAATCTTAGCAAAAAAATTTATGTTTACTTTTAATACCCAGGAATTTGCATATTTAAGAAAATCGACAAGAATTTTAAAACATTAATTATAAATGTTAGAAACAAGAATTCTGATTTAATCGTGAAATGAAGAAATATTTATATTATTTAAATCCGTAGATCGTCACTCTACCACATAATCAACAATTTTTAATTTTTTTCTCAAGATCAACAAACTAACCAATCAGTATGTAAATTAAAAAGGAAAAGCAATAAATAATTCCAATTTAATTGGTATCTTGGCAGGTATATGCACAGCTTTCCAAATGAATCTTTGTCATTATAAAGTGTAGTCTTCATTTTTAACGAGGAACTTATCTTATGGACACCTTTCTGTTATTTCTTTAATTTCACATTTGACATCGACTTGACTTCAAATTCCAATTTGGTTCTAGTAAATTTACTAAATTAATCAAGTTCCATACCCAAATCAGACTTTTTGCCACAATACGAATTGTATTAAGATGTTACTTGTCTGATAACCGTTTCTTGCATTTGATAGAACCACGATGGAATATGCTAAAGGAAAATTAACAACAGAAATAGGCGGTTGTGCGAACTATTATTACAGCACAATTTAACTTGTGCAAATCGTTCTAATTAAAAATTAATTTATTCACGTCCTATAAATTATAGGATAACTTGTAGCGAACATGTAATTTGGGAACTTTTCGTATAAATTACTACGGCTTCTGCATCTAAAGAGGGAAAATTTTTCTCCAAGTCTAGAAAATTAATCAATGATCGCTACATTCTTTCGTATGAAAAGCTTCAACACGCTTCAGGTTCTGAAAATTAAAGAAACTTGTATTTCCCACTACCTGATCCATAATCTAACTACACTTTAAAAGTTTAAATTAAAAATAGAAGGTTAATATTGAAAATAAGGAAAAGAGACGATCAATAGAGAAAAAATACTTTTATAAATTGCGAAAAGCTTGAGAAAAATTTAAATTAACATCTTTGTTAAATTTCCTAAAAGTTTTATTTTCATGGAATGAGTATTAAGTATTTATAGATAATTTTTACTTAAAGTTATTTTAATTGAAATTTATGTATGCGGATTCATTTTTACAAAAATTCTCATCAGTTTTACATTTTAACGAGTAATTTTAGCAACCCGAGCTTTGTGTATGTTCATCTAATTATTTTGTACTCATTAAATTAATGCTTTTTTTATTAACATAAATACTATATCTACCTACGGATGGTAGACAGTGTTTACACAAAAGAAATTTAATTTTTCAAATGGGTAAATAGTTTCTTATTTAATTCCTAACAAATATGAACCGATGAATGCAAATTTTTTTACAAGAAAAAATAGTACATTTTAATTACAAAAATTAAGTAATTACATTCGTGCGGTCTAGACAGGTTGAAATTATTCTAATTATTATTAATAAAATTTAAACAAATATTCATGGCTTAAAAGAGCTGAATATTTTCCTCCATTTTTTGCTGCTGGATTCCGCTGGGCGATTCTAGAGCTCACATACTGTAGATCATCGAAAATCTTCCTCACTTTCTCAAGTTTAAAATCTGGAATGTAACATTTTACCCCACTTTAAAATCAAGTAATTTTTTATTCTATATATTTTCTGAATCACGAGATATATTAAAATCTGCCGTTTTTAATTTCTTTACATTTTAAAATAACATTGCTTTACGGTTTTGTTTGCCATAGTAGAGAGGTAGGGTGGCGAGAATGGGTGGGTTAAATTGAAAAATTCAACCTAGTTTTTCCTTCATCGGTAAACTATTAGTTACCGTAATTTGTTGGTTTAGACATATTTGGTATGATACCTTATAAAATAAAATAATTATCTGTTTGCTTGTGTGTTTTCAGCATTTCCTTTGTATGGAATAGTTAATTAATTCGAGAAAAAACACACATTCGGGGATTCTACAAACCTAACGTTTTGGGAAAACTTTCTAAACTATGTATCTACCTGAAAAAATTAGCAAAACTCGGCACTTTTTGTTTTAGGGGTTGTTGACGAAATAAAAAATTACTTTTTTGTAAATAACCCAAAAACGACTGATTTTGTCAAAAAATTTCAGTTGTATTTTTTTCATTTTTTTGTTCTTTTTATAATGAAAGTTTACCGAACTGTGTTTTTTAAGAGTTTGATCTTTTTCGCCTTCTTGGACTCGTGTACTATGGTGGCGCTATTCTTCTATGTCCATAATTTTACTCATAAATTTCTTCAAATAGAGATGAATGTTTCAAAATCTTTGAAATCAAAATCATTAAACTTTTTGATTATTTTTTGAATGGTAATAGTTATTTACATGAAAGTCAGGAAAGTGATTCTTTACCTGACTAGGCGACAATATTGAAGTACGAGGCCGCGTAGCGGCCGAGTACTTTAATTGTCGCCGTGTCAGGTATAGACACTTTCTTGACGTGCATGGAATACTATTTTTTCTGAAATCGCGAGATTAATCGAATTCAATAGTTCGATTTTTAGTTATGGCTAATCACAATTAAAATTAAATAAAATCAAATAAGGCGTATTTCTGCTGTTGCCATAGTTTTGATAGCCTGATCCTGCAATGACAGATGACGATGTGTTGTAATATTATAATATCAGAGTGGTCTGGCCTTTACTGCGTGAGTCCGGTAATGGTTTACTTTCCTGCGCCGAAAAGTTGCAGTAATTGATCAAGTATGGCCGATTTCAGAAAAAGATACTTACTATACCAGTCACATAGTAGAACGTGCAAATGAGTAAAAAATATTAGCATGAGCAAAAATTGGATGGTCTGAGGCAAGCAAGCAAGTTTTATCGTCGATACCTGGTGATGGCCCGGTTTGACCTTTGCTCTTTGCCCCTTCAGTTATCCTAGATAGCGGCAGAGTAGAATATTTAGCCCTAGCTGAAGGAAGGGCGCCCGCGTTGTGATATTAGCTCCCCTTGGACGGCTCCGCTTGACGGTTGCTTTTACTTCGGATTAGGCTCCCTTCTTTGGGGGCCAGGACTTGACGTCGAAGCATTTGGATACTTGGACAGCCGAACTGAACGTTTCAGAGTTAACTGCTGCTCTTTTTCTGAAAAGAACGCCAAATTTGGGAGTTGCAGCTTGAAGAAGCAGAAGGAACGTTGTTGTTAACGATGCCTTGGTTTTCGCTATCATGTGACGCCGTGTCTGAATCCGCATTGTGAAGAAATTCTTTGATGGATTCCAAATGAGAATCCTCTTACAACCTCTGTGATCTAGTGCTGACAGGGCCCTATAATGGTCTATCATGTGGTGGCCCCACAGAAGTCTTTGGTCTACAGTTACCCCCAAGTACTGTTGCTGTTCGATCGTATATACTCCCTGTTGTGTGAAGTCCATCGTTATTTGGCTTACATGGAGATTTCATCACCTTCATACCGAATTTATATATAATTTCGAAAAATATCAATCGTTGTTCATTTACAGTTGGAGGGTATTCGATAACCCCAAGACTCTCCGGCCTCTAAAACGGTTTTATTTTTACTTGCACGATGTTTATGATTTTACCTTAATTTTGAATATCTTGCAGACAATATTTTATTGGTGGCGCTCTTTGTATAGAGATTTTTCTTTTCTAAAGAATAATTGTAACAATTGTTAAGACGAAGATCTTCATTTTCCAAATACCATTACCAGAGATATGTGCCATTATGACGTCACATGGAAGAGTTTCCCTTTTAGTTCCATTTGGAAATTTTAATAGGTGGATGGATACCAATAATAGCAAGTCAGAAATCAAGAGAAACAAAACAAAATAGTGGTGTATCCAAAAATTATGGTTTAATGATATTAAAAAAGTGGCGGCTGCACTTGAAAATTTTAAATTTTGAAATGTTTAATATCTTCGTAAATATAAACAAAGTCGAAAATGGTTCGTGCAGGTTTGAATACCAGGAAAAGGCAGGAATAATAATATTTGCTAAGAGCAAATTACGTCTACTTAATGTTCAAACACATATGTATGTTCCCTGAAGGACTAAAAAGGATAAACTAACTGCTGAACAATTACTAAGATCTCTCGTTATTGATGTTCGTTACGTTATACATGATAAACTCGCACTGCTCTCGAAATATGCATGAACCACCTCTCCAGGACCAATACTGCAGGACATTGTTAGTAATGCTGAAACAAAAATGTTGATAAAGTTAGACAAGCGTGGTGACCTGTTGTTGATTATTCTAAATATGAACTAAGTGAATTTAAAAGGAATTCCACTTATAACAACTAGTTTATGCAATTAAAATTAATCACAAATTGTTCGGCATGATCCAAACCTAAGAGAATTTTGGCTTTAACAGGTGAATAGCTTTTAGGGTTCAAAGTTGAATATTATTCCATTATAGTGAAAGCAAACTAATAATCATTCATCAGGTACTATAAAACGGTAGTAATCACGTTCGAACAACAGCATCCAATTAATTAAAATTAAGAACTTGACATCACATTGATATTGTTATTTCAAAAGTGATGTGTAGAGTGCTTCAAATGTAACTGCCCTTCAGACCGCTACAAAAATAGAAAAGATAGATATTCATATAATATTCTCTTTTTTGTTAAAATATCTGGAAAATTGTGGCACTCGGATTGGAAATTGGAAAGCATAACAAGGCTGTGTAATTTGTCAGCTGCGAAATGTTTATTCAAATTTGAAAAATAAATTTTCACGTATGCATAGGCGCGATGTTGAAAACGCTTAATATGCACACATTTGAACTGATAAATTGTGTGTTAATCTGGCGTCATTCTATAGAAATTGCGGTTCATAAGTAACGCATTTTTATTATTAATTTATTCGTGTCAGTGAAATATGTTCTCGAGCTTATACATCGTTAAAGTTAAGTCTTATTAAAATTTGTGTAAGTGTGTTCATACATGCAGACAAAGGTGGAGGTGTAAAAGAACTTCCAATCGTGGATTACCCATGTATAGCTGACAGATTTATTACCAAGTTCTATTCTTTGCGTTCTTTTCTCGTGTGCATTTCTTTGACTTTGCGGAGATAAAGAGTAGTAGGATACAATTATCGTATACCATAGTATAAAGTGATGTAATTTATAGTGATTTAGTAGATGAACACAAAATTAATGTTCAAGTTTTTCCTACATCATGAAGGCATTAATTTAATCGCTTTATAAACGCCGAAGTGATTATTACATTTTAGAGACCGCGCAGTATACGCATTTACTACCTTCCTGTAGCTAAATACCTACAATTCAATTATTGTATTATTGCGCATTTATGTCATCTACCAATTTGGGCACATGCTCTGTTGCAGTAATATTAACGTAAATTATGACTATTAACGAGAAATGTAATAATAATCTGCAACTACTGCAACATTTTGGACATTCAAACTATCGCTGAACTATTCAGAAAGTTTATTAGTATCTGCGGACCATAATAGTCAAAGCTAGATTCAATTAAAACACTAATTTCTACATCGATATTCCATTTTCGCATGGACCATTTCCGCCAATGCAATGCATCAAAACACAAAACAAGAAACTTTTTCTTATTTGAATATCGCAAGTTTTTGACACAACATTGATTATGAAAAAGTAAATTTTTTCATATTTCATTTCAACTTGTTACTTCAAATTTCAATCAGCCCTTCCAACTTTTTCTATTTGTCCAGTTTCCTTTCAATTCACTAAACGAAATAATGATTTATGAATCCAACAAGAGGAAAATGCTACGAACCACAAGTCGTAAAATTATACATTCTAAACACGTTTTCCAATTCTTGTTGGTTCGATCAGGGGTTGCAACTTTCTTCGGTTTTGATTTCTGCATCTTCGCTTTCATAACTTTTGTTGCACTTTATTACCTCAAAGAAATTTAAAATTTGAATTGCTTTTCACATTTGAATTTGTTGTAAATTGCATGTGGAAATCTAAACTTTTTTATTTGAGAAGGTCTGTCTTACGTTAACCGCGCCAATGGCTGCTATAAGGTTTGAACCGAAACGCAGTCGTGCGAACACCATCCAGATTTAGTTTTTCCTAGTCTAGTAATTCTATACTTTAAGGGTAGTTTAGGTCATTTGTCGTTGACAAGGATTTATGTGCATAGGTACTAATTATTTTAGCGACAACCGATACAAAAACATCGTGGCTATTGAAAACAGACACTAACTAATCTCTTTGATGCAAAAGTTTTTTAATGGATGGATGTTTTTCCTACCTATCGATTTTCCGAGAATTTCCACTTATTAGACAAATTGAACGTTTATATTTTCTCCTAATGTGATTAATTTGAAAGGTAATGATTACTAAAGTATTGTCGTGACTGGAAACTATGCGTGTAGACGTATAGGCAGACATTGCGCTGCAATTATTATATACAGTTCGCTTCATGTACTTGTGTAAATAACAGATTACATTTTTCCGACTTGGGTCACGAAGGTATTAAAAATAACAAATAATTGCGCAGTTAGTACGTTCGAAACAATCCACGATCAAAACTTTCCGACTCTGTGAATGACCATCGACAAAAATTAATCAGCTTGTATTAGGGGTTCATTTCAATGAACCGAAAGGGCAAATAGTGCGTCAGTCAACAAGAACGCCTCGCAGTCGTCGTCAGATGGTAGCCGGAAGGACCTTACTTTTCCTTCCTGTTTCTACGAAATCAACTCAACCCTTAGAGAAGTTTTCAGGACGCGCAACTTTATTTCTTATAAATAAATTAAACTTACGGGAATTGTTTTGATAATGGAGTTATCCAAGTTCAAATTTTCCAAAACATCTAAGCGGTATTTTTTTTCCCAAAAAAAAACAACCCTCAAAATGAGCTTTAGATTTCTTACGAATGTAAAAGGATAAGGGACGAAAAAGCAACGTGTTACACGTTAAATAATGTAAGCAAGTGCATGTATAAGTAAAAAGTCTAATTTTTATTCCAAAAAGACAACTCGGACGTGCAAAAACTAATACGTGAGTTGAAAAATAATTTATTTCCGATGGCATATGAGAATTGGGATTTTTAAACAAGAATAATCGAGTTGTATCCCTTTTTAATTAAATCTAATAAATCGGCGTGTCGCTTTTGGAACTCGTAAATCTGCATGTTAGCTAAGTTGATCCGACGTGATAATAAAAAAGGTACAAACGAATTCTTCCGGTAAGAAAAAGGCGTATTGGTGGAATTAATTTTTGAAGTGAAAGTGCATGGGACAAAGACGTGGCATTTAGAAAAGCGGAATAATTTTAATCCGTACTCGCGGTCCTGAGAGTAAATTTCCTGCTGGATGCTAAATTACGATCCGATCAAAGCGGCTTTACCCTGTCTTGATCAACCCCTTTTGATGCTTCGAATGGTTAAAACTCTACCTATGAACTTCGATTAGACTTCGTTTCTTTTACTGCTTTTATCTCTTTTTTTCCGTTTTCAGTTTTATTGCGAAAATTTTCTTAATCAAATCTAACATCGTACATCAGTCGGAAAGTCTCCAGTGGGACATAAAACCGTATGATCCTATAAAAGTTGTCTGACACAAAATGCTTCGTAAAAACATATTTGATTGGAATATTTGCAAAACGTTTTATTTACCTACTTCGCTTATTGATAAAAGAAACAAACTCATTTGTCGATTTTATTCCATCGACTGAAAACCTACATCATCGAACCCTTGTTCACTTTTACTAATAGAAAATTTCTTTACATTTACTTTACGTTCTGATTGATTTTCTGTTTACATATTAAACACTCTTTTCCATAAATCCTACATTTTTTTATGCTTTTTTAATGTACCCGCCCGCTTAAACTACTGGAAACAAAATATTGCCGTGAAAGGATTTTAAACAACCCTTCATGACGACAGTTAGCTAACACTCTGCAAAATTAAGAATATTAATTTTATTAGCATGGAAATACACATTAAAACCTACCCTGGATAACTTTGTTTTAAATTTCAATAAACAATAAAATTATGCAACATACTTTCCCGAAGTATTTTTCCCGGGCTATTTTTTTATAAAAAAATATTACTTTGACCACTTTTCCGGACCAATTGCTACGAAATTTGCATTAGAAGAATCAGTCGGAGTAAAAAGTACTTTTTAGACTACGTTAACCCGCTGATAAAACTGATAAAACACAACGTCAAAATTAAGAACATTTCCAATTACTGCAAAAATGCCAATAGTTTTTAATGATGGTTTGAAACTAATTAAATTTTAATTAAACAATGCTACCACTTGTTCAGCTGTATTCATGACCTTAAAACCAGTTGAAATGTGCAACAATTACACAACAAATATGAAGCTTGACTCATTTTGTTACGTTAATTAGTGTAAACCGGGATGGTTTCACAATTTAAGTAAAATTATTTCTTCTTCTTTGGTAGTTTTGAGATCAATGATCTTTTTAATTATTTGAGATCAAGATTGCCATCTTTTAGGTGGTCTTTCCGGTGACGTACCCTTGGTTTGAGCGATGAGTGAACAAGCCTGGTATTATCTATTCTTTTCACATGCTCATGCTAGTTAGTACCTTTTGCGCTAGCTTCCCCACAAATAATTCTAGAAAGGCAGAAAACTGAAAAAAAAATAAAATTACTTAAATGATTGATATTTCGCATTTCCCAGATAATCTGTTTTAGAAAACTTCTTTTCCGTGAACAGTAATTCCTCTATGAATATAAGTTAAATCCATATCACAGGTATAGGAGAAAATGGATCACAACTCTTTTTTTAAATAATTACACCGCAACGCAGAATTACTTCTCAGCCAATACCGTACTTTTATTTGGGCCTGGCCGTGCAGGTCTTTAAATAATGTTTACACGAAAAGTAATATATAGGGCAGAAACCGTGAAGTATCACAAAAATCGGTTTGAAGTCGATCTGAAACAAATTCAATGAAATTTAAATCTCTCGTATATGCGAGATTATCGGCATGTTTTGAGATGTGGCCAATCCGTCCCTGCTAAACTAAATTCTAATTTTAGGATTTATTTTTTGACGACGTGTTTGCTATTTTATCACCGGCAATAAAAAAGAACGACTTTAAAATGAATGCTAAATATTCAAACAGTAATTAAATTTAACTCGTTCAAAATTTTACTTTTTACTTTTTTTTGTTCCGGAATTTTCTTCAATATTTTAACTGTGGTTTGGCTAATATAAAATTGCAAACTAATTAAAATGCAAGACGCTTACAGCTTCATAAATTTTGAGAAAAAATGTGATGAATATTTAAATGAATAGGTACTAAAGTATTTATTTCGTTTCGCTAAATCATAAGAATACCTGCAAAAGTTCAATGGCGTAGTTGATAATGTGGGTAGTTGGTGCCAGTGGGGTGGGTTAAGAAATCCTGTATTTGTTCTAGCTAAATTCTGATGTCGTAACATCATTAATAATTAATTTAGCCTTCGGGGCATGAGCTAATGGTTTCGACGATTTCCCAAGTGCAAAAAATCGTACCTTTTGTTTCATTCGAAACAGGAAAATTATATGTTTTGAAATCAAGGTGAGTTTTAACATCATAATCAAGTTTTGTTTTGTAAAAAAAAGCCGCAAATCAAAACGAATCCAACAAAAACTCACCAACATTTTCAGTTTGTTAATGAAGACATTAAGACCGACTCATGTCGGTGGTAATTATTTTCTGAGGTTGGTTTAAATCAATCGATAATTTACTACAAGAGAACTACCTGAGCACGCCTTCTCTTTGACCATGTACTATCAGCTGCTTGGCCTTGATGATGAAGTCGACAGGTGGTGGTTATAAGTTAGGTATTTTAGAAAATCTTCTAGAATTCATAAATTAACGCGTGGTAAAATACCAACATCCTGTTTAACCTGAAGGAACACGTGAAATAACATTTTAATCCAATAATCGCGGAATCCATATTTGGAATACTGTAGTATTAAGAACGTCGTTTGGCTAAATCAATAAAATATTTCTTCCAATTTAAAAGAGATTTTAAGTGAATTTTTAATAAATGTAAAGTTTAGTTATCATTAATCAAACGGAATTTTAATATTCTTTTTGAACGTTTGGTTATGTTTAATGAAAACGAAAGCCCGAAGTTATGCTGCAGTGCCTCCTTTAATCTTGGAAATGAGTTGAATCAATCTTGAATGGATTGTCTAGGTTAACAATTTAGTAATTTACACTGCACGTTGGGCTTAGTATAAGTTTTAGTAAATTATCTTGGGTACATAAGGTTGAAGTAATCAGAAAGTAGGTGAGGTAAATTTGAAAACTTCCATGATACATTCGCGTTTTAAGCGTTGTTTCAAGTTAAATACGATTATATTATTCTTATTTAAGTGCTTGGATAAACATAATTTTATTTACTTCGCCTTTAAAGAAGAAGTTGACAACTAAAATAAAAAAATTTAAATTGCATTAACGGGAGGCATTGTAGTCGTAAAAATCATAAATGTGTAGTGGCGTTGCAGATTACATTTTCTCTAGCGATAATGTAATCCAGTATATCTCGATTAGGCATTCTAATCTTCAATTAAATATACTAAAAGCGGATAATAAACTCCATGTAAAACTAAAAGAAGAAATGTGTTCTTTTGTTACGAGACGTACCGAGTTGAGTTGGTATGATTGTGATTTATGATCCAATCAATCAATTTAAGATTTTTAAATTGAACTCGCGAGGTGTTTGTTTGTTTGTTCCAAGCGAGAATTTATTGATGAATTGAGATGATGCATTTTATAATGCAACAGTTATGCCCCCATCAGAGCGCACAAATGGATAAATCTCGACGTGCACTAAAGAATGAACAACTTCATTCTTTGGTTCTTTTATATCTTTTTACTCTAAAACTTGGAGATGTCAAACCATGCATCTGCTTCAGGCAAGCACACGAACGTATGATGTTATTTATACATTTTCTTAATTTTACAGCAAAGTTATAAACATTGCACGACTATGTTATTTCATTTAGGAAACATAAATATAATTTACCGTCAAAATGGATATAATATGAAATGTTTTTCCTCACGTCTGCAGACCATATAGATATCATCCCGTCACATAACTTACTTAATTATATTTTAATAAAAGGAAACAAAAATGCAGTAATATTAGAAACTGAAATCTTCCACGGGCTTTCTTTCATTAAATATTGTCGACTGAATTTTAACAAACATTAACCGTAGTTGAAATTCTTAAATTTTAATTGAATCACTCAGCTGGCTCTTCTTAGTAAATTTAAACTTAATTTAACGCAGACCAAATGTTACAGCAATTAAAATTTTTCTCCAAATCTTTTGATATAAAATGAACAAAATCCCATTAGGTAATATTATTGAAAAATTGTAAGTTAAAAATTGTAGATGGAATTCAAAAAATTCCAAAAAGACTGATGAAACTTCGGTGTTTGTTCTTTGTATAAATTCAGGAATTTTACGAATAATTCGACTACCAAACAAAACCATGTTGCAAAAAAAAATTCCTTACCAAGATTGAGAGTTTAATTTAAAATTACCTCATTGTTCCCCACGTAAATGAAATATGCCAATTTCCTTTATGAAATTTAGAACTTTTGATTTCTCGATCAGAATAAGTTCAAAACTATACGGATAGTTTCTTTTTTTTCGAATATCACGGTGTAGATTTTTGCCGTAATTTAGTTGTCCACTTGGAGGACGCTTGCAAAGCTTTGCACATTGCAGGGGTACATGAAGATTGACGTTATGTTTGATGTTACGGATTATCTAAGGATGGCAATCAGTTATAGTTTGAAAAGATTAATTTTTCGGGTAGAATCATGGGTAACTTGGAAACAGATCATCTATTAGATTAAATTACAATGACTAAATCTTCAATCGACTAGCTACTAATAATTTACCAGTACGATCATTTCAATTTTAATTTAATCTGAATTATAACTTCAGATTTAACATTGTATACAGACATAACCTTTATTATAAATTTTTAGTTTTATTTTCAAAAAGCCTCCAAGCCACAATATTATAATGTGGGTTTGCTATTTAATTTTTAGTTTAATTTGTGTAATAAGTTTCATTTGAATTATTCAGGGCTAACATTGTCTGTATGTTTTAACTTTTACTATAAATTTATTTTAAAATTTTAGTATTATTTTCAAAAAGCCTCCAAGCACTACAATACAATAATGGTTTTGCTGAGATCGTTAAAAGTTTCTATTGAAATTGTGAACTTTTCCAAAAAAATTTTATTAATGATTAGGAAATTTGAGGTAATGTAGGTAACTTAAACAATTGAAGAGTTTCGTGCAAGAAGTCCCTAAGTAGCATTTTCGTGATTTTGACATTTTGATGCTATTATTTAGTTCAGAAAAGCATAAACTCTATAATAGTGTTATTAGAATTACATTTAGAAGTTCCTAAGTAGCATGAATTAAATATATGTACAATATATGAAAATGAGTTTGAAATTTTCCGAAAATTTAATAAAATGTTTGCCAAGTAGTAAGGTCCTTAAACACAAAAGTTTTTTGGACTTTCGCCACTCTTAACATAGTTGTATTTCATTTTTAATGTTACAAAATTCAACATTTTTCTCCTATCTCCCACGTTGAATTTCAAATCAAAATTCTATTTTTAATTTTTCTTTGTGTCCTTTTGATCTCGCAATTTTTCAAAAATCCTGGGGAGCTGAAGACAATTTGGCTCCTTCGCCGCAAATTTTGTATTTCAAATAGTTTAGATCTATTTAGTTATTCGTTCATTTTAGTTTTTTCTTCCTCTTTAAGATATTCAGGAATACAACGGTTTAGCGGAAACGAGATTTCAAAAAATTTAAGAGAATAATTTCAAATTATGAAAAAAAAGGTTATTATAGATAAAACAAAATATAGAATTGTTCTGTTTGGTTATATAGGCTCTTCTAATTAAGATGTATACCAAATTTCACGTTAGTTCTAAAATTGAAATTTTACTTCCAACATAAGTGATGATCGTTTCATATAAAACAATAAAATTCAAAATATTATTTAGAGACTTTTTAGAGCATCATTTCTTAAATTCTAATTTTTGAGCTTTGAAGCTTCGTGATGACGAAAAGTTTGAGAACTGATGTTTTACACAATTGTGAGATTCTGAAAAGACTATAAAACGACTAAAATATTAAAATAAATTGAAAACAGACTGGTAATAGATACCAACATGCGGTTTTCTGTATTAAACTTATTCGTATTTGAACGGCTTCTGAAAATTAAAATTATAAATAAAATATATAAACTCTGCTGTCTAGGTTACATTCATTAATTTGGTTGGGAAAAATTATTTCTGCACGGTTTACACGAGTTGTACTAAATGGGATCAGTGTTTCGAGAATAATACAGTGTAAGCAATGGTGAAAAATCTGTCCTGATTAAAATCATCAAAAAAATAACTCTGCAAAGAAAAAAATATTATGTTTATTTAAACGTCAACATACCTAATAAGTAACTTAAGTGTGATAAAACAAAATCATTAAAAATTGTTATACAACGGCTTTACATGACGCTTGGGTATTTTTATAATTGAATGAAAACCCAAATCATTAAATCTCTGTCCTGAAAGTTTATGCCATAAGAAAACAGCACCACCATTTTCTCCAATATTAAGATAAAACCTGTATACGTGCTCCAATAATTGCTCTATAACCCAATTTGTGGTCCTGCAAACAAAATAAATTCTGTATCCCTGGTTATCAAAATTAAAGGAGAAGACAATATATATTGAGATGGTTGAAATAAAGTAAGCACCCAGAACTGATATGAAACTCAAGCTGGGTAATAGTTGTGAAATTGTATCTGAAAACAGTGAGAGTTTCGTGTTTTTTGGGAACATTAGTTTTCTAAACAAATTTCTGGTTTTAAGAGCAATTTCTATGAGTACGACAATTAGGATATACAAAACCGTAATAAGACCAATGGGGTAAAAGACCAATTGAACTGAATAAGTCAAATCGGTATAACATAGAAAAGACGAGGAAGCCCAAAGAGAAGATTCTGGAAAAAATTGGCATATCGAACTGGACTGAAAGAGTGAAAAACAGAGATGAATTGAAAGAGGTTGTCAGAAAAACTTAGGCCTTCAATGGCCTATAACGGCTTGTAACTGTAACTGTTAATTGTTGTTTTGTTATGTTTTTTTTATGCGGAGTTGAGTAGTTTTGGGGCTTTTATTTTATACTTTTAAATTTGTATTTGGCGCCGGGATTTTCTCAAAGCTGCGAACCAAAGTATGTAGTTGTGATAAGGGGTCGACCAAGGTGAATTTTTTTGATATTGTTAAATTTTGAGAATTATGAAAATTGTAGTTTAAAAGATACAGTTGGTGATTTTTTAATTACTTTAATTACAAAAAATGAGTTTTAATAATGAAATATTGAAAAACATGCAATATATTAAATACTAACTAATTAAAAATTAATATTGATTCTAATAATTTCTTGATTGATATTTAATATTGTTATAGTGCTACTGAGTTTTAGTTTATTCAAATAATATTTTAATTTAAAACCTTCATGCTTTTTATAAAATGTTAAATAAAGTAAAATAAATTGTTATTTCTCTCTTTCTCTCTTTAATATTCTAGTAACCGAACAAAACAGAACATAAAAAAACAGAATATGAAAAAACAGAACATGAAGAGAACACTGAAACACAGAACAAGGAAATAACAGAACAATGAGAAAACCGAGGGGTTAACCGCTGGTGAAGTTTTTTGTACACATCTCATGAAGTACTTGTGAAATACATGAAATACTTGTGAAGTACATGAAATACTTGTGAAGTACATGAAATACTGGTAAAATACATGAAGTACGTGTAAAGTAGGTGAAATACGTGTGAAGTATATTGAAGTACAAGTGAAGTATCATGAAGTTAGTAAATTTTTGGTGAATTATATGAAGTTGAACCTAGCTTATGCGCATGCGCTACGGTCGATGTGTATACGAAAGACATGTGTTCAATAATAATTATTTGATAGCAAATTAACTTACATCAGTGGATTTTCTTAACATTTTTTTATCTTAAACGTTGAATAGACCTTTGGCGGTCATTATTTTACTAATTAAAAGTTTTGGTAGTTGCTAGTTTAATAGTAATCAATTACTTAAATTAAACTTAGATTTCTTTAGTTAATTTTGTAATTGTTTTAGTTCATTTGCTTGAATATCATGGAGCTATAAACTGACAATTAATTGTAAACTGCATAATTATAAATTCCGTACCCCTTGGGGGGTAGATCTCTGCAACGGGAGATCTTCAGTTTATTTCTGATAAATAATAAACTACTCAATCCGGGGTCTGGGGGGTGTGGAACACCCTCCAGTGCACAAATTTTGGAATGAAGAACATTGCAAAACGTGTAGAACCCCGGATCGAGTAGTTTATTTTCTATCAGAAGTAAACTGACGATCTCCCGTTGCAGAGGCACTGGAGGGTGTTCCACACCCCCAGACCCCCCGGTTTAACTAATTTATTTTTATTAAAAGTGAATTTAATATTTGAGCATATTTCAAGTTTTTTAAAATTAGCTATGGCCAAGTAAATGTGTTTAATTCATAATCTGACAATTAATCATAAACTGCATAATTATAAATTCCGTACCGCAGTTCCAAAACAATGAAAACGGAGCACAACGAGAAAACAGAATAATGTAAAATAGAACAATGAAAAAACAGAACAATGAAAAATAGAACATTGACAAATATTGACAGAACATTAACCGAAATAACAGAACTTTGACAAAGAGAACACTGAAAATAACAGGATCAAGTGCTGTCATTTGTTCGCATAAGTTTTGATTTAGTTCAGATAGTATTTGCTTCACAAAATTAAGGTTTTAAAAGATCTAAATACTTAGAAACGCTTGAATTTCTAAAGGTAATTAAAATCGAACGCTCTAATTTGATGGAATGGGAAGAAAATAAAGAAAGTAAGAAGTTAAAAGAAATTAAATGAAGAAAGGTTAAGGAAAAGATAAAGACGGAAAAAGGAAACGAATTTAGATTTAGATATTTAGACCACCCAAAAATCTTGATTTTGATGAACCAAATACTATCTAAACTAAATAATCAAAACTCATCAGTGAACAATTGACAAAACTTTATTCCGTTGTTCTTATTTTTCAATGTTTTCTCTAGTCAAGGTTCTGTTAAGTTTCAGTATTCTCTTTTTTTATTATTCTGGTTTTTTATTGTTTCGAATTACTGTTTGTATTTTCATTGTTCTGTTTTTTCAGTGTTGTGTTCTTTTATGTTCTGTTCTTTCATGAGATCGTATATTTCTTATGAGTTGTAACAATTATACTCAAAAGTACTTTACGCAAATAATGATAAATTCGATTCAGTAAAAACTGGATTATCCGAAACGTTGCGTCGCCGTCGTATAAAACAATGATTCAGATAAGCAATTTATATTCGAGATACATAATATTTCTTAAATATGCGATACTATACAATCATCAGAACTAGTTATTGTTTCCTGAAGTGCAGCCTTTCGGCCGCACAACCTTGAACGTCTACTCGTGAATATCTGCCCTATTTTTCTTAAAACAGATCTTACCATTTAGATTTCACGGTTGCTTAAATCGAATTGGGGAATCTCCTGTGGTGTAACGATCAACCCACGGGAACTGGTTACTGCACTTGCCCTCTGAGGCATAAAGGCGATCATAAAAAGTAAGTTTCTCCCCGGATCAGAACCAAGTATCTAAGGATAGCAGTAGGTTAAAAATAATAAGGTGTCTTTGGGTAATATCGCCCGGGTTGAAATATCGGCCATTTCCAAAATTGACGCCAAGCTTCACTTTATAAATCAGCTAATGACAGTAGTAGTTTGCTATACCGCTCGGTAAACGACTAATACATTTGCTAATTCCAAATCTGCATTGTCTACTGAGATATCAGTGTGGAATTACATGAGTAAACTTTTTTATAAGTTTAACGTGTTAGATCTTAAGGTTTTTCAAGGTGTAAATTTGTTTGTATAAGGTAAGTTAATCGAATGTAAGTTATTCATGAATGTTGGATTAGATTACGTATTGATTCCACCTGTCTTTATGTGATATACAGTGAAAATATAACCTCTAAAACTAAAACAAGCAAGGACTGAAATATCGCCCACCTTGGTTTTTTACCCGTTTGGCAAAAAACCATGACAATGTCCACAATTCAAAATGGATTTAGATCTACTGGCATTTATCCGTTCGACCCAGACGTTATTCCTGAGTTTGCCTACGCACCTTCTATGCTGACAAACCGAGAAGATGAGTTTTCTTATGAAGATAATCTTCCTCTAAGTTCTTTAATAAACAGAACCAATCAAGTTCAGACAGCTCATCTATCTGGTTTAAAACCTGATTTCACCAGCTCAAAGGATTCTCTTCCATATCAGAATGATGCTCCAACGCCTGGCTGCTCCAAGTGGATTGATTATCCTGAACAACACGACAAGATTTCAAAACTCGATATCCCAAAGCCAAAATTGATTCTCTTCAGCCCCGAGGTAACATAAAAACCCTTAAAAAATTCCAGAACAGCAAGATAAATATCTTGAACATTACAGTGATTAAATCAAAGAATGAACTTCTTTCCCAAGCTGGCTATGCACCATTTGTAATGAAGATGTCCAGAGTGATATGAGACAATGCTCAAAATGCAAGTCCTGGGTACACGAGGATTGTGTCGGCCTTACGGAAGAAGATTTAGAAGAATTCCAGTGTCCAGATTGTTTACCATAGATTTTCTATGATGGGCGATATTCCAGTCCTAGTGGGCGGTATTTCGGTGACGGTCGGAAATATCGGCCATTTTCCTTTTTTAAAGTGTCACTTTTGTTACAAAAGAAAGGTTAATTCATAATCTGACAATTAATCATAAACTGCATAATTATAAATTCGTACCCCAGGGAGTACGGAATACAGCATATTTCTCATTTGTTTGGCTGTTTTTTATTCTATGCAATTTCTTTGTATCGCAATAATGACTATAAAATGTCACGTTACCATAGAAACGGCCAAGAGAGTATTCTGATATTTCCAAATAATTATTATTCGTCATAATAATTATCCCATTAATCGGATTCGCTACCTGTGCCCGTTACGTTTTAAAATTGTGACGAACACACAACATATCGTTAACATTACTTTTTGTAAAATCGGTAATATTTTTAACACCTAAAGTCTGTGAAATACCGATGAAGTACAGTAGACGCTCGATAGTGTGAACGATATCAAACCAAGCGAATTTACATTATCGAAATGTTTACATTAGCGAACGGGATTTTTATTAATAAGAAAATTATTAAAAGAAACGCTTAATAACACAATACATAAAAACAAAACATATTCCAACATTCCTATAAGTATTATACTTTTTTATTGAGAAGAAAAATAAGCTGATAATTTAGTCTGCGTAAATTTACGCTTAGCAATGTCTTCCAATGCCTTTGTACGTAATTTACGCAGAACTAAAATATCCGTGTATGATACTTCTTTTCCTTCAGCCCAATCCAAAGCTTGGTTAAAAGCTTCTATAGCTTGCGCGTCAGTCACTACACTTCTAACTTCAATGGGAATGTCATCATCACTGCCTTCGTCTTCCTCTTCATTTATATCATACAGCTGCTTATCTTCGTTCCATACATTAATATCAGCTGGTGTACAAACAATGTTAGGATTCACTATGTTCAGTAAATTAACAACATCCGATGACGCACTGACAAGAACATCAGCATCGGATCGCAATCGATCCCTAATTATGCTTAAGGAACATCGTCTTCATTTTCATCACTGCATAGGAGATTGTTCCAACATTTCTGAATTGTTTGCTGATTAAGTGCATTCCAGGCCATATGCAAATTTAAAATTGCCTCTCGTAATGTTACCTGTTTCAAAGACTCTGATATGTTTTCAGGGTTCTTTGATAAGACAGACGAAAGTAGAAATTTCCGGTAGTATAGTTTGGTGAGTCTTATTACATTCTGGTCCATGGGTTGAATTAATGCAGTTACATTGGGCGGCATGTACATGACAAAATTGACCCATCCTTGCTCCTCAGTTGTTCCTCTGGAGGATGACTTGGTGCATTATCTAAGAGTAACACCGCTTTTATTGGAAGCTTCTGTTTTTTTAGAAAATCTTTCACCTACAAATTGAAAATCGTTAACTTATGTATACAACAGTTGTGATTATAGGTTCATGTCATACCTGAGGGACGAAGCACTTGTGGAACCATTTCAGGAATATACTACTAGTCATCCAAGCGGTTTTTGAACAGTCATAATCAACAGGGTTATTAAAATTGTTAAATGATCGCGGATTTTTTGCTTTTCCTATTACCATTGGCTTTAATTTGTGTGAACCATTAGCATTGGTACACGCTAGAAACGTTATTCGTTGTTTTTCCAACTTCCTACCCGGAGCAGATTTCTCAAATGATGCAGCATAGGTTTTCGCCGGTAACAGTTTCCAAAAAAGGCCGCTTTCATCTGCGTTGTAAATTTGTTCCATTTCTAAGTCTAGCTCTTCGATTTTCTTCATTAATTTTTCTTTGAACGGTTGTATTAATTGTGGTTGTGCTGATAATTTTTCACCCGATATAGACAGCAGTCGAATTCCATATCTTGTTTTAAATCGTTGTAGCCAACCATCACTGGCTACGAAATGTTCAGTCTCCTTCAGTTTTTCATTTAACAGTTTAGCCCTCTCTTTAATTATCTCGCCGCTAATTGGGACATGGTTTTCCCGTTGTTTTATAAACCATTTATACAGGCAATTTTCCATTCTAGGTGCCTTCGCATTTTTAAAGTTTTCGATTTCCCAAGGCTCCAAATGTGTGGCACGTTCTTCGCAAAATTTGTGTCTTCAAGCGCTTAATTTTACAGATTGTTGATTTCGATACTCCATATTTCTTTGCTAATTGTGTCACTCCTGCACCTAGAGCAACCTCGTCTATGATTTTCACTTTGTCACTCAATCTTAAACACTTTCTTTTATTTTATTGCATAAACACATGTAATATGCCTGGCGTAAGTTCACGGACTAAACACCCATCTAACTGAAATAGCTGAATTGCAGAGGAATTCCTTACAAATATTGGCGACGCGACGTCGCCCAGAGACTAATAACCGATATGACACGTTCGCAAGAACTGTTTACAATATCGAATTGCACAGGTTGTTTACATTATAGGGCGGTCCATTTGATCCCATAGTGTGAATTTTGTGTGTACATTAGCGCGATGTTTTCATTATCCGGTGTGTACATTATCGAGCGTCTACTGTACGTGAAATACAATGAAGTATCGATAAAGTAGAAGAAGTACCGTGAATTATTGATAAAGTACGGTGAATTATTGGTGAAGTACGTGAAGTCTCGTGAATTACTGCTGAAGTATATGAAATACGAAGAAGGTATGGTGAATTATGATGAAGTACGTGAAGTGTGAAGTTAATTGTACACGATTTCCTCTAGCGGTTTACCCCTCGGAGAAAACAAAACAACGAAGACACAAAACAATAAAAACGGAGCACAACGAGAAAACAGAATAATGGAAAAATAGAACAATGAAAAAACAGAACAATGAAAAAATAGAACACTGAAATAACAGAACATTGACAAATATTGACAGAACATTGACCGAAATAACAGAACTTTGACAAAAGAGAACAGAGATCAAGTGCTGTCATTTGTTCACAAAAATTAAAGTTTTTGGGAGATCTAAATATTTAGATACGCTTGAATTTCTAAAGGTAATTAAAATCGAACGGTCTAATTTGATGGGATGGGAAGAAAATAAAGAAAGTAAGAAGTTAAAAAGAAATTAAATGAAGAAAGGTTAAGGAAAAGATAAAGACGGAAAAAGGAAACGAATTTAGATTTAGATATTTAGACCACCCAAAAATCTTGATTTTGCTGAACCAAATACTATCTAAACTAAATAATCAAAACTCATCAGTGAACAATTGACAAAACTTTATTCCGTTGTTGCTATTTTTGAGTGTTTTCTCTAGTCAAGGTTCAGTTAAGTTTTAGTGTTCTCTTTTTCATTATTCTTTTTTATTTTCGATTTACTGTTTGTTTATTGTTCTGTTTTTTCAGTGTTGTGTTCTTTTATGTTCTGTTCTTTCATGAGATCGTATATTTCTTATGAGTTGTAACCGTAGTCCAATTATATTCAAAAGTACTTTACACAAATAATGATTAATTCGATACAGTAAAAACTGGATTATCCGAATCGCTGTCGACTGAAACGTTGCGTCGCCGTCGTATAAAATAATGATTCAGATAAGCAATTTATATTTGAGATACATAATATTTCTTAAATATGCGATACTATACAATCATCAGAACTAGTTTAAAATTGTTCCCTGAAGTGCAGCCTTTCGGCCGCACAACCTTGAACGTTTACTCGTGAACATCTGCCCTATTTTTCTTAAAACAGATCTTACCATTTAGATTTCACGGTTGCTTAAATCGAATTGGGGAATCTCCTGTGGTGCAACCATCAACCCACGGGAACTGGTTACTGCACTTGCCCTCTGAGGCATAAAGGCGATCATAAAAAGTAAGTTTCTCCCGGATCAGAACCAAGTATCTAAGGATAGCAGTAGATTAAAAATAATAATTGTCCTTAATTAAAAGCAATTAAGCAGTTATTTTAATGTTCCTTTATAAGCAAATTAAATATCGAATAAAAGCGTTAGCATGACCCTTTATTTTTGATAATTATAGTTAGCTGTCATTCTTGATTGAATTTATAAACAACTTTTTCATATTTATGTAATGTGATATTTGGTTTATTTAAATATTTTGAAACTAAAAGTTTATGTAATTACCAATAAATTGGAAAAGTTTAAATTGTTCTTCGTAATTGCAATGCAACCAGTGGATAGTTCATTCGCTTTGATGCGACAAGCTAAAAATCTATATTATTACACAAGGAAATCGGAAAAGCTGCAATTTTTAAAAACGAAATGGCAATGTTTTCCCACTCTTTTACACAATGACCCCTACTGCAATGATGATATCGAAAATTACTTATCTTGTTAACTTTTTTATTACTAACTTCTGTTCATGCTTCGATTCATTTTATCTTTAAGGCTTTCTTAACTCTCTTTTTCATTTATACGCCCTTATGTTTCTACACTTCCTAGTAGTTTATTTCCGTTTTTCTTTGTACTGATTCTCCAGTGGGACATCTTTCTTCGCAAATCTTTTCCGATGTCAGAATCACATTGTGCTTTTTTGCTTCATGTTTCAACTTTATTGAAACTAGAAAAAAATGGATCTATTAAACTTATTGGTTTAAAAGTTTATGTTATATTCGCATATCTGAGGGTTACGGTGGTAATGGGGTTGATAGGATAGATGAACGCAATTGGAAGTAAAATAATTGTGACATATTATCACATTGTTGTCATGAAGTATCAAAAATAATTTTGAATTTGATGATAACCACAGAATAGCTTGGTCGAGTTCTAAGGCAAAGCTGTTGTTGTAATTTCTCTGTAATTTGTTGAATTTTTGATTTTAATGAATATTAGAAACATGACATGCAAGAAGATAATATTATGTATTATGAATATTGCAAGATATTTAATGTTAGTTTGGCAGTTTGGATAGGAAAATGGAACCAGTTATTTCCACTAAATTAATATAAAATTATTTGGTATTCTGATTTTAGTTTGCATAAAATTATAGTAACCTATTTTTGAAATGGAAATGTATTGAAAATTTATGATTTGAAAAGTTGAAATTTATATATTAAACCTATTACGTGAAGTGACTTAAATTTTTAACCCATGACTGGAAAGTTTGCGTAATTAGAATGCTAATTTCCATTTGTTAAGTTAATATTCACCTTGCCAGGAGCTTTTTAGCAGGTTGGTGTTTGGATGTGGAGTTTTATAGGAATAGTAGACGCTTACTAGACGCCTAGGCGATGGCGCAGGCGATATTCCCCGAATGCAGAGCCGAATCGAGAATTACAAACACCATGGGTAAAATTCTTGATGATCGCTTATTCGTATCAGTTCGACCTAAACTTATAAGAAGAGACTATGTGTGTTTCGATGTCTCTCTATCGCGATGCAGAAGTGTTTATTTACGTAGTATAATTTATCGGTTACGAACAATAATCATCAATTGTTATTTAAATTTATGTTTTCATAAATAATGTGGAACTTCCGCTACCTTTTTCTAAAAATTTGATTTAATTTTTGTTGTGATTCCACGTATAAATAGTTTACCTTCCAGTCATTGAACTAAGCAATGCTAAAACTCGCCAAGTAACTATTTATGCGTAATTATATGTAGTTTAAAAAAAAAGGGAAATTAAAAATAAATTTGTGTTAAAACGAAAGCAATAACAAAATGTACGAAAACAGTTTCTTCAAAATTTTTACCGCAGTATTTGTGTTCTTATTAGTGATTCTATTGCAAATATACACAGTAAGTGCAGAATTTGAAAATAGTTGGATACAATATTTGGAACAACCATGCTGTGGAGGATCTGCAAATCATCATGTTAGACATCACAGAGGTGAGCTTTCAGACATCCTCTTCATAAACACTTATTAATTTTAAACACATGATCCATCTTGGGGGGCCTTAATGATAGTCGTCATTTGATGATCTCGAGTTATTTTGACTTCCTGCACAATGTTTACATTAGACACTTTCAGCTGTTTTGGGCAATAACTTTAAATTTCTGGAGTGGATTAAACTTGAAATGTCGTCGCCTCTAGTTCGGTCGTGCAAAAACACTTTCGCCACGCAAAAACAACGATCTGGAATATAAAAAGATTAAGTGAACTTGCGTAAAATAGTTTCCACTATTTTCCATTCAAAGCCTATTATTAGATAGATACAAGTTTAATATCGAAAAAACAGTAAAAAACTGCGATTTGTTTGAAGTTGACATTTTCGTTTTCCTAATGAGCTTTCCGCTCGACCTAAATTGTTTCCAATAAGTAATTTAAAAAATTAATATGTTACAAAAATAGACTTCGACGCTATTTTTATAAATTGTGCTTGTAAGTGAAAATTAAGGGAAATTAGTAGGTGTAAACTGTTTGTTACCAAGGGGTGCATTATGCACCCCAACTTTTCTGTTTATGGCATCACCATGGCAAAAACATGTTTAGTCTCCCGCGGCTACCAAAGGAGATATTCACATCCACATAGTTGAAACACTTGGAAAATTTAATTTAGTTCTAATTTTTTGTCGGTCATCATTAGAAGGGTGGTTCGGGTTCAAGCTGCAGGTTGAAAAAGTTTAAAAATGTTGTTACCCTTGCAACGTGAGTCACAAAGAGTTGAATCGTTTTATTTTATTGTAAGGGTGGAATTCAATAAAAGGTTTAAATTATTACCCACAGTTTAGATGGAGCCCGATAGGATCAATTAAACGGACGTTTTGGGCCGTTTTTCGATGTCGATCAGGAATTTCCTGTTGAAAAATACAATTTTGTTGGCTTATTGAGAGATGCAAATTCTAGTGTAATTAGGACATATTTGTTTTCGAAATACCTATCTGGAAATAATCAACTGACCTAGTAATATATTGCAATGTAAACAAGAATTTTAACATTTTATTTGAATAACGTGGATATTAAAATTTTCCAACGTAATTAAAAATATTATAGCATAAAATGTATTTAACTGTTGTACAAATAATGTTAAATTTTATGTTCGAAATATATTTTTGGTTTTTACGTTTTAATTTGAATACTTAGGCACACTCTGCTATATTTTTCCAACGGAAAAAGAAAAATTACCATTACGGTTTTTCCTCGATGGAAAAATATACCCTATACATGCGTACAAGAGTTTTTGAGTCGAACCTGTTTTTATGCGGTTTTTATATGTGGAATTGTTTGGGGTCGATTTTTTTGTGCGATATATTCAAAATTTTATAAAATGCATAATAAGAATAAAAACGGAAATATTACTTTAAGGGATTCCTTTTATGCGGTCCCTATCCCCCGCTCAAAAACAGGTTTGAGTGTATATCTTGTTTGTGATGCGAAATGTTTACACTTACAACTGCGGCGCTTTGTTGTAAACCACTGTTGATTTATTAATTACTACACTGTATTCCACTCCGCAATAATTGCAATTTTGCTAATTTCTAATACTTGGTGCACTAATTCTGTAGATTTTAGGGTTTTGGAATTTTTTATACACATTTACACACAGAATGCTAGAGAGCGGTGCAATTGAACTGAATATAATTTATTTATACCTTGATTCGGATTCCACGTTAAGCTATAACTTCATTGGAATTAAAAAATATTATGAATAAAACAATGGAAATCGTCAGATCACGGAAATTAAATAATGTAAGCAGTGGTTTGCTGTTACTCGTAGAAAACCCAAACTTGGTACAATTTGCCTATTAATCAGTAGCGGAACATAGAAATTTTAACCGTAACCCCAAAATTGGTTCAAAGAAAGCAATTGATCTGATATTAGGTTTCTGGTTCTTTGTAGTAGCTTTGGTTTCTGAACGGTGAACTTGTATTCTTGTACCATTTTCCACCTTTTCAAAGCGTGAAACAGCATCTTTTGTTCATCTGTAGATTTTTTTGTTTATCCTATAGTTGCAATTGTTTGATATTTTAATAACCAACTAATCGCCAAACTTGAATCAGGGATCAGCGTGATCCGAGGATAAACTTTGCTATACAACTGGTTGTATGGTTCTTAGTTTAATAATTTGGATGGATGGATGCGAGAATGGATTAGCAAGATTCAAAAATAAATTAATTGAGATCAAACAGACAGAGTTATAGACGCTTTTCAAATGTTTATGAGATTGTTTTATTGGCCTTACATTTTTGGGTTAATAATAAATGAACTAACCAATCACAGGTGCGAGAGGGTGAACTTTCACGTAAAACACTTACTAAATGCAAAACAAATTACCTATGAAAAAATGAACCTACTAATCTTGTAGATTATGAAAAACCAAGAAGAAAGCAAAAAATTATAAATTGAAATAATAAAAAATTATTACAAAATATTATTTAATTTTAAACCAGAAAGGTAGCTGTATAGAAGTCTAAGAACTGCGGTCATACGAGTTTCATCTAGTTTTTCATTTGTAAGCTCTTTTTTATACGAAGCATAATAATTTACTAGAGAAGAAGGATAACGTTGCTCGATAACTGAATTATTACTAGTCCGAACCTGTTCGTAGGTTAAAATAGAGGCAAAGAAAATAGTGTAGCAAACATAGCAGTATTTTTCTCGAAGAAGGGGCGTGGTCAATCCAACTTGAAAAGGTTCTTGTAGCAAGTTTTACAAAATATACAGAATTTAAGTTTACCTAAACTTATTTTGCTCGTTCGTGGTAGTGGAACAATTTTTAGCAAAACCTCCTGCCTACCCTAGCCCATTTCTAGCGCCGCTACTGAATGAATTGAACCGAATATTGTATATCGGCCTTCTAAAGAAAAAGAATTACTAAATTTCGGTTTAACCTACCATCTAATAGTTATATTCACACTGTATTTTATTTGTGAAATTCTGAAAATTGTTTAGTGCACTTTTTATTATTTTCAAGTTAAAAATTATTGTTAAATTGCACGTGGAAGCCTTAGGCAACTCTAGCTAACCTACACCGTTAAAAATCAGTAGGTATAAGTCATAACTTATCAGTATTTTATACTATTGCAAATTTACATTAACTTTTAACCGTGTATTTGTATAATATAAATTTCTAGCTGAATTTTCTGCAATCTACCAGTCACCGGTTATTTTACCTCGACAAAGTGAAAAAGATTAAAACTACTTTACAGGCTGCTTGGCTGTCAACAATTTACAAGTACTAAATTTATTACCTATAAGCTATTATTAACTTTTGTTAATTTTATGGTAAAAATTTGTTGGGTGCACTTACCTGCACGTCCTTATTGTATTATCGTCTCCTTGCCTACCATTTAACTTTTTATTCTGAAAGGCTTTCCTTCCGTGATATTTTATTAACTTAAACTACAGAGTAAATGAAGTTATGAATTTAGGTAGCCAGTTAAATTAATTTAAAATTAAAAGCGCACATAGTTTTCAATTTAAGTCAAAATTAACGAACTAAGCTCGGCGTGAGCTTTTCCGCGTCGCTAGTGAAACTTCCTTCGGATCATTTATATCAACTAAAATGTTATATTTAAATTTTTGGTCACTAAAGTTCGAATCTTTGTCTTCGCAATTATAATATTTTTTTAACATCAAATATTTAAAACTGGGTAGTTCTGCAAATTATTTCGCATATAAAATTCATGACTGACGAAACTTTCGTTTTAAGATTGTTACGTTTCCAACTCATTGTAAAATTAATGCACCTATTTAGCTTTTAGAGGAACAGAACTAAATAAATAATTGACGTAATTTATTTATTTAAATTTTTAATGCTTAGGATGGATTTGATAACCAAAATTGTTAAATTATAAAATTGAGTTTTCAGTTGTTCAGTTAATTGATAAATTTTAGATTTGTGGACATTATTGCCTACGCATTCGATTGGTAGCACACGAAAGGTTAAAGTACTAGTTTATTTGAGGTTGATATTTGTAAATTGATAAGTACAAGGTGAAATGTAAACATACATAATCAAGTGTAATTATGCATGTTGTTAATTACTGTATTCCATAACACTACACGTATCAGGAAGTTGTTCTAATGTTGATATTGATTAATGAGTTTTGATTAGGTATAAAATTAATTGAATATTGAAGTTTGACCAAATATGGAAATAAAATGGTATCGCTGGTATTCTTATAATTCTAGTAGCTGCACCTCTGCAATTTTTCCCTTGTCGAATGAAGAAAGACGCGAAAAGGAAACCAATTGCTAATTAGGCTAACCGAACAATTGTAAAAGTTTTTTAACATTTAATCTTTCTATTGAATTTTGGAATGTTTAGTCAAGATAAGATATTTAAGTAAATTGCTGGCAGAAGATAATGACTTAGCGTTTATGTACAAGCCCATGAATCTAGCAATTACAAAATATCGCCATCAAAGCTAAAAGATCATTAATCACTTAGCTAATTCTGGTACCGCTACAATTATCTTCCTCAACTTTGGCACATTTTAATAAGGGGGAATGACTAGCACATCTTTTAAAATAAGTGCCCATCGTTTCATTAATCAAAACTAATTGTAAACCAATATCGTCAACCATAGAAATTAGACACCAAAATGTAAATACTAAATTTTTAACCGTTTTTCTCTCATTTTATTATACTGTAAAAATGTACAGAAAATCCGTAACAAGGAACGAAACCCTGGCCATATCATAAATATAAAACTTTAATGCTATACTAATGTACATTTTTATACTTAACACAAACTTATCTCTTTCATAATCGCGCTTGTATTTGATTACCAAAAATACCTACAGAATTATATTTAAATTTAGCCGTCAAAACTATTCTTTATTTCATCAACTTTCAAAAAAATTTGTTTAAATTTTAACGATCGGTGTAAGTCTGTTTGTTTAGTTGTGCAGGATTTTTAAACGTATCGTGCGGAAAATTAAAGTTTTTCTTTTCTCTCTTTTGTTTTCAAAATTGGCAGATTTACTATCTAGGCTAAAATTTAAAAAACAATATTGATAATTGCATTCATAGAAGGTAAACAAATCTGATAATTATTGTACGGAAGAAAACGGCAAACAAATACTTACTACATCAAACTTTAACCTTTGTGCTTTATAGCGAATGTGACACGACCTCGTCAGTTAATAGATAAGTTGCATTGCAATTATTACGCAGGCATCGTTGTATAACAATAGCGTATTTACAATATTACAACTTATCGATCTAAAAATGAGATTGTGTTTTATTACTACTGATGTGATAATTGCAACAACAAAAGGTAAATAAAGATCTACAGTGTGAAAATAGTGCCTCTTTCGCACTATAGGGAATAAAGAAAACCATCTCATTAATTAAATTTCTTTCTGGACGTCATCTTGGCTTGATAGCAAACGTTCATTTCAAGTACAGCACTCATTCGAAGGAGGAAGAAGGAATATATTATTTTATCGTAATAGAATTTTATTACATTTAATGTTAAAAATAGAAGTATTGCGATAAAGTGCACTCTTTTAATTTACTTGTAACTTGTTTCGGTAACATTCAACCTTCATCCAGCCCACTATAATGCAAGAAAGTTAAAATTAATACCGGCAGTAAAAAGTAACACATAGAAACCTAGGTCATCAACTGGTACTTATACAAGACTCCGTATAGATGAATTTTATAAAAACTATATAAACAACTTCCACTTACCTCGAGAGTCTTCAGAAGATTCAATTTATAACCTTTTCTACCCCCTATGTAAGATTTATGTTGAGTCGCATTCAATTCATGTTCGTTAAATTTCAGGTGAATTTTATATTATGCGAATCTTATACCAATGTCTCTTTGGCTTCTTTTTTTGATTTCTCCACTTTAGTGTTCAGAAATTCTGGTGGTACTATTTCACCTAGTTGTTCTACCACAAATGCATAGTACCATTCATTGATGATTTTTAAACATTTTTTCGAAAAATAAATAATATCGGTAGTGTCCTGTTAGAAATTATAATCAATGATTCTTCGCCGCTGCACTCAAGTTGAAAGTATAATAAACGGCGAAGGAATAGAAAAAGTCGTTTGCGGATCTAATGGAATTCATCTGCTTTTGGTTTTTATTGTTTCCTACCCTTCGAATACTAACATGTTTGGTTATTATTTGTTGGTTATTAAACTTTCAGTGTTCTGTCAAGTGTCCAGAATTTATCTGTGCCCAAAAACGAGCAAAAGGATTGGTAGTAAAATTGGCGCTGGCCAATTAGTAAATTTTCTAGTTTATCCTTTTAAATGTGCATGTGACCGGTTGTGGTACGTTGTCCCGGACTTTTCCTTTTGGAGATTAAAAAAAAAAATTTATAATTTGTTAACGTTGAAGTGAGTCGAATGTGCCATTTTCTTACAATTTTCTATAAAACGCTGAACATATTCGTAAAAACAAAGTATGTGCGGGAGCAGCTCGCTTACCTACTGTGTCATCTGGACAATTTGAAGGAGTTGAGAGCTCGAATTAGGTATTGAGCGTTGACGTGGCTGTGAAATGAGAAAAAATGGGGAAGAAATGAGGAAAGGAGGGTGAACGATAAGAAACTTGGGCGAGTTTTGCTATTCGAACGCTGCTACCGTTACAGCACTTAATCCAAATCAGTTATGACATTACCAAAACCTTCATGGTGAAGCAATTGCCGAGGGAGGTGAGCAATGCAATTCACATTCACATATAGGCACCAGTCGACCACGGTATCACGAGTAAAGCTGAAAAACGGATAACTGAAAAGAGAAAAAAAAAGTTTTAGCGTATATCAACGACCAACAGAATCGTTCGGTAATAGCGGCCATTTGCGGAGCCCAAGATGGCATCGAACAAGCAAAGCGCAATTTTTTCTCATCCCACTCATTCAAAAGAAATGCATGATTAGTTGGATAAAGTAATTAAATAAACAGCGAAGTGTGGAAAAATCGGCAAGTACAAAAAGATACAATGCTAAAAAAGGCTAAAATGACAATTCTAGTGAAAAATAGCCCACCGGTAGTCCAAAGGCAGTTTTTTCCGAAAACAAGTCCCGGGGATAGGTCGGTGGGCTATTTTATAGGTTTTGCCTCTGCTTCCAAATCCCGGGAATTTGCTCTCAAAACCCGGGATTCTGCTCTAGGCTCTTACCAAGACTTTACGCCAAAATGCAGGAAATCTGCTCCTGCATCTTTCTCGGAGCTATGTCTTGTTAACTAAAAATTTAGAGCAAAAAATATATACATAGTTCCACTTCCGCACCGTTTCTCTCACGCCTAAAAGGGAATAAATCTAGCGTCGGCAGAACTTTGAAGCGTTCGACTAGGAAGTACGTAATCCTCTTAGGTAATAGTAAAAATAGTCCTACCTCGACGCCGTTTATCTCATGCCTAAAAGGGAATAAATCTTGCGTTAGCTAGACTTTTGAGCGATCAAATCCAACGCCTCTGGTATTTAAGCCTCAGAGTTGACTCTCGAATCCGCGGCTCAATGAACTAAATTTGTGAGTGCTGTTTTGGCTCAGGAATATTTTTATTAACCACTTGCAAATATATTATAAATATTAAAAATTATTTTTAGCCCTAAAAATATACACTACAATATTGAATACGGAAAAATACATAAATTAGTATTTTACCGTTTCATTAAAGTTTATCGTTTAAAAAAATTAACAGAAGAAAAAATACGGCCTCATAAGTACGGAAACCGAAGGTTGTTCCTTACTGACTAAAGTAAAGAAGACCTTGCAAATAATTTCTCAGCACCAAAATTTTGTAAATTTTACGCTATGTCGATTAGTACACAAAACATAATATTATAGTGTCAATTTTTAAAAATAAGAATTTAAAAAAATGCAAATACCATAAAATAATGTTTATTTCTTTCAGTATATAAAAATAACAAATCAACTTAAGTATTTCCTACCGATTGTATTTATTTAAAATATAAATTTATGGTATTATAAACTAAAGTCCATGTAAAACTCGGTGAGGTAGTCCTATTCACAAATTCAAATTTTTATTTTATGAAAATTCAAAGACAGATAATAATCAATATGTTTGTTGAAAAGTTGTTTCTTAACTTACATTCCTTTTACCTAACCGCAGAGATTTGTTAGCATTTCAGAACGGAACTTACGACTTTACTATGCGAACTAACCTCAACTATTTGCAGTAGGTACATACTTGAATTGTACAAAAATGTCCACTCAAGATTGGCATGCGAAATTGACCGTCCACCACCTCCTACGACATGACACATATCCTCAGGCCGAAACATCAATTTTCTAGAAATACTTGCGCATACTATCAGTAAATTTCTTATGCCGAAGGTAGGTTTTGTGAAATGCTGGGATGCATGTCGTTTAATGTAACATTCATGTAACCTCTTGTTGGCAAGGTAGGTACCAATTAGACATGAGCTGCAGAAACTTGAAATGCTGAATCATGATTCTAATCTAAACTAATAGAAAAGCTTGAGTAGGTTGGTAGTCGCAAAGTTGTCAACTGTTATAGTGCATTAAATTAGAAACTATGAAGCAATTCTTGCGTATAGGTGGACGTTTACGACCGACTGTGGTTTCTACTGTAAGCTATGGCTACTGAACTAGATTTTTTTTATAAAGGGGTGTCAATAAACTATCGTTACCGTTAAAAAATGATATTACCAAACATGAAACTGCATATTTTACGTAACTTAAAATTGAAGGTATTCCGTGTGGTTGAGAAATAACAAAAAATCGACCTATTCGCTTCTTTGTAACCTGCATTTACTACCTGGCTTGGTTTCAGTCCAGAAAATTGTAGTGTGTGTTTGACAAGGTTTTCAGGTAGCGGTTACTTTAACAACTAATTTATTTTTAGATTCCAACAATTTTATAAATTCTGCGGTGCGAACCCTGCTTCCTTTCAAGTATAGAATTTCAGAAAACGTGCAAGTTTTGACTTGAAATATTTGTAATTTTGGTGCCAAAACATTAAAACTACCCTCCAAAATAATATAGCTTGATAATTTATGTTTGACAGGAGCACTTCGTAAAATATTTTAACCAATTATCGCTAATTAGAACGGATGACGTGAGTCACGCATGGTGCTATACTGCAGCTGCGTGCAGCGCCATTTTAAATTAAAAGCTTCTGTATACATTTACCTATCTGTCCAAACATAAGTGTTGCCCATTTACATATTTTTAGAGAGCTTACACACACGGTTATAAAAGGAACTGCATTGAAGTTCGCTTTGTCGTTCCAAATTTGAGGTTTGCTAACGCTGCATTGGGCTCTTTAAGGCCAAAGCTTGTGATCGTTCTAAAATTGAAGCTACGCATGAATGAAGAACGTAGGTAGATAAATGAATCTCTTTATGTGTTTACCTCCGTTTAGCTCACTTTGTACCTCTCAACGCTTTACAAAATGTTTCACCGCGATACTCTTGCAAAAGAACACAGAATTGTTTCCTTTTACAGTACATGCTCATCAAACGAAGGTTTTAATGAAATCGTATGGGAATCAATAGCACTTTTTCCATCATGCAATTTTATTTAGTATTTATCTCTGCATGCATACCAATAATCTGTTTTGAACTCCGCAGCTTCAATTAAGAACCTAAAAATTGTTAATAATTGCTTCTGCCATGACAATAAACTGACATAATAATTTATTTCTGACCACGGAGCAATAAATTTAGTAAGTTAAAGAAGTGGAGACGTCTACATTTATTAAGCCATAACGGAAAATGGACGGTTGTTTCTAAATTTTCATTTATGACAACTGTTGTAATAACAATTTTATTTATAACTTTAATTTGTCTATTATTTTTTTAAATTAAAACACATCGAACGTCACGAGTTTATAAATTAATAGACAATAAATTAAGACAATCATAAAATATTGCTTAATTATCGTTCATTCGAAGTATCCTGGAAATGGGAATTAAAACGATATTTCAAGATTCTTATTGAAAATTATTTCTTGCATAATAATATTGTTTAATTGCAAAATTTGTATTTAAGAGAAGTAATCCAAATTTACGAGTTGATTATTCAAAATTCCTAATTTATTAAACTACGCAGCAACGGGTGATTTATTAAATTGTAAATTAAAAAATTTAGGGGAAACGATTACAAACACACAATTATTTTTATTTACCGGGAGTTCGTTAAGGTGGGCTGTCATTTTGTTCCAAAAATAAATAATAGGGGTGGTATTATAACATAAAACACCGAAACCTAGAATTAAGTTACTCGGTATGTTTAAATAGAGGGAGAGCCCCTAAAAGTGTTTGACCCCCCCTCTCTCTTTATAACATCTTTTTCGCCCATCTTTTTCTTACCATTAATGCGTTGCTTAATACTAATTGGGTGTGTAATTGTATCAAATTAAGTTTTCAAGCAGCAGCTCGGGTCCCCGCCCCAGGAGCACATAATCACGGATATAAAAGCATAAAATTAATATGCTTTTAATAAATTAACTTGATTTTATATTCTTTAAACGAGACGATAAAAATTTTTAATATACAACGAAAGTAAAATTTATATTAAATTTTATTTTATAGCTTCAAATTTGTATTCTCTTGTTCTTCTAATAGATGTAGTAGATACCTGCCTGCCTAGCTTATATTGAAAATTCCATATGTTTGACACAATCTTACACGAGAGATATTTCAAATTTCCATTGTCCTTTTCTATATGTAGACGAAGACGGCAAAAAACTATTTTCGTCGTGCCGATCTGGTTTTTGTTGGGGTGTTCCGATTTACTCCAAAGTGGCGCCGACAACATAAAGCCTCTAGTCTGGACTAAATGCATTGTGGTATTAAGATGTCTTACGATATCTCAAACCAACACACATTGCTATTCTATGTAGTTTATTTAATTTTGCTTTCTCAAACATTACACATGTGTTCTATTATTATGTTTCTATTTGTTCATTTTCTTTTTGTTTCTCATATTTAATGGAACGATTACTAATTATATTTTTTTGTTGCAGGTACGTAACAGTTGACCATTTTCCACTAGAACTACCAGTAAGTTTTTCCCCACGAACAATAATTGCAAATATCCAAAAATATTTCATTGATAAGAGTAAGTAAAATAGTTAGTTCACATCCGGGGTTTTCTGCTCTATAACTCTTGCGGCGATCACACCAAGCCACTATTGTGGACTAAATAAATTATTTGATGATTCGTTTCTCAGAAATTACGTATTTAGGTTGTGACGTTATTGGTATAACGGAAAACTATTAATTATCACGATAACTTAATTTTTATAATAAAACACTCTAATGATACCAACATAACAAACATCACTAACTTTTTATGATTTCTCAGTATTCATAATCTATCCACCATTAATTTTCCATTATATTTTAATAATTTACCAAATCATTTTCAACAAGGTAACGGCTATTTTTAGAAATCTCGATTTTATGCTTGGTGAAAATTTTTTTAAATTTAAACAGCTTAGTTTTTCCATTTGGCAGCGCTTCGGTGTACATGCTGAGACCTTATGTGACTTATGTTAACTCTCGACGTTGATGTCAGGATGTTTTTCATACATTTCCATTAAGACCATTTAAAATACGATAAATTTAAACTGTATACGCAGTTAAAAAAATTTACATAGAGGAAATTCTTTGGTTGTTCATTAGTTCGTATTAATTACACATTTTTTTGTGGTTAATTTTATTAGGCAGAACCGTGTTCACGAATTTTTACTTGCATCCTTTGTTAGAACAAAGTTCTGATAAGCTTCAAACCTGGTGTTCCAGTACTTGCGTGATAGTTTCACTACAAAGCACACTCAGGGGGTCATTCAAAATATATTATTCCACCTGATCCAACAAAACTTAGGCTCTGTTATTTTATTGACAATTTATAACTTTGTGAAATTTATTTCCAAACAAAACTGTTGTGTGGATAATCTGTAATTTTAATTTTTAATCGAACTGAATAATCCAATAACAACTGTGCCATCAATTATTATGAATAGTTTAGGAGCTTAAAGCTGGACCATAATAAACTCGTTTGTAGGTTTAATGTCTAGAACAAATTGATAGAGGAACTAGGCCCTTTGGTACTTTTAGGTAGGATTAATTAATAAATCCGTCTCTAATATATAGTTTAGACAAACACCTGCAATATGTGTTGCTTACACGGCTATGTGCCATGCGTATATATTTAGTAAGTATTAGAGAAACAGGAAATGTAATCCTTTCTAATACCTTTGCACTTCCTACGAAATGAAGCTTAGGGTAACCACCGTGAGCCATATAAACTGCAATCGGTGTACGTACACACCACGCTATCCAAACTTTATAAATCATACATCTTTCTATTACAGAACTTTAATCTCTTCAATGCAATGGAGCAAATAAAACGGTGTAATCTCTTACGAACTTTATATCGATGACATTAACTTCAAATTGCAGCTGATAATTAAGTTATTTTCTTATTAGTTGCCTGTATCGGGCTTCCTATATATTTCAATTAAATTCGTTAAGTTAAATTATAGTAATAGGGGTGTAACATTGTCAAAAGGGAATAACGCAGTATAATAGAGAACTTGAAATTGTTTCAGAAATAAAAATCTTTTTTTCATTATTAATTATTTCAAAATTCAATATTTAATTAAATGTATTGTAAATAAAATGTATTGTGTCGAAGGGGGGCATTAAAGCAAGATACGAATATTAGTTAATAGTAGGGATTTTCCTGATTTTCATGTTTTTTTAAATTTTAACTGCAATTTTTTAAGCGTTGGCGCTATCGGCAATCTTACACTTACTCATTCTATATATAAATTTCAATGTCATAATTTTGATAACAAAACATATTTACTCTTTCCTTGAATCACTCCCATTTCTAATGACTGAGCTAACTTTATTTTTAAACCCCAAGGAAAAAGTAGGGCCACATGAGTGTACTGTATCGTGGAATGTTTATTTGTTAAAATATTTTTAAAAATCCTTTAGTCATCACACATCCGGTGTTATCTAAAATATTACTTAAAAAATCATTTAATAGCTCCGATTCGACAATTCTCTCTCCAATCGGTGGTGGGAAGTCATTGTTGCCCAAATCCAGATTTTCGAGAAGAAAGGCGAAGGCCAAAATTGTAGAGAATTGTATTCCCTTCGTTAGTGATCATTTATGCGTTGAAGTTTAAAATAAACGAGATAATGCAACAATTTTGTTTCGTCCCCCTTTGTTCAGGTTTAAGTCGAAAAATGTCGATCGAAGACTAAAAATTGTAACGATCAAATTTCCTACGAGTTTGGTTATGACATTCTCAGTCAAACATTAAAAATGGCCGAGTTATATAATAAAAATAAAGTCAAGATGGGGGCTGGTGCAACAATAGCAACTTATCTGGATGTAGACTGCCAATTACCTCCCCGAACGATTGGAAAGTGGAATAGTATGTCATTTCAAATATAGGACATAGCGACTGAATCGAAAAGAACTATCAGCAGCCATCTTTGTTGATATACGAGGGTTTTCAGCATCCCTCAAACACGTAGTGGCAGTGTAACTAATGATTGCTATTAGATCTACATATATTACGGTGGTAATTTAGCTTTATACTATCCAGGACGTGTTTACCATAATTCTGCCACCTGCGTGTACACTCAGGGGGGATGTGATCATTTATGTTTAGGATGCAGTTGTTCGGCCTTTGGACTCACTCTGGGGAAATACGTAAATACGTCAAAGTTAGACTGTCACGACCACACAGAAAAGTAATAAGTGATGAAATTACACTATGCACTATTAATTTCAATAATAGTTTCATACTTATCCTGACAAGTATTGTGGATGAATCCTTTTCCGCATGCCCCGTGATACCATTCTCAAACATCTCTTGGATAGGGAAAGATAAAACTAAATTACATTTAGGTCTATCATGAATTTGTTATTTACCACATTGTCTTCTCCAAACTGGGGAATCTAGGTTTCGAATCTAAATTGAAGAACATTTTTTTCGCGACAGCCTATTTTATAAATAATAATCTTTGTTGCATAGTTTCGGAAAGTGAAGAAAACATTTTCACTTATGATCAAAAGAGAGGCTATACTAATTATCGAAAAGCTTTTATGACGTTACGCCACTGATATCGTAACTGTGTTTGTACAAAATTTTGTGCTCTAGAAGTTTTCAAAATTTCAATCAAAGAATAAAAGAAAGAATATTAAGTGTTTAATTCCATCACCGAAGGAGAATTCCATGGCTGCAGATTATAGCAGTCACTGGATATATTCAGTTGGCCTTTGATTGGATGTTGTTGTTATGAATGCTTGTTGTAGTTATGCAAGCAAATTTATCATTGATACTTGGAATAATCTGAATTTATGGATATCATCGAATATGCTTGGGATGGGACTAATGCGAGCTGCTATAGCAGCTCTTCGACTGCATTCACTAATATTGGAATTCGATCTGCTTAAATTATCTTTTGAATTATTTTAACAACTATTTTTATCATACACATAATACCTACATACCTCAAAAACTTGCACGGTATTAGATAGTTAAGTATAGCAAAGGAAGCATGAATTACAAAATACATAATTACATTACTGTTGTCTATCATCAGAGTATTATGTGGAAGACTGCCCTTATGGTAATTTTAAAAGTTCACCGAGTCGGCGATAAAAATGTCGGTTTAATTTTAAATTATAATTTTATTTAAAATTATTAAAAAGCAATTTCCAAAATTTTTTGTAATATAAATTTTAAGCACCTGTTACATTAAAAAAAACGTAATTTTTCACAGCCCCAGGGTTCGATGCTTGGTTGGACAGCTTTTTCAGTTTTAAATTATTTATAATTCGACTCCATCCCAACGCCTTGTGATTTTTGTTATTCATTGTTAAATTGGGAGGGTTGGATTTACCCTAATTCCCAAGTAAAATAAGAGTGATTCATATATGGAGTTGATCCAAGGCGGGCCGGCGTTTTCAGCAAACATAAAGTTAAATTAATTTAATTAAGCGATTTTATTCGATTTTCAATTGTGTAAGCATATGGTTTGGGGATGAAATTAACGGCTGAGTCAAGATTACATGTATGAAGCGTTAAAGTTGCTTGTGTACTTGCACCCTAAGCACTTCTCTATCAAATAAACATATGGTTTAAACGCGCCCTTTACTTCGACTTAATTATGACCACGGATTTACCCTCGTGGTCTTACCAGGCAGATTCGTATGTATGTGCCTCGTTATGCAAATTATGCTCACATATTATTTGCATTCATTTAGAGTTTATAAAACTAATGAAGACTACTAGCTAAACTTGAATAGCAAACTTGAAATTGTTTGAACGAATAATTAAAAGCTCAAACTGGGTAGGTAATAATTTTGAAGCGTTTGCATTTTTAAATTCTGAAATGTTTATTTGCGATTTTCAAAGCTCATGACATAACTATGTGTTGCCAAGTCTACACTTCACAAAAAGGCCTGACAGGATTGCATTATCTCGCCGATATTATAATACACAAAACGGGAAAAAGTTATTAATTTTTTGTAATTAAAATTGAAGTGATAACGTCTTTTCATTGTATGTCATATAGACAGTTGAAAGGGTAAACAAAGCCTCTGCTGTTAAATTGTCATTCGAAATTTTTGCTGTATTTAGGAAAGCGGAAAATGCTTGAAAAGCGTGCACAAATTTCAGGAATATCAGATTTTGGCTTGATTTACAAATATTCGAATATTCTATAACCTCACATTTTTGTAGGAGATATTCTTGTAACCGAGACTTACATAGTACATGCCGATACATTTATTTAAATTTTAAAAGTTGCACGTTTCTATTCAAAATAGTAAAATGTTGCATAAACTGTTACGTTTTAGCATAATAAATGTTACGAAGTGACGACGTTTTGAATAGAAACGTTTCGGTAACTGTAAAATTGGTTTTGTATTAAAATTTCAATTTTCTGAGTTCAAGCAAATATTCCGCATTCCTGTCTAACATTTTTAGATTTTTATACAAACATGTTTATTTAGTTATTTAAATTGGTTAATTTTTTTAATTTGATTGATACTTGGTCACTTGGTGGTATTTTTATTTCGCGAAAAAATTAAATTCCAATGCGAACAAAACGTGACGTGGGAAGAATGGAATTGATTGATAAGTGTGAAATCCTAGTACGCTGAATGATAATTTTGTAAACGATATACTGAATTTGATTAACGTGGATTCACTCACGTCGGTTGTGACGATCAATGATTTACTAATTTTTGTTTCGTTTTGAAGTCTTTAAATTTATATAAATGAAACCATTGAAGTAGTGTGAATCGGAGTGTTATACAAAATGTTTATCTACCCCCGGCAACCAAGCAAGCCTAAGGGTGGTTTGAACGAATTCGTCTCCAGGGGGGGTAGCTTCAGTATAATAGCGTACAGGCAGGTGATGAGACAGCAAATTTTTGGGGTATCTATAAAAAGAACAAATCTTGTCAATTTTTGTTAACAGATGATATCGTGAAAAACTTTTCTATAAGCTCTTTTTTGATGACAGTAGGTTAGTATGGTGACTACACTTTGATAATGTTATCGAAAAGACAAGAAATGATTGGTTAGGTAGGGAAGAATAGATTTCGTTAAACGACTTTTTTTTATCAATATTGACGCTTGTCAATCTACTGAAAAAACAAACAATTAACGTAATTCATGATGAGCCAAACTAGACAACCATTGTATTCAACCGGGTTACTTTCGAAGGTCATTTCGGTCCAGTTTTTCTCGGCGGACAGGTCACTAAAATACCTCTACCTACCAATAAAATTAAACTCAAATTTTTATCAATTTAAATGGGCATCTCGGATAAGAAATATCGATTCGGCTTCTTGAAGGCACAAACGTAACCCTAAACCGACAACCACATCCATTAAATTTAAGATTTACCAAGTTAAATATTTACATATCAATCAAACTCGTTTTACAGTTTCCTATTTTTATTTTATATTTGGCCTACTTAATTTTTCATTTGGTGTCAATTTCAATCCGCTCCGTGATTAGTAATTTATTCGAGTTTATTTTTAAATAAGGAAAATTTGCTGGGAAATTATTGAAGATTTTGCATGTTGAATTTTTTTGGCCGACATAAAATTTTTAACACGTTAAGTGGCCGCTGCCCTATTAATTAAAATTCCGTCATTGTGATATAGAAAGGTGGTTTATGTTACAATATTTTCTCAGTCGAGCTCAATGTACACTTTAATTAATATTTGCCATACTTTTTTATTTCGTTGGTCTTTTGGGCATTAAGAATTTAATTCTGTCATTTTTAATTTCAGTAAATACTGATGGAGGAAATTGAGTTACATTATCTGCCTGCATTATTAAAACCCGGAATATTCACATTTTACCACTAATCTCGTATGTACAGGGTGTATACTGTGCAGCGTACCGTTCAAAAATCGAGGCTGGAAAAACTTATTTTGTGCTTTAGCTTGTGGTATCCTGAGAATAGGTTTCGCCGCGAATCTTTTCGGTGACTTGTTTTTCACGGTCTAAGAAACATCTGCAATAGGTTGCTGGACATCTTCCACCTTTCAGGATGTAATAGTGAATGATGGGGTTGTTTGCATCACCGAACACCATAATTGTATGACGTTAATTTGTACTATTGAGAATATGCTATATCCACCCGGTATATCGCAACGAATCCTCTCATGAAATAATTAAAAACTTTAACAATAAAAGTTAAATTTAAGTGCTCGCCATTTGCTATTTTGAGAAACTTATCGATCTTTTCGAGTACCATAATATAACAAGTCGATCAGATAAATTTTTATTTTTCTACAACCAGGCGTATGCGGAAAGAATTAACAATTTCACATGACAGATTAGCAATAGAAAAGCTTTGTTAGAGCCTTATTTCCATTTTAACGGTCAATGACCAACTGTTATCTCTTGAAATTCAAATACATATATTTACTGTCTTGAATCTAATCTTTATGCCACATGATACGGGCTGTACAAGAAACCGATTATTTTGTTATTTACGGTTAATATTTAGATTTCTCTTTCTCAAGCTCTTGGTGATACAAGATGAAATTGATGGCTAATTTATGGAGTGGACGAGCTTTTAACAATGCAGCACGTATTGCTTTACATGGGCGGGTGTTATTGCCAAAGTTCTAATTAGCTTTCTTGCAGTCTTCTTTGGACATGCAATGTAACCACTGAATTATTCAATCAATTCTTATGTAACGATGATTTGTTGTAGGTACTTTGCATCCTTATTTGTAAACGTGATGTTATGCGGCACCTCGTGGTACTGACCGTTACAATAATGTTTATCTAAGAAGCGCTTCCGTCAATGGTGGGTGGATTAACAATATTCATAGCACAACTTGTCTTCCCATTTCCTTAATGGACAGACCATGCAGGAATAATAATTTTGTATTACGGTTTCACAAATTGCAGATTGTCGAGTGATAATAGAATTATGGATTACTTATCGTTATTCCTATACAAAACAGAGAAATCTAAAATGAAATCAACTTTTCATTAAAGCTGATTTTAATTATAGCGTTGTCTGTGTCGGATCCCTCTTCTTAGGGTGTTTAACAGACTGTAAAATCGACAATATCTTGGAATTTTGCAAATGTCGAGGAACTCGCCGTGACTATTAGAAAATTTAATAAAATAGTAATTATTTCACTACGCAGTGGGAATTCCATCCACGAATGTTCCCCATCAAGTTTTTTCTCTAACATTTCCAACCTCAGTTTCTCTCTTAACTGCACCTAATGAACACCGCCATTGCACAGTGGTTCAAAATACTTCGACTGTGACCAAAAAATAAAAATTATTACTCTTGAAGTTCTAACAGAATGATTGTCTCCTTATCGCAGATGGTGGAAATTGTTACCTTTGGAATATTACCGGTAGATTATTAAATTTATAATTTGACTGGTAAGTTATTACAAGAGAAAAAGAACATAATTTACAGCAGCAGGTTATAACGAGTTGGAGAATCCTGTGACACGGAAGGACCGACGGGAGACGGCCATAAAAAAGTTAGACTTGATTTGAACCTAGTACCTTAGCATTAACCTTGCTAACTACCAGATTATAAACCCTGGTCCAAGGAAATACAAAAGTACGAATTACACAACCGCGGAAGAAGTTAAGAAAAATTGTTAAAACCGTAAAGTACAAACTATCAGTTGTGTAACTAGGTAGAAACATTCACTTATTAAATTTCCATAAGGTTTACCTATCTGTTACTATATAATCGAAGCTGCTACTACCGTTACTCCAGGTTATAAGTTGATTTAGACGGGTATAAGTTGCGTTGACTTGCTTCTTTCCTGTTTGCTCGACACTGACGGCCATGAATTATTTACGAGATTTCTACTGTAAATATATCAGAGCTAGATTACCAAGATTGTCAATCCAGGAGCAAATAACTGTAGCGCAGACATAATTAAATTTGTAAATACAAAAGAAGTTAAAAGCACAAACCTAAATACGAGACGAACAAAATGAGACTAAGATATTTAACTTCGCACCCCAAATAGAGGCGTCAGGTCAGATCACGAACAAAACTTTGGTGCCCTGTAAAATAAAACAGAAGTAAAAAAATCGAACATTTTCTGTCCAAATTTTATCAGAATTGGGTGCAAACCCTGGAAGGGTTGAGAAAAACGAAAAATATCGCATTGCCTTGAAATTTTAAACGAACAAAAACTTATTAATCCTATTTCCCGCCTTCCTGCAAAATATTAGGTTTTAGAATGGAAGTTTAAAATTCTAGGCCTCTTTACTCGTCCATAACACTGAAATTTAAAATTTTGCATTTTTTTCCGCTGGATTAAATACTAAAACTATTTTTGTGCAAAATTTGAGCTCTCCAAGAGAACTAGAAGTCAGTTGTAAAATTAAATACACTTTTCAAAGTTGGGTTTTATTTTAATAAAAATCAACTATGAAACAATAGAAAATTGGTAGGCTTATTAGAGGACTTAAAAAATTCTACCTTGCCTTAAAGGTCTTGTTTTAATGTCATCTAACCAATAGTGAAGGAATTTGTTAATATTAAATTTTCGAAGCCGGGTTGACTTAATTTTAGTAAAAAAAATCGGATGTGGCCATGCCCATGACTTTATCATATTATTATTTAATATTAAAAATTATTTTAATAATAAAAGAAAAAATATTTTCCATTAACCAATGTGACTCAAAATCTAATCAGCTCTAAGTCTAAATATAAAGATACAAAATACCAACTTTAGTTTTGAAATTCTCATTAGTTTTGAAATATTTAATAAAACTAATAATAAATAAAAGATTTAAAAAATTGCTTCCATGAACCAATTTTATCCAAAATTTAATCAGCTCTAATTCCTGCCATAAACATAACAAATTTCAACTTTAGTTTTGAAAATCCTTTTAGTTTTAAAATATTAAATAAAGGCTAATATTAAATAATAAAATTTAAAATAATAAAAACAATAGTTTTTATAAACAAATTTTAACTAAAATTTAATGAGTTCTAAATATCGATTAAAATATGCGAAAACCTAAATTTAGTTTAGAAATTCGTATTACTTTTCGAAATATTAATTAAAACTAATATTAAATAATAAAACTTAAAAATAAAAAACAATAGTTTTCATAAAACAATTTTAACTAAAATTTAATCAGTTCTAAATCTCGACATAAGTATGCTAAATCCTAAATTTCGTTTTGAAATTCTATTAGTTTTGAAATATTAATTAAAACTAATATTAAATAATAAAATTTAAAAAATAAAAAAATAGTTCCGTGAATCAATTTTAGCCAAAATCTAATCAGCTCTAAGTCTCAACATAAGGATACAAAATCCAAAATTTTGTTTGAAAATTCCTATTAGTTTTGCTGTAGGTCGCACACAAAATTTGACCAACACACACACACACACACACATTACAGGTCTCACAATACTTCTGACAACCCATGAATTGACCTCAATTGTGACACTTATGAAATCCTTAAGACAGATGACCGCCATCTCGTTAGCAAGCTATAGAACTTGAAAGTTTCAAGATACCCTCCGAGTAAAGGAAGTTATAACTATTTTCAAGTAAAAGAGTGATTCATATATGGAGTTGATCCAAGGCGGGCCGGCGTTTTCAGCAAACATAAAGTTAAATTAATTTAATTAAGCGATTTTATTCGATTTTCAATTGTGTAAGCATATGGTTTGGGGATGAAATTAACGGCTGAGTCAAGATTACATGTATGAAGCGTTAAAGTTGCTTGTGTACTTGCACCCTAAGCACTTCTCTATCAAATAAACATATGGTTTAAACGCGCCCTTTACTTCGACTTAATTATGACCACGGATTTACCCTCGTGGTCTTACCAGGCAGATTCGTATGTATGTGCCTCGTTATGCAAATTATGCTCACATATTATTTGCATTCATTTAGAGTTTATAAAACTAATGAAGACTACTAGCTAAACTTGAATAGCAAACTTGAAATTGTTTGAACGAATAATTAAAAGCTCAAACTGGGTAGGTAATAATTTTGAAGCGTTTGCATTTTTAAATTCTGAAATGTTTATTTGCGATTTTCAAAGCTCATGACATAACTATGTGTTGCCAAGTCTACACTTCACAAAAAGGCCTGACAGGATTGCATTATCTCGCCGATATTATAATACACAAAACGGGAAAAAGTTATTAATTTTTTGTAATTAAAATTGAAGTGATAACGTCTTTTCATTGTATGTCATATAGACAGTTGAAAGGGTAAACAAAGCCTCTGCTGTTAAATTGTCATTCGAAATTTTTGCTGTATTTAGGAAAGCGGAAAATGCTTGAAAAGCGTGCACAAATTTCTGCAATATCAGATTTTGGCTTGATTTACAAATATTCGAATATTCTATAACCTCACATTTTTGTAGAAGATATTCTTGTAACCGAAACTTACATAGTACATGCCGATACATTTATTTAAATTTTAAAAGTTGCACGTTTCTATTCAAAATAGTAAAATGTTGCATAAACTGTTACGTTTTAGCATAATAAATGTTACGAAGTGACGACGTTTTGAATAGAAACGTTTCGGTAACTGTAAAATTGGTTTTGTATTAAAATTTCAATTTTCTGAGTTCAAGCAAATATTCCGCATTCCTGGCTAACATTTTTAGATTTTTATACAAACATGTTTATTTAGTTATTTAAATTGGTTAATTTTTTTAATTTGATTGATACTTGGTCACTTGGTGGTATTTTTATTTCGCGAAAAAATTAAATTCCAATGCGAACAAAACGTGACGTGGGAAGAATGGAATTGATTGTTAAGTGTGAAATCCTAGTACGCTGAATGATAATTTTGTAAACGATATACTGAATTTGATTAACGTGGATTCACTCACGTCGGTTGTGACGATCAATGATTTACTAATTTTTGTTTCGTTTTGAAGTCTTGAAATTTATATAAATGAAACCATTGAAGTAGTGTGAATCGGAGTGTTATACAAAATGTTTATCTACCCCCGGCAAGCAAGCAAGCCTAAGGGTGGTTTGAACGAATTCGTCTCCAGGTGGGGTAGCTTCAGTATAATAGCGTACAGGCAGGTGATGAGACAGCAAATTTTTGGGGTATCTATAAAAAGAACAAATCTTGTCAATTTTTGTTAACAGATGATATCGTGAAAAACTTTTCTATAAGCTCTTTTTTGATGACAGTAGGTTAGTATGGTGACTACACTTTGATAATGTTATCGAAAAGACAAGAAATGATTGGTTAGGTAGGGAAGAATAGATTTCGTTAAACGACTTTTTTTTATCAATATTGACGCTTGTCAATCTACTGAAAAAACAAACAATTAACGTAATTCATGATGAGCCAAACTAGACAACCATTGTATTCAACCGGTTACTTTCGAAGGTCATTTCGGTCCAGTTTTCTCGGCGGACAGGTCACTAAAATACCTCTACCTACCAATAAAATTAAACTCAAATTTTTATCAATTTAAATGGGCATCTCAGATAAGAAATATCGATTCGGCTTCTTGAAGGCACAAACGTAACCCTAAACCGACAACCACATCCATTAAATTTAAGATTTACCAAGTTAAATATTTACATATCAATCAAACTCGTTTTACAGTTTCCTATTTTTATTTTATATTTGGCCTACTTAATTTTTCATTTGGTGTCAATTTCAATCCGCTCCGTGATTACTAATTTATTCGAGTTTATTTTTAAATAAGGAAAATTTGCTGGGAAATTATTGAAGATTTTGCATGTTGAATTTTTTGGCCGACACAAAATTTTAACACGTTAAGTGGCCGCTGCCCTATTAATTAAAATTCCCTCATTGTGATATAGAAAGGTGGTTTATGTTACAATATTTTCTCAGTCGAGCTCAATGTACACTTTAATTAATATTTGCCATACTTTTTTATTTCGTTGGTCTTTTGGGCATTAAGAATTTAATTCTGTCATTTTTAATTTCAGTAAATACTGATGGAGGAAATTGAGTTACATTATCTGCCTGCATTATTAAAACCCGGAATATTCACATTTTACCACTAATCTCGTATGTACAGGGTGTATACTGTGCAGCGTACCGTTCAAAAATCGAGGCTGGAAAAACTTATTTTGTGCTTTAGCTTGTGGTATCCTGAGAATAGGTTTCGCCGCGAATCTTTTCGGTGACTTGTTTTTCACGGTCTAAGAAACATCTGCAATAGGTTGCTGGACATCTTCCACCTTTCAGGATGTAATAGTGAACGATGGGGTTGTTTGCATCACCGAACACCATAATTGTATGACGTTAATTTGTACTATTGAGAATATGCTGTATCCACCCGGTATATCGCAACGAATCCTCTCATGAAATAATTAAAAACTTTAACAATAAAAGTTAAATTTAAGTGCTCGCCATTTGCTATTTTGAGAAACTTATCGATCTTTTCGAGTACCATAATATAACAAGCCGATCAGATAAATTTTATTTTTCTACAACCAGGCGTATGCGGAAAGAATTAACAATTTCACATGACAGATTAGCAATAGAAAAGCTTTGTTAGAGCCTTATTTCCATTTTAACGGTCAATGACCAACTGTTATCTCTTGAAATTCAAATACATATATTTACTGTCTTGAATCTAATCTTTATGCCACATGATACGGGCTGTACAAGAAACCGATTATTTTGTTATTTATGGTTAATATTTAGATTTCTCTTTCTCAAGCTCTTGGTGATACAAGATGAAATTGATGGCTAATTTATGGAGTGGACGAGCTTTTAACAATGCAGCACGTATTGCTTTACATGGGCGGGTGTTATTGCCAAAGTTCTAATTAGCTTTCTTGCAGTCTTCTTTGGACATGCAATGTAACCACTGAATTATTCAATCAATTCTTATGTAACGATGATTTGTTGTAGGTACTTTGCATCCTTATTTGTAAACGTGATGTTATGCGGCACCTCGTGGTACTGACCGTTACAATAATGTTTATCTAAGAAGCGCTTCCGTCAATGGTGGGTGGATTAACAATATTCATAGCACAACTTGTCTTCCCATTTCCTTAATGGACAGACCATGCAGGAATAATAATTTTGTATTACGGTTTCACAAATTGCAGATTGTCGAGTGATAATAGAATTATGGATTACTTATCGTTATTCCTATACAAAACAGAGAAATCTAAAATGAAATCAACTTTTCATTAAAGCTGATTTTAATTATAGCGTTGTCTGTGTCGGATCCCTCTTCTTAGGGTGTTTAACAGACTGTAAAATCGACAATATCTTGGAATTTTGCAAATGTCGAGGAACTCGCCGTGACTATTAGAAAATTTAATAAAATAGTAATTATTTCACTACGCAGTGGGAATTCCATCCACGAACGTTCCCCAGCAAGTTTTTTCTCTAACATTTCCAACCTCAGTCTCTCTCTTAACTGTATCTAATGAACGCCGCCATTGAACAGTGGTTCAAAATACTTCGACTGTGACCAAAAACTAAAAATTATTACTCTTGAAGTTCTAACAGAATGATTGTCTGCTTATCGCAGATGGTGGAAATTGTTACCTTAGGAATATTACCGGTAGATTATTAAATTTATAATTTGATTGGTAAGTTATTACAAGAGAAAAAGAACATAATTTACATCAGCAGGTTATAACGAGTTGGAGAATCCTGTGACACGGGAGGACCGACGGTTTTACATGCCCACCGAAACAGGGAGACGGCCATAAAAAAGTTAGACTTGATTTGAACCTGGTACCTTAGCATTAACTTTGCTAACTACCAGATTATGACCCTGGTCCAAGGAAATACAAAAGTACGAATTACACACCGCGGAAGAAGTTAAGAAAAATTGTTAAAACCGTAAAGTACAAACTATCAGTTGTGTAACTAGGCAGAAACATTCACTTATTAAATTTCCATAAGGTTTACCTATCTGTTACTTCTATATAATCAAAGCAGCTACTACCGTTACTCCAGGTTATAAATTGATTTAGACGGGTATAAGTTACGTTGACGTGCTTCTTTCCTGTTTGCTCGACACTGACGGCCATGAATTATTTACGAGATTTCTACTGTAAATATATCAGAGCTAGATTACCAAGATTGTCAATCCAGGAGCAAATAACTGTAGCGCAGACATAATTAAATTGTAAATACAAAAGAAGTTAAAAGCACAAACCTAAATTCGAGACGAACAAAATGAGACTAAGAAATTTAACTTGCCGCCCAAATAGGGGCGTCAGGTCAGAATGCGAACAAAACTTTGGTGCCCCGTAAAATAAAACAGAGGTAAAAAATCGAACATTTTCTGTCCAAATTTCATCAGAATTGGGCGCTAACCCTGGAAGGGTTGAGAAAACGAAAAATATCGCATGGCCTGAAATTTTAAACGAACAAAACGTATTAATCCTATTACCCGCCTTCCTGCAAAATATTAGGTTTTCGAGCGGAAGTTTAAAATTCTAGGTTTTGTACCGCAAAATTCTGCCAAATTAATTTTAGCGTTGGGTACCTCAGGGTGGTGGGAATTTTCCAAACCCCACAAAAGGGGTGGTACAGAAGGTTACCCTAAAACTAGCTCAGACGCTACACACTCAAAAACAATGTAATTCCACCAAAGGATTCCAGGGAGTGAGAACCAGCTTGACAGTAAGGATGCCCAAGCCAGCGTTATAAGTGGACGGCCGGATGTAAGATGGAAGGTAGCGCCACGTATTTTAACGAAATCCTTACTGGCAATGTAGGTTGGTCCCGTGCTTCCTAAAACACGAAACTGAAGCTACCCCGAATCGGAAATAAAAAATACTAACCAAGTCGGTCAAAATAACAAAGGTATATTTACAAACTTTTAACAAACATCTCCCGAAACATATAAATTTTAAAACATATAAACAACTCGTATAACAATATCCCCGACAGAGGCACCAGTTTTCCAAACAGTATGGTTTTAATTTTTAAATATAAACTTGTCTCCAAAAAGCCAGAAGGGCCGACAATCTTAATAAAATCTTATACGCACACTAATTTTGTGCGGTTCATCCACAATTATATAATCAATCGGACGCAGATCGATCGTAATGGTATCAAGTAAAAGAATAACAAATGTTTTTACCAAATTGTAAACAATACTATGTATACTCGAGCTCGTAATGTACAGTGCACCGTATAATACGCTTACAACGATGGAATTCAAAATATCGGTAAATTAGAAATTTGTCAATTAAAAAAACAATTACTTAATAATGCGCCCTAAAAGTTATCAAATGTTTCGCACAAAATATAGCCGTTATTCGCGCAAATTCGTCAAATCCAAAACCAAAATTTAAATTAAAACCCACTTATCTTTCGGCTGATTCCTGATGGGGTAGGTAGAACGATAGCCAAACCAAAATCCAAACTATCGCGAGACTAGTACCAAAGAAACTTCCAGGATATCTTACAGTAAACCAATCATCAATAATCCAAAAAAGACAAAAAGACAACCAAAACGCAACATCCAATTCCAAAATCAACAATCGTCAATAATCCAAAAAAAACAAAAAGGACAATCAAAACGCAACATCCAATTCCAAAATATCATTGATTGCGTAGGTGTTAAACGTAACTACGTGAAGTTCTTCTTTGCATCAAATTCAACCACTTTTCCAAAAATTTAAACCACAAACAATGTGTTTATGGTTTCCCTTGCCAGACTACCAAAGCCATACAGCGCAAAGAATTAACCAATTATTCTGCTGTCCACTTTAAATCGCAATAGTGCGTCCAAATCGTATTCCAACATAACTCCAAATAGGACATTAAAATATTACAGCAGCTTGAAGGTGATCAAAATTTAAAACTTTGAGAATTTACCAAATATGCGTTACTAGTGCAATCGATGCGCTCTAACTTATCTCCCACATTTCCTAACCTCGAGCAGAGTTAAAATCCGCTAAAAACCTAATACACTTAGAATCAAATATACAAAATTTTAATGTAACATTTTTACTCGTCCATAATACTAAAATTTAAAATTTCGCATTTTTTTCCGCTGGATTAAATACTAAAATTATTTTTGTGCAAAATTTGAGCTTTCCAAAAGAACTAGAAGTCAATTGTAAAATTAAATACACCTAACTACGGCATTTTTGTAATGTTTTCAAAGTTGGGTTTTTATTTTATAAAAATGCAACTATGAAACCATAGAAAATGGGTAGGCTAATTAGAGGACTTATCAAATTCTACCTTTCCTTAAAAGTCTTGTTTTAATGTCATCTAAACAATAGTGAAGGAATTTGTTAATATTAAACCTTCGAAGCCGGGTTGACGTAACTTTAGCCAACCCGGCTATCGTTTTGCTACGATAGTACATATTCATGAATATTTTTTAATATTTATAATGGAAATCTTGTTGTTAATCGATTCCTGCTCGTCACGGGTAGATAATATAAGGTTCTAATTTTAGTTTAACTTCATTTAATCCTAAATATACTAATTTAAAATATTCCTACCCACATTAAGGCAAATCAACATAAAGTCGGTCCTGCTAATATTTACAGAAATCTCTCGGTTATTTAACCTGATTGTAAGATGTATTTTTTCTTAAATAAATAATTTGAGCTAGTGATTTAATGTTAAGATATCAGTGAGTGCCGCAGTGGTTCGAATTTGAACTTGAGTGGAACATATTTTTATTTGGAATTATGAAATAATTAAGTGCAAATTTTAATATATTTTTATTATTAAAAGATAATAAGTCAGTGTTTGTAAAAGTAAAGAGGAGTAATAAACTACTGCTATAATAAAATTTGTCTCCTGCTCATATTTAAAAACCCTCACTAGATGGCATCCTTAGCTGGAAAACTCTATATGTACTTGCATAATTGAGAAGGGAAAGTAATAGTTCGAATTAGTTGCGAAATGTGTATTTTAGCGAACAAATTGTAGTCCGCGGTTTTCCCCCGTAGGTTGTCAAAACCATACTTGGATTTTCATTTCCCATTGCCTATAGTTTGGTTTTTCGAAAAGATTTAATTCGAAATGGTATAAATGGCTTATTAGTAAATAATATGCTGTTTTGTAAGTAAAACAATACTTTTACATTTCCGCACTGAGTGTGAAAAGAGACTACTTTTCAAACTCTAATAGAAAAATTAACAAAAAATGCAGGACTTGATTGGCCACCATATATTATATAGTATTGATCGACTTGTATTTTTTGACTTCCTGTTTAAATCAAATAAAAATAATGATTCTGGAAGTAGAAAGTAGAACCGTAAAATATGGTTCTCGTTATACATAATTGATATGGAAATGGTAATTGTTAATTTTACTCGATCGTATGTTTGTTAATGTAAATTGTCTGTGTTTGACAATTAAGTGTTTATTTAAATTAGTTTATAAATGTATTATTATAATGATTTCCTTTAGGCATTTCAAACTTGGGAAGTTATCCGAATGTTGTAAACAAACCCGATCGTACCTAAATAACCAAACAACGTTTTATTATTATAATACTTATTATTATTCGCTCTGCTTTTAATTATTGTTTATAACATTATTATTAGGTCAAATTGATAATAGTTTATAATGCACAGTTTGCTAAATTGTGGGTTTTTATATTAACAATAATTTATTGTTGACAGGGCGATGATTAATATTACAATAATTACGAATTTATGATTTTCATATCGTTTTAATAAGTTTATTTAAATTAATTATTTACGAGTGATCTAATTTCTCAAATACGTTGCAACCGTTTGTCGTTTCTCTTGTTTATTTTGTGACTGACTCTTGGGAAAAAATTCAGCATTTGACCTACAACAAATTTTTTTTTTTTATAAATATTAAAATGAACTCTACACACGTTTACGCTTGTATTTCGTATTAGTTTATAATAATGTGAAAGGGTTGCATTCTATTCAAGAACTTTTTTTAAGTTACATAGTCGATGATAATGCCGAGCTCGGTATTGCATTATAACCACAGCTTAAAATTACTCAACTAATACAAATTGCGCTTATTGTGTAATACTGGGTGTTTGCTATAGAATTCCTAATCTATCATGTTTATTATTATCTGCAGCAGTAAAGCTTAATCGATTACATCTAATAGCTGAAATTTAATTACCTTATCAATTTTTAGGTCATTAAATAAAAGTCATCAAAGAGGCTTTCATTAAAATACATTTGAACTACCTAATTGAAAACATTTTTATTTTTTACGTGAGTCACGAAATTAGAATTTTATTGATTTATGATTATTTCGATAGCTACTATCTGTTTGTATACGGAATTGTTTAATATTGATACTTTACAAGTGAGAACACTCTGTAAATATGAAAGTAATCGGTATTTTTACGACTTGTTTGTTTTAAAACTGAGATAAGAAATACAACTAATGTGAATGTATAATTTTCGTCTGTATACACCCTTAACTCTTTTTATCGCATGTGGCCACACAAGAATTGTGTTTGTCTCGACCTTTATAAGGTGCAAAACTAGTTTTATCGGCAACACATCACCTACCTACGTTAATTTTAACGCGGACTCGCACGCCCTTAAATTATAGTAATATTTAAAGTGGGATCGAAAAGAAAAAATTTACAGAATTATTTTTGTGCGTCTTACAGAAAGTTTGGAGAATACAATTTAATAATTTATATTGTTGATGAGTCTTCGTATTGTTTTCTTATCTCCCCCGAGTCAGAAGTTTCATACTCGAAATGCTTTGTTTTGGGGTTTAAATTGACATGCGATCGTCTATTATTTATTCAAGTTATTTGGTTCATTATCTAGGTTTCCCTGCATTCTCATATAACTTGAATATTATTATTTTGTAGGTGAAAGTACAACGCCGTGATCCCCCTTTCCTTATCAAAATTGCTACTATAAATTGCTTTTTATGATATTTGACTGCATACCAAATATTGTCGAAAATAGTTTTCTGTGTGCCAAGTGGGAGGGAAGGACAAATTTACTATCTAATAACGATAAAAGGCAATAAACTGTTTATTTAGCGTGACTTTAAGCGGGTCAACAAAATTTTATGGCACCACGAGGTGAAAACCTAAAATTATCATCGCAACCCCTAGATCCGCCCCTGGACGCAAACAAAAATTTTGTATGATAGCCGGTAGTTTCGAAAACAGGTCGGAAACCATCTTTGTGCAACCCAATTCTTTCGACCTTGAACCAGGTCTATAGCACTTAAAAATTAAAAGTATAACCTGTCGAACAATGGCGCACATAGGACGCTCCGCCATTCCATTAAAGTTCAATTTGAGTGTTCCTTGCGAGCATTATTTAACTTGTAATAACATTAAAAATTATCAAATTTTACGCTGTAATAATGGTCGAAATTATAACTTACCATCGCGAGTTATCTTTCAGATCTTTGCGCTTTGTTCGCACACCAGCTTTCCTATATAATTAACTTTTATTAGTCGCAAACAAATGGTAGTATATTCGTAAATTGGGTAATGTGGTAGCATCAACAAGTGAAACCTAAACTTGATTTTGAGGTAGCAACAGTTTACACTAGGGGAAATAAGAATCATTAGACATTTTTTAACAATCAAGTTTTAACTAGCCACAGGTTGAGCTAATTCTCGAGGAAGAGGTTGGTTATCCAAGTGGAACGATGTAATTTGTGGTGACGTTGGATTTTAAGTTGGCAGGATAAAAAATTTTATATGCGATTTATTGCATGTAAAAGTGAAAAAATCATCAAGTTGTATATCCTTTGCGGTCACGAAAGACTAAATAATGAACAGTTCCTCGAACCTAATTACATTGATCTCACGGCGTGTCAGGGAGTGGCCACCAAGATATCTTCATTGCTTCATTGTGTAGTCGCTGCCGGCTACTCACGGGAGGTCCAGATTCGCAACTGATGGATGTTGGTTACACCACTTTTCCACCAAAATACCTTTTTGTGTTTGTTTTGGTAAAATCGCTCCGAATCTTATGTAAATTGAAAGAAAATCCTGTTTTTATTATTTGGCTTCTCAAATCCTGCAGTTTTGCTATACATAAGTATCATCGTAGGGGTTAAACATGAGTTTCCTTCGCAAGCTCCAACGGTCAAGTATATCACGTTTAACCAATATTTTCTAAGCTTTTCATAAGTTTTTTTTTCGATTTTGAGTATTGAGATTTTATCTGAAGTTAACTTTGATTCGTGACTTATTATAACGCAGTGCAGTAGTCGTAAAAATAAGTCGGCAACATTTTTATAGCTCTAGTAAATAAAACCACACTAATTTAAATATCTCAAAATTCGACTTTTTGAAATTAAGTGAAGCCCGATGTTGTTGCAAGAGCTGGAAAACGCAGCTTCGATTTTGTAGTTACAATATACAATCAGTTTTGTAAACTTACTTGCAAATTTCAATTAAACTGTTTGCAAACAAATAAATTGTTGCGCTTGTTTAAAACAAATTTCATTGTAATGTCGTTTTTGCTACACTCAATGTAATTTCTTGTTTCTAATTGTAACTTTGTTTCAGGTGAGAAACTGATAAAATTTGTGTGAAACTGATGCGGGATCGTTTTTACATCAGGGAATACAACAGACCACGAATATTTTAATAATAAAATTATTATTGGTGTAAGGTAGGACATTGTAGTTGGATGTTTGCTTCGAGTAAAACTAGGAGCACATCAAGAGCAACGGAATCCAGCCGTAATAATTAAGTCGTACTCTAACTCTCGCTAATAACTAAAAAAGTTTAAAGTAAAATGTAACAAGTAAACTTTTTTAATAACAATTTTTAATATCTATAATATTAAAAATTACTTTTAAAAGTTTACTTGTTACATTTGACTTTATAGAAGTCAAATGAAATAACGACTTTAAAATTTCAAAGAAACGTTCAGCTGTTTGATGTGGATCAATTTAGAACCCTTTAAAATTTCAAAATACTTCTTCTGTTATACAACTGAACCTTAGTTGAATAATGACGGACGCATGAACGAATTAACAAAATTCAAAAAAGCACAGCAAACCAAAATGCAATTATACAATACTGTTTTTTAGTTATAAAGCATTGTTAATGAAATATGATAAAATCTTCATCTGCCTGTTTTTGTTTACATTTCCTACGTACAATTCTATTTTCGCTTGGCGTTTCCTTTCTAAACGTTCATTGGATTCGGCATAATTGTGTGCGATGTTCCTTTCTGCTTTACGCATTACGGCGTCTTTTTGTCGTCTTAATCGCTTTTCTAACATTTATATTTTATTTTTCATTGTTTTTGATACCAGAATTGTGTCGATGGGATAAATTGCCCTTCATTATCATGTATTCACGTAAAAACTACACTTAGAAAATGCAACATAATTTTCTTATATAAGTTGAATGGAATTGAATGATTGCTGCTTTATTGGAGAGAGTACATCTTCCGATTATTTATGGAAAATAGTTTTATTCAAATGATTGCCTCGGTAATTCATCCTCGTACCCCAATTTTGTAGTTTGTATTTTGTATTTCGCCAATATTCGAATTTCAAAAATCTACACGTAGTTGTTGAGAAGCTAATGCACCCTCAAAGAGTAACTGGTGAGGGTTTTGGAGTGGTGGCATCATGGTTTCAATGTTTTTGAAAATAAATCAGGGAACAGCGTTACGGTGAATGAAATGTATTACAGAGACACGATAACTAATTTTTGTGGCAGCAATTGTACGATTTAGACTTGGACGAGCATAAAATGTACTTGAGATCTTCTGGGTATTAAATTTGATAACCATATTATCAGTCATTTTGGAGAGGTTTATTGACTATCGCGCAGCTGGGATTTGACGCTATTGGACTTTTTTAATAGAAAATAGGAAAAAACCATCTACAAGAAATTGACGTTCATCGAGCTATTCGCGAAATAGAGCTACAAGCAATAAAAATCTACTACAAAATTGAGTTAAGAGGATGGTCTACTGCCAAACCAGCCGTGACAGCTGCTCTTTGAAGCACGGAAACGGTCATAGATAGAAAGAGAGTCAGAACGAAAATTTTCTTATGTAAATACCTCCCAGGTTCGAACCGGGTGCCTTAAGCATCAGTAATTGATCGAACTACTAGGCCCTATGACCGCCTCTTCCGAAATTTATATTTTTTATTTCATTTCAAACAATTTTAAGCTTCAATTGTTTTAATTAATTAAGGGGAGTAGTCAGAATAGCCTGTAAAGGAATTTGTTCTACTATTTTATTATTCGAACTAAATTTATATAGTTATTAATGCTCGTAACCAGGAGATAAGACGGAGAACGGGTAACGGATGTAATGGAACGATTGGCGAAACTGAAATGGCGTTGGGTTGGGTAGATGGTTCACAGAATAACTCAATAATTAACCCCATTTGGTTCACCCAAATGGTTTTTGGTTTTTTCATTTGGTTCTATGGATCATCCCAAAGAAGATGAAGAGACGATGTCAAGAAACAGCAATTAGCTGTATCAGTAGACCAAGATAGAGAAATATGGAGGAGATGGACAAATACAGGCTGATGATGTTGATTATTTCATTTTTCCATTATCAAGACTATAAATTAAATATTAAAGAATTAGAATTAATATAGTTTATAGAACGAATCCAAACCCTAACTGCGACCTTCAGGCCGCACGACCTTGGCCAATTTGATTTAAATTTGAAATTATCGAATCGATTTCAACCAATCAACAAACATAACAATGATTCGTAACAATGATTAATGGATTAATGAAAAAATTAAAGAATGCGAAATTTGCCCATGAAAGAAGTCTCCGCTTACCAGCTTTAATAATATTTTTCCTTTTAACAAATTCTTTACTGTTATCGTTGCTTACATTACGTCGGTAATTTCACGCAGAGCGATTCAAAAATTCATATAATTATTTCGTACTGTTCAATATTGTTTACAATCGGCATTTTAAAAATTTTAATGATCGTTCGTTCGTGGCAAGGTACGTATTTGTCAAGTACATAAATAATACACATTAAATGTGAACTTGGTTACCTGTGCCGGTTTGACCAATATCGTACGCTAACTAAATTACCAACTATTAAAATCAAATGCCCAGAAGGCCTTCATAAAATGAACTTGTTTGACCAAAACGAGAGATTATGCGTAAGGCGATAGCTTCTTAACGACGTACGCTTTGTAACTAAAAACTTTAATGCTGGCGTTTATTTGCGAAATTTTATGAAAACTCAAATTCACGAAACACATTTTGTTGAAGTAAAAATTAGGTATATCCATTTTAATAATGGAAACAGAGTTGGCACTTCAATCAAAGCAATTATCCCACTGTATTGTTCTTCGCGCCATCGCCAACGGTGAACGTTGGTTATAAAATTGAACAAAGAACTCGTTTAAGAAATATCAGAATATTGTCGAGAAGGCACAAACGACTTTTATTGCTAATAACTGTAACAATTTTAACTTTTTAAAGGTATAATAAAGATCTTTAAAGGACGTCAAATTTAGGTGTATTTTGACAATTATACGCATTTCCTGACGATTCCACCACCCAGTAACAACGCGAAAGCATACAATTTTATTCCCCAAATTAATTTTTAGTCTTGGGAGTTATATACATAAATGAGAGATTTCGCAGTTTTCAAAATTTAATTAAAATTGTTTCAATAATATTTAATGGCAGATTTAATGTTTTTTTTGTTATTTAAAAAGTTTACGATTGACGTCAGATTATTACTTTTATTAGGCCACTTCTTTCCAATTCTACCGAAACTTTACTAAAGAAACTAAAAATTTATTGGGTAGCTTCTTTTACTTACCAAGTGCTCACCCTCTTGCACGAAGTACCCAAAAATGTGTAACAGAAAGTAATTTAATTCAGGGTTAACGTGAAAAGTAGGCTGTCGTTCTAATTTACAAGAACGATCCGTTTTTATTAAGTTTTCCAAAAATAAATTTTCTCAAGATTTTCTTCCGTTAGAATTGCATGTTGAGACAATGTTCCAAATATTCATTTCATGGTGGATCAGCCTCCCTTTGCATTTTACAAATAAAAGCCCTGCACGGCTGCGTGATCATTTATCAGGTCAGTAGATTATCGGGCGTGATTTTGAATCTTCACGAGTTGAAGCTGACATTTTATGATTTTTTTCAGTAGGGTGAGATTGAATTTTTCTATTCTAAATGTAGGGATACTCACGAAGGGGATCACTAGTATTTACGAATGTGAATGTGAGATAGTACAAATTTTGTTCATAATCGATTTAAACTAATGGAACTTTCTTCTTGCATTCGCAAAAATGGAATCAAAGATCACAACTTTGATCCGTCCTTTCTCGTTGTATTTTGTAAACTGAATTTGAGCTGCCCCCAAAAGACACCCTTCTTTAATCAAAGTCTTATATAGGATGAGAATTTATATTATTTCAGACTCTTCCTTGACTTCAGGTTACGATAATTCCAACTCCGAAAACAAAACCATCAAAACAGTTGCGTAAATCTCGGCACTGTAAATTATATTTTCAGACATTTATTTACATTCGAATTTATTTTTATATATTTTGTCTCTGCTACTACTACTATATTATCATATAGTAGCTTTTATGATAAAATGTAATACCCTTGGCATGAAACTACGCCATATTCTATCTATCACAAATATTTTTATTAAATGGATTTATATTCGGACATTTGTTTAGTCCAGACATTTAATATAGCAAGATTCTGCAAATAAAGAAAATTGGTTATGAACAAATGGGATAATTTGGAAGTTAATGGAACTGCAAACATTATACGTCCCATATAATTTTCAAATACGTTTTAATGTCTCATATTAACCCTCATGTACGTATACGAATGTAAGGTTATTCAGATGTATGCATCAAGAGAGTACATCATAGAAATTGGAATTTCAGTTACAAGCTAAAATGTTACCCAATAAATTTTATATTATATTCTGCGAATATGAAAAAAAAATAATCTCGATAAGGAATACTTCGTATGAAAAACATAAAAAATCTTTTTATTATGTAATTTAAGGCTATGATGTATCATGAAAATATTTTACAAGATTTTAAAATATATGCCACATAATTTTAAATAAGTAATGCATTCCATTTTGAAATGCTATATAAATTTAAAATGTTATGTAAAAGTGCAAGTTTATTCCTTTTTTTTTATTTCGCACATAAAAACCTTATTATACTTATATGAGTAAGAGTGGATTTTCTTTTTCTTTCGTCATTAACGGATACTTACATCATGTCAAGATGGTTGTAAGGCTACTATTACTGTACGCACAAAAAGAAACTTGATAAAATTGCTTTTCGTAAACAATTTATTATTATTACAATGAGCCTCTCGGGAAAACTACAGTCTAACTGTAATTATATACTGGGTGGGTCAAAAGTCACTTGACACTACAATTGAAACATGACATATCCCCTTGAATTTCGGAATCAAAAATTTTCTAGTTTTGTTTATGTTAATTGACACTTGGCTCGTCCTGTATCGTCGAAACATATTTTTGCTATTTTTCCGGTTGTCAAAATAACCAAAAAAATGTAGAACTTCCAATCTTGGATATTTAAATTTAATACTAGTGAAATTTCCATCACTTCCATTGTACAGGCCGTTCCGAAATATGTAAAAGAGTAAACATGTCATATGGCAGTAACGGCAAATTGTATTATAAGAATGTTGAACACGTTTACATCCATTAATAATATATCAACAGCGAAAATGTCATTTTTATGTCTAACAAACATCCTCATAGTTGGTTTAGACTTGAAAACTTATTTATCACCAAGTTTTCTAAATTGAATTTTCGATGTGTGTGCGTGTGTACGAAATTTGCTGTCGATTGGCAGTTGGTTACAAAGAAGTCCCGATATAACTTTAGCATATTCCAAATATTGTTTTGAAGTGACAATATTATTGAAAAATATAATTCTCCAGTGCAAAGCAATGCCTACCGAGCACACCATAATGGGATAAAATTCATTTTCAGGATTTGCATGGACTGCGTGTTCAAAATTTACATATCAAACGTACTGAATGTCATAGTTGTACAAATAAACGGTACATTTTAAATATTATTGCAATGAACGAAATATTTAACTGGATGTTTATACACGGACGTAGAACGAGGCATTTTTAATTGTGTAAAAAACGAGATTTCTTTTATCATAATTCGCATGTAAACTGGGAAGTAAGGGATGTATTAATTACATAGTAAACATTTAATTTGCACGATCTTGAATTTTAATTACTAAAATTCATGATATCACATAAAATAATTAAAACTTCTTCCTCGTACTCGCATGTTTTTTTTATAGTTATAATGAGATAAACTCTTAATAGTTACGAAAACGGTTGTGGAGGCCCGGTTCGAGCCCGGACGGAGTAAATGGTCTATTCTGACCTGGCAATCCACCGAAATAATTTTGGTCGAGAATATTCACAACGAGTAAAGCGACCAAATTACATTTTGGTTTTTCTACAAGCAGATAATTCTATTGCCATTCGAATTATCACGAATAATTTACGTACCTAATGTTGTACATATTGTTTCAATATGACAATGAATTATTTGCAACAATTAAATTAACAATTCTAATTATCGTTTTGCATAATTAATAATTTCATTTTCAATTTTATAAAATTTTGAAGACCACTGTTGGGATGATTTATAGTATCAAACTCAATGGCGAAGCTAAAATTGAGGTTTAAAAGTGTTCAACAATCAAACGAATTACCATACCGTAACAGAAATGATATTTCTGGTGTGCCTTTTGTGTCAGATACTCGGTAAACACGTAATCACATAGCAAACAAAACGGCGCGGCGTCAACAACCCACACTTTATTTCGGTTACGATTAGAAAAAATTTCGTGTAGCGTTAAATTATAGAGAAGAGACGAGATAATTTGGCAAAAATTTAGTGCTGTAATTTCGAACTAATTTGACAATTTGAATAAAATATCGACAACCTACGTACAGAAATATTTTGTAGTTTGTTGGTCCAAAATGATAGTTTGAATGATTTATGCGCCAGAGAATATTAATTTTCGATAACTTTATTAACGCAATAATCTTCAAATTGTATTGAACGTAACGCGTGTGCTAGCTGTATGCATATTTATTAGATTATTTTTGAATTAATTATATTTCCCCATCGCAACTTATGCGTATTTCGTGTATTATTTGGGCTTGACTACTTCGTTTTTATGATTTAGTGCGTGGTGATAGGCAATGATGATGGCTCGAATGGTTCGTTTGCATGTTTTTAGCATGTGTACACCAAATATTAAACAAAACAGTGGCATTTCCTTCCAATTCTTTACGAATTTGTAACTGCCTTCAGGCACGATTTTGTTTTTTCTTTTCTATGTTGGCAATTAAAATTTTAATGGCTTTTGTTGATAATTTATAATTTTATTTATTCTACTGTCGCTATTCAATTATAACTATAATTTATTACCACAACATATAAAGGTATGACGACAAAATCGAACTTGCACGCACAGCGGTATAATCATCCTGCATACGCCGCAGTGTCCTTTTCCATGTCGCTACTAATGCCCATATAATTTTTGGATAATCTTTGAAAGGAAAGTATTGTGCTTTGTAGAAAAAAATCGAAAACACTAATACCGATATATCTATTTCAAGATTGAAATATCTTCCACCATTATCCCATTAAACTGAAATTCATTACGCAGATAAATATTTTAGTAATAAAATGAATTTTTATTAATACAGTAGAATCCGGATATAACGACCTTCAAGGGACCGGCGATACTATGTCGTACTAACCGGATAACGTACAAAACGGATTATTTCTTAAGTACATACCTAACAATGAAACCTAACTTGAGTAAACATTTTCGTCGCTAAAACCGGTTAGTCGTTATAAGCGAAGTCGCTATATATGAACTCTACTGTAGTTTTAAAACATAAAAATTTACTTGAAAAGCAAATAATTGTAAGCAAAAAACAACAACAATAATTTTTAATTGTGAAAATGATTTGTAGGTTTTCTTATAAAAAAGTTTAATTTGAGAATGTTTTGCAAAATCACCTGCGGTGCTTGCGAAAAAACAAGAAAATTTTTGAGTAAAAAAAACTCCCTTTTTGGAGCATTTTTTCCATCGACATAGTGAAACTTTCTAGTCGAAGAGTAAGATTAAATTTTTGCAAATAGCAACAGATTCGTTTAATATGTTTATCTCATTTCTCGAGTGACTTTGAAAGTTCTTCCACTTTGAAAATGTAAATATTTTTAAGGACTTTCTTTTTAATTCGGCATGTTGACGTAAGTAAATTAAGAAAGTTAAGGCGAAAATTGAAATTTCCTAATAAAACGTTTTCAAGTAACGTAAGGAAGAGTATTTAGATTATACGGGAAAGCAATTTTTCACAACATAATTAAAATTTGATTTAAAATTTATTTAGCGCTTGTTTTGTGCAGCGTTTTGCGCTAATTATTATGTTTTGTTCGTTATTAAATATTTAAGTATTAGGGCTAATAATTCACGCGATATCTTGAATTTTCTGCTATCCTTAACGAAATTAAGGTTTTGTTCAGGTCATATTTATTATGTTAATTTAGAAATTCGCAGGTTAATTAACAAACTCCAGGACTGTGAGCGGGCGTTATGTAGATCCGAGTCGTTCTAGCTTTGCTGCACAAATTATGTTATTTAGTGGTCGCAATGTAATTTAATACTAAAAGTTGTACAACTCCACCACATTACGGCAGCATTTATTAAAATTCAGGGACATGAAATGTAAAACTAACTGAAGCCCAGCTTAACTTCCCGGTACAAATATAACATTTTATTATTTAAATACATAGAGCAAATAGGTTTTACTCCAAAATCTCAAAATTGCTTTACGACTTTCGGTTGAAACATGGCGTGTTAATTAAATTTGAAATTTCTATTTTCCTAAATTAGCTGATATACAATTCAACCTTTCAAAATGGCCAACTAAATTTAAAAATCCATGTTCCTCAACAACCTCATCAGTTTTAATTAAACGCAAACGGATGTGCTTTTATCTTTAAATTGCCGAAAACATGATAAACAAAAAAATCACTGCCGACATCTCTCTACATCGGATAGGGAGAGTATACCATAAAAGTTAGTTAATTATTCGAAAAAAGAAAAATTATTTACAACAGCAGCAATCAGTATTAATTTGGCCACATATTGGATTCCTAAACGGTTTTTTACGTGCTGTATTTTAAAAGTCGTAATCAGTACGAATGGCAACGGCAACTTTCCTGCAAATTAAAACGCTTTAATAAAAGTGTCGCTTTTAAGGTTTTCCTTTTTTTTCACAATTAGTGAGGAAGACGTTCCCATTCTTTTTTGTTTTATCCATCTGCTTCTGTTTACTATCAAAAGCTAATTAGCCACATACGAGGCAACAGTCCGAACAGCTTTCATGTAATTATGGAGTAATCAGACTTGCATCCGGTACGGATTTGCTGTGTGGTGACTCACCCTAACCTAATGCATTTTGTGTTAGTTACACAATTATCTTAAAAAAGTATTAGTTCCGGATCAAAAATTACTTTTAATTTTATGAGCCATCTTTGTTTTACTTTTTCTTATTTTAATTTTTTCAAGGTGCTTTGCCAAAGGGTTTATTAAAACTTTTTTTTTACTCCAGAGGCCTTGTTAATGATGCCCATTCAATTTGGTTTTTTTTTGTCAAAAGTAAATGACTCGAGCTGTAATTTTACCTTAGGTCTTTTTGTAAGTAGCTGCCGTGGCAGGTTTTAGTTTTAGCATTTTTTTATTAATGTGGTCGACATTTTTGGTAGTTACTGCAAGAGGGGTTGTATATTATATGTGACTGAATTACGAATGCTGTCCTAGTTGTTTTCTCTTATATTTTAACCGAACGTCGCACAATAGGCAATTTTACGTCTCGACGCACAGAAAATATTCTGGAGCAAACCAAAATTGATTTTATAAAAAAAGCAAATAAGACATAGGTACTTCTCGAAAGTACAGGATCAGATTGACAACACGTGACGAGGTGCTGAAAAAATGTTCCTCGATGCCAATTCGAAGCTTTTATATTCTGATGATCTAATGAAATCCTGTAAACTAAAAACTATGTAGTTTGTATGTACCTGTAGGGTGCGTGAAATGTAACCGTCGTACAGCATGCTGATATTCGTTCAAAGATTACAAAAAAAAAATTATCACTTACCAAATAACGTTATTAGCACAATAGAAAAAATTGCAAGAACCAGCTGCAAAATTACCAACATTGCCTGTCCCCTGAAAAGTGGAAACGTGGCATGGCGTTTTGGATTTCCAATCGAACAGATAACACGCGTCCGATTAAAATTTCCATGAAAGCGCCTTTTGGATTCACATTTAGGTCAATGGAAATTACACGAACTTTTGAGAATGTGGCTGTAAAATTGGGTTACATATTTACATTCTTTTTTAAGTGCGTAACTAATGAAAGAATGCTCAATTGAAGCATACAGCTTTGAGCATGTATCGGCGGTGCGAGTAATTAAAAATTCAATTTTCGCAATGCACACACGCACACACATACACAAGAGCCGTTTCGTTAAGCCACGTTACGTAATTCGCAAATGGGTACCAGGTGAACGGATAATCAAAGGACCGAATTGTTTCATGTCCAAAAGCAAATAAAGACGGATCAAGTGGGTTGTAGGTGACGTTACGCAATTAATTTTAAAGCTTGCGAAATTGAATAAAGCTTGACGCTCGAGAAGCCAAATCCAAAAATATTACATGCTTGTGTTTTTAAATTAAATCAAGGTGTATACAAGAGGGAATTTAAACAGAACATTAAAAGTCCGTTATAACGGATGGTTGGAAAACTATTTTCTAAATTAGTTACCATTTGCTGGCGCACTGCAGTTTAATTTGGTTATTCTTGAACATTTATATGGATCGTTGTGTTTTAGTTCAAATTTTCTAATTAAAAATGCATTTCGTTTTTGCTGCAGTCCAACTCAACTGAAATGAAACCTCAATTTTCCTTACCAAAAAATTGATCCATTTTTGGCCGCCATAAATAAATGCGGTTTAATTTCATCGCAAAAGTTTTTATAAAATCGTTGTTGTTTTCTTTTAGCTGTTTTTTAAAGTAGAAAAAGCTGTTCGTGCTGTTCTTGATAATGTTAATGGTATTGTTTTAATAATTTTTAGATTGTTTTTACAAGCCTCTTCTATTTTATATGAGCACACAATTTTACTAAATATTTGATGTTAGCCGTTTTATATGATAGCTTGAAACGATCTCGTGTCAAACGAGCTCGAGTTTTGTTTACTTTATAATTCCAACAATGAGGCTTAATTTTGTTTTTAAATTGTTTAAACGATATGTTTGCTTTTATTAGTCATCACGCGAAATTGCTTTTCGTTTATGTTAATTATCGATCAGTCCGCTGCTTCTTAAGATATTTCTAAAATCTTTTCGCGTGGGTTGAAGGATCTTAAAGGCTTTTCTACCATTATACCTATATAAAGGTAAGTTTTGTCGATTGTCCTAAAGCTCGACAAAACTAAAAGAAGGAAACATAATATGTCTGGCATTCAAAGACATGAATATCGTAAGAAGGATAACGGTGGAACAAAGAAGAGATTTTTTCTGCTAATGCGAATGAATACATACGGACAAGAAGTGTAACTTTTTCCATTGTGATAAAAATAATTTAACCATTGCCAAGCACTTATAATATTCCGAAATGTATTGCAAAAATGTAAATAGAAATTATGTAACTTCCTGTTGCAGAATTACGTTGTTTCGCTTTTGAAATGGGCAATTCTTGCAGTCAAGTGCATTTTATACTGCTGCATTCATAGTAAAATAATGGAACGATATAAAACAAGATCTCTTTTGGAAAATAATAATCGTAAAAGCCATTATGTTAAAGAAGATTTTAGCTGAACTTTGAAAAAATCGTCCATTGTCTGTTGAATTCATACGACGAGAGCATTGGCACTTGGAAAGCTTCCGGTGGCTGCGACATCATCGACTTGCAACTTAAAAGTTTAAGGCAAGCGCAAGAATATAAATTCAAAGATAACCATTGGATTTAGGGTGGCGAGCTTTAGACTAAAATCACTTAATCTGTCTTTACAAAACTCCTTTTTACTTATGAAAAAAGTCACCCGTTATTAGCAGTGTAATCAGCGGAACTGGGCCGTACCGAAAGTTGGGTTAGGAATATTGAAAATGAATAAAACAACCTAAATTTCAGATTACCTACGTTTTTCTTTTTTAAGGGCTCGAAACTTTGAAATATTTGTCTTAATGTGTTTTTAACGATTTCCGTGTATCAACTCCGGAAAACTGATGCAGATTTATTTATTCTTTTTGTTTCTATTTCTTATAGTACATTAAACTTGTCGACTATTAAATTTAAACTTTTCTAATGGTGACAAATGTCGTATTTATTCATAATATAAGATTTTCAAGTTATTAAACTTGGGCAAAACTAAATTTTCCAATCCAGAAATTGAATTTAACTTCTGATCTACTGTATCGTCCTTCCGAAAAACAAGCAAGAAAACTGGATTATCAACTATAATTTTTTTTATCTCGAAGCACATGTGGAAAATTACCTACCCACTTTTCAGAAAACGTTATTTATTTTCTTTACCGAGATTTTTTTAAAACACTCTGGATAAAAAGCTCAAGTGGGGTAATTATTAATAAATATTTTATACGCTTTTTTTAAGAAAATGGAAATTGCACGTTTAAAGAACTTGTTCTTGTAATTTTATTACGGAAGATTTAATTAACGTTAATGTGATATGCTTTAAGTTACTTTGGAAAAACTCATTTCGCAAAGTTGCTTTTAGATTTTAATCGAATTTGTTAAACTACCAAAAATATGGAAATTTTTTCGTGAAAATTTCAACCTGCCCCGATTTGTTTGAGCAGCATTACGGTATCGGTTTATGGCGTTGTTTAATGATTTGTAATATGTCAGACATGGGAATAACATTGCATTATGTTAACTGGAACATTAATTAGGTGGCACTCTAAACGAAAGTTTTATCACTATTGAGTAGAATGTTAATTATCCGATGCCATCAGGTAGTGACGGCTATTTTAATGGTCAAATCTATGGCGCCGGACATTTACGTATTTCAACGTTTGTTCTGTAGTAGCGGCATAATGTATTTCTGTCGCGTTAGGGATACACAGGGTGAACGAGCTGCGTTAGCCATCTGTCACAGCGTGTGGTTGCTCTTGATGCATGCGAGTGTCCCCTGATTACTGCTGCATCCCGCAACAGTACCAGAGACCATAATTCCTTCAACGTGAAATACCATCAATATGGAAGTGGCATAATGTTTCAAAATCGCCAAGGGAGTCCGATATAGTCTACAGAAGGGGTTGACTGCACAACCCTGAAATGACTTCTGCCAGTTGGCTTTGTAACAAAAGATAAATTATCGACGTGTGAAGTCAGCGGTTCAACATTACAATTGGATCCCATTGTCTTTTGAATGTGAATGTGCATATAGCAGAGGCCTCTCTATTATATTCTCTCGTGTTCCGAATCAGATTCGTTGCAGTCAGATTTTAATCTTTAATGATGTGGGGCCAAGAAGACTTAGGGTAACTTTTCGATCTAAGCAATAGCAAGCAATACCTTCCAACTCTCCGTAAACTTCCTTACATTTAATCTGAAATGACTTGCAGGAACCACGACCGGACGCTTGTGGCCAACTTGAACTGACCCCTCAACAAACCCTTACTACTAATTATTCGCAAAGTACTTTGAACTTGCAAACTCTTGTGTTTGCTAACAATAATCATTGTTTCAATTGAATTGCAAATTTCATACTGTCCACTTATTGTTGGGAAATTTAATTTAAGTTGAAGCCATTTCCATAAAAAGAATTATTACCATGTACCACCTCGCATCCAAAATATAATGCGGATTGATATTTTAGGAATGTCATTTTTGTTGCATACATTTACGTCTAACTACAGACAAGGGAATTATTTGTTACGGTTACCGAGGATATGCATACAATGCGTATTCATGTCACTTTGATTGACATGCCAGACTGACGGTCGGATTCTAAATCAGGTTTCCCATCATCTGGATACATATAACACGAGGGAACTTTGCAACTTTAAGCTGTCTGTGTTAGATTTACTTAGGAAAAAACTCGATAGAAATTTCTGTAAGAAATCACCAGTTAAGAATCACTTTTAAGAGTTAACGAATTTTGAATTTAAATTGTGTTTTAAAATGTACTCCATCTACTCACTCGCCCCACCCTCCTCCAGTGTCATGTAGTCAATTTCGCAGCAACAAAGCGGGGCGTAACGTGACAAAAAATATAATAAACTAGACGAGATATAAAATTTGAATAACTTCATCAACCGAATGGTTCTTTCGAGGCGTCCAGATTGGAAAAATGACATCTAAATTGAGTTTCCTACGGCAGGTCGACATCTTGGAAAAGTTTTGCATACTTTTGGATTATGGTTTTATTAAATTATACAAATTTCTTATTCCATTGTCTAAAATACGATTTTTGCTTTATTCAAGCAAATTTTCTTCCAAATTATGCAACATGTCGTTATAAGTACGAATTTATTACATTCGAACTTTTAAATTTGATAAGAAAACTGCGCTATAAAATGATTTCAAATGTTGTTTGTAGTAATAATAACAAAATAACGATCTTTTAAAAAATATTTTATAACGCATTTCCTATCTCAATAATCTGCTTCACGTCGCTTTACTTAATGCCACCGAAGTATTTTATTAGAATTGCCTTTTAAAAATTTTATTGTATTACTGGATATCTTTTCGAGAATCAAATTTAATGTTACACAAGTAGATATTTTGTGATAATAAAGCTTGCAATTTCTTCCACGACAGTATCGACGTTGTTATTCTGCTTCCTTTTAAGATTTATGTACCTAAATAAAATGCGTATAAATTTCTAAGCGCACTTGTCGATTTGTTATTCTACAATTTCAGATTAGAATATATTAAAACGAATATTATATATTTATGCCACCCTATTTTACAATGGATTTAAAATATGTCACATCTGCCCACGTGGTTGTATTCCCCTAGACAACGCCAGATGTTATGCCATCCTGCATCAAAATATTTTATTAAGTTGTCATTTTAAACATACATTAGAGAATGCAAACTAATGATGAATTGTTCCATAATAATCTGATACTATGTTTTTCTAATGAACTAACATTTTCTTTTATTTTCAGGTATGTATCGCATCCCTACTTTATGTCAAATTTGGATTTGATTCCACCCCACCCCCGTAAGTATAACGCCATCAGTCCAGCCAGCTTGAAAACGAATCTCGTTTCGATTCGATTGACAGCGTGAGAACTTGCACTAATTGAGTTTGAACCAAGTGTGTTCGAAAGTAGCAGGCCCCACGTTGGGCGCAAAGTTGCACCGCGTTATCTATTGTCAATTTCACATTATTGCTTTGCCCTGTATAAATTTGGAGAGTTGGGCTTAAAATCGTCAAGTGATAAATTCGATCCTCAATTGTAGCCTAATTATTTGTTCGGATTTCACCTTAAGGTGGCGGTGAACTCTACGCTATCTCAGTGTATAATAAGTAAAATTTTGCCAAAGAAGATTGTAAATCTGAAAATCGGCTGTATGAATTGTACAACATGTTAACATTTCCAAGACTTCAAGCGTCGGCTTCATCGATTCGTGTTCACTATGAAGACCTCTGCTTTTTGTCTTCGAAGTTGAACGGAGAAAAACCTTTTAATTTCAATGTCTCAGCTATTGAAGGATATTCTCTATGGAAAGTAATATGTAGAATGGAAGACGCATTAAATATATGAAAGACTCCACGAGGTTTTCTTATGATTTATAGAAGGACAATAGCGCACTTTATCTATTTAGGACAGAGCGTCGAAATTTCGAAAATATTCGTGAGTTCATTACACGCAGTTCTTGATTAGCTAAATGCGAAGAACTACCCGTAATCGTAGTGGACGCAAATTAAAATAATTCAAAAAAAGAAAAAACAAAGAAACGCCTCATTGTCTTAACAAAAATTTAAAAATTGGAATTTATTGTACTCATTATGGTCAAAATCATAGTCCCAGCTTGGTGGCACATTGACTACTAAGCTGAGATCCCCGATTCGAGCCCGGGCGAAGCAATAACTTTATATTGACCGTCTTCCGTTGGAAGGCAATCGTAAACCACCACGATAATTCGATAATCCTTCAATAAACTTATGTAGTTACGAGGCGAATCGAAGACAAAAAGTACAGGGTGACAGTAAGATACCCGAATTTGGATATTGACGATTTTTAAAGCAAATTATGAAAGATGGGGATCTAATTAGTAGACAAAAAAATAAAATTTGCGGTCGATCTACAAATTTTAGAAAAAAAAAAGGTTTTAACATTTAATTTGGAATGCATTTTTCTCAATGGCTTTTTTGAAAGTGTCCTCTCTCCTTTAAAAGAAGCCCACCGAAAATTTTAGCGCCAAAAGTAATTCTAAATAAGTATTTTATATTTATAAAAATATAATTTCTGAAGGTGTGAAGCCTTTGGCTTCGCTATAATTTTTAAAAATATTCCAGAACTCGGCAGAACTGGAAATTTTCCAAATCGACCCGACAGATCTTACAGCTATTTAAAGTAATAAAAATTATATCGGAGCCCAAAGTAACCTACAAAATAATAAATCTTTAAGCCAGGGGGTACTAGAAAAGATTAAACTCATTAAAAATACCCCAGGACGCGAAATTTTGAATCCTTGCCGCAACAGATGCGAGGAGAGACTGGTAGCTCCTCGCAGTATCAGTATCATGATTGACAATGGTGGCGGAACCGCCTTCATCTCCTTTATCTGACTTTGAACAACTGGCTTTGAATTTTTGGTTTAAAATTACGTAGCTACGTCTGGGCTTTGGGGTTTTTTAAATTTAGAATTTAAATATACCGAAATGTGGGGCATGGGGCAAACTTTTGACGGATCGATCACAATAATTTCGAATTGAAGGGACCGAGAGATTTGTACTGTGTCAGTACAAATTTGTACTGCTGTGCAGTACAAATCTGACTGGTGACAGAATGTGTTAAATTATAACGTAATATTACGCAATAATGCACTTACGTGAAAGTGTTTCTGATGGGAAAATCGTGATCTTCAAATTTAAATTGTAGGCTTAATAAAGAACTCACAAAATTCTTTCTCACCTTAAATGACTTGTAAAATTGTCCTTTTCGTTTGGTGAAGCTATTTCTATGGGAAAACGTGTACTTTCGAGTTTGGGAATCAAATAGATTTAACACAAAAACATAGTGAGCAAAACTCGTCCACTCTGACAGAAATCACCAGATGTCGAGGTACAAATTTTTTGTAAAAAAATAGAGTAGCGGGAAAATACAAGTCATGGAGCGTTACAAATTAAGCTTTGTACATTGCAATACTTTCGGTCGTAAATATTTCCAAAAAGAAAACATATTGCTCGCATTCTCTATAAACTTCCCAACAGCTGAGTATTGAGCGCATTCTAACTGATAAAAGATATTGTTCAGCTATTATTATTGGTTATAGTTTGGTAATACTTATTTGGAGCATAAATCTTCTAAAATGGATTCCTTTATTGCAAAAGGAGGTTAAGGGCGATGTATAGAATCTTGCAGACTTGCCTCCTATTTATTACAATCCTGACTATCGCCGAATGTCGATTGCTTTAATTGTTTCATCCTCTATTTCAACATACATGGATCCAAAATAGTCAAAATAATTCATCTTCAACTTCTTTTTCTCGACATTTTTGCTTTTAAAATGTCATTCTTGAAAATAGTGCAAGTTTTTGTCCATTTTATCTACAAAAGGAAGAATTATGTGTGTAAATAGTTTTAATATTTATTTAGACTAACCAAGAAAAGATAAAACGTGTTTTTCGACAAATCTTTGGGTTTAGGTATTGTGCTATTTGGAACATACACGTTGTTAGGACAGTTGCGAGGGTTGTCTTTCTATATTGTCTGGAGTTCTGTTAATGCTATTGTCGATTCTTTCGTTATAATAAATCCCGGCATTCTTCCGAATTCGAACTTTCTTTGGTGCGTATGCGGCGGTTCTTCGATTGATTAATTGATTTTTGCAAAGTGGTTAAATGTGTGTAAAACAATCGTTAATGCAGTTGCTTATCGCAGGAAATTGTCATATAACGCGATAAATCGAAAATGGAATACAAATCAGATTTGAAACCCCCCGAGTTGCCTCTGCATTTGACGTCCATTCACATATAATTGACTTATCTGTACATGTGATGCCTCTTGTCGTTCCCGATTTCCTATCTCACAATCGGCTATCGATAATCGTTACAAGTGTTTGGAAAACAATGCTAATAGACTTTGCGTCGATTTATTTTGAAAATTTAAATTTATTCACATAGTCCATAGATAAAATATGTATTTTATTTAAATTTGCATTTAGTTTTATTCCAATTGCTGCAATTATTCACATGATTTCCGGTTATCATTTATAAACCATTGTACGTTTTGTCAGATCAAAATTAACTACACTTGACAATTTTATATTTCCTATTGTGTTTGGGTGTTTTGTTTGGATACGCTCACACATTTTATACGAACACTCTTTATAAATAATCTCAAGGCACTTTTATATATCCAAATCCATCTATAATTTTATAGATTTGTCGAATGTAAGGATTTGTTTTTACGTATAAAAAAATTTATACGTTTGATCGTATATATTCATTTTGTATTTACGTTTCTCTGATTCTTTGGTCGTTCTCAAAGCTTTTCCTATATCCTAAAGAAGATAATCTTTACGGTCAAAGTGATGTCGCATCTTTGTGTAGAATGCACCATAACACTATGCGACTGGATTTATCGGCTTTACTTGACCGAGGGTTCAAGTACGGAGAAAAGCAAATTGATTCCACTATCTTCACATACTAGACCCGTATCGCACCCTTTGGTGTTATCCAAGTTATTGCTTGTGCTTTTACAAACATTCTCCGGCTTTGATCAGCTAACTTGGAGGAATACAATTAACATTATTATTCACAGATTTTTAGCACTTAATCGACACGCGTGTGACCCGACGTGACGTTCGTCGCCGACGAAAATTACCTATTAATGCGACATATTTTATTCCGAATCAATTACATCGTCTGAATAATGAAACATTTCAAAATTGGAATCGGTAACTAGGAGAAACCCTAATTTTGGAGTAATATTGAAGGACTAGCGCACGCAAAGGGAATCCATTCCATGCAATAATAATGAGCGGCGAGGAACGTTCTGGATGGCTAACTTACCAAACTGCCGGAAAATCAAGTTGAATGTAATTCTTTCTCCCAGGTAGCATGCTATGACTTTACGAGCAATACTAACATCTCCTGTAATGGTTCCTTTCGTACCGACATTACAATGAATTGAATATAAAAGGGGAACGTAACTCGTAACTTACTGTCGTAAGAGTAGGCACAAAGGGTAGTTACAGATTACAAGGTTTGATCGGGGTGTTTTTATTATACCGACTCGATTTACTTGAACTAAAGCAATTGCTAAGACGCAGATGGTAGACGCTTACCGGTAAAATTGTTCACTGATTGAATGCTCCCGAGTATCTTCGGCAACCTTTGTGTTTATATGCACAAAAATACTACGAAATCCGATCATTGGCTAGATTTTCTTTTTGCTTTTACGTTTCTTTATTTCTCGCTGTAAAGTTCTGTTTAAAAGGAAGCCATAAGCCAAGCCATCCGGATAATCAGACAGTTTTTCGGTCCACTGAACAACCAGACTTCTAATATGAGAATATAGAATTCAGCCTCTCATATTCCATACACATTCGCCCTCGCAGAATAAGGCACACCAGCCACTCAACAGTTGCTTGCTTTAATTTAGAAGATATAAAAATAATGATTTTTTGACGTTTTCCAATGTTACGTTTTAAATAAAGCGCCAATAGCGAAATCATTTTTAAATTTCAATCTACTAAAATTCCGTTCACTAGAGAATAATTTTCTAAAGCGAAAATAAGTTCAAGATCTTTTATTGACGAACTCGGGGTACGAATCGACCCAAACGGGCTTCAATAATATGGTAATCGTTTCTGTTCAATTTGAAGTTGGCACAAATTGTCGAATTTTAATATGTTTTTTTATTTGTAATTGAAAATTTTATTAGATTATTTAATCCAATTTTCTAATGATATTTATCCACGTGTTATTTTTTAAACGAGCTTGAAATGTGAAAATTTAAATTGCGTTTAGGAAAATCATTTTCGTTATTATTTGTGAAACGAAATTGAACGAATTTGAATTACAGAAACAGTTTATCTTCTAAAAATAGAAAATTCTCGAATTTAAGATTACACTTGATTTTGTATTTACTTACTCCTTGAAAAATTTACGAATTTTTCTTGCGACTGCAAAATTAGAGTTCCGGTGTGTTGATTTAAACTAAATGTTATAGGTAACGTCATGTGCAGAAAATGTACTACCTACATGTAAATGTACAAGGAAGGAAAATAAATAAACATTTATCATATTCAAGCTTCACGCCAAAATCATATCAAGAAAACTGGCTGACCCATGTCCCGTTTGTAAATTGAATTTTGAACTTCAGTCGGTTCCGTGCGCTTTTGATTTCGTTACACCGGACGAACGGCTGGGGAAATCGAACTGGGACTGCGAAAATTCACGTCAGGTGGGTTCTCGCTATGTCGGCACGATTTATAGAGATATATTCAATTTTGTAAACGCATTCGTAAATGTAAATTCTGTTTAGGAAGTCTGCCAGGAAATCCTTTATTTAAGAAACTTAAACCTTTTGAAACATAAATTAGGATTATTTAAAATTTTTTTTTATAGTGTACAATTTACTCGTTAGAGCGTTAAAAATGATTATATTACATAAAGTGGCGATTAATAACCTCACTTTATTAGCAAAATTAGTGTAGATTAAAGCGATTATAACCGTAGAACACGTATAAGCTTTTGCATTAGAGCTCGTTATCAGAATTAACTGTTTTCGTTTTCATCTTGGTCACAAAGTCAACAATGTGTACTCATAAGCGTCTTGTCGTTGCCCGTAACCAACCCTCGAGGTATGAATATAACAACTATAACTGCGGGAATCCTCTAAAACAATGATGATCCAAGCCTTTAATTAAACTCAGTCTTGTCATGTTTACTCAGGTCTGTGCGGTCGCAAGACGACACTAGTGGTTTATATAACTTGTCGTTACCATGCTTACTGAGATTTCTGAATCGGCTCCCGGCTCCGGAATTAATTTACGGACTGGGACGTGCTTGAATAGTGTTCCACCCAAGACGCGTATCCGTTTGAATTAGTTCTCTGCAGATTATTCAATACTGGCTTAACCATGCAGACCTAACCTTGTTTTTGGGGGTTACAATAAGTTATTGATTTTCTTCTTGCACAACGACGCGAAATCGGACGTTTACTTTTTAATTGGGTATTATAAATACGATCTCGGGGGACAAAGCATCGGTTTGCTTGCTGTCATAGGAGTCGCATCCATTTAGAGTCCATTAGGAGGATTCGCAATGATGGAGAAGATATTAAGGGTGAATTTTAAGGGAGGAAAATGGAATCCTGATAGAATACTTATGCCGGGGGTCGCGACTCGTGACATTCGATGAGAAGCACGGATTGCCAAGACGAACACTGCATACGGACTCGATTTAAGATTATATTCCCGCCCTAACTTAAGAAGTAGTAACAGACAACTCCTCGTATCACGCTTACACATTTCTTATTCAATACTCGCCTAATACGTGGTACAACTCAAAGAGGATTCGAGTTATTTACGTTTGGAAAAGGGGACCGTGAAAATCAACATCATTATCAAATAGTTCCTTAAATATACACACCACGGTTGGAAGTAATAAATATTGAAATGCAAGTTATTGCTTGCTAAGTGATTCATAAAATGTAAAATAAACAGGGTGTGCACTTAATTATCCAATTTCTTATTAGGGGAAAGTCGGATCATCCAATATATTTTTAAAGGTATCGACGTTTCGCACTGCGAAATAGCTTAATCAAGTCCGAGTATTACGCTATTTTCTTATCTCCAGAAACAGCGTGTGTGTCGAGCTTTTTGGCTCTTGCAGTTCTTTTAGTTAGAAATCCAAACTTCTCTCAAATCGATTCTCAAGTTTAACACTCTCGAGTATTGAGCTATTCTTCACGTGCAATCAAACGTAAAGTTTCTCCCTGAATGAATGCGTAAATTCACTCAAGCTTAACTCGATATAAATTCGTGACGTTGACGATTTCGCCGTATGAAAGCGAAAGCGTATAGGTTTGTATAATATTATATAAATCATTTTAATTTTATTTTTATAATAATAATAATAATACTATAAAACGTGGGCCGGTGTGACGAACGGTCTATATAATAGATGTGTCAAGTGTTTTAAAGAGGGAGTTGTTTCCGTAGTCTGTCACGTGTCAAGTCCGGGTGGTGACAGCATCCGGAACTCCGAAGTAACCCTCACAGCACTTAACAGACGTCAGGGCTCATAATAATTTAAAATACCATTACCTATTCCTCGCCTTCCTCGGCTCGATTCTAATCACAGAGATGAGTTGCTTTAGAATAGATAGCGTCCTTTTATAAGTTTGTTTAAACACTTTCTACTTCTCCGACACAGAGCTTTTTTGCGAATCGGTTTTTTTAAAGCTTGAAAGGAAAAGTTTGGATACTTGCGAGTTGTTAAGAAAAAGTAAGACTGATAAATTCCTACTTTTGATAACTCGCAAATCCTTCTTAACTTGTAAAGCCAGTTATACTAATTAAGTTAACTTTAGGTATGTTTTTCGATTTTGAAAGAAGGAATTAAAGTAAACTTTCTGCATTGGATGACGTTTTCTAATTTATCTGCGGTTGATGGAGTTTCAATTAGAACTTCCAATCATTTCGGCCGCCAGGAAGGGTTTATCCGCCGAAAGTCCAAAGAACATTCTGTTTAAGCAAGCTTAATTACAAGAACTTCTGTGAATGATCTTTATTAGTATCTTGATTAATTTTTGCTCTCATCAGCTCTTCAACAAAGGTAAACTTTTTAAAAGACCGAAAAGTGAATGTTTTTATTTTCAATTATAAGTAGGGTGAAATTTCAAAGCGCTGACTTTTCGGTAGTATGCTTTAGAAATTTTATGCGTAATTAATATTGGATAGAACTTCCTTTGAGTAGGTAAGCGTCAGTTACAAAATGATCTTCTCTTAATTAAGACGTTATTACTGAAGATTTTCCAATTTTTTTTTCCTCTTCATTGTTGCAACGCCGCTGTCGTGTTTGCTTGACTTAAAATTTATCGCACTTTCAAATTACCTAAACTTGCATAATATATTATAATTTTCATTTTTCTTCAACTTTGAAACAACTACATAGTTTGCTCAAACACGGAACAAAGTTTTGTGTATGGGAAGGCGTTGATGCAAGTTTGGGCGAAACGCTGTAGATCTATATGCACACAACGAATGTCGCATAAATCTGGAAAAGCAGCAGTTAATTTAATGGAAATAGAAGCAATGAAAGCAACCAAGCAAATTCGCTTCCATGACGTCTACACCGAGCTTTATTGTGTGCTGGGCGCTTTCCGATAAGAATATGTTATGGGCAACTTTACGAGGTGTCGGACAGTAATATGCGAGTTGCTACTTTATGGTTCATTGCATCTCGATTTCTGCCCGTTGTAGTAGTATTATAATTTTTATGACGAAACCAATTGGTGTACTTTATGCGGTAAAATTTAACACTTCTTGGGTTCAATTATTTTGTAATATACGCGAAATGAAATTTTTCTTAGAACGCATAATGAAAATTTCTTTAATTTACATAAGTGAAAACAAAGCGACATAGCTTTGTTAGGGATGAGAAGGGTTTCGCGAGCTTTGACCACTATTTTGGTCATTAAGTCGAAATTTACATTTTGAATTAGAGAAAGTATATTGCATTCCAGCCTCGGCACTAACTTCTCCCAACTTTTAAATTAATAAATGACAAAATTTATGTAATGAAAGCCGATTTAGGAGAAATGGAAGTCTCCTGTAATCTGTTTCAAAAATTTTCAGTTCCAACTGCACATCTTACGTTGTTTTTCTTTTTTATGCATTTTCCGCCTTAATCTTAACAAATGATGAGGGTGAGGTTTATTGTCTTCTTTTAAGCTCCTCTATATTTTCTCCTTTCCTCTTACATATTTTAGTGGTTGTAAATTTACCATACCAAGTAGCGTTTTCAAAACCAGGATGTTTTCCTTCTTAATTTCCATTTATTTAAATTTTAACAAAACAATTTTATTTTTATACCTTTGCTGTAGATATTAGATTAGTTGGTTATTATTTTATTTTATGATGTTATCTGCAGTTTTTAAGTAGAATGGGTCTTTATCGAACGAAAAACATAATGCGAAAGCCTCCATTATAGGATTTAATCACGCAATTCTGTACATATCCATGTAATACGTATTGTTAATCAAAATGTACATTAGGCCGAATGCAACCCTGTTTATATTACGAAGATTATTCGTAAGTTGTTCACAACACGTTGTATTTTTTATCTGCATGATATGAGCTAATTTCACATTACTTGTGTATAATAATAATTATGAGGTTATAATAATATTATCGTTTGCGTGCAGTTGCTCACTAATAGTACATATTTAAATTATTGCTAATCTGTAAAAGTTTTAATTGGATTTGCAGGTTTAATTAAAACACTTTCGTTTTCACAAGCCATTTTAGTTTCAAACATAGTATTTTCGACGAACAAACGCTTCTCTGTACTTTTTAAGTGGAAGGATTAAGCTAATTGTTTTTTTTCATGGATTAACGGGAAAAAGCAAAATAAATGTACCAATCACATATATTATTTTTGACCTGTAGTACTTCAAACTGCAAACGCAAAGGTCGGACGATTATTATCAGATTTTTCTCACACTCCCAAAAAATTAGAAAGTATCAATTTTCGATTGAATAAACTGTAAATTGACGTTTGTAGTTAATGAGCGTCTCTTGCAAAGTGTTTGAGGGTAAAAAAATGATTATGGTAGTTTATCGCTCGACTTAACTCGTGCCAAAAAATAATAAATGCAAAATATTTCCTTTTTTAAATAGTTAATGGCTTGTTGATGTCATAAATAATCCATTTCAAATTGTGCAACCATGTACAAAACATGTTGTTAACGGTTCTGGTATCGTGTACAAATAACACGCACCTTTGTTGACCTAAAACACGAAAAATATCGAGTTTAATGAGTGAAATGGAAAGATCGAAGAACAATAATTTTGCAATTATGATTAGAGCAGCGGTGGTGCGGTGGTGAGCGTTTGGCCGGGCCAGTTCAACTTCTTTATCTCGAGGCTCAATTTGGCATTTTTGTGGATAAGTTACGTCTCCTAATGATCCCAAGTCTTTTGCGACTGACAAGAAGTCGTTTCTAGTATTATAATTCATTCTTATCTAAGAATGTCTAATTAATTTATAGTAATGTGTCTTTTTTGAAAGTTTTAAAACTTAATTTAACTTTTTCTTTTAACTTTTTAATTAGATTTTTTTAGTTGTTTACACGCCATAGGGCGGGGGCCCGATATAATGACCGCTTAAGAAATTCGAGCTCCCTATTTGCATGACAGCTGATAAGGCAACGTGTGTTTTTTGAATTAATTTCGACGATAAATGAATTCTCCTTGGAATTATCAACTTCAATTTTGGTATATCTTCGTATTAATTATGATAACAACGGACAAGGAGTATCCTCGTTTAATTTAAATTAGATGTTCCTAATATAAAATTCATGACGACTTTATTTACAACAAGAGATAACCAAACCCAAAAAGCAGTAGTTGTTACTGTTGGATTGTCATGTTTAATACACTGATAAAATTTATGCTAATAGAATATAAGTTTTATGATTATACATTCATAAATTTGCAATACTCTCACGTACAACTTAAATTTTCATTAATATCACTGCAAGATAAATTCATTTTCTAGTTTTATCGTTTCGCTGTCTTAATTCAAATTAATTATTCAAAACTCCTCACTTGACTTTTTACCATCGCGATGTTATTTCTTGTTTAGTTTGTGAACAAGCCTCGTATTTCAAGAGGCACTCTTTTTATAATGACTTGCTCGAATACCACAATGCTTGTCTAATTTGGAAATTTTTCGTTACATAAGGGACTTAACCCAAAAATCTCGATACTTTGTGTACAAAAGATTCTCACTATTAAAACGTTAAAATGTGGGTGGTCGCCACAAGGCTCTTCAATGGCCACCTATCCAAACCACGTTTTATTTATTGAAAATTTAAATTGGATAGATCGCTCTTTATGAATTATGCCCGTTTAAAGTTATTTTGACTTAACATCGTTTAACGATTTATATAAATCAAAGAACGAATTTAATAAAAAAAAACATAAAATTAACTTGGTAAGATTGCATTTTGAATGAGCAAACAAGTAAAATCACTTTGATGGTATCTGATACGATGTTTAAATGGGCAATCTCTATGAAAATTTGGTGCCTTGGCGTCTTCACTGGGATGCTTCTAGTCAGATGATAAATATTTTATTTGTTTCAAAATGTGAATATAAAAAATTTAATGAATATATTTTTGGTTTAAATAAGGGAGGTTTTACTGTGCATGCGTGCGAGCTCCGATAAGGTGCCAAAGATTGAAAAATGATGTTAATAGTTTTTCTGTTATGCGAAATTTTGATGCTAGTGCGTTAATATCCGTTTTCTTCGTTTTGCCGTTCCAATACTCGACAACAACCATTTCATCAAAAATTGCGTTTGTAATCTTAGTAATTATATCTACGGAAATTAAATGTCGTCCACGAGTGCAAAACGGGTTTATTCAGTAGTAACTAAATTAGCACCTACCCATTATAATTGGAGAAAAAACAAATAGCCAAATTTAAATGAATTTAAATATTTTTGTTTGTATCGCTTCGTATTTCAACGACAAGCTTTTATTAACTTTGCTTTTAAATTTGGACAAGATTTGACATAATTGAGGAAATTTGAAAAGTATTATGAAAATTTGCAAACTGAAAATAAATCAATGCTTTCTTTCAAATTGTAATAATTATCAAGCGAATTCGGAGACCTGCACAACTACACCAAAATATAATCACTTTTTTGGGTGAAAACCGAATCTGCAAACCGACAGATTAAATTTTTGGCCCAAAATGTATTTTATATGAAATACCCTTACAAATCGGGGTGTTAAATTTTCTTTTGAAAAACTCGAAATTTTTGCTTTTTTCCGTAAAATTTATATATTTTTATTCTAACTTGCGAATCGCCTCTAAATTTGTTCTTTCTTTCATTCCTTATTTATAATAATTCTATTTATCAAATGTTTTAATATTAAATTTTATGTTCGTACTCAGCATGTAGCCAACATTTACTATGCATTGTAATATCTCACTAAATTTCATTCTACTAAATTTTTCGTTTATAACTTAATTTTATTTAATTTATTGTTTTACATTATTATAATAATAATATTCAAGCTTCCACAATTTTAATTATATATTTTTCCTGCAGCTTATATTCTTTCATTAATTTTTCTTTATCTCCGTTTAACTTTTTACATTTCTTCCAAATTTTATTATTAGTTAACTAAAAATTTTTTCTTAAATAAAAATTCTCCACTGATTGAGAATTGTTATTTGAAATGGGAACTATATACCCTTGAGCTCTCCCGCAACCACATACCTTTCTTTTCAAAAATGTTTGTTTTACTTCTGCTTATTTTAAAACCGGCAAACTCGAGTAGAAAACACCAGATTTTACACTATTACTTCCATAGTTTAGCATATAACAGCCTGTCAAGGTTGTGCGGCCTGAAGGCCGCACTTAGTTCGCTCTATGTATGATTAAGAAGTTACTCTAATTGGAGATTGCTACTCATTTTTATTTTATTAAAGCGTAGGAAGTCTATGTCTAATAAAATACACCAGTAAAATACCGTGTAAATTTACCTTTTCAATTTTTCGACGATCAATTTCTATATTATTATAATTATATAATTTTAAATTGAGCTTTTCATTCGGCAATTGCTAACTTAATCAAACTTTAATTACATTATTGCACCTCTTCGTTTAAGTTATTAATGAAACTACTATCTCCTTCATAAATTTTCAATTGAAAAGTACGCGAACTTTTCTTCTACTTAACAATGTATATTCTATTTTAAACAAAAAATTCAAATTTTGCGTGAAACGTCCATGATCTGTAATATTCCTGAAATGAATATCAACCAAACTTGCAGGGCTCAAACATGCCTTTGCAAAAGTAAACTAAAGCAAAAGTGGTTGTCCGGTGTTGCCCCAGTCCTTTGAGGTAATTATAGTCGATAACCTTTACTATCTTCACAATATAGAAAAATTGCACAGTTCCTCTGTAGAATCCTGCGGAGTTATTCGTGTAAAAGGGGGGCGGTGAAGTACAACTTCATGTGAAGAGAATGAACGTCGGAAAATTCGAATAGTATATTATTATGAAAGTCAAAATCTTGCTATGCGTATTGGAGACATACGTCTAAGTGCGGCCTGCAGGCCGCACAACCTTAAGAGTATATTTCAGAAGAATGGGATTCTTTTGAATATTATCATAACCACGAAGTTCAATTTTTCCTGATGTTTACAGAAAGAGTATTTTGTATAAAAAATCAATAGTAAGAAAAAATACTTACACCCTAATTTGGCGTCCCTGCACCCTTTTAACAGCTTTTTATCCGTTATTTGTATTAAAAAGAACCACGAGTGCTTTTCTTTTGAGATTGCTCCGATATGTATTTTCTAATTTGGTGATGTATTGATTGCTAAGTAAAGAAGTGAAATGTTTTCTAATTTAAGGTAAAACTTTTATTTTGAATAGAAATATCTCTTGCAGGTGGGTACTGCGCCGACGCAGACGGATAGTTGTATGCATACATTCAAATTCAGCCAATGGCACGGTTTTATTTCGGTTCGGTTGTGTAAATCTGTAAGGGGTGTTTATGTCAGCAATTTGTGAGAATAAAAATTGATGGGGGATTATAAAATACATTTTTTCCAAATTGTTTGTATAAACCCTAAAAATTACATTAAAACCTCAAATAATATTTTGTTACGACGTTAATTTCAATTAAAATTTTAGAGATTATCCAACTCGGATTTAATTTGTTCATTTTAGGGGCAAATTAAATATTTACAATTTAAAAGAGCTTTTCTGAACTTTATCATATGGCAACTGAACGATCATATTATAACCTTTTTAAAAGCGCGTACGGTGCGTAATAAACGTGGAGAACAATTATGTTGGTATATTATACGAGTATAGTTTTATTTAACTGAAGTTTTTGAATACTAATGAAAAACATGATTAATGTCGACACTTAATGCTCCAGAACTCACCACAATTATAACCTTTGCATATATACAAACGCAACGGGATTACTTTATTGACAATTCAACAACAAAAACATGCTTTGCAAAATAAATTATCTACCAAACGAATGCTAAAAATTCCTCTTGGGTGACACGTTTAATTTGCGTTTTATCGTTTATATGCAGTAATGAACTTGATTTAGCCGCCACTAAAATTAGAACAAATGTTTGCTTTATTTGTAGTTTCTAAACGATTGCCGCGGTGAATATTGAGAAAATTCAAAAAAGTTGTAAGTACGGAATTTTTCTGTGAAAAGGCTCGTGAGCGCCTAGCAACGATGGTGAAGGGCGCAAACACTTGTCCGGCTTTATTCAGATGTCCACCCCTTGTTATCGCTCGCCGCTGGTTTAGGAAATGAAAGAGGGTTGAAAATCCTCCAGAATCTCGATTCTGACCCGTTGACAGACAACAACACCCTCACGATCCTGTTCTACAACACATCACGAAATCACTGAACGTGTGTTTTCCCAAGGCGTTTCGTGTAAATAGCCATCAGATCAAACTAAAATGTAATGGGAACCCTCTGCCTCAACTGTTTGAAAAGACATTGTAAACGCATCTAATGCATAAATTTATTTTTGTATTGGCCCAACAACTTATTCTGATTCAATTTGTAAGGTTTCGGTTTACGTCCCCTTTTCATATTTTTATCATAACCGATGATATTAAAAATCTCTTCTTTGATCATTTTTAATTTAATTTTAAGTAAAATTTAAATTAATTTATTCCATCATTATGAGTGCCCGAGTAAAATCGTACAAGTCAATTCCAATAATCTCGCAGTATTTGAAAAAGAAAAGAAAAGACAATAAGTTGATATAAAATGTAGAAAGAAAAGTTGGAGTAGCTCGGCGACGTAAAAACGTTCTCTGAAATTTTAGATCAAAGTATCAAATCCAAATCTCCACGCTATCTTACGTTGCCGTGCATCGTGTTTTTATCGTTTTAGGGATTTCTTTTGGAACCAAGTAATCGATGGCGCTTTTATTAAGTATTAATTTATTAATGAATCAATTTTAAAGAGACTTCAATCGCAATAAAAAATAATTTATTTGTAAAACCGATTTTTTCACACCCTCTTTTTATCGAAGCAGAACGCACTTCCGATTAGATCAAATACGTTATGAACCCAGAAGGGAAAATTTTGATTTAATCTCGGTGAGAACACAGACACTCTACTTATCGCTTTGGATACCTTTTAAAATTTTTTTAATTACCTCCTATATTTTTTATCGTTGTCGCGTGAATAAATTTTTAACTTTTTATCGCGTTAATAAAAAATTGATGTTGACATGTTCGGAATTATTTTCTTTGTGGTGTATTTTCTTAATATTGCTTTGTAAATATAATTTGGTAGATATAATAAAAGATAACTAACTCGTTCTTCAAAGAGAATAATTCGACTGGAATATTATTCGAATATTTTAAGCAGAAGAAACAAAGTACAATTTAGTATACTTAGACGAAGTAAGTAAAATTGTTTTCATTTGCCATATTAATTTGTTGCACAAACCAGTGTATTGTATTCATCACAATTCCTGAGCTTCCAGTTTTCAAAGCTCCGTTGATGGAAAGAGTTGCAAGGGAAATTTAATAAAGTGCGTCGTAATTGCATCGTTAGTTTTTTAATAGCAATCCTGACTATTTTAATATTAAAACTTCATTTAAATGTGCGGTAGGGAAATGCGGCTGAGTAATTAATATCAGAGCGAATCATTTTCCCGATTTTTTATAATTGTTGTTTAACGTGTAAACTACGAGCGTAGTTTTTCGTAGTTTAATAAACACGAGATTAAAATTTGTGAGATATATGGGGAGGGTGGTCAAACTGACACTGCATATACATGATTGAAAAATATGTCCTCCAGTTTGAAAATTAAAACGAATGAGGTTTCCCTGCCGTATATTATTTAAAATGACATTAAACCGATTTTGTAACAAAAATAAAATCTCTACCTATGTTTCAAGTAGATACCACTCACGTATTTCTATTTTCATAGAAATTTATCTCTCGAGTTTCTAATTATTTTAATGTTGCAGAGATTTTCAATCGTTTCAATTAAGTTTAGAAATTTAAGTTGTCGCTAACTGAAACCCTCGGGGTTTTACTTTGAATTTCAGTTTTGATGAATTTCGTTATCAAGTTTTTGTAATTATATTAAGTATATATTTTTCATATATTATGTATTCATGAATTTCAGTACTGCCGAATTTTAATTCAATTTTCTCTGGTTCCATTTACATCCATTATTTTTGATGCATATGTAACAAGCTTCATGATGCAATTTTCTAATATGTACCAATAATACAAATGCTTTTTAGCAGTTCAGGAAGAAACACATGCAGTTCAGGAAACAAAATGCTTTTTTATATTTGCAGGGATTATTTATTTTTTTTATTGAATTTTATTGGATAACTGACACTTTTAAGTGATCTTTAGAAAAAGGTACCAAGACAAGTGGAATTTCCACCCTTTTGCAAGTTTCCTCTGGGGCTTGGACATCTGTCAATATATTACTTTTATTTCAGTTGTATATACGACCAAATTCTATATAAGATAAGTTTTTTGTCCCTCGTGAATTCGTTACGCCCCTGTATACTTACCGATATGTTTCCCATATATTAATTTTTTTTTAATAAACGAGAGTCCAAAAAAATCCTGCGGAACGCCCAAGTCGATATGAAATTATATCGAAACAATTTTTTGTAATACATAAAACGTCTTTGTTGCTTGATTCGTATACTTTGATAAGTTTGACCTAGATTGAGTGTGTTTTTACATATCTTTTGTATGTTGTCATTTAAACCCATATATGCCTGTCAGTATTCTTTAGGTTTCTCTTACATTCTTTGAATAATAATATGTCATCATTCATGCGGTTTACAAAAATGTCCAAGTTATCGGAGTTGATTTTTATTATCCAAAAAAATGTATTGACAATAAATTCAAAAATTGCTTCACAGTTTAACGATTTACAGCTTCATTAATTACAAACACAGAAGCCTTTTATTATATTAGCCTTGCGATGTTAAGTTCTGTGTTTGTAATTGCCGAACTAAAAAATCATTAAAGTGCTGGCTTGAAAATTCTGAAAAAATATAATTTTCAATATGTTTAGTTATATTTTTCTGTTTTAGTTTCTGTGATTAGTTGATACAAGTAATGGAAAAATAATTTTTTTATGAATTCAACAACTTTTCAATTTGCTGATATTGTTTGCTTTGAAAACGATTGTTTAAAAATGTTCGATGAAAGCTGTCAGTTTTGCCTACATTGTTCATATTCAAATATGAGAAAAACAGGACGGTAGGTAGCGTCAACTGTGCCCGTTATATATTCAGGAACTTATCTCATCAAAAATTGTGATCCTCGGATTTAGAATCCATCGAACTTCAAAATAGCAAGTAAGCCCAACGTTCATTTTACACTAGCGTTAACGTATTAGCGAGGCTTCAAATCTAAATCCTTAAAATAATTTCCCATGAGTCCTATGATTATATGATTTCTGTTTCCCTGGCGGTAATTTTCTGTATAAGCTGTGCCTTTGAGATATGACCGGTCTCCTCTGTGCACGCACTTGCAAATCTTCTAAATACCATTTAATAATTTTTTATCTCGTCGTTGGAATCAAAATTTGATTTAAAAGTTTTTAACCCAGATCAACTCGATATTGGAAGGATACACACGTAATCCTTGTAATACAGTTTAATTAATAAAAAGCAACCTGTTTCTTAGTTTCACATTTCACCCTAAAATGATTAATCATTTATAAACAAGTAAATATTTTATAGACGGTAAATCGTAAGTAGAAATATTGGAGTGCCACAGACGAATTTCTCAAGGGATATAGAGAAGCGACGCTCTAGCAGTGGCATTTTGACGGCTGTAGGCCGTCGGGAACTACGAATTAAATTTTCATGCTTCTACTACTGACGTGCACGTAGTTTACACGTAGTTATTACTCACAAGTTGATTGTAATTCGTTTTTTATCTACAACAAACGCTGAAAGAATTCAAATAACACGAAGAGTTTGCGCCAACAACCAATTTTGTTTTATGGGGATGTAATAATTTAAATTTTATTTTTACTAATTTCAGTACCTCGTTGCGCCCATATCTACTGTTACATCGAAACATAATCTACCCCTCAAAAAACCCGGAACGAGTTTCATTTCCCTTTATATGCACCAATATTATACTAATCGTTTCTAATAACGACACAACACGAAAGTGCATCACGATATATTGCATGAACATGAACCTGAAGTCAATTCCACCCCCCTTATCTTCTTCAAACTTGAATGTTACGTCAACTTCCCTTGTCTTAACACTCATCAATACATAATCACCCTAGACCAGGTTTGAACTCACGGAAACCTCCACCTAACCTCGAGTAATAATCCCTAATCATGTATTCATACTCTTGTCAGAATTACGCTTCGCCTTTAATGCGGTTTAGATGAGGTTTAAAAATTTACAAACTTGTCATACACGAACTGTTTATTATAATATATTTTATATGGGGCACTAAAACTTCCAATTCTAAAATTTTTTATGCTGTCTCCAAATTATCATAACAAATGCGTAACCAGTTTTAGGGGTTGGTTTTTAAAATGTGACACGATTATTTTTTATATTTTTATTGAAACTCGTCGATTAATAATCAATACGTTACACTTTGATATGTGATAGTATTTTGATTGATGATTATTTTTTAACAACAAAATTCCATCAAGCTCATATTTGGAGGTCGTAATGAATTTATTCACATTTTATCCTAACTATTTTTTATTACCGTTCAACGCTTGTAACTTTACTTACCGAATCTTCTTTTTTTCAGGTGAGTAAACCGGTGAAACCATTGGGGTTTGTAAGTTATAAATTGTAACGTGGTAAGTTGATTTTCCAATTTCAATTACAAACTTGTTTATGTATGTATGTGTTTGAGGAGACGCAAGTTTAAATAAAATTACGGAAGTTACATCAGAATGTTGTAACAAGTAAACAGAATTCAGTAAAATTAGCTTTAATTACTTTGGTTAATTTTTTAATAAGGTTACGTTTATTCTTTACTTTGCTACTGCGAAAGCAAATCGAAAAGAAACTCGTGAAAAATATCGTAGAAACTACATTAGTTTCTGTAGTTGGCTCCACATTAAAGAAAAGCTCATAAATTTTTAATTTTAAAATTTTAGTTATTTATAGAAAATCTTGTGCTGTTAACATTTGAAAACACGCAACGATTCTAATTTCTGTTTTTATTGAAACTTGAATGTCAAATCAAACTCAATATGTATGTATGTCAAAAACACCCTTGTTTGTTGTATATATACACGTTTTGCAATTTTTATATCCACGTGGATTTCTTCTAGCAGAATACATAAATAATTTTTTTTTCTACTAAAGAAATGTATCTAAAAAAATTTTAAAGTTTTAAGTTATAATATAAAATTTCAAAACACCAACAGCATAATTTACTAACTCCTTCTTTCGGGGCCCAATAAGCTCCTCCAGTTGCACCGTAATTATTTAATTTTAAAAATTCATGTTAAGTTGCGTCACGAAAAAATTAATATTAAAATTTCTAATTTCTTATCCTGCAATTTTTCAAATGAATGAGAGCAAGATTGCTACGTTAATGAACACTCGGAAGATGTAACAAGAGCTGTAACAATTTTAAGGGGATTTTACTACTTCATTTTTTAGTTTGAATTAATTTTTAATCTTGGCCAGGGAATGTGACTTTTGTTTCATCTCACGTGTTAATCGTGACTGGAATAAAAATTGACAAAACTTAAGCGCAAAATTTAACAAGTTGTAATACTCATTTCGGAAGATGCAAAACAGGAATGCGGTTTTAATTTTTCAATTTTATTTAATTAGTGGGAAGGCTTCTCGACTAAAATTCGGATGATCCGGAAAGCTTTCGTTATGGTAATTTTCGAACCTAATATAATAAGGATAATTTTTATTGCATTAACGGGTTCAGCGTGTCCGCTAGTTTTTCTGCAAAAAAAACTTTCAATTTATTTAATAGCCGAATTAAATATTTCGCACATCATGAAAAATAATGTGGAAACCAATAATTTTGCAAGCTCTCGATCGTTATTACTAACATTTTTTTACAATTTTATGATTGCGCAAAGTGGGTTTTGTTGCTGACTTCCGTGAAAGCTACTTTCTTGAAAAGGAACTCCCAAAACCATAGTTATTTTAATTGTTTCACTTAATTTTACAGCAGCATTTTACGGTAGTAACTAAAAGTAATACAGCTGCTTCAACCCTCTTCGTACATAACTGAGTGGGTGTAGGGTTCATCTCCAAGATTTATTTCTTAGTCGCCAGGACGGTTAACTTACATCAGTACTTCACAATATCGATGAAAAGAAAAACTGTACATCTTGGAAAATTTAAAGTAGTAATTATTTTCACGATTCGGCCATACTCATCTTCATCAATAAGTTTTTAATACTCGAATATCCTGGAAGTTTTGATATATAGCTTCCTCAAAGAACATTTCTACTTGCAAATTTAAAAGGTGCAAAAAATGGTCTCGGCAAAACTATGTAATTGATAACGATTATGAGCACAGCAAGGACCTCCCAAATCGAGAACGTGCAATTAGCAAATGCACATGCAGTTCTTCATATTTACTTCCAATTTAAAATTTAACAAACCACAAATTCAGAAACAGCTGGTATCTAAGTGGTACAGCATCTTAGATAAAATTTTACGATGTAAAATATAAAATTTTGATAATACTGTGTTGAAATATCAAGCCATGTGCCTCAAAAGGAAATCCCACACACAATAAATCACAGCACATCCTAACCAAACTTGATCGGCATGGAAATTTACGATGCCTCTAAAATATAATAATTAAAACATACACAGTGGTTTATCACTTCATTTCTCAGACGAGCAAGATATAGTTTTTCATTTTAAGCAGGGGTTTTATGTTGGTAGCCGGAAGTGCAATATTTTTCCATTGCCGATCTCACTAAATAAAATGCATTGGTACCAGAACATTATAATATAATTATTAATTAATATGATTCATAAAAGTGAATTTAGTGGTTAATACCAAACCAATGCTTCAAGAACCTGATATAAATTACTAACACATGATTTTTATTAGAGATAAATATAACCAAAACACCCAATTATTAATTATTAATTCTATTTTCAATTAATCAAATGCTCTAATTACAAAGAACATTAGCAACATCTATTTTTGTTAGTTTTTAGTTGGGTTTTTTTTTAAATAATTAATAGGGGTTGATTAGGCAGGGTAACTTACAGCTATTTTTTATGATTAGGTAAGATATATTACTTCTATTTATATAAATATCAATATCGTATTTACAGCCGATAGTCTGGGGTTCGAATCCAGATTGAGGAGCACTTTTTCACACAATATCTGGCTTAACCTTTCTCGAAAAATATGGAAATGAAATTATGTTAAATCGTCAACACTTGATTACTACACACATTTTTATATTTATATGCTACGAATTTACTTTCTTTCTGCATCTTCTTGAAAAACAATTAGAAATTCTGTTTAACAGCTCTTTTTTATCTTCTTTGCTAAGTGGACATTTACTTGGACATTTTAAATAGTTAATTACAAAACGGTCCACAGAAATAGGTCAAAATGTTTACCAAAGAATTTAATTCGATGCAGTATTTACAAAGAACTAGGAAATTCACTTCACACTTTACTCAGTCTTTGTGACAAAGAGCTGAAAAGTGCTATTTTTACTCAAGGTGACGAAGGTCTCTTTGGAGAGGCAAGTTCACCGGGGAGTTTGTACAATACACGGAGGACATAGGAATTGTGAATATCTAGGTCTTCAGGAAATATAAATTATGCCAAGAGATGATGCTACTTGAAAATTTGCGAGTTGAACTTTAGATATTTAAAAAATTCGTACACAAATATTTCCCTTATTTTTATTTTCATGCTCACTTTTATAATATGAACAAAACAATCGTTTCAATTGATGCCAAAGAATTTTGTGATTGCTCAAATATTTTTGTTGTTGTACTTGGTAGTTGTGATTTATTTAAATCACAATGAAATTGCCTCTCAAATGCCCATTCAAGTGTAAATAGAAAAGATTTATACAGTGTAACTACAAATAACAAGAAGATAATTTAATTTATTTCAATTGGGAATAAAATGGTGGCTCTTTGTATTGTTTAAAAAAATCGGAAGTTGGTGGTTTTGGGAAATTTATTGTAATAGCTTTAAAGTAAGTCTAAAATGAGCTCTCTATGACCAATGTATGAAAAATGAAAAAAAAATTAATTAATAGTACATAAAATAAGACAAATTCTACTGTATTGACAAATCGCTGCATCGATGGGTTTCTACTGGAAATTGAAGGTAGCGGAATGTAGGAATATATTCCGATAGTTCGGAATCGCTTAATATAATACTCCTTGTTTAACCCGAAACGGAAAATAAACCTTTTGCTTCTTGTCTTCAAAAAGTAGATCAAAAATTTTTTGATACCACAGCAAAAATTAAAAATAAAATTTCTGATTTTAACGCGTAACGAATTTTTATGGTTTGTGTGAATAAAGAAAGTGAATTGACGTGATATCCAAGAAGAAGCTTTTTGATAATAAAATATTTGGTTTAGTTAAATATGAAAAAGTAAATTGAAAAAGCAAATGATGGTATAAAGCAATAAAAGTATCACATAGTAAAATCTGTCATAAAAAGAAAATGTAATATTTTTATTCTTTTATGTATGAAGTTAAGAATTTTTTACAAATCACATTTGTGCACAAATATGAAGCAAAAGTGAATTGGCTTTTTTTATTTGATTCATAACAATAAATCGGTATATAGCACCGCAAGCGAAACACATTTTTCGGTGTTCGATATTTCAGTTTGTAATCTCAACAATGACGAATGTTCGACAATCTAACAAAATGGTCAATTTCTGTCACACTACTCCGGATATTGAAGAATAGTCTTTTCGTTAATAGATATTGGTACCATTGATAGGAAACTTCTAAGGAATACAAATTAAGTTTTTCTATACCTACCACTTCCAAAGATCATAATTCTTTTCTCACTGCTTTTAAGGGCATATAATAATAACCGATTGCTTTCAAATATTATTAATCCTAACCGACACATTATAAATTTCCTGTCTATTTTCACATTTATGGGGGCGTAGTAATCATTATTTAAAGCCATAATGGGATGGGCATTATAATTCATTCGTTTTGGTAATCACATAAAATGCTCATGGTCACTAATTTTTACCAACACATTACGAAAATTGCTAGTTTATTTATTGACTTTCAAAAACTAATACAACTTTTTCCTTTCGTCGACTTGGCAATTTGCATATCTTTAAGTCGCTGCTAACAATGAACCGACTTTGTAGAAGATACGAGTATTTTTGGACTTGAACCGAAACTTATCAATTCCTCGTCTCAACTTTTATAATCTTATAAAATGTTGTAAAAGAAATAACTGCACCTTACATAATCAAACTTTATTTCATTTAAAGTGATGAGAAAATTCAATTTTTGCTAGAAGAAAACCTTTTGTAATATTAATAATTCGTTAAAAGCGAATCATTGTATTGCATTTGACGATCGTAAAGTACAAAATAAAGTTGGAAGTTGACCCGTAACTTAATTAATGCAAATTTAATTTAAAGTTATCCTAGAAAATTTTATGAGAAGTGAACATATTTAAACTTGGGAGAATCCTTAATGGATTTTCTCAAGTTTCTAGTTATCTGGGAACTTGAACTAAGGTTTGTAATTTGACCTGGATTCTTCCGCACCATAAAACTGAAATGCCATTTCAGTCGATACAGTACATTTCACAAATTGCGAAAACTGCGTCAATTCATTCTTACTCCTCCGCATCATTGTATATAAGCGGTATTTTGCTTTGTCTTTTGCTGCCTTCTATTAAATAATGCATCAGGCTAAACTATCTTTTATATTTCGCACGGGGAATTATGCCTACTATATATTTTGCAACAGAACAAACCTAAGAGACGACGACCGTCGGAAAGTAGACGTAGAAAAAACTAATAAAACTTTTTTGAAGCAAACTTTTAATGCATTCATTCAAACTCGACTTTGGCTAAATATATCTTAACGAATTTTAAAAGTAATTTAAGAATTTTCTCAAAACTCCTTTTTTCTTTTTTTTTTCACTGTAACTTTTTCGTCTTACTCCAAAAAGCAAACGAACATCTTAAGCCTCCCCCTATTATCGGAATTCTGTTATTGAAACGTATTAGATGAAAAAGAAATCTGTAGATAAATCATCCCTAAATAGATGGGTGGACACGAGTTGTGACAAAGATAACGACCTCGGATGCATAATATGTCTTTGGTAGGTGGATTTTTGTGAAGGTAGACGATCGAACTCTCGCGGTATCTAAGCCATCATTTACTGTTTCCTTTTTAATTTTTTTTCGTTTGCTTTTTAGGATCGGTTTTATCTTATAAGTATGTGTTGTACGACCATGTGGGTGTAAAAATAATGTATACAAACTTAATTATTGTCTCATATTAATGCCGATATCGACCATAATTTAATGAATATATTTTTAATTTTAGTGCTCGAAAATAGATATCGAATTAATAATGACGACTTTATTTAAGCTAGCGATTGGTTTTTTATCTTTATAATTAGCATACTCACTAGAAATATTCATTTAGTTTTTTATTGCTTCGAGATATTAAACATAAATTTCAAATTAAGATTTTGGGTTCGTTTCCAATTATAATTTATTGGGAACGAATTCATTGCCGACGACTGTTCTTTTAGAATCACAGTAAAAAAATACTCTTACGCTAATTTTATGGTGTACGATATGTCAAAACAATAAAGAGAAAAAAAAGAGCTGATAGGGGGGGAGGCAAACTCTTTGCCAGAAATTTATAATGTGTATATAGTACTATTTAACGTAGTCAAATGAACAAGCGACCCCAAGCTAAACAAAATCCAATAACAATATAAAAAAATCGCTTTTATAACTTTTTGTTTTCCATTATTTGATTTAACCGAAAACAAAAGAAATATTTGCGCACCCGATAAATGTGTGAGTTGAAATTAATTAAAAATGAAATATTAAAATTCTATTATTGTTATTATAAAGCCTTTTAAAATTCGAAATGGTAAACACACTTTCGTTTGACAGATATGGAAATCAGCTAAACGTGAATGATTTTTGCTGTTTAATTATTTATTATTTAAAAGTGTATTTACATTTAAATGGCGATTAAATGTATTTTCATGGCTTTGTTATTCTCTAAATGTAACAAAGAGGCGAAATTGTCACTAGCAGAAACGTGATTTTATTGTAAAACGAGTAAAATAAAGTTAAATATTTTTATCTTATACCAAGCAATTTTAATTATAGTATTGAACATTTACAGTTCCTTTAGAAGGATTTTTTAGTGGCGATTTATTTATATTAGCTTTACTAATGCATTGTGCACTTATTATTAACACGAAATGTTTTTTTTTTATTTAAAAACCCACAGTGCCAGAAGTCACCTTTAAAAAAGAGAAAAAGAGTGTGATCGAGGCTTTTCTCTGTGTTTAGAATTGTTTTATGACAGTTCAAGTTCAGTTTTGGGCCCAGATCCAAACAAGGGTAAAATAATAAAAGGTAAAAGTAATCGGAAGAATGTCACTGCGTGAACGAAGTACATTTTCTGATGCAATTGAGAAGAAAAAAATTGAGTACGATCTTATAACGAAAATGCTTTTCGCACTATGAGGGTGCCGAACTCGGCTGCGCCTCGCTCGGCAATTTCCCATGCTTGTTCGAATAAAAGTCGATTTACACTAACTCAATAGTAAACTTCCCCCAAATGGAAGAATAAATTTTACAGGACCCTTAAGGTGAAGATGAATTTGGTAGATCCTATATTAAGTCCACAATTCAATTTTGAATTTCACGAATTTACCATAAGGAACACGTGTATTGCGTAATATTTTGCAATAATTATATACATTCTGCTACCAGTCCGTGCGTGGTGTTTGGGTTGTCACACACATCGGGCGAGAAGGTACCATAGCATCTGTCGCGTCACGTCTACAATTTCGAGTTTTTTTTGCGCTCAGGGACATTTTTAACGAGTTTAATCTCTTCTAGGACTTCGTGGTTCAAAGATTTATCATTTTCTAAGTTATTTTTAAACCCTACCAGTTGTTCCTCGGATCTGCCGGCTTGAATTGGAAAATTTCGACTTCTGCCGGACTTTTTTAAATTGTAGCAAAGCTGTAGGCTTCGCAACCATTCACATTTATATTATAAATATAAAAAATTATTTAAAATTGCTTTTAGTTCTAAAAACTAATTTTATTATTTAATGGGCGGTGTTACAGCTTCAAAATTGCATTTCAAATTAATTTTTAAAGCCTTTTTTTTCCAAAATTTGTGGACCAATTTTATTTTTTATGTGTCTATTGCATTATTAAGTATCTTTCATAATTTAAAAAAAAAATTGTGAAAATCGCAGTCAGAATTGATCGGTTCTCCCCATATTTTTTGTTCTCCAACTTCAACAACCTAGCGACTGCTTTGAAACCTATGTAAACTCAAATTGCAATCTCTAGATAGGCAAATTCGGTTAGCAACATTCTAGTAAACTCAACACCTTGACTAAGGTCAAGTTTTCGGTCGACAAGAACAATGAGCTTTTATAAGCTCACCAAAAGGTAAAATTGAAGCGCTCGTATAAATGTGTGCCTGCTAAATGACTTTAACAAAAATAACTCAAAGCCAAAGCAATGAAAAAAAAAATATTGAATTAATTAAGCAGAAAACAAATAAAATGAGTTTTAAATATGTTTTGGTGTAATCGATAAGTGTCTCGTTAAATATAATTCTTTAAAATTAGAGATAAGGGCTAACATACAGTAGACATATTTGATACTTTATATTATTTCAAATGTTTATAAGTGAACGTTTCTAGATATGAAACATTACAAAGTTACTGCATTTATCATCATCTGTTGGTCTAAGTGAGGGCATTTACATCTTAACATTGCATTTAGTTTGTTTTAACATGTAAATGAGTTACGCCAAAAATTATCTGACATACATTGTAGCAATGGATATTCTAAGCTTTGGATTTTCGAAAGTTAAACAATATTTGTATGCAAGTAGTTATTGAGTGCATAGAGTTCTATTTCGGACAGTAAGGTTCGATTTCCAGAGTGCCAAATTGATTTGAATTTCCCGTTAATGTGTATGTTCTTGTTTGTGTTTTAATTTTTCACTGTTTTTACTTAATTTTCTATATGAATTTCTTTTGTATACTCACAATCTCTCACATTTTTTATTTATAATTTAAAATGTAGAAAGCAACGTGCAGCAGTGCTGTAACCAAGATTTTATTTCGGCAGGAGGAGGAGGAGGATATATCATTAAAAATATACAATACCCTGTGGGGAGGAGGGGCACGTGCCTCCAATTAACGTAGAAAGAAAGCGACCTCACGCTACAAACTTTGCAAAAACAATAAAGAGTACGAAAAATTATACATAGACTATTTTGTAGAGAATTAAATTTTCTAGATAATGTTCCGTGACAACATATATTTATTAATATTATGACATTAAAAATGTAGACGCAAGGAGCATTCAAATTTGTGCATTTTGATTCGGCAGTTTCCACGAATTTGAATGAATTTCACGCCTAATTTTTAATTTTTCTCTTGGTCTTTTCAGTTACAGACCACGCCAAAGTTGAATTTTAAGCAGTGGAAGTGGGCAACAAAAATACAAATTGTAATCGAATTAATTATAATCAAAATGTTGTAAATGCAGCATAATAATTTTGTACAATTTCTCAATTCTTGTAGTGCAAATTGGTTTTTTTTGTACATAGATAAACACTAATCCAGTTCTCAATCTCATAAACTTTATCATCGAACCGAATAAATGTTAACGTTTCTGTTTTTTTAAATTTTCGCAGGACTAGAAGTTCGAGTTAGTGAACGCTAAAATTGCACCAAGTTATATAATTTCATGGTTATATTCCAATCCCATGGATTGGAAACAGGAAGGAAGACGTTTTTAATGTAAGATGTAACAAGCCATGTAGAAGCCACAAATTAATTGTTTTAGACTAATCGATTAGAGAAAGTTTATTCAAACAAATAAAGTTACATACACACATGAACAAATTACGAATTGTAAACAATTTCAAACTGCAAAATTTATAGGTATCTGGGTTCGAATGTAGTGAAGTTAATTCTTAAACAAACCATGCAAGAAGAGTGCAAAATCGAAAAATCAGGAAGTTGTACTCAAAACTCTTTATTTTCTTTTCAAGAAAGTTTAACAGACAAATTGTTAAAGTTTTCATTGTGGTATTGTTCTTTAAAAGACGTTCTTTGCTATAGGAGAGTGGATATATAAAATTACCCTTTTTGTTTAGTATAATTTTAAAAGGTTTTTTTGAAAAGAACAAACGAATAAGGTTTAAAATTAATGATAATATCCTGACAGCGTGGAAATGAAATCTGTTACGAATTTGGATAAAGGTGTTGTTAGTGAATGTGTTTTAGTATCGAGAAAATTGCGAGTCTCGAAAGTAACCTTAATTAAAATGAGTATTGTCTGAGTATCATAGCAACTTTATTATGATTCGTTTTAATTTAATAAGTCTTCTTCAAGAACATCTGAAAATTATGTGCTTTTCACTGCTCGATTAAATTAATTCCAAATTTAATTCTAAAAGCGTAGCTCGCAGTTTTCCTTTATAGTTAATAATCAGATTTCTTGCTGCGCTACCAAAAAAAGTAATAGGGACATTTTCACTAGTCGCGATTTTTTTTCAAAAGCAAAATAACGTCTCCTCGAATAACATTTATTTGAGCAAGTAGTGGAAATTTATTTTTCACTTTTATTTAAATTTTTTCTTTTACACAAAAACCGAGCCAAATGCTAACTAGACAATCGGAATTAACTTTTATCCTTGATGACCTGCGTTACGAAATGTTTTTAAAAGAAATGTATTCAAAACGAAGTAAATTGGCCTGGTGGGATCAAAAGTATATCCCGTAACAGAATTACTTTGTTTTCTTTCATCATAAATGCAAAGAATTTTTGAGAGAAGTTAATAATGAAGCTGTTTTTCGTATAACTAAGCGATATTTTATTTCTTATCTGACAACGTGTAATTGCAAATTGAAAAACTTTCTTCTAATTGGAAAAATGTGAAAATCCTCGCTCAATTAATTTAATGAGGTTGGTAATTTTAAAAAGTTGCAATCATAAATTTAGCCAAAGTACTCGTAATAATGTACGATAGAGGACACGTGGGGTTTTTTGCATAATTTTTCGATTCGTTTTCAAGAGCTCTCCTCTACACTTGTGACGTGTAATCAACTTTGTCTGTGCAACGTAAGAACAAATGGCGTTGTAAATATTCTTATTACAAGCAAGTCGTATTGTTATTTATAAAAACAGAAGGTGCATGCATTGCTTGTTTTTATTAAAACATATTTTGAGTAGGGGACTGAGAAAATTTAAATAAAAATTCCTAGCAAAACGTACCTAACCATTTAACCGGGGAAAGTAATTGATTTTTCCTTCACGAGAAATGGGGGAGTTTTTTGTATTTATGGCCGAGTTAAGACAACAGAAAAATATGAAGACACAGCTGGGATATTTTAAACGTTGTAAAAATATACGCATGTGTGCAGAATGCACGAATGTAGATGCAGAATGACTTCATTTATAACGTACGATCGTGTCGTTCCAATATTAAATCTTGGCAAGTTTGAAAACTTAAAGCTCGTGCTTTATCTCTTCCAATTTTCCTACTACAACATAATTAAATGGTTAATTTGCTAGCTGTGAAAGCATTTGATAACTTTATGCTTTCAACTTGCAGCCAACTACCCTTGAAACGAGCTTGATTAAAATTGGGAAATTTTTTTCTCCATAAAGTTATTTTCATGGGTTTTGTTCGTTTAATGGAAGATAACCTTTTGAAAGTCATGTTGGAGGAGCTCTGTACCTATTGGAGCTAATTTTAAATTTAACTACATTGTTATATGCCATACAATTCAACAAAATGGCTTTGCAATTGGGATAATGAGAAGTAGTTTATTCACTCGATTTTGTGTTACGAAGGAAATGATGCCCGTGAATCGAATGCAGTCTGCTGGATAATAATACAAACAGCAATATTACCTACCCAACGAGATAACCACCTGAGTCTTATAGCGTACAAAGCTGCTTGAAATCTTCATCCATTTTATTATTTTTAGAATTCCAACCAATAACGAAAGTATTTATCGTTCACATTTTTATGAATTTTAACAAAGCGCTCGAGTATTGGAATTTTAATTCCAAGTTAAACGTAAGTACATGGATACATACGTCGAAATTTTATTTAAAAAAAAATTTTCCAATATTAACAAGAGGTAATACACATTTAAGAGAGGAGGGATGAACCTTAGAAACGAACAAATCGTAAGGTACGATTAAGATCATATTAATATTGCAGGGGTAAATAAAGAGAAAAGGAGAAAATAACACACTGACACTTATTCGCACATTGTTTTATTATGCACAGTAGGTAACTACTAAGGAAATGTAAACAAAAACAGACGGAAGAAACTAGGGATCTGTCGGAATTTTCCGATACACATACTGAGCCAAGCCATGAAGATTTTATATTATATACATTAAGAATTCTTTTTGTATTATTTAAAAATACAAAAAAGTATTTTTTTTTGGTTTTTTTGTGTTTTTTTAAATCTTGTTAATCCATTCGTGCGTCTGTCACGTTAAATTAAAGCATTTTTTGTTTCTAAATTCAAAACTAGTGACGAAGATCGTATGGATTCAAGTTCCACAGAGGCTTGTCAAAAATTGCAACTGGGTGTAGTTTTTCAAACCAAGTTGCAATACACGGGATAGTTTATAATGGTTTTTAATAAAGAAAACATACGTAAATTTTTTGTACAATAAACTATACGGTTTGCTCTTAAAAATTCGAGCCGTTGTTTTCGAGTGCATAAATCATTCTTTATTAAAATCGTTTTTTGCCATAATTTTATGTAAGCCCGCTGCTACACTCTTTTATACCTTTTATAACTGTACTATTAAATTATTCTGGGATTTGCGAATCGGTATTTTCCATATTTTTAACTTAACTCGGCTTTGTGCTATTTTATATCCTCAGTTTCTGTCCACAATTATTTGTGCTACTATTCCTTTTTTTGCGTTTCTAACAAAGTAAAATTTATTTAGTTTTTAATTTTATTAAATTTTCCGACGAGGAGCCAAACAAATAGTTAACTATTATGTGTAATAAGCGGAGTGCTTTATACAAGTCTTGGGGATGTTCTCGTCGAGTACTTTTACTTTATTAGGAAGTCCATAATTTTACTTTATGGAAGCAAGAAAATGAATTGCATCCATTCATGTACAAATAATCCGTAAAGTTAAGAGTCAGTTCTTGGCTTCATCTTTGAAAAAAACAATAGTGACTTTTAGCCAAGACGAAGAATGAAACTATTCGACCCATTGGTTTTTATTTCTATTCATGAATTGAATCCAAACTTTATTGTCTCTGAGATTAGCTTCTGCTTGGCTCCAACTTATTCCGTATTGTCTCCGCTTATTTGTTTTATCTTTCTGCCTACTTCGAGAGATGAGTGTTTATACTTTCGGATAACTTTTTGATTGTCGACCTATAAGACAACAATTTATTATTGAAACTTTTAAAGCGGGGAGCGTATTTACAAACCCAACTCTCTGGTTTGTTTTGAATTACTGCAATTTTGAAAAAATGATGCTTTGAAATAATTAATAGATGCTTTGTATTCCATGTTCATATAGTTAGGAAATAATAAATCTAACTGCAGTATGTGAATTCAAGTTGTGCCACTTAGATAACTTAATTTCCTTTGCCATGGACAAGTCTGCAGTATATCCGTTGCGGTAATTTGAATATTTATGCACGAATATTAATTATTCTTGAAAATGCTTTGCGGTTTTGTATTATTTCCCTGCTTATTAAGATATTACCTACATACATCATGAAACTAATAAAACGCCGAAGAAATGCTGTTGCATTTACCTACCTACACCATTGCATGACAAAGTGCATTTGCTATATACGCGTGTAAAGCTATATCAATCGGTAGCATTTTGATCCATTCGACATGATAGTTTTTAATATGGAGACGTATGGTCTGGTTGACTTTATCGCACCACTTGCGTGTTTCTTACATTTTACATTGTTCAATTTGATATCTATAAATGTAACAATTCTGTTGAACTGAAAAAAAAAATGCGATGATATATTGAACCAGACGATCATTAAATACCAAGTACAGCAAAACCAAATCCCACATACGCACACCCGTATTGTACAACACAATCGAAGGGTGGTTTACCACCAACGATAATTTGGGGGCAAAAGCTGTACTCGCGTGTCACTGTGGGAACCGAAGCTAATTTTCAAAGGATTTTCTGCCACATAACACAAAATTAGAGAATTTCCTATGTTTTGCACGTTATTGGTAAACGCTCGGTTTGCAATTATTGATGTGGGATGGATGTGATTAAATCTCCGAGGAATCAGCCAGGCGGTCATATAAACCTCCTCATCCCAATAGGTCTAATTATTGCTCAAGTTCCAACTAGTTTCAGATACTAAGATATTTCCTTAATTATTATCCTTCTCGAAGTATTAATAATATTAATTTTACGGTTAGACTTCTGAATAATCGTTTATAATAGAGCATCAAGAGCAAGTGGCACGGAAGATTAATGTAATTTTGGGTGAATATTTTTATGCCAAGAGTTTTTATAAACGCTCACTTACTTATAACATCGTTATTCTAAACGAACGTGCACAAACATCTACATTCGGATTTTCGGGGGTTCCAATAAAAAAAAAGTTATTTTTTTATAATGCCCATCAATTGGATTTTTATTTCAAATTCCTGTCGAATAAGGGATGCTTTATTTATGTAAACTTGTTTTTAACTTTCTCCAACATAGTTTCTTATTTTTCAAGTTGCTACTATTGGATTTTAGTGAACCAAAAGTGCCAAAACTTTTTGTAAGAAGCTTTTCCTTGTAAAGTCCATAAATAAATGCCGTATAATAAATAGCTCGTGATCGATTGCAAAATTATTAACGTTCTTTTTTTTTCGAATAAAAAGACAACGTAAAATTATCGGCTTCATCTCGAGACACTTATTCGGTTTCCGGCAAGAGTTATAATTAAAAATGGCGAATATTTTAAAGAGAGCGTATCGAAAAGTTGGCGAAAACTTAGTTGATAGTAGTTATCGATGGTTTAGTAACGCTTTTTGCACTAGAAAAGCACTTGAAGGCAAAATGAAGTAGACGATACATTATGGAGGTAATGGGTTCGTAATGAAACCGATGCAGAAAATATTTATGAAAAACTTTTAGACTTGAATTTAATTTTTCACGCGACTTGACGATGCTTTTAAGTTGAAAAGTGTTACGGCGTCAAAATTTATAACCCATTAGAAAATGAAGATGGTTTTTGATGTTTAATTAACGGGATGGTAAGTACAAATAATCCAGGTTGTTTTAATTCGAATAAAACGTTCGTGCTTATACTAAAATTCGTCATAACATGCGATAATCCAAAGGTCAGAATGTGCGATTGGGACCAGAAATCTAGTAATAAAGGTCTTATCGTAATCTTCCAGTTCGCTAACTTTGTGCAACTTGAATGTCTGTCAAAATGACACTCAGAGATTAGGGTGAATTGTAGTGTACGTGTACAAGGAAGGAAAACCGAAAAGTGTGAGAACTATGATAGTGGGCTCCAGTAAATCTGCTATATGAATTGAAGTGCATTATAATAGTTTGAAACATGCTATGCGATGTGAAACCTATCGTATGCAATTGCAAGTTAAATCCGTTCTTTTCTTATCATTGGACTTGAATATCGGTCTCGAAACTCACGCTATCCTTCGATCCATTTCAACGCTGCACACCGTATCTGCCATCTGAGTAAACTCGACAAGCTAAATCAAAGCTTTACCTAGGTAATTTTAAGAACATTAAGATTGTTTTTACAATTCAAATTTGAATGCACAACTTAAAACCATAATTATTAAGGAGTTATCTGAAGGTATATTGTCGTTTTACACGTAAACCAATTTCAAATCTCGTGTAATATTAACCTAAGAGGTTCATTAGTTATTTTAACTGCGATTTTAAGCACAATCGACTTTAAAATCTACTTTAAAAACCGTTTACAATATTCTATTACGTTTTTCGTAACAATGATTAATTACAACTTAATTGCTGCTGTACAATAACCATATCACAAAAAATTATTTTTATCACTACGACATAATATTTGTTTGGACTTATTAATTATGCTAAACGATTTCTTTTATTTAATTCACGCGATAAATAAATTTTCGTGCCGACTTGAAATATACACATCGCCCTTAATATTTATTAACATTTTGAGCAACGAAATACTCACAAATGAACAAAATTAATGTAAATTCAAGTTTTAGTATTCGAGTTCGTAATTGAATTATACTAATTAATTACGTAGTGTGACGTAACTAATTATTACGAGTGTTTATCATTTTTCACGTGCTGTTTCATTAATCTGTTGATTAGGATTAATTTTTTTCGGATAAACGCACTGACCCTTTTTTTATACCAGACGATAGTAGGGAAAATAATCCCGTAACAGGATAAAATTCTTTCGAATGAAAGGTATCTGTTTTGAAAACAACGTTAATTGTTTTATCGCTGTTTACCGAACAGTTTAACGAGGAATTTGAACCACGGCTCGCGTCAATTGGATGATAACTTTGAATCGTCCCCAACGATTCAATGAGCAGTTTGTCGATATTACAAAACGCATAGGGCACGAAAAAGTTTAGGAATTTTTTAATAACATTAAATTTTATATTTAAATGCAAAAGCATAAAAATGAAAATAAAAGGAAAAATTTTGTATTGTCGACGCTCGACGACACAAAATTAGCCAATACTGCAATACATTTATTGCAATCTCGACACTGTAATCAGTGTAACTAAAGGCACAAAAAATAACCTGCAATCCAATCCCTGAAATTAAGCCCATGCAATGTTTTATACTCTTCTATTGTAATTTGGGATCAAGAGTTTAAAAAATAACATGCAATAAATAAATAACTTCACGTTCGTGGTGATGTGTCATGGTTGGATTTTCTTTGGTGTTTTCTTAAATAATTCAGACGAAGCATTTTTTCACATTTATTTTCATTTAGCTTGTGACTTTTAAATGCATTTTTTTGGTCAGACACAACTCAACAGATGATGTCAAAAATACAACATGAAATGTACATTATTAGAAAATTAGGGGTTTGCATATAAATAAGTATGATTGGTGCAAAAACATCCCAAAATGAAGGTATAAAATTGATTACAAAAATGAAAATCACCTTTGAAATGATAGAAGATGATCTAATTTAAGGGTTGAAATTGACAAATATTAGAATTATTATTGTGTAGATTCTGGTCGTACAGGGCGATTATATTCTTTGTTATTGGGGGACGTTGTTGGAAATATTATAATCTTAATAACCACTGCACTATTAGCGAAGGAATCTTCTAAATAGGATACAATATCCTTACAATATTAAATATAACTAAATATGCAGTTCCAGGGGAACAGGCCATGGCCTACCCCCTATGACAGATGTGATCACGACCTTTAAAACATAAATGTCTTTAAATTTTAATTGAAGTAACCAATAAAAACTATGTGTTATGGGAAAATATAAAACTCCTGATTTTTATTGCTTTGAGGTATTTAAATGCTTTAGGCCTAAAGGAATTACCGAAATCGCCCCACATCATTGCTGTATTTTATTTATTATTGCATAACTAATAAAATGTATAAAAATAATAATAATTTTTACATTTTATTTTAGTTAATTTTTGCAAATTAATTTATTTGAGAAAATAACAGTCGAGTTACTGTTGTGATAATCAGTCAATTGCAAGTGCTTCTGTACACATACATACAACATGTGCTGTTATATCATATATTATTTTCAAGTTTAGGTACAACAATTTAAGCTTTGCTCATTTTCTCCTGTCATGTACAAAACTAAATAGGAAACAGGTACGTAGAAAGAACTTACAGTCAACCCGCACTAACCAACAAGTTCCCACAAAGACACGTCAAATTCATTCTGGAATTTGTAAGGAGATAATGTATTTCCAAGTATTAATTGTATTAAATTGTGGATTCCAAGTTATTTATTGATTTATAATAATTATCGGATTATAATATATGAAGATTCTGTTATCTGCATAGTTAATTATTGTTGACACAATACCTCCTTCCTAGTAAATTGCATCAATATGGCAGCTTAAATCCTGGTGTAAGGCTTTTGATACGAGAAATCTTTTTCTCATTTAATAATCATTAAATATCTTAAAAATTTATTTTTTTTATAATAATTAGATTGCCAAGGTTGTGCGGCCTAAAGGCTAAACTGTGAATACGTATATGTGTTTACAGACAGACGGAAAGATAAAGATTAATTATAAAAACTATACAGTTTAAGTCTCTATAAAGGCGTTGTCGTAGGGAAGCGATTGATAAAACTATCTTGACTACATAGAGATTTTCAAAAATCGTCCTAAATACACATCGCAAACCTAGCTTACACTGTGCAATCGTATTAACCAGAAATGTACTCTCAAAACAAATCTGTACCCAAAAATTTGTCAGCAACGTTTAGAATTGGTCTCTTCAAGTTTCAACAGATTCACATTGAATCCAGCACAGCCGGTGCCGTCATCCACATAGTAGGGGGCCATGAAAAACCACCGAGGTACACCGCATTTGCTGATAATATAAATAAACCATGATCAAATTATCCATACAAATAATTTTTCCTTACTGCAAAATTCATCCAACTTTTTTTGGAAGAAATGTTCCAAGTTTAGCAAATTTTAGAATCAGTTCTCAACACTTTTTTCTCAACACCACACAGACGAGAACAAATGCATAGATTAAATCATTTTGTGAATTTCAAATTGAAAATTTTGTGGGAATAAATATTATGGTTTAGTTTCCCCCCGAACACCTTTAGGAGCAATACTAGCAATACAGTTAAAGTTCTGTTCCCACAAAATCATTTTGGTGAAATTGCTAATCACAGGCTAAGTTCACTAACCATGACATATGAACGAACGTTTCACAAAAAATTAAGAACTTCTAACACTCTTCGTGTTAAAATAATCGTCACGCTTCCAGCGATAGTTTTGCCATTTAAATTTTTTTTATATCAAAGCAATTAACTTTCAAACGAGATTCTCCTTAAAAAACAATTTTCTGTTTAACTTATAAATGTTGACTATTATGTAATTTAGCACAAGTTACCTATTCGATATTTCCGAAATGACGACAAAAAAGAAGGAATTCGTAAGTAAATTTTTCGCAGACTGTTTGCTCTTAAACAAAGGAGGTTTAACAGTTAGAGGCATTGTGCCAATATTTGATTTTCTCATTGGAGTTTTTCTTAAACTTGAATGACGGTAATCTTAAAATCACAAACCAAAGTGGACAAAAGTTAGAAACAATGTAATTGTTGTTTGTATTGCGGTAATGCTTGAGAAGCTGTACAAACTTTGCAGTTCCTTAATTTGAAATGATGACAAGGCGGTTTCATTTTGTGATTAAATGCGTAATAATTTTGACTATTTTCACCAATATTTATCCAAATTACTTGTAGTTTACAAATTTGAAATTCGGCTTTAAATTATTGTGGATAATAAATTTTAATTAAATATTCGGCTTTGTTACAATTTTAAATGAATCGCTTTTAATTAAACTTTGTTGGAAAACTAATTTGTGTGTTAATTTTCAAAATGCATCCGTCAATAATTACAATTTTAAATAATTTCTAATTTTGAATTATAAATGCTATAATTTTAATATAATACAAATTAAAAGCTCGATAATATTAATTCTCTCGTCTGCAATGCGTGGATATTAAATTTTATTAATTTTCTGCCAAGACTTATTATTAATTTTTAATATTTTATTTCAGATCATGTCCGGGAATTTTCCTGTGGAAAACTCTATTATCGTACATTTTATTTGGATAGCCAACGAGATTCGCTATACGTGGGAGCCATGTAAGTATCCAGTTAATTTTTTTAATTCAATTCGAATGCGCCGGTACGAAATGAAGGGAATTATTGTAAAGCCTTTTAACTAAATTAATTTTTTAGTTGAGGGAACAACTATCATAAGTTGCTCTTCTCAAATTGTTTGCTAATAAATTGGAGTTCTCGAGTGAATCCTCGGCGCTGTGTCAAAAATTTCATTAAGCGTATAAAATATTATGACAAATTTTTTGATTAATACGTTAGTGGCACGACTATAGAAAGACAGGATAAAGCTTTGTTCGCTTAATAATGTTAATTTTTTGAGCGTTTCTCACAGTTACCATGCACATATTTCAAATTCGCCACGCGTTAGCTATGATTAAGCTCATTAAACGAATTGGTCACGATTTTTAGATACTTCACGTTTTTATATGTCGACTCTGTAAACGGTTTTTCGATTAAAATTATATTGCCAGCGTATTATCCTTTTTTTATTCAAGAAGATTGTTGAGAGAAATAATTACCTACGCGCTACCCTTGCTATTTTTGTATCGGACGATAAATAAGGTTTTATTTGCGTTCCCAAGGGTGGTCCAACTTTAATCGATAATCTTTTTTACGATGCAATTTGATTATTTATCCAGAAGTTTTTGAGTTTATTATAGTTTCGAGTTTTATTATTGCTGACTAAGGAGGAAAAGTTTTCAGAAGAAAAATCTAAAAAACAAACAATTTTAGTGAGTCAAAGAAGTAGTAGTGCGGTGGTCTGCTCGGTTTGATATTCCCCTGCAACTTTAACTTCGTCATCTAAAGATACGAGAAAGTTCACAACTTGAAATTGTAGGGCAGTTTAAGTTTCGCTTCACCTCATTCATTTTATATTATATCAACACGTAACGTGGTAAAACGTACTGAATTTTACATCAGTCAAACAGTTCTAATCTGTACTTCCGTTTAAGTTTCGTCCTTCGTTAATTATTTGTCAATAAATGTTTTTTGGTCCGTTTCGATAATTCTTTAATGTAAACTTGGATGTTAACACAAATAATATTTCGCAAGCGAATAGTTGTTTTTGTACGACGACGTATATCAACGTTTTTTGTTCTCCCCCACGTTGTGTAATTTCTAAACCGCACACAAAACAAAATCGGGACGCAACTTCTCATATAAAACATGTTGGTTTAAAACGCAAGTAATAGGGGGTACGTAGACAATGCCATTTTCGAAACAATGGAATCAAAACGTACACCAGCCTGATTTTCACACCTCGGTATTTAACAAAAGGGCATTAACAATGACGCGAAATGGGCAATGCTTTTATTAACAATCATTTCTATACGTACTATATGCAGTTGTTATCTTCAACTTCATTAAAACGAATATATCTGAACCTACAAGAGGCTAAATGTGAGATAACAAGTTGACAGGAAAAAGTAAAACTTTGAGACTAAATTGCATCGTTACCGCTACATTTCAGATTTCAGTATAACGAATATTAAAGGAAGAAGGAAAGAAGAAAAATTGAGAATATAATTTTCATTTTGAAAAATTACATTTTTAATTTAAAATTTTACGGCACTTTTTCGCAGACATATTAGCATATTATATACAATAAGGCGATAAATAGTGCCGTGTTATGAATGCTTGTATGTGAAATTGACGTCTGAAAAATAATTCATTTTCTGCTTAACTACGGCGGTGGAAATGACGGCGTATAAGTATAACTAATAAAAATGATATGTAAGCACGTTATACGCATATTAATGTACCTACCTACCCAAATTGTTTGAATAACACTAATTTCGTGGATTATTCTAAAATTGTTAATTGAATTTTAATAAAATTGGGTAATTTAGTCAATTTAAACCAATAAACTATTAATACCGACTTTCGGTCATCGTGTTCGGCAAGGATCAACTTTTGATGAAAATCACATGGGATTTGATCCCCTTTGCCCTGTTTTATTTATAATTATGTTAAGTAAACCGTATTATAAGTTTAATTCGTTTGTATATTTTGACTTCTCTGACACTAATTTCTTACTTTATCATTTTGCATGTTCAACAATATAAATACGAATGTATATCAAGATATTGTGTTGTGTTTTATATTACATAAAATCTAGTGATGTACGTTATGTGTACAGATGGAGAAAAATATAAATAAACTAAAAACGCAGCAAGGTTTGCTTTTTAATCCAATTAAAAGAGATCCGGCTGGATGTTATATGATTTTGAAGAATCCTGAGTCATACATCAAAGTTGCTGCTATTTGTTCTGTTTTGATTAGATTTTAAAATCGATTTAAGCTTTTTTTTTCGTATAGTGACTCATAATGGTGGGGACAGATTACCAGAAAATAGTTCTACAACATTTTCCATCAGATGATTAAAATAAAATGTTGTTGAAATACTTGAGTTCTTTCTCGATTTGCTATTTTGTTTTTACTCGATAGCATTGTAAAGTTCGACATGTAAATTTTTACCATGGGGTTAAAACAAAGTTGGCTAAAAATTTACATTCCGAGTGGTAGTTTTTCCCAAGTTTTGCAAACACACCCTATCTAATCATCGCTAAACCTGCTGAAAGCAGCAGATAGGCTGTCAAAATTATACCAGGTAAAAATTGAAAGAAAACTTAAGCGATATCATAAATAATAATACTTCTCATTCCAATGGAATATAATCGTTTCTTCGACTTCTATGTTTTTTCTCCATAATTGTTGCTTTTGCACTTTTCTCCACAATGTATCTTCCCATATTACGAAGATCTTTCATCACCTCGTCGAGCCATCTTGCTTTTTTGAACTTTCTCTGTTTTTCACCTCGCTCGGCTTCCAATCATGAATGTTTTCGTTCCCCATAATTTCCAATAGTTCCAATTTTTGGTTTCTTTGGATCCATCATCATTCGTAATACCTACCTTATTTTCTTCTTATTCTTTTTCAACCCTTTGATGAGGTTGAAAATGACCAACAAATCTTTTATGTTGAACCAAGTTACTAACAACGCGTCGTACTGTGTTGTGCCACTAACGAATAATATAGTTTCTGCATAACTGTGCCTTCCGATACTACGGCATTGGAGGGAATTCCATACCCCCCAGACCTTCCAGTTTAACAATTCATACAATCTTAATAATAAAAGCTCCCCCTACAGCGTGTAATTTTTCTTGTTAAAAGAAAACCTCACCTGATTGGTGCAACAAAATGTAAACTCTGAAATGGGAGTAGGTATTGCGAACAACCACAGAGATGACAGGACAGATGAAACAAAAAAAGGAAAACATGACATGGGGGAAAGTAGAAGGAAAAAATCTAGAGAAGCAATCAATTACAAAAGGATTGAGAAAATGATAAATAAATTGAGAATCAGGAAAAAGCAAAGAAGAAGAACAATGTAACATATATCTTTGAGGTAGGGAAAGACGTAGTAAATGAACCAATAATTGTGCAATTGCAAAACTGGAGAGAAAAATTTCGAAGTGATCCAAGATAAGAGTAAACTGAAAGAAAGGATATTGACAGCTATATGACAGCAAAAGAGTTAACAATAGACAATAAAATTATGGAAGCTACAAGAATAGAAGTAGAAAACGGAAACATACTATAATCAATCAATATAATTAATTAATTAATACTAAGAATAGAAAGCTAAGAACTGCAGTTATTTGAGTTGCACTTTTTCTCAATATTTTAATATTTTATCTACTTGATCGTTGTTATGGTGATATTTTTAATTGCTATTGGGGAAAAATCAATGAACAATAGAAAATCTTTCATCGTTTTGAAAGCTTTTCAGCAAGTGGAAATCAACCCAACGATTCTACGTATTTTTTCGAAAAGTTCCAAATGAAAATAATAATTAGAGAAAACATGAAACTCAACGCAGCTGCTCGATCAGCTCATGAAAGATATTAAGTCTTTCACGCTTAACCATACAATTTATTAGTTGTTCATTATTTTATTTATTTTTGTATGCTTCAAAACCTAACTCCCTCCGCCCCAAAAATTCCTTTCCTTTCGCTTTGATTCGAGTTTTACTAGTAGAATTATCGATAATTTATCGCCTAGTTCTCTTGAAAGAATTTTAATTTTTAACCTTTAAAATGACAAACACTCACAACTGTAAGTCATGGACTCAGGATCTGGCAATTTGGTGGATATTTCTTTAACGGACTCGAGAAAATTTGTTCTGTATCACCATTGGATTAGCGGATGATCTAACTTGGAGTTTCAAGATATATAGGCAAATATCCTAGGCAACGAAGTGTGTTTCAGGTATGGGTAAAGAAGATGTACCGTAGCGAATCGACCTTTCAGGAATTTGCTGCTATATCTATTATTTTAAAGGCTGCATGAATGTTTTCTCGCTGGTGAGAAAAACTCTTCTTCATACCAATACATGACTGTCTTTATATCCGCAAACTTCGGGAAACTTCGAACCTATATAAATGGGTTCTCGTCCAAAGATACCTTTTTATCATTTATTTGATGATATCAAGATAATCCTTGTTTTAGTAATCTTCGGCTCGTGGTTTTCCTCTTCCTACTATCTAAATTTTCTTTTCTGTTGTGAAATCGCTGCCCAATAGCTGAATTGGCTTAATTATAATATTAATTGATCCTGAAATTTTCATTTAATGATTGTTCATGTTACAGTTTGTGTTGCAACACGGAAGTAGTTACACGATGGAAGCATAATATTTCAAATTTCAGTTTTATTTGAATACCTCTCTATGTGAAAAAGAATGTCGAAGTTGTTACGTTAACATGCAATGCAGCTCGTAGCTGAACTATCCTCGAGGGTGGAAACCTTCTCATCTCGGCGGGCGAGATAAGTTAAAATTAAAGCAATTTCTTTTGATATTTATATTTTCATTTTTTCTCCAAACCCAATTTTCAACTCGTTCTTTCTCCACTTAATCCGTTTATGTAGACAGAATGGTGCATACACACTTTTCTTAGCATCCTCTTCAGAAATGTTGGGTGATATTCAATTTTGTGTTAAACGTCTGTTACCCTTACTTGACAGACTATTAGTAGAGTAAACTTGCCGAACTGTCTATTTAGACAGTTTAGTTCAAACAACGTCAACTACTATATCATCGTTTCGGTCTTCTCAAACAAAAGTGGAAAAGGTTGGAATTTTGTTAATCTCTTGCAGTTTCGTGGTGTATACAATTAGAAAGGTTAATTGCATAAATAATAAATTACGACCGAAAGAGTTAAAAATTCGTATGCACTAATCACATTAAATAACAAAACTGCTGACTTATTTAATGCCCGATAAATTAAATTCCCTTGTAGGGAGTTGACTTTTTCAAGTAGCATGTTTTTGTAAATTAAACTGCATTGTGTTTTGTGGGCAATCTTCACAAGATTATTAACAAAGTAGTCGAAATGATCGCCATTATCTTGATTAGTCGACCATTTATTATCATTTGCGTGCAGATCCCCAACACTACTGGAGAACTTTTTAACGCACAACTATCCTTTGTTTATACGATTGCACGTGAACCAACTAATCTTTCAAAAACATGTTCAGTGGACCCAAGAGAATGCCTGTCCGACCTTTTCTATGAGGTACGACTTTATCTAATTAGATAGAAAGGTTCCGTAAAGGGACCCGATTATGTTTTATGATTTTTTTACAACCTAAATTGATTTTATAATTTTCTAAATTAATTAATTATTTAAATAATTAATTATTTTAATTAGCCAGCTTTTGTAATGTAAACTAAAAAATTTACGATGAAACAACACGCATACCCAATTTTTTAGGGTAGTAAATGGAAAAAGAAGCATCCACTAATTTTATCAACTTTCAATATTCACAAAATTTAGATAGAAAATTAATTTGCGCGGGGATTTCGCATCATTTTTCTTCTTGAAACTTTTATAGGTTTCAATTGAGATTGCTTTTTAATTCAGTTTTCTCTTCCGTCTCATATTTTATCGCTATCAGATACGGGACACAACATAGTTTATTAGACTTTTAGTTATTTAAGATTTTGGATAAGAGGGTTCGTGCTAACTCGGGGGTAGCATGTTTTGACAGTGCGTCACTCTAATCGCAATCACGAAAGTTTTTTTATTGTTATGGGGATGTATGCTAAATGAGCACGCCCTTTTTAACTGCCCATGTCAAAAACATTACCATACTATTTGATCCATTTTTTCGTAGCCAATTTGCGATAGCGTTGCTGGGTTTGTGGGTCCAGGGGTTTGGCCCACTTTTATTCCTCTCCGTTTCTTTCTATCTTGTGCAATTATTGTACAATTCTCTACCGCGGCTAATTTGCGATAGCTTTGTTATAATTTTGAATGCGTTTTTGATAAATGTTTGTATTTGCATGCTAAATATTTAAATTTGTATTGTATTGTGCAAACAGCTGTAAATGTGCGATTCACTTTCCATCTGATAAAATTTTGCTTGATATTCATACTGTGTATTGATTTAACGCTTTATATCAAGATTTACGTCAATCTTGACTCGAGGGTGAACAATGAAAATATAACGAGTAGAAGTTATACGTAGCTGTCAAAGCATTCGTGAATATTTTGTAGGTATAATCCTACAAGCTAAGCATTGTATTAATTTTTAAGTCCATTACGCCCGAGTAAATTTTGTATTATCTCGACAATTATTCCATTTTACAAATTCAATTTGTGCGAGCCGAGCGAGCCTAAAATTTGAAGGTTTTTTTTTTTAGCCCTGGTCCGCCTGTACCTCCTTGAGAAATGTCGATCGTGCTAATGGTCAACTACACGTAAAGTTTGCGCTTAATTTGCTTGCAGAAAACTACCTATTCGTATAAAATTAATTTTCCCTAAGGTTAAAAGTAAACAAATCGTTGACGATAAAAAATTACGATAAGCAAGTGGGAAAAAGTGTAATATAGGCTACTTAAATTGAACCACATCGTAAATCTAAACATAATATTTCGTGTATTTCTTGTTCAAATTCTTTACTGGTTTTAACACGAATGCCGTTTTTTATCGAAACATAATTTCTTAAAATATAATATTATCCTAAAATTTCGTGAGCTTCATGTTTACAAGCTTCATTTACTTCACGAATATTCAAATTGTTTTTAAATTCCGGTCAAAAAATTGTTTTCTCTTTCCACTTTCGCATAACGTTTTATTAAATTAAAGGGAAACGTGGTTGGCGATTGATTATTAACGCCATCTGGAAATTCAATTTGCTTTTTTTATTTGAATTCCTAACTATTAATCTAAAGTTTTGTCCTTTTTGCTAAATAAATTAGAAAAGTAATTAGAGCGTATACCTTTTTCGTTATCTGCAAATCTTGAACGGAAATTCGGAAAACATTTTTCTCATTTATGTGCTATCGTGTTTGTAGTATTGGCTACTAACGAACGGGCACAACGGAAATTTAAAAGAGTTTTGCGAAAAATGAATAAATTTTCTCTTGCCGCCGTCCCACAAGCAGGTAACCTCCAAGTTCGCTTATATTAATAATTAAAACGATTCTGACAATTTTCTACGCAATGATGACTTTTCTTTTATATTTCCTTTATTTAAAAAATGCTAAAGGCTAGGTTTACTTTGTGTTGTTGCTGTAACCTATTTGTCGTGTTGATTAAAGGGGCTAATCCAGTTTCATCGCTTTCATCCCTTAAATTAAGTTTGTTGGTCTTATCTTTTGCAGGACATTCGTTTGCTGATTAACCTGAACTACTACAAAAAAAGCAACTTTTAAAAGAGTCCATATTCTATGGTCTCACGAAAATGCTTGTTTGGATTTTTTTACATCGGTCCGATTCAGCTTTATTTCCAGAAATTACATTAATTTTCAACAATGAACTTATACTGGCGGCTTAATTTAAGTAGATAATTATATGGTGAGGTTTAATGAAAACTTGTTTCAATTATTTTGTACATGGAGTACAGAAAATGGTTTTATGAAAATTGCATGCAATCTCTACCCGCTACGTGATGATCAACATTTTCATAATTTATCCTATTTTTTTTCTTTTACTTGTAAAGTTATTGTGAGCTTTTTATCTTTCGGATTAGTCGATTATATCAACAATAAAGTTACTCAGACGATTAATGTTTCCTTATCGTTTGTAAGGTGGTGATTAAATGTATCCTTTGTCAAGTGATGCAAGGATTAGCGATTTCTGACGTCGCAGTTTTCAATCCCTTTGATAGATTATGAAATCATTTGGGAGTTGCTTGTATATGAATAATGCAATTTTCTCGTATCTACACTTAAATGCTTTTATTTTTTAACAACCCTTGCATGCTTCAACTGTACTTACTTTATAATTCTTTCTTTTAAAAAATCAAATAAAAAATTGAACCAATTTGTGTTTACTAGTTTAGTTATCGTCGTTTAATACCACAAATATGCTTTATTTCACCTCTCGGCTAAATATTAAATAACGTTAGATTTGTCTACTGATTTAGTGTTCTATAAGTTTCTCCGAAGAGGCTGCTGATTTACTCAGGACAGTGCGATGGGGTGGATTTGCAGGGTAACTTTAGGTAATATTTTTGTTAAGCAATGTTTGAAATGTAAATTTTCTTTCTATTTAATTGCACAATATAAAATTAACTAGTTTTTTCAATGGGGATAATTATGCAAAGGATTAATTTAATTGTGAATTTATATGTTTGTGTTGTTATGGGCCAAATTTAATCAGCTTAGTGTACTAAACATTAAGATATTTTTTTTAGATTCATTACTGCATCTTACCGAAAGATGTTTTTAATTTACTTTTATGTATTTAGTAATATAAATTTTAAGAAAAACAAAAATCGTTACCTACCTGTAAAAATTACACAACCAGATAACAGAAACCATCTTTCGCTCAAATTTTTACATTTTTCTGATGAAAATGAGCTCTTACTACTTGAGTTACCGTAAACTCACTGTTTACCTGTACGAAAGGTGTTAGAATCGAAAAAATGAAATGTAAGGATTTCCAGGAATTCGGCAGCTTTTACAAATAACACACAAAAGGTCGTGCGTGCACTTGAACGGACTTGATCATCATAAGTGCTGACGATGAACAAAGCATTTACAAAATTTTACGTTCAAATTAAGATGACAATTTGAGATCCTTATTGGTAGTTAAATTAATTGGACAATTCGATTCGAATTCTCTTGATCTGGTCCTGTTTGTACCTGCACAATATTAATTGATAGAAAATTACTCTTAATCAGATAATAACAGCCTGTATTAAGTTTGTCTCGCTCAGTCAACATGTTCTTGAGTTTACGTGACTTACAATACCATGTGATTAATTATTCGATCCAGCTTATAGACATTATTAAGTTGTTAATCATTCCATACGAGTCAAACTACAGAGTACTTACTGTAAGTAGTACTTCTTTGTGAAACAACTCAACATAACAACACTTGACGTTTTACATCGATTTAAACTGGGAACGACTTAGTTGTTCATTGATCTTAAATAATTGAAGTTGAGTAAATTTTTTTTTCAATTAAGTTTAGACGTTTGCGACATTTGTAATTTTATTATGAGATTATAGCATAGCTTTAAGGCATTAGTAAAGCAATATAATTAGTAGTGTCGTCTTCGGGCCATTGTTGCTTACCGTAGAAGCTCGTGACCGGACTTATCAATACAGCAGCGCCTGTTTGTGCATCGACACTGTCATGCAAGCCTTTGACAACGACGTGCTCAGCTTGTAACGTTCCTTTGAAGTTGATGTGCTTAATTTAACGTTGTTAACTGTTTCACAACAGGCAAAGTTCTACTTTTAAGCTTCTCAACACTCAGACCGCTTTCAATTCCGCTTCGACGAATTTTACAAAAGGACATCGATCCCAAAACAGTCACTGTTTAAGCTATTAATCTATACATTTTAATTTTTTTCCTCATTATATAATACCTCTCGGTAATATGAGGAGAGAATAAAAATAAAAGCCTTCACCATTATTTTCGACAATTTAGGTCAGAATCAATTATACCTATCTAAGTTTACTTTGCCATAATGATCCTTTGTTTCGTGCCTTAGTTAAATGCATCAGTTTTTTGCTCACGTACGTGGAGGGATGCAGGAATACGTAGTATGAAGTTACCAATTACACGTTCCTGTGGCCAAATATAATTAACGTCGTTTTGTCGTGTCAGCTTTTTGCTGGAGATTGGATAACAGATTATTGATCTCGATATAGCGCCGTTCATATATTACCAACTTCAAAATATTATGGGTAGTTAATGTTGTTAAATTTTATATTATAATCAACACTGTTTGCACATGTAAAGGAAATTTGTTTTATATTGGAGCACTTTGAAAGCCGGAATTAGTCTTAATTGGTTTTTCGTACAAATTTAAAATGTTTTTAAACTAAGTTTGCATAACCCACGATAATTATGTTCATCTTCACCTTGATTTAATTTGGCGTGACAAGTTACACTAAATGATTGTCCTCCGAGATTGGAAATTCTCCAAAATTAGGGCAATACGTACATTTGATAATGCGAATAGTGTAGTTTAGGATAGCTCACGTGCTAGAGAAATTATTCCGTTAATATATAATCACGACGTCAGTAAACAAGGCCACCGAGGAGCAAACCCTACGTTATCCTCGTCATCTCGAGATATTGCTTCCCAAAGGACATTCTCACAGCAAACTTTGCAACTATTATGAACAATAACATTGCAACACCTAATGCCTTCGAAGCAACGTGCCAGCGTATAGTTCTAGTGGCAATAGCTTCCAAAATTGATTGATGGGATCTCTTCGGACCTCGTCGAAACAATTTTGATTAAAATTCAAAATATGATCCTTTCATTCCTTTTTACTACAATAAGTAAAACACCTTCGTTTTTTCAGCAATCTTTTTAAATAATTGACGTATAGTTTCAAATAGCATATTATGCCAAAGAGAAATGAATATAACTGAGCTTCACTTTGAGATATTCACGTAGTACTTTTACGTTTGTCGTAATTGCTCGATTTAACTTTGATGTTTAGTTAAAAAATAAATTTTCGAACCCCATCGGTTGTTTTTTATTCATGAATTAATTAAAACGATATTGTGGTTTCCAACTGAGCATAAGTTTTGTGCAATAACTTACTTCATATACATAAATATTTCATATGGTAAAGTTTTACATTGCTGTTGATTAATTAAACATTTTTGGCTTGAGGCACTTTCAATATTTAATATTTTCTCCCCAACTGCATTGTTTTTTTAACGATTATAGCCGTTTACGGTACTTTCGCTTCTAAAGCGAAATATTAATTGAACATGTCATCGCGCGTTTATAAAATGTTGAAATTGAAAATTACATTTTACCATTTTCGTTGAGTTAGTTTTTTTCGTAAGTCGATTTAGTTAAGTGTAGACAAGCTGATTTAGAGAGTCACGCAAGTTGTCTGTTCTCAAAATTATTGTCTTTTGTATTCCGACTTGTGGCATGTATTTTGTCTCAGTTCATTGTTTCACATTATAGTAGTACTAAATTTGGTGCAAGAAGCACTTTTGTAAATTTTTTATTATAATTAATATTTAACGTCTTGGTATTTTATTGAGAGTGATATGCAGTTTCCAATGTTATGCTAATAATTTCTCTCTTGGCGCTGCTGAATCATTTCGTTGATGCTTTTTCTCATGGAATTACTTGAACCAATTTGTGATTATCCGTGTAGTAGGATTGAAAAGATTTTGTATGGTACTTAATAGTGGATATTCTTCTCTTCTTGATTAAAACCCAGCAGGAAATCAGGGGGTTATTTTTCGATCTGTAATTTTATTAGGCGCTAACTGTTAGCTTCTATAGTTACTATTAACAGCCCTCCATAAACTTATTACAATTTTCTTTATTGCATTGATTAACTTAATTTTTATTTTTGTTTTGTAATTCAATTTTTGTGAGTGCTTCGCTTTTAGATGACTAACATATATTTTAAATTGCCAAGTTGTAAAGTTTGCGAAAAGCTGTAAAACTTACATTTGATTTGATGTATCTATGCACGTTTCTTAGAGCTTAAATAATTTTAAATCTAACGTAATAAAGTTGGTTTTTGAATTATACACGTTAATTTTAACTCCAATAAATTGTTCTATGAGCGATGCCATCTAACTATCTTCTATTGAACTTAAAATGTAGTGGGAATATTTCAACTGATATGGATGTTACGTTGAAATACCCTCAGTATAATTTTAGTACGTAAAGCTTAACATTGGTTTAGAAAAATAAGCAAACATAAATCTACGGATTTGAATTCATTAAATTATTTGCTGTAGGGTCCACTCTAAAGGCCTACTCATGCGTAAGAATCAAATAATTGTGATGCACTTTTGCAGTGCATAACTAACCGATGCTGCAGGTCAAATTCTGAACAACCAACAGATGTTAGGGAACGAATCTCGTCGCACCAAATAACACCAATTCGAAAAGAAGTATAATATACATGGTGGCTCACCGAGTTTTAACTTTCGTATATAATTGCAAATCCAAAATGATAGTGAAAGGTAAAAGCGCTCCCAGTTTGGAGTTTCAATTCCTCGAACAGCAATATAATAGCTAAATGAGGTTAAATGCCAAAAAAAGAATGTTTATTTTCGGTGGACTACATCCTGTACGTATCGGGATGAGAAATTTCGACAAATCAATAAAGAGAAAGACGCAATGATTTCTTTTTGAAGCAAATAAAATAAAATTATTGCAATTATTTTAAAGAACGTGGCGGTTTATTTAAAATGTTAGTATATTTTGAGGTAATCGTTTTTCAGCATTAATAATGCAATAAAGTTTATGGGTGTATCGTGACTTTGGATTTAGAAAAATTCCTCCTTTAAGTGTAAAACTTTTAGTGCCTGAATTTATTTCTATCGTAATTTTTATATACCTGCATTTAACTTTATTTCCACAAATAAGTAATGTTAGTTTTTTTCAAATCTTGAAGTTCGTATAATGAATTTTTATTAGTTCGTGTGTAAGCCGCCCTCATTTAAATAAATAAATAGACTGCGTCGTTGCCGCAGTGGATTTTTTATAATTGCTCGATTTTCCATTTCTTGTAACTATTGAATCTCGTGAGGAAGGCCTATAAAAAGTTTATTTTATTACTAACTGAAAATTATGTTCTAACAAACTTTGAATCATCATTTTTGTGTCATGATTTGGAAAGACGATATTTAGAAGAATTACAACCCTACGGAAACAACCACGATGCGTAACCAGTATAACTGCCTTTTTGGAACAAACGACATTATTGCCACAAGAAGTTGTCAGAACGAAATGGAAAATGGAGAAATTCATTCGAGCAAATAGAAAAGTGACCAAAACAATATTTACTTGGCGTTAATGGAGCATGGAACATATTTTAATACGTCTCAGCTTCCGAAACAGTATCGACGACGGAAGTGTCTATAAATATTGAAATATGATTTTTCGAACCAAGAAAATTGATTTGTATTAATCGGGCCGTGCTATCTGAAGTGAAAAATCTAGATTGAACCTTGCGGTCTAGTAATTAATAATACCTGGTCCAATTATGTCGTGGTCCATGATGTAATTACAACAAAGATATTATCTATGTCGTAATCACATGACACTCGCTCTACAGGATACTAGATAACCATGTAACCTGATCTAATTTAGTACGCTTAGCAGTTACGCTAGAACGAAGCGGTCTCCTATGATCTAACGATGTTATTACGGTAGTATTAATTATTGCATCTTCCCACACTTCCATAGACGCAAAATTAATAATTCGGGCTATACGCCAAACTTCATTTAACCCTGCATTTAAAATTATTTTAACCGAATTACGCTATTAATTGATACTCCAGTTTAACGTAACCTTTCCAGCGCTAATTTTCTATTCTCTGTTTTTAGAGCAATTCACAACTTTCGAGATAGCTTTCAGTATTTTTTATTCATAGCTTTCGCTAAATGAAGTGAGGATAAAACCTTTTTGCTTTTTCCAAGAACGAAAAACTGTTTACGGTCAACACCAAATAGAAAAACTTAATGCTTTTCACGTCCATCTTCTGAAAGTAAAGTATTAATGAATTTTTGTTTGAAAAAAGTGATTACAACTAGCGCTCTTTTTAAAATTCCCAAATCACAACATCTTTTCCGTTTGAATTTTTAAAGAATGAGGCCTCATTCTTATATTTTATATATTTATGGTATTCACAACACAAAAAAATATTTACATTTTCACTTCTTTAGTTTGTTTGAGTATAAAATATTACCATTAGCCTATATTCGATAAGGGAGCAAACCGCGCTTTGAAAAGACACATTCAAGAGGAAATAATGTTTTGAAAATAGCAACCGCGTATCCGTTTTTCCATGGAGTTGGTCGCTTTTTCAAGCATTCATGTATCTGTTCATATCGGTAATACAAACAACTTTGAAATCGGCTTTGTTGAAATTCCTTTTTTATTCCGCAATAATAATTTAGGTAACTGACTGTTAGCTGTATGTAATTCAAACGTACATATTTTTGTAATAAATACTAAAAACCTTTTTAAATATTTTCATTTGGCCGGAAAATATTTCACATTTATGGTTCCACATTATGTTATACGCTACGCCAATTAAGCCACAAAAAATAGTCGAGACAAAAAAATTTATTTTGTTATTTTACATTAAAATTATAACTTTATTTTTGTGTTTTTATCCTACTAAAAACTCACGCATGAAATACTTCAGCATGTGAAACTTTTACAGAACGTTCCACTCCAAACTTCTAGGTCAACGCAACTGTTTTTTATATTTAACGCAATTTTCGCCTCTAGTAAAAATGCTCTTCATAATAACAGATAAGGAAAAATGTAGTTTTATGTTTATTTAAAAATTACTGACAAAATTAAATTGGATAAATTAAGATTAAAATAAAGAAAAGCGAAATTTGTTTGTAAATATTTTTTGAAAATTCGTTGCGTTCCGGTTAAAACTGATACCTTAAGTTACAGCCTAAAAGAGCAAGGATCTTGGTAAGTTTGCAAATTTTAAAATCGTGATCTTAGCTGACGTTTTTTAGAAAAATATCAAAGATTCAAAAAGATGGACAACACAAAACCCATTATCAAACTTTCTTCTGATACCTAACCTGTTGTACTGGGGTGGAATAATACTCTCCAGATCTCCAGAAGATTGATCCTCTAGCTTATTTTAATTATTTTCCAGCTGCTAATTTTATTTTTCAGAATCATATTTGCGTCTTTCGTTTCTAGTATCTTAATTTCTGTTTTGAAAAAATTCTTGGTACTGAGTGCTCTAAGTGCACAATTTAGTGCGTTTCTAAAAAGTTTATTTTTTGAATAAATTAAAATTGGGAGTAGGTAATAATAAATTAGAAAAATAACACAGCTCAACTTATACAGGCTGTACGTCTTCTAGTTCTTAATGTAAAATATTTTATGTCGATCAAGTTTTCTTTATTTTGAAGAAAATTTTATGATTAACCCTATTAATTTGCGGATCTGCTGTGAAGAAATACTTGCTGGGTTTTGAGAAAGTTTTCCCGATTTAATTTTTACTGCCTATCGCCGCTGGTTGTCTTTCAGTACAATTTCTTTACATCTGAGGTAGCTTACTAGGCTGCTCCCAGATTTACCTGTGATCCTGTTTGTTTATCGTTATTGATAACAAATCACAAACTTTTAAAGTACGGAGAGAAAAAATCTGAAATCACAAAATGTGGTCTAAAATCTTTGGAATTCATCAAAAGTTTCAAGTCGAAGAGTTCTAGGACGTCATCGCGAGAGTTTCGGTGTAGATTTCTCATCAGCTGGGGTTCTCAAGAAAACTACCCAACACATTGTTCTTAAATGTTACTAATTTTAAACACAAAGTCAATTTCAAAAATTCTCGGTGCTTTTGTGCACTTTTTTGGCTTAGATACTAACGTAAACAACACAAAGATTTAGCAATAACATAAATACAAATAAAAATTATAGAAAGATGTAATATCTATCAAGGTTACATTAGAATTATCGATGTTAATTGCATGATGAGCAATTAATTGGACAGGATCGGGCTAAGGAAATCGGAAACCCAATACAATATCCACTTTAAAGGAGAAAATTATAATTGTAGAAACACGTGCCTATCGCTCATCTTTAATTTCTGCAAAATTTATGTTAGAGTCAAAGTTCGCCCGGCTATTAAGACTGACACAGAATCTCTTGGTTAAACTTAATTGATTCGCATGGCGGAAAAACCATAAAAGTTCTGCAAGTAATGTCTTTTCACCATCCGCAAAAAATAAATCAGATCAAATTCCGTCTCATTGGCGAATCTACCAATTCTGGACCGTCACATGTTGCTTGCAAGGAGAATAAAAAAGTAAATCATTGAGTCAAATGGTGCAAAGTAACCCCAGTATATGAAAAGTGTGATTTTTCAATTTACGACCACCTATATCACTTCGCATTTTTTATCTAAATTAAAACGAGTATGTTTTTGTTTTAATCTGAAATCTAAACGTAAACTTTCGTGTGAAGTTTGCATGAAAAAATTAAAACAACAAAGTAAAATAAAAAGCGAATTGCCGCTTTACATGTTACAAACATAGGAAATAAAAATTTATTGGATAAGTTTATTTTTGAGGATTGATTTACTAAATTATTCAAAAGTTTTCTTATTTATGAATCGTTTAAAATTTTAATCTACCGATTAAGTTGGATTATGGCTCATTTAACGTTTAATGGCCAAGTACGTAAAAATATTTTATGATTTTGGTTTTTTAATTTTAGACGAAAGAAGTAATTTAGAGTGCTTTACTTTTACGGTTTTAATAACTTTTTATGATTGTTGCTTTTTAATAACGTATTATAAAAGTACTATATTGAGGAAAGTGGTAGATACCTATATAGTAGCTGCAGAGTGCAGTTTCAATTTACCATGAACTTCTTATTGGGTGCCAAATATATTATTTTCGAGAGGGAATTTTCAATTGAAGCGAAGCTTCTCGAGATAAAAGTCAATTCAAAACAAAGAAGTCTAGCAGTGTTTAGAACTAGCAATTTAGTGAGTCTGTAATAGAACTTTTATCTAGTCGTTAACGTAAATAACTATAATTTAGTGGAAGATTATCTTGCCGTCGTACGAAAACAGCTGTGCGAGCGTTTTTCTAAAATCTTTATTAAAATACCTTGTCAAGCTGCAAGTGAAACTTGAACTAAAGCCAAAAACGTTAATTTATTACTATATTTCAAATTTTGCTCTCGAATCACTTTAATAGTTTTGACTAATTGCCGCCATTTTGTTTTATTTCGCCATTTTTTGTATCACGTAAAGAAACAATTAGGCGGTTAATGGTGTGCGACTAGAACAATTATTTGATTACATAAAAAACGACCCGAAATTTAGTTTAACGATTTAAATACATAATTTAGGTAAACCGCTTTAGAATAAAAAGGAAATTCTGTTCTTTGTTTAAAACTTGTCGGAGGTTGGAGGTAATATAAAATTTTTGAGTGTGCACGAACTTTGAAGTTTTTATATTGGCCATTAAAACGTAATGGAAGAGGTAAAAAAGGAAGCACAGTATGGGGAAAAAGTATCAAGAATCAAATCAGTTTTGTCATTTCAACCATGTTGCAAGATAATCAAGAGTAAAAGAATTGACTCATTTATAATTAAACGTCTAGCTTCGCATATTTGTGTGAGGTGGTGCGAGTGAGTTCGGATAAATGGGACCGTTTTCTGCTGCATTCATAATTTTGCGTGCGAGATCAACGAAGCAGAAAGAATGAGGGCGGTTGGCAGAGCGTGGTGCGTGAATACTACCCGGTAACAAGCGGTTTAGCGTCGGAAAATAACCCGACGCTGCCACCAAAACGAAAGTATTATGTGCGGTTACTGCACAGAAATCCTTTCTTAACAGCAGGTGGACTGCGTGTTGCCTTTGTTATCAAACAACAATAGATTACGACAAATAAATTTATCTAAATGACCTCCACATTAAATATTTTTTATGACATCAATTATTAATGGATTATTTGGGAAAAACTGCTCAAAAATTTCATTAAGCTTCTTTTTATTACCTCATCAAGATTTAAGCTCACATTTGATGGGATCAAATCAAAAATTAAACGTTCAAATTTTTATGTGTCCCTCGATTGGACGTGAAAAACGAAAAGTTTGAAAAGGGTTGCTTGCTTCTATTTTGTTTCGCCAAATGTGGATTTATTTAAATGAAGTGCTAATCATAATTAAGCTTCACGATAATTGCATTTTCCATTCCCTTTTATTTGATCAACAATGTTTTTATATTAAATCCTGCAATAACTCGGACAAAAATGTTCCAACGAGCTGCTAAGTGTTTCGTTTTAATAAATTTAAAGTTTTAAGTTTTTTGCTTAATATTTTATTGCAGATAAACCCGAAATTCCGGCGCCAACAGCGATTTCTATCCGCATATAGCATTAAATAATCCATCAAGCACTACTTGGTGGTGTATTCCTCGATCACATTTATCTTCTTGTCATTATTTCCTGTATGAGCGCGTTCTTCCAAACTTTGCTTTTGCGATTTTTCACCGTCCACGTTCGTTCCGTTTTGGAGACACATTCCATATGTTATTTTATTGTCACAAGAACTCTCGTTCGTCAGGCCACTTTTGTTATCTTGCAATAGTCACCGCGAGTTTTTCCAGAAATTTTCATTCGACGATTCCTAATTTTCATACACAATTGTTTGATTATATTATTTCTTTACATATTGTTATTCCATCTCCAGAGGACTACGACGTACGGTTCGAGCTAACATTTGTACAGATTGCTATTTCCATTTGGCCATTCGCGGCGCCGGAAAACTTTCGGGACAAGTTAATAGGATTAGATTTTTATGGACAGTGTCATCTGTTCTTTTGTGTTTACAACTTCAATTTTATACGTGTAAAAGCTCACATATCTTCATGGCTTCGCCTTTTTTATTTTTTCCCAATTTTCATTGCAATTTAAGGTAATTGTTGGAGCCCGTTATGTTTAACAAAAGTTTTGTTGAGAATTTCTAGGTGGCAATCAAGCAAAATTACTGCACCAAAAGTTGCTGTTCGACTTTTGTATGTATGTTCACAGTTGAATAATTTAATACAACATGTCTGCACAGCTTTTCTAACATAAAGAGTCTTAGCATGTCGACTATTTCCAACTCGCGTTAGTTCCGTTTTCATCGTTAGTGATACATTCAGTCGTTTGTGATTATCGATATTAGCATAATCAGATGACTAGATGCTGCTGTATTCATTAAAGGTCGCACAAATTAGTTCTAACTTTGAGCCACGCTCGGCAGACGGGATAATTTGCAAGATTTACCTAAAAAAATTAAGATTACAATATAAATTTTACCAAGTTACTTCATGCGTGCCTGAACGGTGTGTTTGGTGTATTGAAACTCGCGAGTTTGGATAAATCAATTACGGATTCTGTTCTCAGGCTTGTAAACTCCATTATACATGTGTAGCATGGCTCTCTCTAGACTAGATGATTATGATGGATTATGCCGTGTTGGTATTCATAAGTGATGCTTTACGCCATCCACCGTTTTGTAGTGTTAGAAGGGACATTACGATTTGCATTCGGTTACAGCAGCTCCATTTCAATTCTAATCAATAAATTTACTATACGCAACGTTTTTTTGGGTTATGAAGAAGACTCCGTGGTTAATTTTTTGTCGACTTGCAGAGGGTCGTTAACGGGATTCGTAAGTTATGTCAGAAATTCTGCTTCTTTTTCTCGAGTGCTTTCAATTTTTTACCGCCCCGATAAGAACTTTTTTGGTTGAATTTTCACTTGAAGCAACACCTGCACTATCGCTTGCAATTTTGTCTTATTTATGGAATTGCTGCTTTACATTCAATATCTATTGAAGTTTTTCTGCAAAGCTATTCTCACCTCGATGCTTGGGAAGTGTATATGAGCACCGTGTAAACTGTTGACACTTGATATCTCCCAGGTTTCAAAGTAAAAGCAAGGGTTATATCGGGAATATTTTCCAAAGTTATACACACACTACTAAAAGCATATCGTTTTATCTCTCGTCTCCTGGCTTGCATAAGCAGGTGTTCTTAAGAAGACGCAATTTCGAATATAAGATATCGTGTTTCCAGTATGTAAGCACGTTTTGCGGCTTCCGCATGGGCTGTGGCGCATAAGATATGCACATTTGAAAGTATAAACTTTGCTTTTGCACTTCAAATGCGTATTAGTTTAACGACAGTTATATAAGGGAATTTTGAAAGTGTGAAATTGCAATATCAATTTTTAATTTTAATGCTCCAGATTTGCGTATGATCTCCTCATTTCTACAATACCACGCATCTGTTCCATCTGAAGAGTCCAACAGCTAGTCGTCACTCTTTGGGTGACCGAACGTTTATTATAAATGGATTTGACAAATTTTGCACGACAGCTAAATGTTTTGTTAATACTGTCACGAATAATTGTGAACCTTTATCGATTCGATGAAATTTTCATAAAACGATCGTGCAGTTCGAAAAGTAAACCAATTACAAAGTCAACTACTTATCCACGGTATTATTTATTAAACTGATTCGGGGTAACAACTCTTGATTTACAAGATAATAACAGAACATAGTTCTTCGGCAGCACCACGGCATTAGAGGTTATAAATTTTCGTTAATATTTTATGCAAGAAAACATGTAACCTATAAACTATCTCGGATGATAATGCACACGATCAAACATTTTTATTTACAAAGCTCTGCGCTATTAAATAATAGTATAAAATGTTGTTTTAACTTTTTACAAGTTTATCGAGAAAATTCCTGTATTTTCCGACAAGATTTGAACTTAATTTGACTGGAAACTTGTGTCTACTATTTTAATAATTTGTACTCTAGATAGACTGACGTTCCGACATTTCGCAATGCATTTAAATTTTTTATTCTAAACTTAATTGCTTAAGTTAACTCGTTTGTGACTAATTCGTTGAATTGAGAAGTTAAGTTTGTATTATGTAGTTGTTCATTTCTTGTGTAAATAGCTTTTTCGTAATCCATTGAGATTTCCCCGACGCATAAATCTACTTTTATATCTCTAATATTTTTGGAACTACAATGTTGATTATAGATTTCCTAGTAAATGTAGCCAGTAAATGTAACAAACCGTATAGTGGAAAATCAGAAAAATTAGGGCTTTCCCGAGCAATAAATTTCATTTTTTTCGGGCATTGTGGTTTTTTGAAAGTTAAACAATTTCGAGGCGCCGAGGCACTTCGGCACTTGGAACACTAATGTGATTCGCGGTTTCCAATATCGAACCCATTAGCAGTCGCATCAGAAGCTGCAAATGTAACTAGATTAACATCTCTCTGCTTTGTAGCTGTTGCGGTGCTTAAAGCTTCCATTTGGTCGTACCAGCATCTCTGAATTTTAGTATATGTGACACCCGTTACTTGCTTGCGTGAAATTCCTTCGTTAGGGTGCCAAGATTATTCCATTAATATAATGGTAATAGGCAGAAGAGGTGTCTCTTTTGAGAATATTGAACTTTACAACAACCAAAATTGCGAGATATTTAGAATAAATTGCTCACAAATTGTTACGGATGTTCCATTATAAAAGTTATGAATGGAAGGCGCTATTATTATTTTTTTATAATTTTACAGTCACGTCGGTAATAAAATAAAATAAGTAAAAAGTTGCAAACTTTTTCGAGACGTTCGTTCCTGGTTGTTTTAAATTTTCCTATCGATTTATTTTTCATTATAAGAATTCATTATATCATGAGGCGATGCCGAATGGAATGAAAGCCTTTTCTTTAATTGTTCGAGAAAAATGCCTGCATCGGAAAAGCATATTGTGCTTATTATTTAGTAGCCCAATTACTTTTTAATTGCTTTCTGGCATTCTTCTTTGTCACTTTAATATTCAAAGTGCTATAGGAGACCTGTTCATTGCTTCGTACAATTCTTTTGTCTTGTTCTAAATGCGAATTATGTTGTCGAATATTTCCGATTTTTCACGCTCGATCGGCTGTTCAGCCCATAATAGTTGCCCGCAAATATTCCAATTAATAATTTATTTATCTTGCTATAGGTATTTTGGTAAGCACAATTAGGCTTGTTTGTGTTTGTTTCCAAACCAGCTCAAAGAGCTTTGTTTAACAAGTTATACAGTGACAATATTTTGAATGGAGCTTAAACCATTATACATGTTGCAACTTGCAACTAATGATCTATCAGTGGGTAATATTGCGGTGACTCAATTATAAAATCTATCTCTAGATGTGTACATATAATTATAACCAGATCTCGGAACGTAACTAATTCTTTTTTATGTAGTTAGTAGTAACTTGACTATTTTAAAAAACATTTTGCAAGTAACACTGTACCACCGTAGCTAAAGGGGGCACTGTAGCACGTGTCCTTCCTCTTCCTGCCAGACGTATTTTTCTAGCTTCTTAACTGTGAGGTTTAGTGTTTTTTTTTCAGAAACCGAATTACCCACCCGAAATCTCCCTGTAAGAAGTAATTTCTGTCTTTTCAAGAATTTCCACGATATTTCATTTGTTTGCTTGGAAATTAAATTATGATGGGATGTACGCGATAGTTTATTAATCAGAAATTTTAAATTACTTGCAGCTGGAACGACGATATCGAGTTTAGAAATATTTAATAATAATAGATTTTTTTTCAATGTCGTTCAGCCTTAAATAATTGACGATGATACCTCAATCGAAATTAGTCAATTATACTAACAGCTTCTTTGTTACAGGGATCGAGTGTACAGGCTAAATTTGAGCAACATCAACCAGTCGAATTGCGAGGTGAGTTAAAATTTTATCATGCATGGTAAAGCAGGCTTATATAATGCATAAAAATTTTTACAACATCATTTGTTGGTTATTACTTCATATATGGATTTACATAAACTGAAAATCCAAAATTATTACCTAATATACATAATATAGTAGACGGAATATGTGAGGTAGTTGAGCGTGACAAGGGATGCAGGTTTTACTACTGTTTTGCCCTGCGATGAAGTTAAGACGCTGTCAGGAGTTGATTACATTCCTTCAAGATTTTTTTGCCTGCCTTCATTAAAGAGTATTTCATGTCATCCAGCTAATAGAATTAAAATAATAATTAATTTGATATTTTAAATTGGATTAAATTCTTGCGAGTCGTTTCACAAAGAGAAACTTTCAACGTCACTTTGCTTTTATTTTGACTTATTAGGAATTGTAAGAAGGGATTGTCTTCTTGCAAAATTTATAAGTTTTGTAATATGTACTATGTCGAGCCCATCGGCATCCAAGAGTTAAGTAGACTTTGAGGGATCAAATTTTAGCGAAATCCTCAAATGGAGGATAACGTTACTTAGCATTGGCGTGGAAAATATTATTTTGTTAGTAGGCAAATTTAATTCAAGTAATGTAGGATAATAAGTTCATTTTCATTTAAAACTAGAAACTTTTGTGAGTCATCGTAATAATATCGTATTAGGAAAAATGCATGTAGTTGGAGTGATTCAAATAAACATGATTCGTGACAGAATATAATATGATTGCATGAGTGCATAATATAACTATTTATTTCTTTTTTCCTAATTAGATATTACATTTTATCGATCCAAGTCTTATGATTTACAAAACACGTCATGTGTTCTTGCGGGGAATTGAAAAATATGTTGGATATTTTGAACGAAACGGCTTTAATTAGGAATTTTTGGTCATTGTAATGTAAATTATGCTTATTTAAGTGTTTGATTATGCAGGAGAATTATTTGCAAAATGTATCTAATGGACTGCTAGGAATTACAACAAGCATGGAAATGGGAATTTATGGAATGATAAGTACTTTCACATGCTCGTATACTACATAAAATCTTCTTGTACATTCATATACCTGCTCGTTTAAGATAAAACATTAACATGCACCATTAATTAAATTAAATGTCAAGTTTCTCAAAGTACCATAATAAATTCGTTCAGATTGAAGTTGAAAATCTTTTTCTCTCATTAAAACATCGTTTATTGTGAAGCAGTTTTCAAAATATGAAATGTGCGATGTTATATTTCAATTTATTCTGACCTTCGCGATCCACTTGTTCTTTGGAAGGAGTGTTTTTATGTTTCTCAGTGATAAGTTCTGAGCGTATTTCAATACTCGGGGGATTTCGAACCCCAACCCTAAATTCAAAATTCAATTCGGTTAAGATAGTTTCTGTATCAGCAATTTTGGTGGTCGATTCATTGATCAAATTTTTTTAATACGACTAAAAAAGCGTTATATTTACAGATTCCTTTTTCGTCGAATTACTCATTTCATTTGGACGTACCCTAAGGTTTCGAGTTTTTTGTTTCAAACAAATAAATAAGGTGATATTGAATTCTGTCGTGCGCGGGATATCAAAAAGACGTTGCCCTTTAGCTTGTAATCTTCCGCATTTTAAAGCAGAATTTTTTATTTCGACCCCGAAGAGTAATAAAATTAGAAAACCCCTTTGAGTCAAATTATTTTGATATTAAAACTAATTTACTTAGCAGTCAATTGAAATTAAGTGTATATATTTTATTCACTACCGATATTAATGATAGGTTGCGTTGAAAATGGAAGTTTTTGTATATTTCATTTTGTACATTTCCATTTGTCAAGACTTCTGGGAAATTGATAGTGTAATTATAGGTGGTTGATATAACACGCATACTATAAACAAGATTAATTACTTTATAAATATAGTCGAGATAATTTTATTCATGTTGGGTGTCAATCATGCACATACTGAAAACTTTGATCAATTTATTCAATTTCGACTCTCAAATTTATATAATTTTTAAATTAGATCAAACATTGCTTATTTCTCAAGAAAATTACGTGTGACACTTCTACTTAACAATTTTCATGATTTGTGATTGATTTTTCAATTACTTCCACAATAATTCACGTACAAAGACAGTACAAAAAACTGTAAAACAATATCTTACAATCGAAACGCTGCACAGTGGAAAAAATGCTGAAATTCGTGGACAAAATTCAGACTTCAATTTTTTTCTTTTTTAATTGACTTTAGAATAGCTGGAAGTAAGATATTTTTTTAACATTTTCCTTGTACTTATCAGAGAAAATTAGTTGAGATTTAAGTTATTCAAATAAATAATAAAAGAATTTTTTAATACTATTAAATAAGATACCAACTGCCTGGATAGAAGTTTTATGTTGCAGCGCGTCGTGGTCACGTAGCAGAAGAATTTAAAAAAATTTAATTTCCAAAAATGTTTAATTTGGCAAGCAATTTATTCTTGTGGATTAAAATCAAAATCGTTCGTAACTACAGGTTCAGTTAGTACGGAAATGTATTTAATTTATTTATCTAAATGCCTTACAAAACGATTATTGCCCTTTCTGAGGTGGCATAACACCCCACCTTTGTTCTGGCCGGATTTGGTTTCTTGTTATTATAGCAAAAGGCGTCTCGCATTTTATGAAGACAATACAATAAACATTGTACTTAAAAATGCAAATCCACCAAATTTGCTCAATTGAAAAATATTACGCCCAAATAAAACAAAAATTAAAAAAGATCCAAAAGGTAACAACGCACATTGATATGTTTAAGAAAAATACACAAAAACCTCAGATTCCTTCGTACATACAAATATTAATGAAAGGGGTAAATCGAAAAGTTTGAAAATTTCATATTTAGTTCATATTATAAATGGTCAATAAAAAAATTAAAAAAGAAAAGTTTTACCCGTTTTCATTTATTTAATACGAATATAGAATGGTCGGTTTTTTCTATGATGTTTTTTTAATATATTGTCAAATTTCTTTTCTAATCTCAAATTACATATCGATTTTTAGTATAAAGCAGTGATTTACAATAACAAAGCTAAAAATTATTAAACTAATTACATAATAAGTGGGCTTCTACAAAGCAGCACTTATTAAGTTTCAAAATCTCAATTTTTTTGAGAAACCGCAAATTACCGCAAAATTTTTTGACGGAAACGTTTTAAGTACAACCTATGGCTTATTAAAATTTAAAATCGCTAGTTGATATTGGTCGATGGTTTACTTTTTGTCTATTGATAAGTAAAAATTGTGTTTTTTAAGGATTAAAAACCTAAATATATGTATTATTTTCTGCAAATGTTCCAGTGTATGTTTTTTATAGAATTATTACATGTAAACTTCATACGTGCTCCCAGCAATAGGCCCCACATTTTTTGATTTAGATAAATTCGCCTAATATTCACAAAATTATAATTACAAAAGTATATCGTAAAACTACTGTAAAAAAGTGGTAATTTGACACCCTCGTATTTCTTAAACCCCGCCACAAATTAATTGGAGATATTAGAAAATTACACCTAAACATTCTTCCAACACATTGGACTATATAATTTCAATCTCCAATTTTTAATTTTGCTTTTTTTTGTACGAATTTCATGTTTTTTGCCACTGTGCAAACGTAAGAAATACTAAAAATGTGGCTAAAACAAAGTTTTTAGGTATTTTAAAATATTTTCCATTATAAATTTGATATTAAAATAGTAATTCTTTGGTTCGTCTAAGAGATTGCAAAAAAGTAGCACTTTAGCGACGGCAGTGACGACTTTCATTTTACATTTTTATTTTCTGAAACTCCTAAGTTTCTCCTAAATTTTTTACGGTCGGGTGAAATTAATATGACCGAAATGTACAATCTAACCTGTGGAAATTAGATACCTCAGCCGGGGTGCTACTTTAAATTGATGTGAAATTTGATATCGTTTGCGGTTTTCTTAAATAGGGAGAACGTTTTTTGTACAGCTTGGAGAGGCTTAAAAATTACTCAGTGTACGCTTGATTGAACTCTGAACATCACGGGTAACTTTTTTATTGCTGCGAAAGCTTTGATAATTTTTGCAACTACAACGTATCCAACATCAATAAAACACAATAGTTTGGTATTGAAGCATTATTTCATCGCGGTTACACAATTGGAAAAGAATTCCAATAAACGGGATATGTGTCCATCCGAGTACGAGGAAAATGAATTAATTTTGCTTTACAATTGTTATTTCAGAACTGAGATTCTCAGGAATGCGTTTGATAACATCGGTTAACATCCACATTTTAGTTACATGGAAATTGATTGCAATTGAAGCTTCCAACTTGGAAATATTACATATTATTATAAAATAGAGGAACAAGTTTCGCACACTTTTAATCCTATTTAGGTGAATAGATAGAGCCGTTAAATGTAACTACATTTGTCATGTGCAGTTCATTACATTTGGACGATTTGTGTGAATGGGTTCGTGAATTTGATAAGGCCTGAGGCTGCTGCGGGCACGCGAAAGCACCGGACACAATTACACAAGATAAAGCGACAATGAATGTGTGTTCACAGACCGTTGTTATTACTGATATTATTAAACTTTCATCGCCAACTAAAATTTAGTCACATTCTACACTTACGGTGATACCAGACCATCGTGCGAACGAAACGATAAGCTCCCCCACACACCTAAATAGAATATGATTACATGAGTTAGGGTTCGATTTAAAACTTAAAGGTACGAATTTTGGAAATTTAATTGACCGATTCCTACATCTCTTCATTGTATTAGATATTCTAATGAGGACTAAAACTTTCCACCTTTGCTATGTCATGAAATTATTATAACGACGGTCCTGTTGTTTGATAAAATGATATGTAATAAAATTGTAAATTAAATGTAAAATTTTATTTTGTGGCACCTGCACCTCATATTATGGAAGCGTCTAGACGTAGTCGGTAATCAAATTTTGAATTGTAATGCTGTATTATTCAAATTCACATTTTAAAAACAACATCGTACTCTATTCATAGGGCGTCAACAAATATAACGGTGCTTTGTAAAATTTGTCGCTTTTCATGATATGAAAACATGACTATGCGCTTAATTATCATGGAAAATGTAACGAATCCGTTAATTTGTTGTAATTTTACATAACAATAGTGGATGTGCGCATTATGTATTAGGTATTGTTTCCAAAACTGAGACTAAATTTTTTCATGAAATTTAAAAGGTGGATTTGATGGATCGAATTTGCCTCCCTTAGCTTTAATGATGATTGATTACGCGATGTATGCTTTGAAGATTCATCATATTACAATTAATTAGGATAGTTGAAGTGGTGTTTTACATGCACGACCATTTTGATTTTTCAAAATCACAATACCAAAATAAACGATTACAAAATTCCTGTGACGCTTATTAAATTTTGAACAAAACTAAATATTTGTTGTCAGCTTTTTATTTTTCGTCGAAAACTGCGATCATAAAAGAAAATTCGATATTGGGGTTGCCTTTTATTTTCACTGGCCATTAATTAAAGGCAGGCTAACGTTGGGGCAATCATAGGTGGTGCCGACAGCGGCTGCCTGTGATATAAAAGTGACGATTTATAGCTCGGTCATTTTAACTGCAAACTTAAATTGTGGTTTCGGTAGCCGATGGCTCAATCATCTTCTGAATTCTTCGTTCACTTTTATAATGCATTTTATCGTTCTTTATTTATGTAATTTGTTCGCTTCCAAGATTTAAGATAATACGTTATTGAAAACGGAGCTAATTTTAATTTTATAGTTTTCCTCATTCGTGACAATTTAATGATCTCAAGATATACCTACGCTCACGACAACTTAAGTATACAATATTTTTGTTCATTTTATCTACAACTTATGATCGCTAGTTTTTTCGTGTTTTAATAGAAATTTCGAATAATAATAACAAATAACAGCTTGAAACCCGGTCAAAAACCCACAAAAGTGGTATTTACCTTATTATTTCGTAAATTGAATTTTTGGTAATTTATTTTAACTTGGGGTTCGATAACGTCAACTTATAATTAACGTTATGTTTTTATAGGGGTTGGGGGTTGAATGCGCATTAAAAAATCCACCTGCGTCGAAACCTAGTGTTTCGCAATTTTTTTCGAAAAAATTTGATACAATCCAATTCCTATAAAGGAAAGTAAACCGACCGGAAAAATAGATTGGCTTTTAATAATTTGGAATACGGCGAAACATAAAAAATATAAAACTTTCGTGTTCTGGCCCATTTAAAAATTTCGGCTATCGGCCCAAATAAATTTGATCAATAACGAAGGATTTATTTTATTAAGAGGAGTGTGCAAGATATTGTCAAGTTACTTTTAAAAAATTACCCCAGTAAGCAGGTAACCTTTGCACATTAAAGTAAAGGAGATTTGTAGTAAGATATACGGATAAGTGTTAGGGCTCGTTTACACATTGAATATTACGAGGAAATTAACTGAGGGGGAACTATCGATCTCGGTCGTAGTATTTTCACAACTTTGATTTGAAAGACCTCGTAACGCTTCAATGTTTCAAATTTTCGTGGTAAAAAAATTTGTTGACAACCTTCGATCAAAATGGTTGGGAAAAAAACTATTAGGGGTCGCGTAGTAAATCCGTTGAATCACTGGGAACTTTTTTATTGTTTTTTTGTAATTCGGATGGCAATTTAAGAAAATAGGTAGCTAAATATATGACTCTGACACTATTAGGTTTAATGTCGTATGTCGTGTTTACTACGGTCGTAGTTGAAAATAAAAAAACTTTACTAAAGCAAACAATAAATTACAATTCCATAGTTTTCAATGAAGAAAGAGAATCGTAAATAACGAGAACCTGAATAAAGTTAATAAATTCGAACGTTTTGATTCTAAAATTTTCCGCAATAATTCACTAGTTTTGAGAAATCTAGAATTTTGGACATATTCGTTATTGGGTTTAAATTATTTTTCTATTTATTTATCGAATTTCTTATTAGTTTGGTGGAATATTGCACAACAACCCTCGAAACTCCAACAAATCTTGTTGGATTATGAGAAGGGATCGTGGCACGTGCTCGATATAAAATTATATTTACAAGAGACAAGTGGATACACAGTTAAGATATATAACTACTAATGAATGTCTGTGATCTCCCTAAAGAGCTTCAGGCGTACACTTTCCTTGGTTGTCCCTATAGCAAATACTTCGCTTTCAGGGCGTTTTCATAGCGACTCGTATCAATCACTTCTCAAACATTATTCCTTCATTCAGCTGATTAATCCTAGCGATATTCATCGCTCAATTACTCCTAATAATAATAATTCATATTTGCTTATCACCGATGGTAAACAAACCCCACGACAAATTTAATTACTTTGTCGAGTAGTTAGTAATTTTTCAAAACTTTATCGCTCGATGTACTTTTGTTACCGGACAGTATAATGAAGTTGTCGTGGACGGTAGAAGATTGCACCACCAAGTCGCATGCAACGAAAGCTCGAAGCTCGTGCTGGTAGTTGCGTGCGTATAGCTGCAGCAGCTAAGTATTCATCACTACCGAAGGGATTGATAACCTGACACGTGTTAACTACCCTGTCGTTATCGTCTTTATTGACCCATTTTTCACGAAACTGCAACGACGACAAAATAGTTTGTATAATAAAAATACCAAACCGTTCCCTTTGATGAAAGCGAATTCAAAGCCTGGATTAATGGTGTGATACCATTACCTACATCGGTGCTTGAACGTTTCTCATTATATTTTATACAAAGAGGTAGTTTAAGCTATCGAAAATCGAAGATTAAGTTTTAAAAGTTGGAAACTTTTTCTGGGTTTAATTCGTTTTCTGAATTATTGGAACAGATCTTTCAAATTGATCGAATTTATGTTTATCTAAGGTTTCCCATTAATTTTTAAGATAGGGTCGCTTTTTACCAAATAATGTAGAAATTTTGTTACCAAATAATTATTATTACGTCTCTGCTTCGAGTTTGACTTTGAAAGGCGATCATGCTGTAATCTGTTGCTACACTCAGAGAAAAATTTACGGATCTCTCTAATTTTGCACACTTATAAAAATCAATGTACATTTACCAAGGTAAATAGAACATTTGTACCTTTGAACCTTGCAGATTTACAGTTTTACAAGTTAACCACAAGGTTTACTACGTAAATTGATATTGTAAAACTCTGCAAAATTGCACTGATTGTAAGTTTTTTGGAATAAAACCATAAAATATTGGATATATTTGTATCTTCCCAGGAAATAAAGAAAATAGTCTTCATAAAATGTGAAGAAATATCAGTTGATCAATAGAAGAACTTTTTAAAACAATGCAGTACATAAATTACGGTTCTGAAAAATAGAAGAGCGACAGAGGTTTACATAATCTGGAAAGGTTTTCGGCGAGGGGTTAACCGCTGGTGAAGTTTTTTGTACACATCTCATGAAGTACATGAAATCTCATGTGAAGTACATGAAGTACTTGTGGAATCGGTAAAATATATGTTAAGTATATTGAAGTACAAGTGAAGTATCATGAAGTTAATAAATTTTTGGTGAACCAGGCAGGATTCAAGACAAATCAAATTAAAAAATGGCTACATAACAAAAAAGAAATTCAAGACAATCAATTACAAGAAGTGTTTTAAGTAAAACATTTTTTAAATCTTTATTTTTTCAGAAAATTCTAAAAAGAAGCAGCATCAATCACTGCACCAATTAATAAACATCAATCCCCTTCCATTGCGAATTTTTAATTCAAAAAGGTCTAAATCTATTGTGCATTCTTTATTTTGGGTTGGACATTTTTTTGCTTTTGAATTATTTAGAAAATTAGCTGGGAGACCTGAACCCCCTCCCAATTTTTAAAATAATCTTAATATTCGTTGGTGCTTGATTGTACATAATTTATTTTTGCTTTATCCTTTTTTACCTCCCCAAGAATATCTCATAATTTTTTTAAAAAACTAAAACGGTAGCTGAGAGTTTCTACTAAATTTTCAAACTTTTAATATGTTTGCCTGCATTGTAATATTTGGGTACGGAAGGGTGTTTCACACCCCTAAACCTCCCGGATCGAGTAGTTTATTTTTTATCAGAAGTAAACTGAAGATATCCCATTGTAGAGGCACTGGAGGGTGTTCCACACCCCCCAGACCCCACGGTTTAAATAATTTATTTTTATTAAAAGTGAATTAAATATATAAGCATGTCCCAAGTTTTTTAAAATTAGTTATATATCTGCAACCGGAGATCTTTAGTTTACTTCTGATTAAAAATAAACTACTCGATCCGGGGGTCTGGGGGGTGTGGAACACCCTCCAGTGCACAAATTTTCGAATAAAGAACATTGCAGAACTTGCAGAACCCCCCTGGATCCCCGGATCAAGTTTATTTTAATAAACTATAGATAAACTATAAGTAGTTTATTTTTTATCAGAAGTATACTGAAGATCTCCCGTTGCAAAGGCACTGGAGGGTGTTCCACACCCCCCCAGACTCCCCGGTAAGCATATCCCAAGTTTTTTAAAATTAGTTATAGTCAAGTAAATGTGATTAATTCATAATCTGGGAATTAATTATTAATTAATTACTGCGTAATTATAAATTCCGTACACTCCTGGGGGTAGTGGGGATCTCTGCAACGGGAGGTCTTCAGTTTATCTCTGATAAAAAATAAACTACTTAATCCGGAGATCTGGGGCATGTGGAACACCTTCCAGTGCCTCTGTAACGGGAAATCTTCAGTTTACTTATGATAAAAAATATACTACTAGATCGGGGGGGGGGGGGTCTGGGTGGAACACCTTCCAGCGCACAAATTTTGGAATCTCGTTAAGTCTCTGAAATACTGATGAAGTACGTGAAATACAATGAAGTATCGATGAAGTAGGTGACGTACCGTGAATTATTAATGAAGTACGATGAATTACTGGTGAAGTACGTGAATTCCCGTAAATTACTGCTAAATTATATGAAGTAAGAAGAAGTATGGAGAATTATTATGAAATACGTAAAGTGTGAAGTTAATTGCACACGATTTTCTCTAGCGGTTGACCTCTCGGTTTTCGGCAACATAAAATAAAAATCAAGAGGTCTCGAGGATATGGAATATTCCCTAATATTATGTTACATGGTCAAAAAAAAATCTACATAATTTTAAAAACATTTAATTTTATGTCTGCACATAAAATGAGCACTGGGGCCATATAAAAACATATTTTGAAAAAATTTGCTATGTAGATCTTTGAGCGAGAATTGAGCGGCCTAAAGGTCGCACTTAAGGGAATAATACGTTACAGATCTACAGATGAAGAGCTAGATGCATTTTCTAGAATCCTAAGATGGGAATTTCTCAAAAATATTTTAAGCATAAGCCTTATCAGGCTAATCCATCTAAATTTTTGGAGTCGATGAGGTTGATATGAAGGACATAGTTCTTGCTTCTACTTCCTATTCGTTTTATTTTATATTAGCTGTACAAATATTATATGGGATGGTAGAAAAATTTATTTTTCTGAGTGTACGCGTTGTCTAAAACATTTTTTTAGTTTAATTTGTACTGTAATTTTTAAAGCTTTCCGAGTTGTGTTTGAAACTAAATTAATGGACGCTTTGGGATGATGAAATTTTGAGATTTCAAAAAGTGGCTAAATGTAATAAAATACGAGTAGGTACTTTGTAGGCCATCAACATGTCACGTTGTAAAGTGTATAAAGGTTAATCACGAGACATATGTACATACCTTCTACGAGTACAAGTATAGTAGCTATAGTTGAAGTTTTCATTTTAACTTTACAAGAGCATTTATATGTAATAGCTAAGATGTAAGTTCTGATTTCGTATCTAAAAAGTAAATTATACAGTTTGCTTAAGGTAAAGCACAAAGGGATTTTGTAATGCTAAATGTATTTTTTTATACGATGTGGGAGGTCAAACCGAGTAGAAGAGAAAATCAAAGTCAAGTTTAGGATCACAAGGCACGTCGGAACCTCAAATGATTAGACGAACTAAGGGAATTCAAACGCCAACCAAACTAATTTCGCATTCTGAATGCGATCAACTTGGAAACTGATTTCCAAAATAAACTAATAGCTGTTCTCTCAAATTGAAACTGAACTAATAAACGAAAAGCATTTGTTTTACTTCTGAGTATAACGTTGTAAATTAACATATCGCAGATTAGGTCCTGGCACGAAATACATATAGGTACACATACATTATATACTAGGAACTATACTAGTATATACGGCAATCGATGAACAAATTTACTATTATTTGCACTTATCTCTGTGTAAATAATGAAACATGGACAATTGAAATTGTAGCTGAGTTGTAACAATAAATTTTGCTTTATGCTGGAAGATGAAATTGGATTTAGATGGTTTTTCCTTTTGCGACCAAATTATTTTCGTGTTATATTTGAATAATAAAAGCGCTTTGTAATATTTTTCTTTTATTATTATTTATTTGATTAATCTAGGAGAGGGTGTTCAAAAAATAATTTAGAACATTAACTGGTCCTTAAAGGACACACGAACATTTAAATAATGGCGTGTGCGTGGTTTGCAACAATAATAATTTAATCTTGATTTGTCTAAAAAAATTTGTTTATTAAAGCTATGTGTATGTTTAAATAAATAATAGGTACGCTCGCTTATTTGTTTTAAAATTATATTTTATCGTAACGGAAAACATTAACTGAAATATGGTATGTACATTAAATACTTGTGATAAAATATGCATTATTTGCATTTTACAGTTATGGTACGTGTAAAATTTTGTGAGGTATGAATAATATATAAAATGGAATAAGTCGTCGTTTTAAACTGAAAGTAATAATGTACCCATTTTATAATCTAATAACAATAGAATTTCCAAACACCCCATAGCATATATATTTACGAGAAACCGAGTGCTTCGGCCGGGCGCCAACAAATAAGCAGTCATATTGTAAACTTAATATTGGATGCCGCTTCTTCGCGATACCTAACACGGTCTTAATGAAAGTGGAAACTCCAGGGAATTGGTGAGGATTATTATAACAGCCGGATGAGCTTTTTAAAACTTTAAAACAATACCAGAGCATCTGGGAATGACGTGGGGCCATTCATTACGTGACTGCTTTTACCTTCTGCTCTGCTTTCTTATTCTTCATTATTTGCTATCCCCAAAGAACTTTGCTCATTATATTTAATTATGGTTAATTTAATTTATATTACACTACTGCCAATATTGCATTTTTTTAAAGTGTCTACTCAAACTTTTAACATTTGCCGCTCTTATTGCTAAATTTATTTTGAACCCGAAACAGGAGTTGGGAAAACTTTAAGAAATATCATCGGTATATTTTTTAATTAATCTGATTTCGCTAATCGACAGTAACAAAAAATTAAAACGACCCGAATTGAGCACTCAAAAAATTATATCACTAAAACGGAAAATCCATGTTAATGTCATTAATTTTCAGTTATTTTATAGCAGCCAATGAAATTATTTTATTTTATCCTAAATTGATGTCATCGTTGCCAGTGCAATTTCAGTTTGATTGCTCCTACTCTTTGTACCATGTTGTGCATAAATATTAAATGAATTACGTGTTGATTATAAAATATGGGGTGAAGCTTTCATTATTTGTTGTTTCTTTCTAACAGTAAGAAACGATTTCTAATTTTCTTTTTTCGAGTGAAGTTGACATTTTTTATAAAAGTTCTGTTACAACACCTTGTATATAAATTTCTGTGTGATCATTCGCCTATTTCTCCAGAACCAACCTAAGTTGATGTAATTATTTAGATTTTTACAGTGAATTTAATTTTGCAGCGAATTCGCGTCGGCTTTTCTAGATGAACATAGTCCCACAGTCATTGGATTTGATTTGGAGCATTTTGGTCAATTTTCTCACCAGTTTTATTAATTCCCTTTGCAATCTTCGTTCCCTGTCAGATTATTTCGACGAATTTTAAATAAAATAATGTTACAAAGCAGCGCATATAATACTAATACTGCGGTTCGCACTTAGACGGGTGACCACTTTGAGAATGTCACTTGTCGCTGCAAAGTTGGAAGGTTGAGCAAAATTTTAAGAATTTATAAGATCTTTTTTCAATATCTAGTACCTTCAGCATGAACGAGTTTACTCCGAGTCTTCTCTGCAAGAAAGTGTGAACAAATGGAGGGGGGGGGGATTATTTAAATTATTAAAAATTGGAAAAGCCATAGCTTACGATTATTAGATCTCACTACGTCAACTTCATCTAGGAATATGATAAAGAAAAAGTAATTTGCAGATGAAAATCGAAATAATATTAAAAATGAAGGATATTAAAAATCATGACTATTAAACCGGATTATTTTACTTTTATCGTAGTTTTAATTTTCTTTTTCCATTATTCGGTTGGCTTGATGAGATCTAATAAATTTGAAATAATAATAAATTGTAATAAACTATAGTTTCTAATTTATGTTTTCTTATTATGTATAATTTTAAAGTTTATTATTAATATTGTGTTATTTTGTTTTCATTTTAGTTTTCATATTTCTGAAATGTATCTAATTAGGTTTTGATAAAATTTTATATACATTCAACTTTCAGTTATTTTATGTCTACTAAATTAAAACTTTTAAAATTAACACGTTAAATGAACAATAATTAAATGAAATTATCTTTTATGTGCTTTCAAAAAATTATTAAATATAAAATTATTACAAAATTATTCGGTTTCGATGTATTTATACTTTATTAATAAAACATCTAACCATTGCTAAAAGTTTATGAAAAAATAATATTGCGTTTAGTAAACTAACCGAAAGATAATAATATGTACAGGGAAAAACGTAATATTAATGTAGTTTTAATTATTTATAAATAATAACGCTTGTCAACTCAACAAAATTAAAAGAAAATTTTATTTATTTATTTCCCCATTTTAGTTCAATTATTTTTATAAATTCAAATAACATGAATTTCAAAATTTCTACTGAATCTTTCTTTCTTACCACCACAACTCTCCTTTTGTAAAATAATTCTCAAATTAATGTAACATTTGGTTTTGGATCTTTGGCTTGTACTAAAAGTAACGTTTCATGTAAATTAAAGGTATCTTTCTGACACACGAATGTTTGCATCCGCTTGGCTACGCTTTGCTGCGCCTCATAAATTCAAACATTACTTTTCAAGAAAGGTCCACACACGAAAAAACCGTATATGTTTTACTTAAAATTTTAAAGAAAGAAAAACGAAAATACATAATATCATGGACATAAATAATTATTTACTTCAGTTTGACATTTCTAAACCTGGAAGCTTTTTTCGCAAAAAATGTTGGTCAAATAATGCGACTGTTAGTCTATTCTGCTTGGAGGCAATATATTTTTGGAGATAATAAGCTACTAATTTTTACTGAAAGTATTGGCGTTCGGTTGCTTTAAAATAAAAGAAATTGTTGCTATACTGAAGTGCACGTGGGCTTACGCCCCTCCGTAGATCTACCTTTGTTTTCACGTATTAAGATAAGTATTAAGTTCATTAATTCTCGATTAACCGTTTTTTTTAAGTTCAAATAACTTATCATTCAGTAAAGTATGATATAAATTATTGTTTGTTATTAAATGTTAACAACAGCAATGGGGATAAGTTAAAATATATACATTGAGCAAGCTGCTATAATAAATATTTGTTTCCTTGATTGAACGGAATCGATTGGCCTGAAACTGATTGATTCCGTTTTTAAGTTAAAAGGAACGCTTTCTTCTTACTATGTGTAACTGAAAGAACTTTTTCGTTTAGCTACCGAATATTTTTTATTTTAATTTTTGAAAATTAATTTCAAAATTTATGCAGAAATTTTTCAACGTCCAAATGCACCTTCAAAAATCAGAAATACTATTTATTTATATTAGATTTACCGCGTTGTTTATAACCACTAGTTTTCGTACTCGACTTCGCCCGAGTTTTACACCCAGGTATGTTCCATATCCGACAAGTTTTTGAATGCAAACTTCAGATGAAGGCAACCCTGTAAATTGAAAATTGTTGCTCGAGTGGTCTGTAGGTGAGTTTTTGGTGCGAAATTAAGGGTACACTTTAAGAAATACTAGATGATATAATTTCAAATTTTTGGTGTCTTTTCTTTTGTGTATTATATTTCTTTTGATCGAGCATTTTTTCTAACGTTTAAAAGTGACTTGATTGTGCTTATTTCTTTTTAATTATTCCGAACAAAAAAATATTTAATTTTAGCATTTTAAATGTCTTTGATGTTTTTTATATTTTATTGCTTGTTTTAAATTGTTTAATTTGAATGTTTTTGTGCCGCTTGTTTTTGTCGGCAAACTAATTTTATATTTAGTGGATGCATCTAAAGTTAGAATAACGAATGATTTGTGTTCGGAGTTTAATCGAAGCATTTCGAAATTAATATTAAAACTGACAGTTTTAGAAACACGTTTGAATGTTTGGAAAGGTAAAAATAAACTCCAAATTGACATTTTAAAATATGTCTGTGTGATACCGCATTTTATAAGCTTTCAAATTAATGGCAAATCACGAACACCGAACTAAAAGTTCATATCGTTCAACGGCTTACCAAGAAAATGTGTGTTATTTATTTTCAACACTAGAAAATTATGATTTATTCGACTTAAAATTATCGTAATAAAATATCGATCTTTAGACGAAATAATTACTTGTAAATTAAATTTTTCGTTTTGAACCAAAGGTTTAAAACGCACATGTTGGTGATACTAACTTCGCGTTAAAATTAGTATTTTTATGAAGGTTTTCACTGCTCTTCAACAATGGACGCTTGATTAATCAAGCGTCTTTTTCATGCGTCAGATTATTCAATTTTCCTGAAAGCCGCATTAACTAATTTTAACATCACATACCAATTTTGCTGATTTAATCTCATATCACTTAATAGTTTTAGTTTTCGTAATTAATTAACATTGAAGATCGAGAAGAAATCGATACGTGGGGTTTTTTTTAAAAGATGATTCGCGTTAAATTCTCCACGAAGCACTCGCAATTTCAATTTTAGTTTTGATTGTTGTTGACATAGACGTATTTCGGTATTACATTTTCCCTTGGCTATATAGAGAGAGAGTTTCTTTGATCTCATCTTCCTGTAATAGAGGTATCATATAATGTTTACTTGAGCTGGAGAAAATGAAACACATTTCTACTAATACGAAATTATTATTTGCAAAATGTTAAATTTCACCTGAATCGTTTATATTATGTGTGTCGACTCAAGTTGAGCTTTAAAGCACCACCGTATTATTATTATTATTAAACCTGGTTAAATTTCTGCGAGAGCCATTAGCTAAATGTTGGGAGGAAATGAAAGTATAATAAGTGCAATAACTCGCCAGGAGTTCCTACATTAATTTCGTTCCCAACACTAGGTGGGCCCTCAAATCGTAACGTTACAATTTCATGACTTACGGAGGCCGTTTTTAATTACCAAAAGAAACGCGAGGGTCTAAACCGGTAAGAATTGCACTTTGTCGGCGGGAATTATTTTTTGGGCTAAAAAAACGCCAAGGCGTAAAGGGTAACAAGTAAATCGAATGTCGATGAATTAGGACCTCGACCCCGATTACTATTTGTCAGTAACTAAACTGAACGGAAGCTTAACGCCTAAAAGCTTCGACGGAAAGGTGAAAGTGCAGACTACGGGATTAGATTGTTTTTAAGAGCAGTTTAAACTTTAAACTACACAGACAGTAGATGAACGATTTTACTGCTTAAAAAGCTTTTAAAAGCTTTAAGAGTGTTTCAGTTAATAGCTATTATAAATATTTTGCAGGAAGAGAAGATATATTCGGAACACCGTCCGCTTCCTCTTAAATACTGAATGTCAAGACGTATTACCGCGAATTATGTTTTTCATACTTTACGGAAATGCGAATGCCTCAAGCTTTTCCATGTTTAAACATTCTTATACGTAACTACGCAGAGAATAACCAAAAATTATTAAATTTTAAACCACCAACGCAGGGTTATAAATTGTACATCAGATTAAGTGCGGTGCATCGCTTGCAATACCCTTAAAGCTGCCACTTGGCATACTTAATGTATATGTTGGTAAACATAGCATCGGGCGTAATTACCTAAGCTTGGGATTGTAACAATTGAATCGTAATTTGAATTGTTGGAAAGCTATTTTGAGCTAAGTTTTTTTTTGGCTAATTTGCAAGACGTCGACGACGCTGAGATGTCGTTGGATACGCGAGAGGCTCCCAAATTAAAACTTTTCTTGTGCTTTATTCCGTATTGGTATTAGAAAAAGTTGTTATGCGAACATGATGAGGGTACCTACGCGAAGTGCTTATTTTCCCGGTAGTAACAATTTGCAAAACATCCAACAAGTGAGCGGTAAAAGCAATATTCGCCAAGTTCCGAAACGTGAGTTACAAAGTCGTTATATAAATTAATGCGGCTGCTTTTGCGTTTTCGCTAACTTCTTCGACTAATAAATTTGCAAAGGTTAAAACGGGCCGTATTGTTATTGGCGCAATTCCGCTCGAGAGAAATCAGCAATTGTAACCCGAATGACAGCAAACCTGTAAATTCAACGTGTCTCAAACTAATTAAAGTAGTTAATTTCACTTCCGGAACAAACGACGTCTCTTATTTGTCTCCTTTTGTACCACGATTTTAGGGGTTTTCGAGACGGTGCGGGCTATATACCAGGTTTACTTTAAGTATCCTACTGTAGCATCATTCGTCGTCTTTAAATTCCTTATTATTTTAATTTAAAATAATAGCGTCGCTTTGTTCTCCTTGCTGTAATTTAATCTCAAGTTTAATTATTTAAATTATCATATATAGATAAACAATCAACATCTTCACGAATGACTTGTTAACCAGTTATTATTGTAACTTTTACTGTTCATAATTTGTACATCCAAGTGCTGTTTGAGTAATTACCTTACGATAATCGCTATTTCGCTTCATAAATGTACAATAAGATTCGAAGATTACAGTGTGCAGCATATGCATTAAGTTGTCCTATAAATCTTTTTGAGAAGGTAGTAGGATAACAGGTAACAATTCGGTAAGGAAATGCACGATAAGTCGATAAATTTCGTCTGTTCTATAGGTTTAAACTTAAAATTTTTTAAAAAGTCGCCCGATAAAAAATAAAGAAACGAATTCACGCTTGATAAAATCTTCTCATAGTTGTTCGTACTTGTGACGAGCACTTGGAACGGTGACCGTGTCTCGGTCACTCGCATTTGGCTGGCATGATCTAATCCCTTCTGTAACATTATTCGAGAAATAAAAAGTAAACTAGTATGTGGCTTTTGTGTGATTTTGTAGTATATCTCGGAAATGGTGTGTTCTGGACCTTTTTTTTAAATAATATTTTATTTTCAATTCCATTTTTTATTGCATATTTTTACATAAAATGAAGGGTTGAAAACCTCATTTTTTGTATCTGATCTTATTAGGCTTGCAATTTCAGTAAACTAATTAATTGTAAAATTACTGAGCTTTGTTCAAACAAAAATAAATTTATTTTATTATATAATATAAAAAAATGTATTGTATCACGTAATAATTCAATTGACGCCGTCAGAACGAAACACGATAAAAACTTCAGTGCAACTCGAATTAATAGTTTGAGTAAATGGAAAAATTAATTAATCTGATGTCGTATATATCAAAAACATTAAATATATAATTACGTTAGAAAAACCCTCTTTCGTGTGTAAAAAGCGTATATTTCCAGATGCATTTCAGATCACGAAATCACGACAAGCTAAAAATCATATAAATAAAAGCAACGGGAAACCCTCTTAGCTGAATGACAAAACAAACTATTTCAAGCTGTAACCAAACAAACTGAACCAACATTAGTTCGTTTCTACAGAGTCGGTACTACAAATCACCCTACATTTATTTTCCACTCGCAACAACTATTCCCCACGTTTTTCAGGAGGGTGGACCATTTTAATTATGTCTCTTCTATTACCTTGTATAGTCGACTGTCTTTAAAAATTGCCTGCCCAGGGGCACGCAAGTTACTTAAAAGTTCCGACCAACCCTTGCTTTATTACCAATAAAAATACAACGCCACCAGTAAAAAGAGTTTTCTTCTAAATTTACGTTTTACTGCAAAGGAAGAGGCGATAAAAATAAAAGTTTAAAGGATTAATATAAAATCATAGGAGGATTATGCAAAATACGAAACATTTTTCGTTTTATGGAAATTCTATACAATACACACTTGCAGCTTACCCACCTTATCGTGATTAATAAAAGCTTTTCGCCACTTTTCGGTGATATCTCCAGCAAAATAATAAATTTTTTAATCGCTCTCACACAAAAACCCGTGTGTTCACCCAATGTGACAGTTTCATTTTCAAATTATACAATGTTTGTTTCTCAATAAAAACTACTCTGTAAAAAAGCATAAAATTTAGCAAATTAAAAAAAGCGACCAAGAAATAAATGAGGAAATTTGTAATACCGGAACAGGCAAATGTACATAAACTGTAAATCGTGGAAGTTAGAGAGATTTCATTAACTTAGACCGTGAAACAGCTACGTACTGTTTTGTGTTTATGTTGAAATTTTAGATTTGTTTTATTCTATTCTAGAACAACGACATCCTAGCTAAATGGACTGCGTGTAGCTTCATTATGGAGCTACATATCAAAACCAACCTCGCCCGATAGTTTTCAAATTTTATTCGATAAAATTTCAATCTGCAAGTTTGTGAAAATTGTATGCCTGATAGAAAATTGAAATTCTTATTGTAAACTCTTTTTCTGTATTTCTCTTTACAACTTGCGAGTGGTTGACAAGTGAACATGGAATACTCACGATGCACATGCTTACTAAATAAACGTTTCTATGCAAATTGCATCCGACAGTGCTGACTCAGCTGTATGATTAGCAATAAAACGTTTACTCTAACAAATTGTGTCATTTTTTACGCCTTAAAGTACGTGTCGAAAAATCGTATAGTTGCAAGGGAAAGACAGGCTCTTGTAATTTGTTTAGGTCTGATTTTTAGTGAGGGAAACGAATGCGTTTCCATTACAGTTGATATACATCACGCACTCAGTGCATTATTTAGTAGCTAACGTAAACTTTCACCCTAAAAGTGCGAAACATTACTGTAACGGTCGTCGTTGCACACAAATTTCCACCAAGTTTCATAATTACTGCCAAAACTTTTGTACTTAATGTTAAGCAACGTAATCACATAGCGGCCAACAAGCTCGTTTTAGACGAGTTAACTTTTATAAACTGTTTTTCTTAAGTTTTCCACTTTATTGAACATTTTTTAGTACTACCTTTGCATCTTTTTAAATCCAAACTCAAATAATTAATTTCACAAAAACCGCTTCTTTTACGAACGACTGAAGATGGGATGGGACACTTCAATGCGTTTTACTATTTCGCGGTAAAAAACGTGATATCAATTTTACCACAGATAGTTTCGTGACCGTTTTATCACAAAAACGTATCATAATGTCTCTTTTCTCCAAAGTGCATCCTTAGAATTTCATTGTTACGGAACAATACAATTATTACAATAAAATATCATATTGCCAAGGTTTTGCGGCCTGCAGGCCGCACTTATCTATCAATCACACTCGACGATCATTATTTAATTTTACTATTTACTTGTTGTACCGTTACTGCTTTATTTAACTTTGTGTACGAGATATGATCGTCCATTTTGAATCCGCCATATTAAACTATTTTTAAAAATAAATCATTTGAAGTTAAATTGAAAATGTGCAGACAGTTCTGACAACTAAATAGGAGTACTTCAAAATTAGCTTTGTCTGAAAAACTTACTTTTGCCAAGTAATTTCAAAGAGGGTTTTTCGTGATTTGCTCAAAATCTAAAAAAATATTAAATAAAAAGTTGAAAGGTACTTTAATTCTCTATAATTTAGTGTTTTCTCTTAGCCTCCAGTGTAAAAATTGGCCAAGTTATAGTTATTTTAAGGTGCATGTCCTCGGCCCTCCATTTCGAATTTTTAATTAAAAAGGTCGAAATCGATTGTGAATTGTTTGTACATCCTTTATTTTCGTTTATAGCTCTTTTGTTTTTCGGATTCAAAATAGTTCATATCGTTTGTTCTTTGTTTGTACCTTTTGTTGATTTCGAAATTTTTAAGAAATACAATGGCCAAATTGACGCAGAAGGATTAACGAGATTATATTGAGTATGCTTATTTCAAGCGAATTTTTTAGATTTTTTTGAGGTGAGAGTTCGAATTCCAGGTTCGAATTCGTACTTTCCTATAGAAATGACTTTACCAAACGAAAGAACAGAAAAAGCTCTTTAAGGTGAGGATGAAAGTTGTCGGACTTGTAATAAGGCCACAATTTAATTTTGAAAATTGCAATTTTCTCATAAGAAATGCATGTAACTATATTATTGCGTAATGAAACGCCAAATATGGAAAACATTGTGTTGACGGTACGTGTGCTGTGCCTGGGTTGACAGTGACTAGTGGTGGGGAGATACCAGTCGTTCCCTGAGATCTGTCGCGTCAACATCCATACTTTTTCGAGTTGGAGGTACTTGGGGGATGTTTTTAGTAAGTAAAGCGCTTACCAAAACCGCTTGTAGCGCCCTGAGCGTCGCGTAGGGTGCGGAAAATGGGTTTTCATAAATGCAACTACGTCAAGAGTCGGATTCACACAAAAAGTGAATTTTTTCCGAAGTTTGTTGTCCGATCACAAATTTAATTTTTTCATTAGTTAATTAGACCCTCACCCTTCATAATTCGTTGTAAAAAATGAGATTTTGGTATCTTTAGTGTCCCCACAACTTATTTTAATTTCGGTATGAGGGGTTACAGTTCAAAAGTGCCAATGACAAAATTGCATTCCAAATTAATTTTTAAAACGGTTTTTTTTTCAAAATTTGTGAACCGACCGCAAAATTTATTGTTTGTATACGCTAATTAGACCCTCATCTTTCATAATTCACTTCAAAAATGGTAAGAATCTCGATCCGGGAATTCGATCCGTCTCCTTTTTTGATTTAGATTTTATTGATAAGAAACGGTTTTTATTGTGAATTTAGTTATTTTGACCATTTTTTGAGGATGTAAATGAAGTAATGACTACTATTTTCTGAGTGCTACCTAGTAAGCACAGAAACGGTTTTCCAAGGTATTTTTACGTGTTATTATTGAAATACGGTGGAAAGAAGTTGCAGCCTTAAATATAACCATTTTTAATTAATTACAAAATTAATATTATTTGTATTTAATGTTATATCAACCATAATACGTTGATTCGACGTTTTGACTTTAATATTTGGTGTATGTGTTTACTTGGCATTAAAACAATTGAAGACCGTAGACCACTACCTCGTCCAATAGTACAACCTAGTAAACTGAGTTAATAGTTTATTACTACTATAATTCTTTTACTACTTTTCATCTGCGGTAACTCAATATTTAGTAACTTGACTTGCTAGGTATTTTAATTACGTCAATTTGATTGAACGAATTGTAAGTGGTTGTGTTACTTCTTGTTAAGTAAGCTTAAAAAAGTATAAAATAAAATGAAAATTAAGAAAAAGCAACCATCCTTAAGCTGCTGCTCCTTAGGGATAATAGTTAAAAGAAACAAAACAATTTCATAGAATATTAAATGAAAAGAATACCTATCATTTTATCTTTAAAAAAATTTTTTTTTCCTTTCTGAATGACCATTTCCAAGTAGGCCATTTTTAGTGTTACTTATTACGTTGGGATTTATTAATATTTTTTATTTGTTGTTCTAATGTCAAATTTTAATTAAATTTAGACTTTCTAAAAGAAACGGAGTAATTAAAAAACTTAGAATATCTTTTAAAAACCTAAATTTATCTATATATCTGTGACGCACATACAGAACAAAGTGCGGTGTTAAGGCCGCACAACTTGTTTTACTACCTATTAGAACAGCAAAAACAACTGATTTTGACACCTCTTGCGAGTTTTTAGCATACAAACTCTGATAATGTCTATGTAATAAAATTCAAGCAGTTGAGAAGTTTGGGCTATAGATGTTATAAGCGGCTAAATTTACTAGACAAGGGCTCCACTTTGTTGACGTTTTGAAAACGTCGAACTGGCATCGAAGTAACAGTGCGAGTTTAACTAGTACTTACGAATACCGAAAATGTTTTATTTGATTTTTGTTTTTATAAGCTCTTTTTAAAGGATTTGAAGCTTTTAAAAGGCTACAAATGTGAAACTGAAATATGTCGAATTTACGTTTAAATTTGCAGATCAGGGGAAACTAGACGAACGTATAAAAATTGAAAATTCATAAAATTTAGTGCAAAATCACGAAAAAACAAAGCCAGCAAATTTAACATTTTTATGCACGTGCTGATAGATATATTTTTGTTTGTGAATTTCTTTTCGCCGGTTGAATTGCAAAAACGAAATTAAATAATCAACCAGTTAATTAAGCACTTTAGTTTTCAAACACAACTGTTTTTGACAATATGGGTTTACAGTTTACCTTTTGTGGTTGAAATTTTAACGAGATTTCTGCTCTTTATTAACATTTACGTTGATTTATTTTCAGTTATCGTAATTTAATTTATATCTGTGTAGCAATTGATGTATCATAATTTAGTAATTTATTTATACATTCACGATAGATACCTTTGGGTAACAAAGTGTATTATTTCATAGAATAATTAATGTGACCAAAACTATATAGGTACCATGTTTTCATTAAACGTAGGTATTAATTTATAACGTTAAAATTTATAACAGATCATTAGGAAAATTTACAGTTGGATTGAAATTATGGTTCAATTATTTCCAGTTTATATTAATGCCGTTCCTATGTTGGTAGCATGTGAGTGATTATTGCTACTGAAAGCACAATGTGTCGTTAAGCACTTTTGTCTGTACATTTTTATTAATCACATTAAACAATAAAATATATTATTTAAATATTTGGACAGTCGCATTGGATTATAAAATAACAAATTTTCGATAAATTTGGCCAAATCAATGGCTCTAAACAATGCAGAATTGAAATGCCCTGGAGTCACGTATTTTCATGTGATGTTCGTACGCTGGTACACACAATAGTTCGTCTTTTACACCTGAGGCACGATTGGCTCATTAATTTATCACATGTACTGCTTATGAATATTAATGTTTTTCATTTGTTTGAAAACCAAATCGATGGCGATTATTGCATTTTTTAGCCTGTTATTTGTATTGGACTTTTGAACGTTAATTTTAGCTTTCAATTAAGCGAATCAAAAGTTGCTTAATCTTTCTTTTTTTGTATTAGCTTTGCTACATTTCACTCTAAATAATTCTTTACTTTTGTTTCAGAGAGACGGTTTAATCTTGGAACCAAGCCATGTGGTTAATTGTGTATCCAAAGGAAAGTCTGAGGTACGTAGTACACGTTTCATTATTTGCACTTAATTTGCTATAGAAGAAAATTTAATTTTTACGTTTCCTACGTAAAATAATACTTTGAATTTTCTTTTAAATTATATACCTACACTATACACAACTTAGGTGCTACACGAAGAGCCATTTTTTATAGCTGCAAATTTTATACTTTTACATGTCACGTTCCTTGTAGGATATTGCATTTTAAATTATTACTACATTTGTAAGATATTCTAGCATATTTCCTACACGAACAAACTACCTAGAAACAAGCAACACTTTTCAAAAATGTTTCACTTTGTTTATTATGGCACTTTTATATTTTTATCTCCAACACGTTAATAATTAATTTTTATTCCTCCACTTGGCAATTTCTCCGTCTGAATGTAGTATTATTTAAATCATGTTGTGCTTTTTAATTATGTATTAACCGGACACGGATCCATTACAATACCTACTTAACAAATTAAAAAAGTTTCCAAGCTTTTACTATTATTATCGTCACCGACAAGATTGATAGTTGACAAATGATTATTGCACCCAAAACGACACCTTTTAAGCACTGTTAAATATCAACTTAAAATCCAAAGAGCTTATAATTATTATATAAATTTGTTTGGGTAATTTTCAAAGCTTTTTTAAACCTCTTTACGCATTTTAGCCTACATAACGCATCCACCTCGAGAGCCACTTACTCTTTCATTTACTCCCCAGCTTTGCAATTAACAATAAGCTTTTTATTTAAACCGAGAGTCATTTGCTACCGCTGTTTGCTTTCGAAATGAGTGTTTCATTATTTCATCGCCGACCCTTCTTGTTTTTATTTTGTCAATTGCTGCCTTCTTTGTAAATATTTAGTAAACAATTTAATGGATTGCCTGTTTCGCTTTGTGCTTTTCTAAGTACCGTCACGAAACCTGCTATTTTGGTTAAGAAATGCTCAAACATTTATTAATTTCTTTACCTACTACTACAGCTTGTCTTTCTAATTTTCTTTTGAACATTTTAAATCATAATTAAATTATCTAAGTTGTGGATTTTTCCATTTTATTTAACCTAATGGCAGTTTTATCCTCCTTTAAGTGCTGGTACAACAGTCGAAATGCTATCAAATTGTTGGTTCAAAGTAGTAAATTGATGCTTCAGACAGGCACGAGCCATTTTTATTAGCGGCTCGCCGATTTCAGTCAAGTCCATCCTTTAGGGAAAGCTTGTCACATTTTGTAAAGGTTGATGATATTTTAGTTTGACCATAATATCAAGTTTTCTCACACAGCCAAAAAAAATATTGAAAATTAATCAGGTATGATTTAACCCGATTTTTGGGTATAACAACTCGATAACGGTAAAAGAGATCACAAATGTTCGTGTTTTTACCTTTTGACCTCTTCGAGATTTTTGATATCTGCCACCGGTGACAAGTTATTGTACAAAAACTAAAGTAATGTTTACCTACTTAACCAGGTTCAATCAAGTTATTACTTTGCTAGGAATTGAACCATGTATTCGGTATTTGCAATCCCACACCCGACGACTGTGATTTTGTACAATTTAATAATTATAAAAGTTCCAAAATGGCACTTCTGTTCCGAATACAACATAGTAATATTTTATTTTCATACCTACGTAAAAAATAATTTTAGTATTTAATTAACAAAGATTACTTTAATGTTCTTCGTCACCAGTAGTAAAGTTGTATCCTTCCAGGATAATGTTTATTTTTCTAAGACCAATAAAAAGCAACTGTAGCTCCCGAGTTGCTTATACTATTTTTTCATAATCGATTGTGCGTTTTCTGGGTAGGTTTAAGTCTAGTCGAATCTCTTATTTGCAATATCTTCGACATATAAACATACTACATTGGAAGTATTTGTTACTGCAATTTTTAATTTGTATTTTTATTAAAGCAGTTTAAGTCTCAAATTAAACTTCTAGCTTCTAATTTAAAGAATGAAACACATCACGCCACGTTGTATTGTTACTTTTCGCTTTACCACGCACCGTTTTTATGATGGCATGGCGGCTGATATTTGGTTAACTTTTCAACCAGATCATAAATTACCTTCACTGTGCACTTTAAAGCGATAATGCAACAGCCAATCACTTTTGATTGCTAGCAAAGGCCGTTTAGCAATATTAAAAATTTAAATGCTCAAAAATTATAGTCGACTTCCCACAGCTAACCTCTTTTTTCATTTGAAAAATTCGTGTGTGATGTTTTGATGGAGTTTTTTATGGTCCTTATATTTAATAAGTGAATTTTTTTATTTTGTGCTAAAGACTATAAAAGAACAATTTAATACGTCTAAGGAGGAAGCGTGATGTGATAATGAAACCATCAACAAAGGGAAGTGAAGCATCTGCCATAATAATATATTTGCACTAAAGAAAAAACAGATGTGCATGCCCTAATAAATTCTATCGTACTTATAACATTAATTGGGTACATCTATTCCGTTACTAAATATTGTTATTTGCTAATTGAAATCTCAATCAGTCGACCGAAATGACGCTAGTAACACGAAGTAGAAATTAATTTTGCCGCGCTCGTCTGACCTAATTTGTAATTCAAATGTTTCCCTCTCCCGAGATCACCAATTGAAACAAAGCGCCCAGCGTGGAATATTGGTGTATTATAGAATAAAATTAACTTTGCGATTTATCCCTTGAGATGTTTCTTACTGAAGGTGAGCATCCGTTGTTGATGAACTACTGTGCCGATTTAACGACATGCAAACTAAAAAATATTGCTTTTTACTATTTAATCGGTTTTTATTATTAAAACTCTTTTGAGGTAATCCATCATTCGGTTTTGGTTCATCAGAAGTGCGTGAGATGTATTATGTCAGAAACTCCGTTTGATTGACGAATGACACTGTTGTCAACGTTGGACATGATCCAAGGAGCTATGAATAATAAAAACGCGAAACGTTATTTAATTTAATAGAAGTTGTCACGATAATATTGATAAATGCGATTTTGAATGGCTAGTTCGATGCTTTATGTGTGATTATTACCTTGCATTTTTCTTGAGGTTAAATGAGGGAAACACATTTGTGACATTAATGTTTGATGATACTACTTTACCACAACTTTTTATTGCTATAGATGTAATCCATCCCTTATCGCTTCTTATTATTAATATCTTCTTTATGTTTCATGTCTTCTTTACGAAATGTTTTACACCACTCACCCTAGAACCATAATTGAAAAAATTAAATTTCAAGTTTTTTATAATGTGATTCGCCTCATCCTCCATCGTTTTTTTGGAATAATTTGAATTTCCGCAGCTGGAGGTTTTTAGAAATGGGACCGATAGAAATTAACTGTCACTTTTTGGAATTGAATATAATTAGCGGTTTAGGGGGGATATACCTTCGGTATGTGTATTCCATAAACTGTAGACCCCCAACCTATGCTATTTTTTTATCAGAAGTTAATTGGAAATTTCAACATTTCTTTTTGACGTAATATTTTGAAAAATTTTAGTCTAAAGCAAGGGAAAGCGCACAGCTCGAGCTTTTGAGGATCGGATCGCCTTGGAAAGGGGGTATGGAACATATTATTTTGCTTTATACTTATCATTGAATTAAGTAGTTTCTAAACAGTGAAAAATAAACAATCAAAAAATTCGTAATATTAATTTTGCAAAAACCTTTGACGAGTTTTGTGGGGTACCCCAGAAAATTGCTACCATCCCGACGTGTTTTGACATACAGACCATGGAAGAATTTGTAACTATCACCACTGCTTGATGGCGGGAAATTTGTTTTTTATGGGCTAATCTGTCCCATCTTCTATATAAAATTTATTTTCTCGGTTCCTTTTTCTACCCTTGACAGATTTCAAGATAAAAAACGATCTCTCCCCAACCTTTTTCCTGTTTATTATACACCTCTCAATCTTTTTGACTTTTTGAAAAATGTTAAAAATTAAATCCGCTGATGTTGGATTACTCGACGCCATCTTTTGATTAATCAATTACTCAGTCTAGAAATACGGACTTTTTTTTAATTAACCGATAAATTGATAGAAAAAAGTGGTCTTCTAAGTTACCTGTTTTGATCTGAGAAGAAAAATTTCAACCTTTGCAAAACATTTTATATGCCTTAAAGTAAATATTTAATAAAATGTTAAGCGAAAATTAATATTTTATGGCAATAAAGAGAGGCTCTCAATTTGTAAAAGTATTTAGGCTTTACGATAAATAATAATTAGTTAGTAGAGCGCCGTCGTTAATTCAAAACCACGATCTGTTACAAGCTGATTTAAGGGAACGTTTTTCAAATTATGTTCAATTTAGTGTACGGTACTTTAGCTAATTGTAAAAGGGAACATGTTTTGGTTGGATATGACTTTTTAATTACAGATGAAAAATGACGTTACGATTTTGGTGTGGTAGTCGTAGATTTCATTTGTAGAGGAAAGTTACGTGGTGGGACTGTCGACCAACTTCGATTTGACATCCAAGCTCTCCAGGACTTCTAAATTATTCTGAAGTTTTGACTGCTGGTGACGTTAGGCGAGTTCGCTTATTCATGTAAATTATTCATGGAATTTAACGCTTTAATATATTTCACTTGGGGAAATGTAGTTTTTAATTAGTAGAGCCACAAAAATAACTTCTCCACCAAACAGTTTATTGAAAAGTTTTAAACTTTGCTAGCAGCGGATATGTGACTTTTAACATTAAATGACTTTTATATAGTAGTTTTAAGCGAACCACTAAAATTTTTCTTTTTGCTGCCAGCAATATGGGTTCTTCATGTTTCTACCGAAATTGCTTTTCGAATTCACTCTCGGTTTTAAGTTTTCAAGAAAACTATCAAGATTTTCTTTTAGGTGTAATTAATTATTTTTAATTTTTACGTGCCAGCTGCAAAGAAATTAAAAATTTGGCGCAGGAAAATATATGACACATAAAAATTTACAAGTCTGAATTTCTTAGGACATAATAAACGAGAAATGGCAAGTAAAAGTACGATTTGTGATGGGAATAATATGTTATGGGCCTAACACATCCATTTATCGAGTCCCTAGTGGTCAGAAGCGAATAACACGCCAATTTCCAAAGCAATCGGCCGATCAGAGCTTTTTGCAATGTGAGGAACTCAACTTTTTCCAACTATATAAGAAGTTGTTCCCGTGGGGAATCGATAGCCAAGATGTTATTTCCGCGGTCGGAGGTTAAGAGTCATTGCGATTTGGCAACGACAAACGTTATAGCCATTTTCCTGTTCCACAACACGTAGTAGTAGGATTCAGACTTTTTCGCCTTAAGAGCCATTTTGCAGACGATCACTTTGTCATTCGATCGCATATACGTTCCTACCACTGTTTCATTTTTCTTCTTTTATACTTAAGATTAACCTCTGCTTGTTGGAGCGAGGAAGACGTATAGCTTTTGTGTAACACGTTTACGATCATCCAATGTCGAATTCTCATTCGAGCACTTTTCAAAAGGAACGATAAAAACACATAAAATCAAAGGGTTTCCAAATTTATTGTTTATCGATTAATGGGCATTTAATATTTTTTTACTAAATACATAAACAAAAAAAAACCTTTTAAACATTTTATTTTATTAATGAAGTTCAAATTTTCACTTGTTACGGTCTCTTTATTACACATTTCCGATTTAAATTAAACGAACCGAGTTAACGACGATGTTTATTAAATTTTTACATACTATTTGTAATTTTTTTGCCTCCAGAGCCCATTATTTTTATATAAATTATTATCCTTTGTAAATTGCCTGTTCAATTTTTTCTTCAAATTGTCGAATAACCGCAGGTTGGATGCGTGCGTTTGTGTTTTATTCAATTTTTTATGTTGCCCATCATTAAAATTCAATATTGGGTACGTTATAATACTAATTTTAGTGGGCATACCTACTCGGTCTTTTATACCGGCAAAATTTGAAAGCGAATTCTTTATAGTATTCTTACGTTTTTCTCATTTGTCTTATCGGATTTTTTTAGTAGTACTCCCTCCAATTTTGTCTTGACTGAGCACCCTCGACACAATTTTACTTAAAAATTTCTTGAATAACTTGGTTTGCTTTTGAAAGCAGGTGTGTGCGTGTAACTGTATAAAAAAACACTTTCGTTTCGTATTTAACTGATAGAAAGTCATCACATTATCAACGACAATATGAGATGAGATCCAGACATCGATAAGTGAACACTTTTACCAAGTCAGCTATGTATTCTGGAAAGCGAGTAGGTCTATTCGTTTTCTTCCTTTTCCGGTAATCGTAAGGCTTATCAAGCACCTCTTTCTGTATTCACGTCACTTTTAGTGTCAGTTCATGACAACGCTGGAAGTACATTCATAAACAAAATGAAACGCCTCGACTTATTTCTGATAACGACTTGTCGGTTGTTGTAATTGTGTTTTTATCATTTGCTTACTGAATTAATTTCATGGAATACTTTCCTTTGTTCTCCAAATGCAACAACTTCATTTAGAAGATTATTTATTAACTCCCAACTTTTAATTAGCTTAATATTGTTGTAGTCAACGACTGTTCCACACTTGAAATGCTAATAAGAATTTCCATTACATTAGCTTGTCGTAAACTTAAAAAAGTTAATTAAAAGTAAATATTGAAAAGAGAATCAACCATGTGGAACGCCATTGACGAAACTAGTATAATTACAGTAAACACCGAAAACCTTTCCATCAAAACCGATGATAAAAATAAAACTAGATTTGCAAAGAGGCTAAAGCAAAACTCCTTAAAATAAGGGTAACTTCCAGCAGGGGTCGATAGACGCAATTCGCTCTTCTCTGATGGGAAGGCCCAGGTCTTCCACTGAGAACCTACACTGAACCACGATATCATATTAGATGACTTTTTCCATTGTCCTTGTAGTTATCAAAATATATTAAAATCATGAACAACAAAAACAGGATTGCAGCCACAAGAGCAGCCGTGGGGTCTTAATGTCGGAACTTTTCTCTAGATCAGTGTTTCCCAACTGATGTGTCGCAAAAATTTGATATTTTTTAATAAAAAAATTACTTAATATGAGATTAAAATTTAATATACGGAAAATTCCTGTCCTGAAATCTGGTGTGTCGTACAAATTTGCTTAACTCGGAAGTGTGCCGCTTGGGAAACATTGTTCTAAATAAGGAAACCGACGACGACGTCCAAAAGTGGACAAAAACAGGCTGATAAAGGAAAAGAAAGATTATCACTCGATTAAGTTTTTTAACTCGGCCCATGATGCAACCAGAACAAATATTCACGATGAGCCTGTACACATTCTTTATCCAGGTTTCAGTTCATCGGTCTTAGAGTACAGTTATCCCCAACTGGAAAATCTAAAACCAAAAATGCACAAAAGTGCTCAAGAAAGCTGGAATCTCAAACAGTTGTTAAAATAAACATTAAAATCTATTGAAAATTAGTACTACGTTCAATATTTTGCACGGTGCCTAAAAAACATCGATCTTCAATCAACTGATGAAATTGAACTGCAGTGTTCAAAAATTTTACATCGTAACAATTTAAAAAACTCGACGTTTTCTTCATCCAAAAATTTCAATACTCATATTGATTTCTCTATGCCTTCGATGTTATGAGCCTAAAAAGATTAAATTTACTTGAGCACAAACATTCTAAAATATTAAATGATTTGATATGATTGTAGTGAATTTGTAACTGATCCCTCTGTATAAAAATCGGAATCTCTCCCTGTAAGTTCCTTTGATTATACATATTATATCACATTGGAGAGGATTTTGAAAACGAAGAGCATCCATCCAATTCCAGCGATGGAATTTTTGCCAGAAGATGTTATTGATTCTTCGAAATAAACCATTTGGTTTCCGAAATTGTGAATAGAAAGTTTTGCTATGCGCTATGCTACACTATTCCATTAGGAAATCTTTGAAGCCATTGAAGAAATCTTGAAAACATTAAAAACTTTGATGTTGTTAGTTTTCTTTTCGTTATTACGTACTAATTGCCTACTTTCTTATGTAAGTGTATTCACTTATTCATTATTAATTGTACACTAACCCGAGGGGTCCTATTGATTTTTATTCCATTCATACATCAATTAAATGACTCCTAATAGCATTTTTACGTGTAAGCTTTGAATTTACATGCCCGTTATGTTTTTTTTTGGTAAATCTGCAGTAGGAGAACTACAAAGTAGATTATTTAGCCGTTCAACCGTGGTGAGCAGAGAAATTTATAGTAAAAATATTTTTATGATGAGGGTGATTTTGGGCTTGGCTGATAGTTCATTTAATGGTTAATAAATATTGCAGTACCCTTAAAATTATAGACCTAAATCATTACACGGATAATTTACCAAACTAAGCCACGTCAGACGCCTAGTTTGACAGAATTGGCCAAGAAACTTTGTTAATGGTCGCATGGCGTGACTCCTGCTTACATAGCTCCCGATTCGGCTTTTCTTGTTTGTGTTATCAAAATACTGTTACAAATAGGCTTAACAAGAAATTTAACATGATAAACGAATTTAGATTTTATATTGAAAAGTTACTTGATGGTAAAGGTAGAGCTTTCGTTGAGTGCGAAGCAATTGTATCGATTATTGTTCTTATTTAATTAACGAATCCAAATTAAATTAAAGTTGGCTTAAGAAATTAATTTAGTTTTAACAGATTTTCATTAAGAAATCGATTTATAAATGTTAAACTCCGATTGCGACGATAACGAAGTAATTAAAATTCAAGTGAGCTTGATCAATGTATGAAGGTGCAAGTATTTCTTCGAAACTTACACTTAGTTTCTTGTACATTTTCTACAAATCTTATAAAGCAATTACACGCACAATTGATTGGAACATATGAAGGCAATCAGAGACTACAAGCATCTCGAGTTGAAATTAAACGGCACGTAACGCTTTAAGTTTAATTTTAGACACATAAATTTAGTTTATTTTGCTCTTGGGAGTAACACTAGGTGCAGATGTGTAGCGTTCAATCTCCTCTACCTTAACCCTTTAGTTTCATGTTTTGATTAAATCGTAAATTTTTTATTACCCTTATCTAATAAATATTAAAAGTAATTTTAATGGGACTTGTTTTTAAGTTGTGCTTTACCTTTAACGTGTTACTTGGTGCTGGAGTTTACAAAAAGGGGTGTTTTACGAAGCAGTACACGTACTGGGTCGTAAGAACTCTATGACCCATGAAGTAGTTACGAGATAGATGTCGATGTGAAATTTGCTACAGTGCAGTTACCAAAATGCGATGCATTCAGTCATTCTGTGAAAAATCTTCGACGCTCTGACACGTTAAAATTTAAAACTAAAATGTTGCTATATTTCACTTTCACGAAATTTCCTCGTACCATAAATTTCCACCCGAAAAAGATTTTTATAATTGAAACATGTAGCTTGCATGAAGCATATAGTAGGGAAACCGGAACTAGTTGCCTAGAAGAATAAATTGACAGTCTAATTTTCTATTATTTATTTTGCAGTTGTTACAATTTAGAAATTGTTGTTGTTTTCAAACTGCAAAATCATCATTTGGTTTTTCAAAAAAATTTAACAAATCGGAAACTTACAAGTGTGCCAAGTAGCTCCGGTTTGCCCTACTTTGTTACGATTCTCATATTCGTCAAGACGGAAAGTCTCATTTTGGAAATATTAATACATTAGCTAGCAAACAAAGACTTTTAATGCGACATTTACCTTAAAACAAGGGTTGACGTTTAATTGAGAGAATAAAATAAATTTTCGTTATATAACAAAGAACGACCTCCGAGTTAAGAAGATTTTAGGTAGTCGCTACTCTTGACTACACAACCAATCGGATTTTCTTAAGAACTACACAACTAATCCCGTCTTTTATAAACAAAGCATAATACCAACAAAAATCAAACAGTAAAAGATTAATCTTGAAAGAGTTACCTTTAATAAATTTCTTTTTGCTTCTTACATTTTAAGAAGACTCAAGTTGGGTCATAAATCTTTAGTTTGTTTGCTTGCTGGTCATTTTGTAATTTATATATTTACCCTCTATAAGATTTATGAGTGTGTGTTCTCTATTGGTTCAAGTAAGGAAAAACAAGTCATTAGAGGAAATATGGAAAATTAAAGTGAGTGATAAACGAAGCATGATTGTGTATTTTCTCACCCTTTTTGTTTTTATCCACGTTCCAGTTGGATGTTTAAAAAGTCAGAATTTTTGCCAAAAGTTTTGACGCTTAGTCCATTTAGCAGCGCATTTTCGCAAAACACGCCTGACACGTTATGTGTTGTATGATAATTTTTAATGAAGTAAATTGTGACTGTCTGTAACAATTTCAGTTAAAAGCAGTTAAATTTTGGACGTTGAAGTTTAATGTAGTTTACAAATACATGAACTGCAAAGCATTTTCATCTAAATCGGAAAGTGGTAACTATTAATAATGTAGTTTAACTCGGCATAAATTTTGTGGGCACACAAAGTTATATCATATAGAAATTCAAAATATTAAAATTTTATAATACTGTGTGTAACGTAGAACGGGCGACGTATTATGTAAAATGCTTAAAATTTGTCGACATCATCCCTACCACACTTTCCACTTCGAATTATAAATATTTCATGCATTACCGCCTTTACCAGTTTTCTGCAAATGGAAATATACAATACGTTTAACAATTTTATTGTGAAATTTACCACAGCGCTTCTAGTTTAAATATTCTTCCTTCTTTTACGTTTTTACGTACTTTATTGTCGAGAAAGACTCCCACAACAAACAACACGCGTCCGTATTTAGTAAACAGATAAACCCTATTTTTTATCAGCAGTACCTAATTGTTTTTTAACTCGCATTGCCGATTACTAATTTAAATATTATGACATTATTTTGCTCCAGTTTAGCATAAACATTTTTCTTAGCCAATGAAGCAAAAAAAGTATTTTTCATCGAAAGATCATCGGTCGTCTCCCCTCTTTTCTCAACTTCTTTTTTTTTTGGAGAAAGTATAATTTCATACTTCTGCGATTATCCATCAAAGCTTGAGAAATAGGATCCTTGAACTACAAGCTCTGAATAGTTAAATTTCCTACGGAAAACAAACAACTGTAACTGGAAAATTGTCGAGCATTAGTGTCAGTGGCGGCTCTTTTTTTCTCTCTCATTTTTCTTATTCTGTAACATGAAGAAGGTTAAATAATGTACACCGTATGATAGGATAAATGGCCCAGCGTCGAAACAACTTTTCGACAGAAAGCGACAAAATCCTCATACTGCAGCATTGTACAACATTCTTAAAATTTTAAATACGCCCATAGAATATTGGGTATTTTTATCTTCCCACAGTGTAAAGAAAAATGTCTTCATATACCCCAGTGTCTCCAAACTCTTTGATCTTTTCGCTTTCTCTTATTTTTATTCTCACTTTGTGCTCATTCAATTAGTAGTCTAAGAACATTTTAAAACAATGCTAAACATTAATTGCGACACCGACAATCAAGAATGTAAATCCTTTGCATTTTTCTAAAAATTAAAATTAGCGGTCAGGAAGTATTTCAAAATCTGCTAAGAACATAAAATAAAAATGGAAACCGGGGAGGGGGGGGGATTATAATTTTGGTACTGTGACACTGAGAGGTATGGAATATTCCAGCAAACAAAATTTTTGTATAATTTCGGGATTTCAAATTTCGATTAAATCAGGTCTTGAATATCTTCATTTTTACCGGGGTCACATCTAATTTCTTTGGACCCTGACGCTAAATAAAGTGTGGTGCTAAAAAAAAGTTTAATTAACATCCGCTACGTATGTAATCGGAAATAATTCAGTTTATGTTATATTTAATTATTAATTTTTTTAAATATTAAATAAGCAAATATTACAATTTAATTTATCAAATTTAATTAAAATTTAATTACAACTTGTAATATTTACTAATTTAATAAATATTTATTATATATAATTATTTATATACAAAAATCAAAGTCCATTAGGAAATCTTCCACTTCGCCTTTTAAATGATTTATTAAAACGACAACATTGTTTGTTGACATTTAATACAAAACCAAGACGAAATGCGAAATTTTAATTTTAACAGGAGCTTAAACTTATTTTTCCAAACTTTTTCCTGTTTTTTCTTAGGGATCTCGTTAATCCATTCGGTAGTTAAAGGTAACGCTCACAACGCTCACCAATAGAAGACAAATCCCCCTCTCCCTGTGGGTAATTAAAAAATTTTAAATTTATGTCACGTCCGGGTTTCAGAGTTAACTGTTTATTCTGTGATGTTTTAACACACACAAAATTATGATTTATAATATTTCTGTAGAACTTCTATTCGAAAATTTCTTTAACTCCAATTTTTGTTGATATCACAACATTACAACCATTAGTAACTTTAACCCCATGCAGACGTTCCACCTTTATATCCGTTAACTAATGATCCTTATTCTTAACTAACTTGTTAACAAAACAACTTTTCTGCAATTCTAAGAGCTTAATTCTAACGTTTCTCATCGAAATAAAGGCGAACCACGGAGATCATCAGCAATAACGATAACCCTTTTCGAATGGAAGTGTATTACGCTTTGCTGCTTCGAATCCTAATCAATTTCAATAGTTTGTTTAAACAGTAGAATGTATGCAAAGATCAATCTACATAGAAGCAAACGAATGAAGAGACATTATCCAATCAAAACAATTATAAATCCAAAAAATCCATGCCCATGAATTTATCATACTTTCACTAAATATTAAAAAAAAAAAAAAGCAATAGTTTCCATGTCCATCCAAATGCCAAATTTGAATTTGAAATTCCCCTAATTGTATTAGTTTTTGAGGTAGAGCGCGCATAAAGTCACACATGGGTGTTGGGAACTCAAAAAGGATAAATCCATCAAAATCTCAACACTTTTTCTGCACAAAAACAATGTCCTTTCATATTACATTATGATAAAGTAAAAAAACTTTCACAAAAGAGCAAAGAACGGTACAAAGCCAGCGCTTAATTTGCTATAAATTTGTTCCCAACAACAAATTTATTCACTCAATTTTGTATAAGTTTTGTAATTTTCTCTCACATATTTTAATGATACTTGGGGTCGTTATTCCTATCACCTGCTCTCGGGGAATCATTTAAAAGGCAATTTACTTTGTTAACCTACTACTGCAAGTTTGGCAGCACTTGCATATTTTCGTAAATGCTTGATGATGCACACGATGATTCGAAATTTTCAAACAATAATTTAAGAAGTTTCTTGCAAATAAATTAAAAGAATACCACGAAAAGCTCCAGCGTAACCCCATTAACCTTTTGAAATGCTTGACCCGTAACAATAAGATATTTTAAAAATTCTTACACAACCGAAAACTCCACAGTTTTCACAATTTATTAACTTTAATTCTTCAGGAAACAAAATTAAATAGTACAGCAAACTCGAAACTTAAGCAAAGAATTAGAAACGTAATAAAAGTTTTAATTAAGTCGTACTTTGAATTATTTACATTATTTTAAGTATTTAAAAGTTTTAATTGTAATTTATCAAAATAAAATATTTGCTTAAGAGCTGGCTCGGCAAAGTTATTGTCTTGGTTTGCAAACTCTCGCCAAAAATACCTGAAGAAAACATTTTCTCGTACCTAGCAAAATTAATTTGGTTACCTCCTATATACTACACTACACGTTATTAAAATTGACAGTGTGATAAGCTCCCGAAAGTTATTTAAAACTTGGAAGCGTTAACTTGGATTGCATGCTCATTCAATGAAGACGGGAATTTGGTTTCCAAATAAATTTATTTTTCGTATTTGAAATTCTATTCATAATTTTTACGGTTCCTTTAAACGAATTATCACATTTTCAAGCATTATGTTTAGTCGTCGCTTCTTTTTTTATTGTAGATTATTATGTTTTTATATTTCATTGTTACTAATATAATTGTTTTGTTACAGCATTTCGATTGTCGAAATCACATAAGAGTTATTCAGCCAGTTGGAGATGGAAGTCGATTGTATTTATGCGGAACAAATGCTCACAATCCGAAAGATTGGGTTGTTCACGTAAGTTTTTTAAATTTGTCTTGAATGGGGTTAATTTATACCGTAACTTGATTATTCACGATTGGAAAATCACTAATAAATTTTCCGATAATTTCTCCATCGAGGTAAGGGTTGAAACTGTTAATCGATGAACCCTTTAGCACTCGCCAATTATGAATCGACTAATCAAATTATTCGCTATTTTGATCGCTTCCCATAAAATAAATATGACGAACTTACATTCCTGTCAGCCAACAGTAACTTTTTATTTCGAAGAGTTTGAGGCGTTTTCCAAATTAATTAGACCTGCCTTGTACGACAGGGATGACTTTTTTGTTATAATCCTGCTTTTGTATGTATACATCATAGATCACTTTTGTAAGCAATATTTAATGAAACACAAAAAAAATTGAGTGTTATTAAAACACACTTGGATGTCGTGTAATGAAACCTAATAAGAAGTTTCAAGGGAAACGAGGGCTGCAACCTCAATTACGTACCCACCTAAGTTTATGCATTAAGATTTCATAAGTTTCATATCAAGCGTTCTTCATTAAAGGTTTATATATTAAATGAGTGTGTTGCTTAGCAGCTTCGAGTAGAAACTTTCACAAAAACCTCAATGTCTCTAGTAGAGATGTTTTCGAAACTCGATTTATTAAAAGTTACTTAATAATTCTCTCATTATTCAGGGCCAATAATAATCTAATTTATTCCCGAATGATCGTGAATAATATATCGATATTGAATTTTACTGTATCGGATTTTAAATATTAAGGCGAGGGACACCGAGAGCTAACGCAAGTAGAGTATCTAGGAAGTGACGATGTATGAGTGAGAAAGAAGGGGGGGGGGAGATTTGTTTTATTCGTAGAAAATGATAATGAGATAACTTATCAAGTTATATTATGGTGGGTATTAAAATGATACGATGTTGAAGACGTAAAGCAGAAGAGATGATAAGTGACTATATAAATACGTCCTAATGAATTAGGTTAGTATACGGGTAGATTTGAGCTCAACAGCCTCGTGGTTCTCTAGTCGATTTGTCTTAATATAACCAAATATCGCGCATTACGCATGGATGAACATTTATTTGCTTATAGCTTGACAATTATTATGCGTGGGGTGCACAATTGAAAGCAAGATACGTGCCGCTTCCTGCAGAGCTCGAGGAAACACGATAAGAAAGGGAATGTTGCGGAATGAACAGCAAATACTAATATGCCGTTTCACAAATTAAATTTTAAAGAATTATTGTTCGAGGAAATTCATTGGTGCTTTGAAGCCGTTATTAAAATTTGTTATTGCAATTGAACCAAGTTCTTGAAATGAAATTAGACGACTCAAGTAAGCAAAACATTAATAAAATCAAACACTAAGATCTTTGAAATGTTCTTGCAAAATGCGATAAGACGTTTCCACCCTACCTACTTCGTTTCTATATACCGCAAGTTGCAGTGGCAATGAGCATTAAAAATTCAGGGCCACATTAAGAACCCTCTCATGGTTTTAGGTATAAGTATTCTCTTATTGATTTCGCGTTTGCATTTATGTGTGCAACCTCTGAATAATGGAAAATGTAAATAGAAGACTCTTTATTGTCTCTTGTGGTTTTTGATGCTAAAAAAAATTCTCAAATAAACCAAAAATATTTGAATTTATGAATTTTTTTCACTACCCACTTTTCTTTTAAGCGATTGGATAAGAGTCGTCGCTATAATTGAATTTTTTGATAAGAAAAGGAGAATAAAATATTTCTCATTTATTTATTTTTATTTTCAGGCAAACTTGACACACTTGGGTCGAAATACTTTTGTACCTGGAATTGGAATGGGCATTGCCAAGTGTCCGTACGATCCCGCGGACAACTCGACCGCCGTTTGGGTGGAGAAAGGAAATCCTGGAGATTTACCAGGGTTGTATTCTGGAACAAATGCGGAATTTACCAAAGCCGATACCGTCATCTTCAGGACAGATTTACACAACCTCACGACCGGAAGGCGAGAGTACAGTTTCAAACGGACGTTAAAATACGACTCAAAATGGCTGGACAGTAAGTCAAAACTTTAGAATTTTAAAATCACGGTTTACGTTTATCTCGTTCGATACGAGTTTGCATCAATAGGAATTTTATTATTGTACACTCTCGGCGTAATTTCGTTCACTGCAAATAGACTTGAAGAAAAGCCGGGAATTTTATAGCATCAGAACTCGAATAGTAACGCCATTTCCATGTAAGTAACGAGCTGAACTTGAAAGGTTTACGTTTCGATCGCCTAAGAGTTGCTTGCACAAACTTCTCGTCGTGTAACTTTCCTCTACCTTAACATGCACGAGTTCCCTACTTCGTTCCATATCATTACCTCTAATGCAGTTTTGAACTACCTACTACACACATCTAATTTATCGGGAACAACTCATAACTCGACAGGAATTTAATAAAGATCTTATAGGTATTTTCGTAAATGAGACGGAATTATCCGGCCTTTACCTGTGCAATTCCGCAAATGCCGCTTTTACTGCCTCCCTAAACACTCTTGACCAAGAAAATGTTCCAGTGGAAAACAGTTTTTCTTTTACAAAACATTAACTAAACGGATTCTTTTACGATGCTTCTGAATAATAAAATTTGTTTAAGTATCCATACTACATTTCCAAAATTACAAACCATTTTAGTTTGATGTCTGGGCAAATTTCTAAAAAATTCAAACAATCGTTTGCATGCCAACTTGTAAAGCTAAGACATTTTTCATATTAAAAGGGTCTTTGCCTTTGAATTTTGGAAAAAAAGCAATTTGGTAATGGCAACTTGAAATATTTTCCTAAATAAAAAGCGAATTATAAATTAAAATTTTAAGTGTTCGCGGGCCCTTGTAATATATTTTTAACTTACGTGTGTGTGACATTTTTGCTTATTACTTTTCTTTTTGCTCGGCTAACAAAAATTTATGAATAGGGAGAAATCGCATTTTTAACTTAAAAGTTAAAAATGAAACGTTTTTTGATTTAAATGTTGACATAGGTAACGAAGCTGCAACATGAAATTTCACTCCAAACATAAAATTTTATTAATAGAAAAAGTTGATTTTTGCTATTGAAACATTTTTATTGAACTAGTTAGTGTTTGTTTGGTTTTGTAATTTATTTTTATTAGGGTTAATAAATTTATATGAATTTTGTATTCATACGAAATATGTAGCGAACAATATCGTACTTTACAAAGGTGTTATTTGAAAATGTTTGTGTTTACGTTTTTGTATATAAAACTTGGTGGCTGGTAACTATGTAAGAGCTTTTATGATCGTTCATAAAACGGGGCATTCAATTTCTCCGAGCATTTTGGGTTGAGTGCGATTTTATAATAGCTGTATTTCAAGAGAGCATTATTTATTAAGACGTATATTAAGTGGTTTTATAAGAACAGGCGTTAATCTAGAACTTAAAACAATGTTACACCGCTTTAGCAGCGACGAACTTTTCAAACAAGGGCGGAATATGGGTTATTATGTTGTTCTACCTTATAAAGAGAAACTAAAATGAAAGCTTTCTCACCAAGAGGAATCCGCAAACTTTTATTCAAAGTGTGTCGCAGAAGGTGCTCCCTTCCTTACGTTATATTTGTGTGGGTATCTACCTACTAAAAAGCTCATACGTACTACATCTGCATCAAACAAAGAAATGGAGTCGTTCACGAGAACACACAAAAGAAGTGATCATAAATGAGAAGAAAAGCGTCCCGCTTTAATTATCGTACTTCGCACATGCTTTTGTCTGATGATGCCATTTCTTCGAGGTGCTGAAAATTACAGGTCTTTCAATCGAATTCCGCGTATCCCCAGAACACTAATAAAAACTTCTCTTGACGATCCATTTGAATTAGTTGCGATTTCCCAACACCATCGTATCATTAAGAATTTATGAGAATTCCGAATGACCAAAATACTAACATCAAAACTCATTACTTATTAAAAAATTGCACTACGACCAATTTTTTCTTTTATTTTATCGTTGCATCCGTGTTCCAATTTTGCAAAAAATTCTACACACATTTTTTCTCTTTTACTACAAAATTAAAAATTTACACTTTTTCCATTAGGAACTTCAAACTTTTGACAATGTTTACTATAAATGTTGCTCTAAAGCTAGATTTATCATTTAACCGCTGGCTTTTTAGCCTGGGACAACGGTGAATTTGTTCTGGTCGTCAAGGAGCACAGAAAAGTTAACTTTTTTATTTTGTACTTGTGAAGAGTGTGCGTATTGCATGCAAGTTTATGTATGGAGCGGTCTTTTTTGTTAAGCTGCATTTTCAACCTTAAAAATCAAAATTCCTCGTTGACTACCTCAAAAATAAGAACCAATATTTCATAATGTAAAGCCGAATATGTAATTATTATTATCCATTTCGACGGATTTATGGTTATAAATGCAGCTGAAGAGGTAGCAGCACTCGTTAGCTAAAATTCGGAAACAATAATAATTATTACTGATTATGCTGTCATTAAATACTCGTAGATGTATAGCATTCAAATAGAACAAAGTAAAGAACAATAGTTTACCTAGATGCACTCGGGGTGCAAACTTCAAAGCAAACTGCACTGAAACATTGAATTAAAATAAGAAATCGTTTGACAGATTTGATTTGCCAGTAAAATATAAGGGAAATTCCTCTCTCTCCTGAGTATTTTTTCGAAATACAGCTGAGTTGATTAATTGTGACAAATTCAAGCTTTACAATCGGGTAGCTTGAAATTTGGAAGCGATTCAAGCTGGATTGAACGACGTCATCTCCATCGCAAATAAATTTTCTTGACGAACAAACACTTGAAATAAGTGACCATATGCCATCTGACGTCACAATGTTAGTCCCTAATAAGATAGCTATCAGACACTTGAACATTGATACACAAAATTGGTAAAATTTTTATTATCAGTGCAGTATCATATTATTACAAACATAAACGAGTGTTTATAAATTAGTGCGGGTAATCTTCCTGTTATTTTAATTGCTTCAGTCAGGATAGCATTCATATTCAGCAGAGTGTAGCTTTTAACAATAAAGAAATTTTTTTCCATCTGTTCTTGTCTAATTTCGTCGAACTGGGCAACGTTTCTTCTTTTTCTCTCTTAACATTTTTGAAACTTGGGAAAAAAGTTTATCTAAAAAATAAAAGAAAACTCTTTTTATATTAAAATTTAAAGATCCTACTCAAATAGGAAAATGTAACACAATCTACATTCGCTTAGAGACATTTCACTTGAAAACCTCAGCAAGAATACAAACTTCGATTTTAAAATCGAGCATACAGAGTGGTTCAAAGCAGAAGGTACAACTTTAAACAAGTACTTAAAATCTACCTAAATTACATTATTGTTCCTTATAAATGAATGAACTCGGGTGCGGGTACAATCCAGGCCAGTAACCTGGTCCAGAGCTTGAACTTATTTTTAAGATCCATAAGGGAAAGACGTGATTTTTAAAAATTTATGTTTGGTTTCATAAAACTTTTAACATGGCGTAAAATTTAACTAACCAATAGAATATCCCTGTTAATACTAAAAAGCCAATAGAAAGTGGTAGATAGTTTTAACGCCTTGGTAAAAGTTATTTGCAATAAAGCTAAAAGTTCAACATTTAAAATGTGAACGATGAACTTCTTTAATATACGCAACAAAGATTAAAATATCAAGTTATTATAATATTTAAAAAATGTATTGTTTTTAATAAATAAGTAAAATATACTTGAAGAGGTATAATTTGTGTTATTAAGAACTTTACAATTTTACATTTTGTCTTTAATAAAACGGTTATCGCGTAATTCAAAAAAAAAATTTAAATGAAGCTTATCTTCGATTGGTTGTTCTCAGCGAATTCGCTCAACTACAAATCCAGCTTAACACTGAAAAGTAAGTATTTTTATTTTGTGCATATTAACCTCGCCGTAATAGTATTTTAGACAAAAGCAGCATCAAATTAATACGTCGTATAGCCAAGTTTTATTATTTTTCCATTTTTTTATACTTATGATATTCAACACAAAAACTTTAATAAAAGTTTATATATTTGCCGTAGACACGTAAAAATATAAGAGCGCACTTAATTTTCCTACATTTTTTCTTAAGGCTAAATATTAAATTTATATTCTTTTTTATAACACAATTCATTTTTATTTACATTTTTTTGCGTGAGAATTTGGGGTATTACTTTACTTGACGTCACATAAATACAACTACCTTAAATTTTTTACCACACATAAAATATTCATTTAAATCAAAAATATCACCCAATAAGGAAATTTTCAACAAAATATTTTATAAAGGTAAAGTAATTTATTATTAAGTAGGGTAGGTAGTAAAAAAATAAAATTTAAAAAGCTTTTGATGAACAAAAACGATTTCTGCTTTTTATTTGCTGCATTCTAAAAGAAAATGTGTAAATTTTAGACCGACGAGTCGTAGTGTGTCGTAAACTTTTCATATTCTGAATAAGCAAACGATTTTGAGTTCAACTTACAACAAAATTGAACAATTCGAAAACTATTTGCTCGATCCATGATTTTTAAAATAATACTGCAGTAGAATCACACAACAAATGCCGATTACAGTGATTAAAATTCAAAAGGCTTTAAACTCACATTTTACTGTTTTTCATTGAACCTCCGCCTAAAAATGTTTATCCTATGTTGAATGCCAAGAGAGTGAGTAAAACCTCGTTTATCCGGGCTATCCGGATGATCCAGGTAATAATCCTTAAAAACAATGTTTTGTAACAAAATTACATAGTACAGTAGAGTTCATATATAGCGACTTTGCTTATAACGACTAACCGGTTTTAACGACGAAAATGTTTACTCAAGTTAGGTTTATATTCGTAAGCTAAGTACTTAAGAAATAATCCGTTTTGTACGTTATCCGGTTAGTACGACATAGTATCACCGGTCCTTTGAAGGTCGTTATATCCGGATTCTACTGTATTTGAACATTAGATAAAAATAGTTTACAAAATGGATTATCTGGATCAACGAGGGCCGGATAAACGAGGTTTTACTGTATGTTGCCTTCAAAATTACAGTATGCAAATTTTCATGTCGAAACCAAACAAGAAGTAGAAAAATACATGTGACAGCTAAAAAGAAAAAGCTGAAACATCATGGTTTACAAAGAACTCAGCAAGTCGGTTAGATTAGCAGCTTTTTATATACTTCGATTTTCACCTAAAATCACACCATACAGAGTGTTATAAAATAAAACAACAATTTTTCCAAGAGAAGAAGTAATAAACTTGATGCCATGTCACTAAAAGAAGTTCTAATTTTTTTTTCGTTACCGAAATAATCAATTTTCAATTTTTCGACCGCCGAATGTCCCTGACCAACAAAAGGCAAAAAAGTTCGAAGCAAGTCACTGCTGTGATGCTCAATTTGTCTTAAAAGCTCTACGTACCTTTTCATGTAAAAAGTGTCGTAGAATTAAAAAGTTTGATAATATAAACAAAAGTTTCAATTTTACCCCTCGAGAAGTATTTTATAATGTAACGTAACTTTTGCTGCTCACAACTGTTTACATAAACCTAAACGGAACTACAAATTTTTCTTGGGGCAACATTTAATAAAAAAAAAGTTGTTTAATATAAATTTTCCTAAGTAAGTAACAGGTGACAGCATTTAAGTTTTATATTTCTTAATATGTAGTACATAAAGTCGGTGGTATAATTTCCTAATTTGCATTAATTTTTGTATGTATTTGCATAGATATTATTTTCAGCTTAAGAATTTTTTTATCAAAGATGACTTGGTTGTAGCCACTTAAAGTTTTTTGAATGTATTTCTTATATGTAAATGATCCGTAACGAGTAACTTATAAAAATGCAAATTGGTCCAAAATTAAGTCGTTGGCATCAAATTAAGTTGTTGAGTATCAGTTTTATTACTGCAAATATTGCGCTTCCATGCCTATAAAATTTCTATTCTATTTTTAATATTGATGTCTTTTTGACTTACAATTCCGAAACATAGTTTTTAACTTTTTTGGTTTCAAGATTGATCTACATGTGCTGAACTACAAGAACTATGTGTAAGGGTTTCTTGCATTACCCAAAGGAGTCGTTCGAAAGATTTACTGATGATGTTGTCGATTGAATTGTTTTGTTAGACCTGAATTACACACAAAAATCTTGTTCGTATTAAGTTTTTCCGAGACACCTTATGAAATGTTTATTTTGAGGTCGCTTTTAAAGGGAAATATTCGAGGGGGGACGATTTTAAACTTTATGGTCATCGGATAAATTTAATGTTATTAATGCATTAATAATTCTAAATGTGCAATATATTTAATATGGTCAAAGGAGTGGAAATATCTTTTGAGGGTTTGAATATATGTACTATGCGTTTTAACCCTGATAATCATCACCCCCATGTGGATGTTCCCATGGTCATGAGGGTAAACCACGCTTATATCCTAAATGCGTCACCCTTGTTACAAAATCTTGTATGATTTAATTACACATTATATTTGCTCGTATAGTTGCTGTAATGCAGATTACAGGTAATTACCTTAGGAAGATTTACTTCTAATGAGTAAAAGCGGCGTGGAATAGATAGGTATAATAGTATTTCGCTTTAATGTCACCGCTCGACATAATATTCGAGGATAAAGGAGGAAATCTTTATGCTTAACCAAACAAACGCACATTTTAACATTTTACGCATATAGTCATTCGCATTTCCACTTTCCAACGATTCGACTATAAAATACTGTGAATAATTTAACTTGCTGCGTAAACGAGTCAATTATGATTTCTTTCAAACAGCAAAACTTTCACGATTTATTGATATTCCGGAAAGTGTTGCTGTTTGAACATTTAACTTCAAAAATTCTTTCAATTTAATTTGAATTTTTTTTCAGAACCCAACTTTGTCGGATCTTTTGAAATAGCCGAATACGTATTTTTCTTCTTCCGAGAAACTGCTGTCGAATACATAAATTGTGGTAAAAGTGTATATTCACGAGTAGCTCGCGTATGCAAAAAAGATACCGGCGGGAAGAACATTCTTGCACAAAATTGGGCAACGTATCTCAAAGCTCGTCTTAATTGTTCCATTCCTGGAGAATTTCCATTTTATTTTAACGAAATACGTAAGTACATTTTACTAAATTTAAAATAATAAAAAAAAACATAATTTTCATTTCTGCAGAGAGCATCTACAAGATTCCAGGAGATGATACTAAATTTTATGGAACTTTTACAACTTCCACAAACGGTTTAATGGGCTCAGCCATTTGTTCGTTTACGCTTTCAGCTATTCAAGAAGCTTTTAGTGGTAAATTCAAAGAGCAAGCTTCTTCGTCGTCTGCATGGCTTCCTGTATTATCGGGACGCGTACCAGAACCTCGACCCGGTACATGCGTAAATGATACCGAAACTCTTCCAGACACCGTTTTAAATTTTATAAGATCTCATCCTTTAATGGATTCCGCAGTTACGCACGAAAACGAAAAACCTGTCTTTTTCAAACGCGACGTTTTCTTCACCAAATTAGTTGTCGATAGAATTAAAGTTGATCTTGGTGGAAGCATTTTGGAATACATAGTTTACTACGCCGGAACGAGTAAGTCGATCGTTTTAATATTAAAATTTGAACTAAACGCGCGACTTTTTAGATGATGGACGAGTTCATAAGATCGTCGAATGGCATAACGATAATGGAGATTCGTCGTCGATTTTATTAGACGTTTTCGATATAACGCTGGAAGAACCAATACAAACGATGGAAATCTCCAAAAAGCACAAAACTTTGTATGTTGCATCCGATCATAGGGTTAAACAAATTGATTTAGTTATGTGTAATCGTCGATATGATAATTGTTTACGTTGCGTGCACGATCCGTATTGTGGATGGGATAAGGATATGTCAATTTGCAAACCTTACGCTCCAGGGTATGCGACTTTTTTTTAAATAACGAAAATATCGTCACTAAAGTAACTTTTTGCAGTTTACTCCAAGACGTTTCGAACAGCACAGTCAACATTTGTGATAGTAGTGTTGTAAAGAAGAAGATGGTTGCTACTTGGGGTCAAAGTTTGCACTTGGGATGTTTCTTGAAGATGCCTGCCGTTTTGGCTTCTCAAACCATCACTTGGCATCATTATTCCAAAGATAAGGGCCGCTATAAAATTAACTATAGGTAAGAGACTCAAAACCTTGACCATTCGTATCACTAACTATATTTTTCTCAACAGACCCGAAAAATATGTAGAAACGTCAGAACATGGATTGATAATTTTGTCAGTGACGGAAGCTGACGCTGGTCGTTATGATTGTTGGATGGGAGCTTCACTCTTGTGTTCATATAACGTAACCGTCGACTCCCATCGTTGTTCTGCGCCATCCAAAAGTAATGATTATCAAAAGGTTTATTCTGATTGGTGTCATGAATTTGAGAAGTACAAATCCGCGATGAGGACATGGGAACGAAAACAAGCAGTAAGTTTTTTATCTTATAAATCAGCTCACCTCGTAACAAACTTAAGTTTGGATCAACCGGAGCAGTTTTCATCAGTTGCTCAAAATTAAAGATTTCAAATTAATTGTCAGGCAAAATTAAATTAAAATATTTCGTTTTTCGATTATTTTGATTGGTTAATTGGCGAATTGTAATTTATTGTTATTTTTTTTCAGCAATGTCTTGCAAGACAAAATGATAGCGACCAGAACAACCATCCAAATGAAATACTTCGACCCTTATTATGATAGCTCGTGGAACACGGCCCGTTGGCCCTCACGCCCTTAGGAATTCCTTTATATTGGACTGTCATACTTTTTGTGTAAATCGTCATAGTTGAGTGATAAACTTATATTTGGTTAAAATGTTTACAATCAATCACTTGAAAGTGCCCTGATGTTTATTAGTGAAAAAAGGCATAAAAAGTTTAAAAATGGTGCATTTAAGTGATGAAAACAAATAAAATTGTTTTTGAATACCCAACAATAACGGACAGTTTAGTAGAGACTGACGAGAAAAGTTTTAAATATTTATATAATTTTACTAGTAGGTATCGTTAGTTATTTTTACTTTGCAACTTTTTGATTATTTCCTTTTCTTAATATAAAAATTTCCTGTACCTACATTCTAATTTTGTTGGCTTTTTTAATTTTGATTGTAATGCACACGAATATTTATTAAAAACCTTGTAGGTCTGTGATATATGTGTATCGTAATGTGCGTAAAGTTATTATGCATATTTTTATTATTTCACACTTAAAAATGTACATATATATTATCTATTATATGAAATGCAGCTAATTGATAAGAAACGATTTGAAAATGGACCAAAGTGAACGGACTTTTGTTGACACAAAAAAATGAATATAAAATAAAAACACCGACGATGTATAGTTTAATGCATATTTAATAAAGCAATACTTTCGCTTGTGATGGTCCCTTACTAATAAACGAAGAAAATTTATTATTATTGTATAATGCAGATTCCTACGTATGCCAATATTTATCTGTTACAATGTTATATACTTTTAGTGTCAAAAAAATACATATTTTTTAGTATTCTGAAAAATATTCATATCTGTGTATATTTATATTTTATACAGGGTTATTCATCAAACCGGTCCGTTAAAACTTGATGGGCATATAATGTATAATATATTTTTTAAACATTTGGAAACTCTTTTCAAAAGTTACTTTAGTTTTTGAATAAATCAAATTATCTCAAAATGTAAAAGGTTCCAATCTAACCGGGAGTTGCAAATAATTTATAAAAATGTATTATTTGAAAGGGTCGGTTAGATTAGAAAGAGAATTTTCAAAAAATAATATGTATAAAACGTATGCACCCCATAAATTTTTAACGGGTTCATTAGATGAAACCCATAACAAGGTGTTTCAAAAGCTATGCTATTATTTGTTACAAGTTTTCCGAAAAATATCGAGAAACAAGAGAGGGGGGGATAATTCCAAATTCGCTATTTGCTTGGATCTCATCATAACTAGAACGTCTTATTCTTCCTCATTTCCAGGCCATATTTCATAGTAAAGCTTTGAAACACTTTGCAGCGAACTTATTTGTTTTGTATTCTAGACAATCACAAATTAGCATGTTTTATTTCAAGAAAACAAACTGTTATTGTTTGTACATTTAAGGTTTTATTTATAAGTGTAAATAAAATAATAGCTGGCGTTGTGTAAAATCTGCATTAGCGTCAGAAGGATGAATTTGATCGGATGGAAGTTTAATATTTGAAAACGTTTTAGGAAAAGAACTTGTTTAATCCAAAAAATTGTAAATACATGTGTACAACTATTAACAATATTAATTTATCCTATATTATGTAGAAATGGCATTTTCTGGAGCTGTGCATCAATTTTCTAAAAAGACAATTTTATAAATTCGAGTTAAGTAAGACTGTAAAATGCGGAATTTTTAAAATTCTTGAGATTCCAAAGAAAAACGAAAAATAATAAGTAAAATTCTCGAGCAATTTTATACATTCTGTGTATTAATAGTTTTTTTTATTATTATTTGTACAAGTATTATGATATTACATCGTAAGTTGATGTAAATATTGAACTATTTTAGTTAGTTAATATGTAGAAAGCATATACCGGCAAGCTATTTAATTTATTTTGTATTAGGAAATTTAAGTTAATTCCCTTTTTGTTACTTAAACATAGCTTGACTGCCGATAAATTTAAATTAGAATGTAAATAAATATTCTGATTATGAAACATTTCATTGTTATTTTATTACCACTAAATTTAAACGTGAAAAGAAAATATAAATTGCTTCTGTGAAGTGATTCATAAGTTGGCTTAGCTTTTATTTAGTCTTAAAAATTTAACATGTCTTGTAATAATATGTAACAATAGATCGAATCCATTTGTTTACATTTATGTAAATATTACCTACATCTTTACAAAAAAGTCAGTGCAAAACCTCGTAACAGAGCTTAAAATTCTGTTAACCTATTTCTCATTTATCTCTAACTAATAAAGTAAATATTAAAGAAATCAATTTTGTTTATAATTCAAAGCAACGCATAGATTATTAACACACACAAACCTTTTACGCAAGGATGGGTTCCTCTAATAAATTACTTTGATCTACCTTGATCTTCTCATGGCTGCTAGAGGATTTAACTACTAACTGGATTACAAAACTTTGATCAAACGTTAAATTTGAAAGAACGAACGTTAATTTTTAACCAACATTTAAGCAAAATTGTAGCCCCGATATTGCCAAGAAGTATTTTCATTTCATCCACATAAAAGAGAATGTTTGATAGATTCAAACAGATTTTTTTGATATTGTCAACGTCTTATAGGACCCAAAAATAAGCAGATCTTCTTAGTGTAAGTAACACCATTTAATTTATTGCAATGGGTATATCAATTGAAAATTCTTATGTGCAGTCACTTAGAATTTTCTAAAAATTTGGGAATTTTTTACTTTGAAAATTCTTGTTGACATTTAATTTTGAATGTCTTAACCTTCTATTTATTGTCAATCAATTTCAAAATGTAAGTAGTGGTAATATTTCAACACTTGATTGTGGCTTAGAGATTACTTCTATAAAAAAACTGGTAAAAACCTTTCTTTGAAATAATTTTAAAAGAATAATATTCATTTAAACTCGGGTTGGCTAAAATTTAGTTATTGGGCAACTCCTTTACGTGGCATCAGTATTCAGGAAATTTTTTATAACAAAATACAAAAATAAATATTTTTTTTTCTTCCATGATGATTGTGATGTATAATATAGCTTTATCAAATATCAACTACATCTACTTACTACATTTAATTGATTTTGAAGTGAAAATGATATTGGCGCAGAAATAGTTTACTTTTGAAAGACTTTGCAGCAACTTTTGACCCATTTTGCGACGTTGCACATCGCTTTATGATATAATACGAAAAGCAAAATTTTCAATGTTTCTGAAAAAAATCAAAGCGTGTTTTGCTACCCCCCTTTGCTACTGTTTGACTCCAAAAATCGAAAGCTTTAAAACCACTAATGCTTTTAATGTATCTTGACGTGGAACATTCATTGGAACCTGTCAGAATTTTATGAAGCTGTAAAGTGAATATTTTCAGTTCCATTACCGTAAGCGCAACTTTAAAGCCATTTTCCACAAATATCTATAAACACTATTGGGCGCTAGGCGTCCAATAAAACACAAATAAACTAAAAATGTTCTATTAGTTCATGATACCACATGAATGCATGTCTCTCAAAATTGATCATGGTACTGCTGAACTAATGCATGTCTGATGTTGGCAAGTCCTTCGGGTAATACCAAAACCGGTCACATGGTAAGGTTTATGCGGTCCATGTTACAGACTGGTACCTGCATTTGCATTTTATGCAAGAGGCGCAGCTTCATAATTTGTGTATTCTGTACAACATAAATAATAAATTTTTAAAATAGTTTGTCCCATTCTTGACACAAAGATTGCTCGAGTGATTTCAAACTTTATGGGCAGGCGCAGTGTCTCATTGAAAGGTCCAATGTTATTAACCTGTTGGATATTGGGCCCATGGAAGAACTAGAGTCTTAAAAACATCTCGGTGGTAGATTTCTATATTGATTTTAACGCATTCTTCCACTAAAACTAAATATGTTTCATTGGTAGCACAAATACCGCTCCAAACCATAACAGACTTGGGGTTTTAAAACGAATCAAAATGAAAATTTAGAATTGCTCGCCGAAACATTTTACAGCGACTTTTGAGCCACTTTGCGAAGTTTGCGCCGGTCCCAGGCTTGTTTTTTTCCACCTCCTAGCATCTCAATGCCTCATATTATGCAATAAATTTGCAAGATTTTTGAAAAACTCATTAAAACATCTCTTAAGCGGCTCCAACTCGAAAAGTTTCCAAGTTGACGCGGCGGATCTCAGGAGCGACTAATCCCCACTTTTCGATGCTCTAGTAGGCCCCGCCCCAGCACCTTTCCATGCATATTGAAATGCACGTACTGTCATGAAAATGAACAATTTGCCCGCATTTCGTGATTTTCAAAATCGATTTTGGCGTTATTATTGCAAATATCGAATTCATCCTTAGTACATTCCACTCGTATTAACGTTCTCTACCTAATTCTAAAAACATTCTAAAAAACATCACAGGAAAAAGCCCAGTTGGCGTACTCAACCGTTGAACTTTCCGAATACAATTATTGCCATTTATATTCATATCTAATCTTCAAAAATTCTATTTATTCGACAACTATACCACAACCAAAATTCCTTGTAGTAAATGAGCACAATTACGCCTTGAGCAACCAAAAGTGCATCGAAATAAATTTAAATCAATTCACGTGTGATTTAGAAACCGATTAAATCGAAAAAAATTCTTTGTGTGAAGTTCATCTAACCCAAAACCCCGAAAATTGTCATTCCGAATATTTGGACATTAAAAACACTAAAATGCAACCGATATCCGAAAATCAATGGCCTAATTAATATAAAACATGAAAAAATTGTAAGTCGGGAATCTGAATCAATATCGCTCGGGGACATACCTTATTTCGATGTATGAAAATTGTAACATTAAAAGTCAAAAAACTAAACAAATTGCAGATACAATCGACGTTCCAAAATTGTCAATGGAATTTAACTTTTCTAAAATGGAAATTAAATTTCAACTAATGCAACTCGAATACTTATATTAATTTGGATGAACTAAAATTAACCAACTTCAAGCTACACCAAATGAAGAACAAAATTGATAAAGATAGTCCAAGTCCAATTTATTTTCATCGGACAAGTGGATACTATCACTTTATATCTTATTATAATATATCATGTTCTAGGTTTTATCAAAATTAAGAAAAATGTACCAATATCAATCACCACAGCATTTCAATTGGTCAAATCGGCCTTTTCCGAAGTCACCCGTAATTTTGGTCCTCGGCAAGGTGTTATATCGTTTTCCCACATCCTGACTATAGGAAAGTCAGGAAAAGCATTTTCCATACTAGAATTTCACTGACTACATCATGAAATATTCGATACTTGGCATTTGTTAATTCTGCATTCTGTAATAATTTGTCTATAAAAATTTGTATGGTAAATAAAATAGTTAATAGGTAGTTACTTGTTAGCTAAAATCGTTGTAAGTTTCTCTCAATAAAGTTTTGCATTCTTGAAATTCTTTTTTTTTTATTGAAATTCGACTCCTGAACTTCTGCGGCAAACTGCCTCATTCCCATAGGGAAAAAATGTTGTACCTCTAGATAATTTTGACATTTAATTTTTATTAACACTATCATATTATTTCAGACTAATTAAATTTTACATATAAAAAGTATATTATATAATTTTTACACAATAAGTATAGCTATTACATGCAAGAAAACAATAACCGCCAGTGGTATTTTTACCCAGTTTTTGAATTATAATTGCAAAACTTGACATTTCCCTGAGTAAATAACTCTCTTCTGCAGATTAAAAGTAAATGCAGTGGTATACCTATCTATGGTGCGATTTGTGAGCCACACTGTAGGAATTCAAACCAATAATTTGCTCATATCTTTTGTATTTCTTGTTTTTAAAAAATTTATAAAATGAGTAAGCATATATTTTACAAAAAAAATAATAACTTACATATTAATAATAATAATAATAATACAAACATAATTAATATTATTATTTGCAACAATTAATATTATATACAATAATGGTCACTAAGATTTCTAAAAAGAAAATGTGATCACACAGCTTAACAAGGCTTTGATAGATTTATAAGAATGTAAAATAAAATAAAACCTACTCTATTTCTTACACCTCTTACAGTTTATCTGAAACTCCCGAATTCTGGATTATTATCATAAAAAGTACGTCGAAAATGATCATAATTGGCTGCTAAAGAACCAGATGCACTTCCTCCTGAATTTCTGTTATGGTTATTGTGATTATATTGTTGTTCCATGTACCGATTTTCAGGTGCAACTGCTTTATATTTGGTGTTTTTTTTCTTTAGTTGAAGTAGCCTATACTTTTCCAATATAATTTGTTCGGACGCACTTCGGTTCTTTATTCTTCGTTTTAGTGCCTCGTGCAGTTCCTGTAAAGCCCTTAAACATTCACCGTCCATTTCGGCCTGTCCGGAATTAATTTTCTTACTTCCATTTGAACTATTTTTACTTATTTCTGTTAAATTATTACTATTTTTACTTGCATTTGTTTTGTTACTTTCCACTGCCTTATTCTTGCTAGTCGTTTTTCAGTTTTTCACTTGGAGGGCGTTTTTTATCTGGCTCCCGCTCACAATTATTAGTTTTTACTTTGTTACTTCTATTTGAATCAGTTTTGCTTGTTTTTGTTTCACTATTATTACTCACACTTGCATCTGTTTGAATGTTTTCAGTGGGCAAATGCTTGGTGATAGTCGTCTTTTCAGATTTTTCATTTGGTGTGCTCTTTTTAGCTAAGTCCTGTTCGCAACTAGTCTTCTTGCTACTACTTGAATTATTTTTAGTGGCTTTTGTTTCATTATTACTGCTTTTACTTTCATCTGGTAAATCCTTGATGGTCGGTGCCTTGTTAGATTTTTCATTTAGTGTGCTCTTTTTAGCTAGGTCCTGTTCGCAACTAGTCTTCTTGCTACTACTTGAATTATTTTTAGTGGCTTTTGTTTCATTATTACTGCTTTTACTTTCATCTGGTAAATCCTTGATGGTCGGTGCCTTGTTAGATTTTTCATTCGGTGTACTCTTCTTAGCTGGCTCCTGTTCACAACTACTCTCGTAGCCATTATTTGAATTATTTTTAGTGGCTTTTGTTTCATTATTACTATTTTTACTTGCATCTATTATCTTGCTTTCATCTGGCAAATCCTTGGTAATGGTCTTTGCCTTTTTAGATTTTTCATTTCGTGTGCACTTCTTAACCGTTTCACTTTCTTCGACCTCAGTTTCAATTATTGAACTCTTTTTAGAAGATTTCTTTGTTCGATTAACTACCTTTTCTTTTACGATTTCTTCCGTTGAACCCTTTTCAGTTAGCTTTTGTATTTTATTAACAGTTTCTTCACTATCGACAATTGGGCGCTTTTTACCTTTCTTCTTGGGCACACATTCAATTTCTTCTGCTTCGGTATCAACACCCGTCACATTTATAATAATGTTCAGCAATAAATATTCGCATTTACTGCTATCCGCATTTACAAGACACTGAATTGCTTCAATTATTGAATTCGATATGTTGCTTTTGGCGACGTCTTCTTTACGCACAACTTTCCTAATATTTAGGGTCGCCTCGGAAAGTTGCTTTTTAGCAGACATTTTTATAAGTTTCCTCCGCCGTAAATAAATAAAATTTTACTAGTCTTTAAACCAGACCCAAACCAGATAGTTAACTTTATTCATAACCTTAAATTTAAAAATTTCTAACCTCAAAAACTCGTGTTACAAAAGGGCATCAGTGGCGTACTTCAGTCAAATATGAACAAATTAAATAAATGAAGTTTTGAATTGAAAGTTTTAACATAGAAAACAAAAAACATTTATAGATAGAACCAATTAAACCTTAGGTGGTACCCTTAGTGCCAATTGTATAACAGATGTTAATTCTCAGATCACGCTGATCCGTGGATCAAGTTCGGTAATTGGTTGGTTTTAAATTTTCAACCGATCACCAAATTTGATCCACGAATCAACGTGATTCGAAGATTAACTTCTGTTACACAACTGGCTCTTAGACCTTTACCAGAAAAAGGACAAAAAGATTTTCATCTGCAAAATTTGGATCTTAACATTTTACGTTCGAAAAACTACCAATCGACTATCGGATCTGGCTACTCAACCATCCATAATTTTTATATTTTTAATACGTTTAACCTCTTCAAGACCCTGTGACTCAAAAAATTATTATTTTCTAAATTACTTTTGGCTCCGAGATATTTTTAACGAGATTTACCAGTTGACCCTCGGATCCGGCGGTTCAAGTTCAATAATTTCGAGTTTTGTCGTGCTTAGGGATGTTTTTTAATTGTTGCGAAGCCGAAAACTAAGGCTTCGCTACCATTTACAATATTAATATAAAAATTGCAACAAATTTAACTTGTTACAGCGTTCATCTGTTCATTCAGCGGCAAGGAGGTCGAGATTTTTATAAATAATTTATGAAGCATCATGTATATATATTTTGACAGTAATCGATTTGAACTAATACGTCGCATTAGTGCAGCGTCAGCTATTGTGACAGGTCAGTTTTACTGGATCCAAACAATTGGAATTTAACACGGTAAATTTCCTTATTTTGTGAATTTTTCGGTTAATTGGAATATTTAAGGAAATATTTTTCTACGATAAGGTACCTGTATGCATTAGAAATATTACACATTCATTTTAAGCATGATTTATAAGCGATGACGTTAGTAATTCGCTTCTGAAAAAAATGAGGTTATGACACCTAATTACTTGAATTTTTATTTTTAGCTGTATTTTGTATTCCTTTGTGCATTAAACGACTTAAAAGTAACGTTCGAAAGTAGAACGAAGCCGGATTGAGATCGTGAATGAAGTTTTGATAAAATTACCCAATTTGTTATAATCAAGTAACATTCCAGTGTAGATAACTACAAACGTCTTCGTGTAAGTAATTATTTATGTAGCGTTTTATTTTAGATCTCAATGTGATTACGATGGACCCCATACTCTGAACATTATTATTAACAAAATAACGTACATTATTAACAAAAGAGAACAATGCAAATTCTGTACATTTCCTAAAGATGAAAAGATGGAGTCGAAGGTGGAAAAACCTAAGGAAAGAACTGTTGAGTTAGGGTATACTTTCATTTACTTTTTTGTGGTTAGTTTACATCATAAATACCTGTTTTAGATTAAACCAGAAACCTGGCGTGAAGTACGAGTTTGTAGTTGCAGTTTTAAAGACGCAATAAGGAAAAGTGGATTAGCAATATTTTAACATAACACAGCGACAAGGTTTATTATTTCTTCACGTTTATTGATAAAAAAGGAAAGCAAAGTGAAGAAAAATTTGACCAAGCAAAACTATGTAAAGGCCAACCTTGTTTTACCAAGTAATTCTTAAAAATTGAAATCGGTTTTATATAATTTTAATTTTATTTCCACGAAAGATTTTTTTTTTTTTTCCATTGTTTAACCCCAATTAAAAAAATTGACTTAGAATTTTCTAAAAGGATCCCTTTAAATAATAAAGCTTTTTGGTCTCTTGTGCTTGAAAGGTATATAAAAATTTCCCTCCATATTAATGAATTTGCCCCCATTAACAATTAAGATATTAACAATCTGGGGCCCAGCCTAACAAGCTACTTCAGATGAAAAATAAATAGTATGCTCACAGTACTAGTAGCTGCGGAACTTCCCGAGGTTACTTTGAATATTACAGGACTTGGTTAAAAGAGATATATTTGTTAACGATTAAAAAGAACCGACGCCTGAAAGACCAGATACTTTTATTTATTATTTTGTATTACTTTTTAATAAGGGTTTTATTAAAGTTAACTCATCAGCCTGTCATAAATAATAAGAATTACAAATTTTAAAATGAAGTTATTACCTTTCTCACAATGATAAAATTAACCATAAGTGGGATATCATGTACCATACTTGAATACATTCTAAAATAAGAAATTTTAACAAAAGAAGAAAAATTGCTTTTATATTTTTATTCAGCGACAAGGTTTATTATTTCTTGCGAGTTTATTGAAATAAAGGAATGTCAAAGTAAGATAAATTTGACCAAGATAAACTATGTAAGGCCAACGCTTTGATTCAGTTACAGTAATTCTTACAAAATTGAAATGAAAGCAGTGATTTTATATAATATTTACTGATTTTAGTATGTCCACGACAAGATTTATATGTAACATGTTTCTTTAGCAGGTTGAAATTTACTTCGTCCAATTGAATAAACAATTGACAAGTTAGACGATTAATTTGCTAACGTAACATCCGAGTTTGATCCAGATAAAGTACTTTTATAGTGCTGTCTTGAAAGGTATATTTAAAGTAGGTTCTATATTAATGAATTGCCACCATTAAAATAAGATAGATGTTTACAGAATTGAGGCCAGCTTTAAATTTCAGATGTAAAATAATAGTATAAACTAGCATCTGCAACTTGCACGAGTTACATGTTGAATATTAAGGACTTGTCCTGTAGGATATATTATTTGAACATTAATAAAGACACAGACGCTCTGACAGACCAGAATTTTATAAATGTTATCTTTTTAATAGGAGTTTTAATTAATAAGTTACATCATCAGCCTGCAAAATAATAAGAATGTACAAATTTTAAAATTCAAGTTATGCAGATTGAAATTTACTGCTTTACTGATTAAAATTAACATTGATTCATGTAATTTGTGAATAATCATTAAAATACAGAAATTGTTACAAAAAGATATAATATATTTTATATTTTTAATTTAAGATAATTTGGAAATAAAACTAATGTTTCTTTAATTTTAAATTTTCAGGTTTTAAAACCAACAATTGAAAATTTAGTATCAGATGATCAATTGGAAATAAGTGAAATGTTGGTTTCATATTGATGAAATTTTACGAAATTTAGAAATTGAAAATAAGATTGTTTGGGGTAATTTGGTGATGGAATTTGGAATAAGAATAAATGTCGTTAAATTTATTAATTATTCGTGATTTATAAATAAAGTAAATTTGAAAATTTTAGGTGAATGCATTTAAATTTTAATTAATTTCATTAAAAAAAACAAAATTTACGAACTTTCAAGAGATTGTCTAGAGGAAATACAGGATTTAATTAGGTATTTCACGATTTTTAGAATTTTGTAGATCAAGTTTTACAAATTTTTTAAACTAACTTAAATAATTTAAAACATTTGAATAAATTAATAATACATTTAAAATTTTAATTATTTCAAAATTAATCACCTTTTTTAATCATTATTTTTCCTAAATTAATTAAATTTTTTTTATTGTAAATTAATTTTAAATTTATGAACTTGTTTGAAATTAATCTAGTAATCAAAAAGTTTTATCAATTTTGAACAATTTTGGGGTCAATTTAAATTTTTTTACAAATTTTTTGGTTTGATTATCTCAATTGAAAGTATTGTTTCAGCATTAGGAGTAAAACATCAGCTATTTTTTATTTATCTAAGTGATTTCAATTCAAGTTAAGTTAGTAAAAAGCATTAATGTTAATTGATCGAAAATTAACAATTTCAATTGAGTAACAATAAGAAAAAATGCAAAATATATTTATTAAGTCAGTTTCAATTGTATACAGTTTGCGTTTAAATTAAATAGTTGCAAAGTTGGTCAGTGAAAAATGGAATACAGTCATTGCAAATTTTGTACTGATCTGAATTATAAAGTGTTTAAATTTTTATGTTTTACATTATTTATTTAAAAGAATTTATAATAAGGAGTATGGGAAAATTAATAATTTTAATTAGGATATTTCACCAATTTTTAAATTTTTATAAATTTTACAAATAATTTTTACTTAAAATTTGAAAACATTGAAAACAATTAATAATAATTTAAAATTTTACATTATTTACAGCAAATTAATACCTTTTTAATCTACTTATTATTTCCTGCAAATGTATATTAAATTTTCATTTCAATTTATAATCAAATTAATTTTATTAATATTTGAAAACTTGTTTGAACATTAATGTAATGATTATACAAAAACGTTTTATCATTATTACGAACAAATTGTGATAAAATTTAAATTTTATTATAAATATTTTGGTCTTTGATTATTCTGCAATTGAAATGCATTGTTTCAGAAAGTTATTGTTATGTTATTAAACAGGATCAGGTCATTTTTTTTATTTTCATAATGCTCGTATTTTTCAAGTTAGCAAACTTAAAGTTAAATTGACGAAATAACCAATCAAACGACAACAAAACAAATAAATCAATCATCTGATTGGTTATTTTATCAATTTAACCTGAAGTTTGCTAACTTGAAAATAACTACGAGTGAAAAATCGGACATAAGTCATGTCATTATTTTGGACTGAGTCTAAACATTAAACGCTGCTTGTCTAAATGAATTTTCTCTTATCTATGAAAATCCGTAGTGCAGGCCTGACTTTTGAACAGGAGATTTTTCCATGTAGAATAAATAGATCGGTCCTGTCAGACTTTGGTAATTTCTTTAAACTGACTTGAAAATTTAATTTTATTTTAGCAACGTTTTTGAAATAAAACTTTAAATTTTTATTGGTTTTAATTAAAGTTTAAAGGCATTTCAGTTTTTAAAGGAGGTGATCAAAATCAACAAATTAAAAAATTACCTCTAATAAAGCTTGAACGCCTTTAAACATAATGTAATTGAAAAATCCCGAGCTGGCAGCATAACATAGCTGGTACACTGGGACGTTTGAGACCCCATCCACTAAAATGTTAATTACGAAAAAGCAACTCATTATTTTAACTTGAAAAAAATTATAGATAATCTTTGAAAGTTGTTTTAATATATTTCACAGCTAACTTTAGTAAATTTAATTATTTAATATGAAAACAAAGTTGAGAAAGTTAAAAAAAATAAAAAGATTACAGTTTTCATATAAAAATTCAGAACTTTTTCCGATTTTAAGAGCACAAGTTTATTATTTTCACAATATAAAGTGATTCAAATTGAAATTACATTGGCTGGGGTCATCGCATACCCCAGTATGCCAGCTAAGGGTTAAAGGTGAAGCTAAAATAAAGTTCTTGATTTTCATGAATAGAATTGCTTCACTAGTCGGTAACAGTTTAAAGTGGTGATCTCGATCATTCCTTTAATTCTTATAGGTTGAAGTAGTACTTAATAACGAAAATCAACAGTTTTATGGTCAGGTTATTAAAATAAAACTTGGGGATTTGATTACTGTAATTAAAAATAAATTTTTTATTTTCAGGGTTTAATAAGAGGCCAACTAAATGAAAATAGCTACTTTAAGCGGCGAGAACGACATGGAAATATGAAAATGTTGATTTCAATTGTGGTGACGCTACGTCGAGGAAAGGCTGGATAAGAATTAAAAGGTGCGTTAAGTATTTATTTAACTATTGATTATTAATAAATAAAATGTAATATTCGTACATTTTTGTAATAATTTAAATTGTTTATGTAAGTGCTGTCATCTAGTGACAAATCTAGGAAATAAAGGTAGATTCCTATATGGAGTCGGTATGTAGATTTCTACTTATGTCGGCAAGTTAGAACCTACTTTTGCGAAGCAATTCTGCTTTCGATATTTGTCACTAGATGGCGCCACTGGTTTTACCGACGTCCAGAACTGTCAACAAATGTAAATATAATGTTAATTATAACCAAGTTAATTTTATTTATTTGTAAATAATTTGTGTTTCTTTTAACTAAAAGTAATTAGTGTAGACTTGGTGAAAATCCTTATATATTTTATTTTTGCAGTATTCAAAAGCAACGTTACAAGAAATGTTTTATGGTTTTAGTGCTGAATCAAACGGGCATAACAACAATTCGAACTGTCATTTGAACAATTATTGGAGATGAAAGATATGCCTGGATGAACGCGTCACATTAATTCATATATCAAAGGTTAGTTCAACTTGAAGCGTTTTACTATTTGTTTATGGTTAATAAAGATACATTTTTAAAGTTTTTAAATAAAACTAGAGAAACATTTATTTTATTGGGTAGCTTTTTCCTCCATGATAGGGGTCGGGTGAACCAGAACCATTATTGAAAATTTAACATGCTGTATTGGATAGGTGTATACGTTTTTGTTGTAGGGAAATTCAGAAGGAATCTGTGTGGCAGATAGCGTGACACATTATATTTAGAAGATTGGCTTCAAGTCTTTTAGCGACTTAGATTTAAGTGGTTACATCAATCTGCGGAGAGGACAAAACTAAAATCGTAATATTTTAGTATGGAAATTTGTCGATTTTTCATCAAGTAAATAATTGAAATCTAATTGAACTTTGGTTATTGCCCTCTGAAAAGGTTTATGTTTAGCTATATGCAATCAGTTGTATCTAAATAAGGTCAATTATTTAATTTGTTATGTGTCACGCCATCCACGCAGATTTCTTCTGAATTATCTTAATAATTTTAAAAATTAATGACGACGACTTGAGAAAATTAATATCATACAAAAATATTTCATATTCTTATATTCGAGTCAAATAGGAGATTTCCAACTTGGTATTAAATTAACAGCTATAATGTAAAGAAAATATCAATTTTGTGGGGAGAAATTTTCATACATTTTTTAAATAAACAATTGAAAACCAAAAAAAAAAATTTGTAAAATTGATACTGCATGCTCTTTCAATGTCTCTCCAGAGAAAGCCGTTCCAGATGGAGCAAAATTTCTAATAAACAATTTAATTTAACAATCAGGGCTTATATTGATGTACTGTAAATAATTCATGGAGTCTCGTAATTATATTTTTTTAAGAAAATTAAAATTTTTTAATTTTGTTTTCTCTTAATTTTAATATAACCCATTGATAACTTGTCGGGCAATATTCAGCTTTCTTGTGCTTTTTATCATTCTGTGGTTTGAAATTTGGTGTCTTACTTTTTGTCATAGAAGCAGTCGCATTGTAATAAAACTTCAGTAAAACGAAATTTAAATAAAAGCAGTGTTAACGATAGATAAACCGCGGTGCAGGTTATATAGGCGACCAAATGCATGGGTGATTTATGAATTTTTACTGCAAGATGATAAACTTTATGATGAGAAATGGACAGATGAAATTGTTTCACGAGGCTGAATATTGTCGGACGAGTTATGTTCAAAATAAAAAAAGGTTTTTCATATCATAAAAATTTCAGTTTTTCAAATCAATACTATGATATTGTAATTAAATTGTTAATGATGTTCATGCAATAAATAATGGTACATTTTTAAACACTCCATTCATTTCACTTTCGGAAGACAACACACCGAACTCTGCATCATCTGCATATCCAAGTGCATCCGAACATCTGTATACTAAATCTTCTGAAAAAAGTATTGTTAAATTATACTTCCGTGATTCGAGTCCACATTGAGCAGTAGGTTTCCTAGGCCCCTATTCTGTAACTTGTTTTTAAAAAAATGGTAAAACTTAGTTTGCATCTAAATTTTTGACACATTTTTGAGGTAACTTCACATGGAAACCAAGCTTTTCCCTTCATCAAGGATTGGTTACAGAATACCGGCCTTAGGTCGACAAAGGATCCTTTCGCCAAAGGAAAAGCTTGGTTTCCATGTAAAATTGTGTCAAAATTTTGCGTGTAAATTAAGTTTTATCAATTTTAAAGGATCTCTACATAAGGGATGAGTTACAGAATACTGCCTTAGTATGTACACTTAGGGTGCCTTTCAATCGGCACTCGGTTCGATCCCGGGAGGAGTCTAGTAAGAAAAATTTTCTTTCTGACTATCTATGACCGTCTCTCGTGCTTCGGAGGGCACGTAAAGCCGGCGGTACCCCTGCTTTGAAGGCAAATCGCCCTCGGCTACGACGCTTGGAGTTGGGCGTTGAGCCAGGTTTGTGGTCAGAGAGCTATACCCAACGACTGCGGAGGTACCTGGCACTGGTGGGGTGCGAATCACAGGGCTTCTTGACTTGGTCCTCGGTGAACATCGACATGCTGCAGTTAACACACAGCATTGGCTCGGTGTGATCACTGGTGGGTTGGAGGCGGTGTTCGTAACACATACCGCTGTTGGGGTGAGCAAAGACGGGCACAATAAGCTTCAGTGCAAGTAGGTTTAAAGCCACACCCGCAAAGATTAATAAATGCATACCCACTACAAAGGAAGTAAGGTTCCAGATACGGATAGGCTTCGGAAAAAGAAGATGTGGCACAAAATTGTATTTGCAATTTTGTTCCTTGAATAATTTATTTAAGAAAAATTTCAAAAAGTTGTTTGTAAATTTTTCCGTGTTTTCAATTGTTTACAAAAAATATGCATGAAGGTTTTTCACACAAAACTGACATTTTCTTCATATTGTCACTTTCAAACATTGCATTTTTGATTGTTTGCTAATTATTACGGCTGCAGATTTTAAAGAGATAAAAAATTTATTAAGTCGTTAAATTCATCTTTGTCTTCTTACTGTGAATGAAGTTAGTTATGTTAAGTTTATTTCATCGGACACTTGACTATATTCAACAAACGCAATTGTGATCCGGCAACTTCCCGAAAAATTGGCTTTGTATGACGGATAAATTGTAGGTTCACAGTTTACATTTGGCAAATCCGATTACAATCCTGAAATTCTCTGAGAAGTTAGAGCGGGTTACAGAAAAACCGTAGGTTCCTCCTTTGCTTTGGGAACCAACAGGTTAGCCTAGCAGATACTTACTTACATTCTGCGAGGGCAATTACCATCGGTAAAAAGTAACTGGAAAACTGTGTCCTGGATGGATTCAGTAATTCCCGGAAAAAGTTGACGGGAAAATGGTAGGTTCCCGCACCTTGATTTGGGGAAAATTTATAAGTTCCCGCTTAAATGAGCGTTTCGGTTTGGGGAGTAGATGAATACTTGCTTAACTTTTCAAATGCAATTGTTCCATCTAAAATGTATTTCATAAAAATGGAAATTAATTTGTTGGTCAGCTTGGATGATGAAATTGGTACATTCGTAATTTTTTTTTGTTTTAAAAATTGTAATATATTTTCTAATTTGCAGGTGATGTGAAACGTTGCGCCGTCCAAGAAGTGCAGAGGTCCGCCCAGATCCAGTCATATAAAATATTGTAATGTATTTGAATTTGTTGATTAAATTTGTGTAGTTCAATAATACATATAGCATTAATAAAAGTAAAAGATTACTAATACTGATTTTTATTATGAGTGTTCGACTTGACTCATAGCACTTATCTATTAAACAAGTGACACATGCAGTGCAACAACTTTGGACTTAGAATAATTTCAATTATAAATAAAGTAATTTTGAGGTTAGCAATTTAGGAGCTCTTGATGTTCACTGCCGGTGGTTTATTCCCCACCATCCCACCCAATTTAGACACTTACCTAAGTACTTAGTTTCCCACCATATATTTCCCACTACTTACTCGCTTCGCTCGTAAGTACTTAGGTAAGTGTCTTATATGGGGTGGGTGGTCGGTTGCAACCGTCGTAGAGTGAGGATGTGTCTCTTGAATTGTTAACCTAAAATTATTTTATTTATTACTAAAATTATTCTAAGTCCTAAAATGACACCTTATTACTGCACTTCACATTTAATTTTCAACCTATCGATAGATGAGTAAGCATATCACCAAGGTTAGTGTAGTCATTGCAATGATTCAAAATATACAATCAACATTTTTATTTTGCAATTACAAAATACAATTCAATATGAAGTCATCAAACATATTTATAAAACATAACATTCAAAATTTCCTTGTTTCTTCTAACCAAAACTTGTTCGAGTTGTATGGGCCTCGAATGCAATGTGGAATCCGCATCTGAAATTATAAATACAAATTCAATCATTAGCACGATCACATGGATTTGTTACAGGCCAACTTTTCGAATAATTGACGGATTGAAATCGCGTTTTCGAAATTAACAATTTTGATGGACTCAAAACCGACGCGCTGACTAAGCGCGCACGGATTTTTCGTTATAGCTTAACTTTTCGAGTAATTTCCGGATTGAAATCGCGTTTGCGGAATTACCAACGTTTTGATGGGCTCAAAACGACGCGCTGTGCTAAGCGCGCGCTTACGGATTTTTCGTTATATGCTTAACTTTTCGAGTAATTCCCGGATTGAAATCGCGTTTGCGGGAATGAACAACATTTTCGGTGGGCTGAACAAAACTGACGCGCACTTAGGGGATTTTTCGTTGTACGGCTAACTTTTCGAGCAATTCCCGGATTGAAATCGCGTTTGCAGGAATTAACAACGTTTTTAGTGAGATCGACAAAACCGACGCGCGTACTTAAGCACTTATGGATTTTTCGGCACATGGCTAACTTTTCAAGGTTCAATCAGGACGCACAGTTGTTTTTCCATTACGGGATGGAAGTTTTTGGGGTATTGCCGAGTGTAATCGTTTTCGTAGAATGTAACTACCACCGTTTTCTGCTGGTAAGTTGAGTACGTACTTATGCCAGATTTCTTCACCTATAAGTTAGCTAACTAATAGGTGAAAAAATCGGGCATAAGATGGGTTTTCTGTCACTCATCCCTTATGTCAAGATCATTTTACAAAGAAAAAATTTTATTTACACCATAAATGTGAAATAAATCTTTACATTTCGTAAAAGAATCCTTTCAAAAGAGACAGAATATATTAATTATTGCTATTCGCGAAATGTGAACTTGGTACGCACTCAACCTGTCAGCTAAAACGCCATAAGTAGCCTACCCAAACCGATTCGCAAATCAAGACGAGGGACACGATTAAAGTAATTGCCGGATCATAAGCGCGTTCGCGTGAAGTAACCAAGTACCCGATGTAAGAATAACAATGCAATATGGATAACATGCAATATTACTTCATCCACATTAATATTGTCAGGGTGTTCTATTTGTGATAAATTTACGATTTAATTAAAAATAATTTACATTTTAATAATTAGCAAACAATAAAAAATTAATTTAAAATAGTTTTACATGTGGGGGTTGCAAACCGAACTTGGCATACGCCAGGTTTTATACGCCACCTCTTTTGTTTTATACTCAGCATGTTATCAGCTGAAGAATTTCGTTATATTATAATGTTGTAAATGTAAATGGCATCACGCATTGAGTCGAGAATCAGGAACAAGCAATTCACTACTTTTTTTGATACATCGTAATGCAACTTTGCAATATTTTCAACTACCTTTCGCCAATCCTTGCTTTACTTCCCAGTTGATTTTTGACGTTTTGGTCCCATTTTAATTCTCTCAAATTTCGCATTAGGTGGCGTTCAAATATTAAGTAAGCAAACTTTTAATGATTTTAGACCCCTACCACTGCTGTATACGCAAAAGATAAGAAAATTGTGAACCCCTTCCTCCCCCAAATGATAAGACGTGAGAATTTTTCCAAAACTTTTATTAAATATCAAAATTAAGATTTAAAATTTTCATTATTCTGTATTTTATTTTACGTAAAATGTATAATATCCCCCCGTTCCAAAAGTAAGAAAAAATTGAACCCCCCCTTAGCATGCTTACGTAATACTTGAACACCCCTTATGCTTGTAAATGAACTCATAGGAAAGCAACGAGAATTGAGTATATTTTCTCATTGTAAAATCAATGTACAAAATTTTACTTTTAATAGAATAAAGAAAAATGAGACGGAAAATATAAAATCGACAAGGGATAATAAAGAAGAATTGCCAAAATGATGCAGTTCAAAATTATTGTAAAGCTGCAAATTTACTATTGTAAAGCAGGGTACTTTAACGGGGACAGAACTTATGGCAAAAAACAAAATTTGTGAGTTCTTACTGTTTTACCATTTAAACGGAACACCTTAAGACTTATAAAATGTAAAACCGTTATTGCAAATTTAACATAAATTGAACACCCTTGATTCTAGCCAATATTACTTTTAACTTGTCAAAGATTAGAGGAAAATTTAATTTAACAAAATTTTTAAAACTGCTATATGAAATTAACAATCACGGTTGATATTCAAAACATATTTAAAACCGTTCGAGCATACCCGATTTCTCGATCCAACTTCTAACATTAATTTTGGAAGTTCATTGAATTCGAGTTAAACTGAATCTCTGCTAAATTTAGTTAGCACAACTAACCCATAACGAGGTACAGTTTCGTGAAGAAAAATGCAAATCAAATAGAAAAAATTCATTTTCCTCTAATTTTATTGACTAGAAAGAAATAGTAAAACAACGCAGGCCTACTAAAAGATTTCAATTTGAACTAACCTTAGAATTTACAAACATGTCAGGTTCCACAGGCATCTCCTTCACCTTGATTATTGTTTCATTTGTTGTTGCACCACATGTACCATAAAACATTGCTTGTAACCGCGCTTTTTAGACACTGGAAGAAATTAAAAACTATAAAGATTTGCACCAAGTCCACAATAATTAATTTGAGTTACAAAAACAAATCGCTTATTAATAAATGACAATCGTATGATTTTAAAAAACAGTCACGCCATCTGACGACAAATAACAAAACTAAAATTCTACTGCCAACAGAAAAGCAGATTCCTACCTAGATATATAGAAATCTGCATTACCCACTGCAGGCAAGGAACTGTTTTTTATATTTGTCGTTGGATGGCAGCACAACTAAATAATTTAAAGATTAATAATAATTTATTATTGCAAATAATTTGAATAATGATTTAATTACTAATGCCCGATTTCTTTACTGATAGTTATCTTCAAGTTAGCAAACTTCAGGTTAAATTGACGAAATAACCAATGAGATGATTTATTAACTTTTTTTATTGTCATCTGGTCAATATTTCAAGTGAAGAAATCATCACAAGTGAAGAAATCATGCATAAGCGATGCACACCAAAAATTAAATGTAATTAACAAACCTTTTCATTCATATCTAGTCATTGTTCATCGCATTGTCGGAAAAATTCAAAACCTTCTAAAAGTAGTTGTGGATTTTCGATTTTTTCATTATTAAATTTTCAACCATTTACTTCTGATATAGATAATTCCTAGCTCTTAACTGATGTAATTCTTTTCATATGGTATATCTTCTGAAATCTGAAAAATAAAACGTTGAATGTTAAAATTTATTGTAATTTTAAAACACGAATGCAAGTGAAATAATATCAAATAACTATTCATTTGTAAATATTAAAAACTAAATATCACAAACCTTTTGCTCCCATTCAGCCGTTGCTCCTTAAATTGTCAAATCAAAATTCGAAACCAATCACTTTCATCAACTTAAAATCTCGTTGGTTTTCTATCTGCAAGTATCCCACCTTCGCCTGTAGCTGTCTTCGTATGGTTTGGTTTCTAAATGTAGAAAAATAAAATATAAGAATATTTCCACCAGATTTTTACTACTAATTTTAAAAGGCAATTAAATAAATTACATTTTCCAATGCCGTTAAAGGCTACTCTCCAAAACAATCCAAACAATTAATGCCTAAATTCCTACAAATAAAACCCAGTAGACTCACAAGATCGTTCGTCAACATGTTTAACTTTTCAAAGAATTACCAAATCAATCAACATCAACATTGTGTTTACGAGAATAAACCAAGTATTCAGTGGGTTCCTAAAACTGTCTATCTAACCAAAGGACGGAATTTATCCCTAGTATCCCCGAGAATTAACCAAATAGTAAAATAGTTTATATTACATAAGCAATTCAAAAATAAAAGTTGCTAATTGTTAGCATCCCTTAATTGAAACACCTCAGGACTAATAAAATGTAAAACCCCTAATTTATCATAAATGGAACACTCTCGTTCCTAAGAAATATTAATTTTAACTTTATTTTTAACAAAATTTTACTACTGCTTATCTTTCAAAATACCTACATAAGGTAACATACTATTATTCTGAATTTACACCCGGATACAGCAGCCTCATGAAGAAATAACGCAAAACCAATACACAATTAAGTAATTTAAAATAATAAATTTTATTTTTATTGACCAGAAACGAATAGTTAAAAACGCAGGTGTAAGAGGAGTTTTCAAATTCAACTTACCCTTCATTTACAAACATGATGATTCCTTTCATCTCAATAATTGTTCGAATTGTTGTTGTGCACCAACTACTCCACCTTCATCTTTTCACTTCCAAGAAAAACCATAAAAACATTGTAACTTCGGTTTTTGAACACTGCAAAAATTAAAACAATAATTATTTTCACCACGTCCACAATAATTAATTTTAGTTAAAAATAAAAACATCCCGTACCAATAAAAAAAATTAATTTCATTGTAAAATTTAGAACATTCCACTTGGCAGTTTGTCATAAACTGAGGTCATAAACGTCAAAAAATAATACTCGACAGGTACATAAATGAAATAGTGCCGCCATCTGCCGACAAATATCGAAAATAAAATCCGAGTTCTTACCAACAAGTAGATTCCTTTCTTATCTACATAAGTAGGGATCTGCATACCTACTATAAATAGGAATCTACTTTTAGTGTCGAGATTTGCCGATAGATGGAAACACATAAACAATTTAAATATGTAATTATTTACATTTATAATAATTATTTACAATAACAATTTGTACATATTTAAATTATTTATATATGTGTTTCCATTATGCGATGGTCACCAAGAATTAAACGTACTTAACAAACCTTTTAATTATTATCCAGTTCATCGTTCAAGTCACCAAAATTCGAAAGCAATAAATGGTGGTCATGAAATTTGTATCAGCTTTAATTCTTCTTCTTCCTTTCAAGGTTCTTTCTTTCAGCTTTAATTATTTTTTATTATTAAATTTTCAACTAAATACTCTCCTCTTTTCGGATGGTTAATTTTCAAAACCCTAAAAATTAAAAACCTTGAAGTCAAAATTTATTGCAATTTTGAAAACAAAATATAAGAATTTCTCTATCAAATTTTTACTATTACAGTAAAACCTCGATTATCCGGGTCGACAGGGACCGTGCTCTGCACGGATAATTGAAAAGCACGGATAATAATAATTGACGTTTTTTGTTAAATTATTACAAAAAATTACACTGAACAGCTTTGTGTGTAATCCAAGTGCAGCTCTGAAGTAAGCATAAATTCTATACATTTGATTTCACATAGTATACTACTAAAGTTGCAAATGTCCACGGATAAACCGCGGGATGCCGCACGGATAAGCCGCCACACACATAATAATCTGACGGTAATCGATGTATAATGCGCCCACAGATAAACCGCTTCACGGATAATGCGCGCACGGATAATCGGGGTTCTACTGTAATTTTAAAAAGCAAAAAATCAGCAATTAAATAAACGTTTTCCAATACTTTTAAAGGCTTTCCACCAGGCAATACAAAACCGGTTAATTTATTTTTTTATTTAACCAAGTACTCAATGGGCTCCCCAAACTGATCATGAAACGAAAGAGAGGACTTCCAGTTTTATGGTTTACTGCGCCTAACTTAACAGAGAGGATCCAGATGTGTAGGCGAGCCAGTTTTTTGGATCAAGTGGAAGAAAAAAAAGGTTCAGCCAGCAACAAAACTAAGAAATCTAAAATGATTGGTTACTTCATTAATTTATGCAGAAGGTGAAGAAGACGGGCATAAGACGGAAGGCCCTATTTGATAATAAAATTTAAACTTTGCTACTCATTAATTTGTTTCATGACCATCAAGTAGATAATTATTTGAACTCCCCCTCGTATTTGTCAAGTAATTGAATAAATAATTGTTTGTGTATTAATCACTTGCTTCAATATTCAAACAAGTTCATGCAGGATTCACATAAAATTAATGATTACTCATGCATTATTTACTAAATTTCAGATTTGCCAGAAACTAGATAAGTTAATAAAAAACAGGTAATAAATTGCTGATAAATACTTTTGAATAATCACCTTTTTAAAATATTAAAATGTATTTATCTAATTTTTTTTCGAATTTCAAAGTAAATTTTTTTAAAATTGATGATTTTGATCATCATGATGAAATTGATTGAAATTGAATTTAAAATTACCCAAGATATCCCAATACAAAACTAATTTTCCTCTAATCCGTTTGAAACCTTTAAAACTTTTCTTTTCATTGATTAGAAATTAACAGTAAAAAAAGCAGCCCTACACTTAAGATTTTTCAAATTTGACTCACCTTTCATTTACAAAAAAAATGTAGCAAGGTCAATTTATAAGCGATTATGGTTCCAATAGCTGCTATTCCAATATTCCAAATGCACAACCACTTTCACCGTTCTGTGTTCACGGCAATGTATATTTTCATTCAATTTGTTTACTTGAATTGGCTGTAAGTAAATTTCAACCTCGGCCATAAAAGAAACATGTTACATATAAATCTTGTCGTGGACAACTAAAATAGTAAATATTATATAAAACACTGCTTTCAGTTTGCAATTTTTGTAAGTAACTTACTTCGGTAACGAAGCAAAGCGCTCTGGCCTTTACATAGTTTTGCTTGGTCAAATTTTTCTTCACTTTGCTTTCCTTTTTTATCAATAAACGTGAAGAAATAATAAACCTTGTCGCTGTGTTATGTTAAAATATTGCTAATCCACTTTTCCTTATTGCGTCTTTAAAACTGCAACTACAAACTCGTACTTCACGCCAGGTTTCTGGTTTAATCTAAAACAGGTATTTATGATGTAAACTAACCACAAAAAGTAAATGAAAGTATACCCTAACTCAACAGTTCTTTCCTTGGGTTTTTTCCACCTTCGACTCCATCTTTTCATCTTTAGGAAATGTACAGAATTTGCATTGTTCTCTTTTGTTAATAATGTACGTTATTTTGTTAATAATAATGTTCAGAGTATGGGGTCCATCGTAATCACATTGAGATCTAAAAATAAAGCGCTACATAAATAATTACTTACACGAAGACGTTTGTAGTTATCTACACTGGAATGTTACTGATTATAACAAATGGGTAATTTTATCAAAACTTCATTTACGATCTCAATCCGGCTTCGTTCTACTTTCGAACGTTACTTTTAAGTCGTTTAATGCACAAAGGAATACAAAATACAGCTAAAATAAAATTCAAGTAATTAGGTGTCATAACCTCATTTTTTCAGAAGCGAATTACTAACGTCATCGCTTATAAATCATGCTTAAAACGAATGTGTAATATTTCTAATGCATACAGGTACCTTATCGTAGAAAAATATTTCCTTAAATATTCCAATTAACCGAAAAATTCACAAAATAAGGAAATTTCCCATGTTAAAATGCCATTGTTTGGAACCAAAACCTGACCTGTCACCAGATGACGCTACACCATGGCACTACTGCGACGTGCGACGATTATGCACGTGTATTAGTTCAATTAACCACATAGTGTGTAAACTGTCAAATTTAAAAACGTGTTTGTAGGTTATTTAAAATTTTTAACTTTTTAGTTCAATTAACCACGTAGTGTGTAAACTGTCAAATTTAAAAACGTGTTTGTAGGTTATTTAAAATTTTTAACAAGAAATATAGCCGAATTGTAGTTCTCAAGGTAAATTTATTATTTTATACAATCAAAACCTCATTTTCAGTTAATTTCTGTTAAAAACAAAAACGTTTAATAAAAATTTAACCTCACTTTTAAAGTTGAGTACTAATTCACGTTCGCAATGGGTAAGAAGAAGATAGGGCGTTCTGTGAAACGTAATCCAAATAGAGCAGGAGAAGCGGAAGAATTGATAAAGGCACCTCATTCCTTTATCATACATAAGGGAGTCCCAGGTGGAAACATCATTGAACTCACCCGAGACTTCAGAAAGTTAATGGATCCCTTCACAGCCAAAAATTTACGAGTACATACAACTTGACCGAAATTCTTACTTACTATTTACTAATGTTTTATTTTAGGAGCGAAAAAAGAATAAACTTAAGGATTTCGTTTCTCTCGCTGGAATGCTTCATGTATCTCACATGTGCATATTCAGTCATACAGAAATTGGAACTTACTTTAAAGTGGCTAGATTATCTCATGGCCCAACTTTAACGTTTAAAGTTAATAATTTTTCCTTATCTCGTGACGTCATTTCTTCGCTTAAGAAACAAGTCGTGATTGAGCGAGCTTTCAAACATTCACCTTTGGTTATTTTGAATGGGTTTACCAGCGGGGAATCACATATGAAATTAATGGCATCTACCTTCCAAAATATGTTTCCAACAATTAATCTAACAAACGTAACTATTAAAATTGTAAACTGGTTCCTGTGATTATCTTTTCCCTAACTTTTAGGTCAATTTAAACAATATACGTCGATGTGTGCTGTTAAATTACAATTCGACAAACCACACTATTGATCTTAGACACTATGTAATTAAGGTTGCACCAGTTGGTGTCGCAAGAGGTGTTAAAAAAATGGTACAAGGAAAAATTCCAAATTTATCTAAATGTACAGATATTTCTGACTTTTTAACCAAGTAAGTTGAATAATTATTCAGTGTAATTATATTTTTATTTCCTATGAAACTATAGGTCTGGTTTTGTGTCAGAAAGTGAGATGGAAGAGGATGTCAACAGCCATGTGACTGTGTCACAAAAATTGATTTCACGAGGTAACATCGAAGAAGGTAAATCTGCAATTAAATTGAGCGAATTGGGGCCACGTATGACTCTTGAGTTAATGAAGATTGAAGATGGTTTGTTAGATGGTGAGGTGCTTTACCACAATTTCATAACTAAAACGAATGAAGAATTGCTTGAACTACAGAAGAAACTTGAAACTAAAAGGTACGTAGGATTAACGGGCGCCATTTAACAAAACATAAATATCTTAAAATAATATTACAGAAAATTAAAACTTCAACGTAAATCTACTCAAGAGGCAAACAGAAAACGTAAAGAAGCAGAAAAGGAGAAACATAAACAACAATCGATGAAGGGAATACTAAAGAAAAAACTGAAACGGAAGAAGTAGAAGTTGTTGATGATGATGCAGAATATTACAGACAAGAAGTTGGAGAAGAACCAGATGAAGGTAAACTACAATAATTCAATAATATGATATTAATTTTAATTTTTTAGAATTATTTACTGGTCAGGAATCACGAGGAGTTAAACGCACCAAAACCTTCCACGATTATAAAAATAATAAGAAGCCCAGATTTGATAACAAAAAGGATGAAGGTTTTTCCAGAGAAAGAAGAAACAAATTTGGTAACAAAAGAGATGACAGTTCTGGAGGATATAAAAACAAATTCAATAACAAACGGGATGATAGTTTCTCTGGTGGTAGAAATAACAAAAGAGATGGCAATTTTTCTGGTGGAAGAAAGAATAAATTTGGTAACAAAAAAGATGGCAGTTTTTCTGGCGGAAGAAAAAATAAATTTGGCAATAAGAAAGATGATAGTTTTTCCAGAGGAAAAAGGAACTCGAAACCAGGCTTTAAAACGAAATCAAATTTTGATAAAACCAACTCGGCAAACCGAGATCATCGACCAATTGGTGGGCAAAGAAGAAAATAATTTAACGTGGTGATTTGTTATGTTATTTAATAAAAAAAATTAAAAAGATCTTATTTCTTACAATTGAGTTTTTCTAGTGCCCTCAATCGTCCTTGTTCTTTAAGTGCAGCTTTTTTTGTCCTCCTTTCTTGTCTGGTTTCGTCTCTTGCTTGGAAGTACTTGACACGAAAATCCACCACTTGATTACATGCCTCGTTGTCACTTTCACTGGGTTCTTTTAGTTTTTCGTATGTTAATAGTCTTCTTGCTGTGTACTTGCTTAACACTTGTTCACTATTTGCTACCAAAGCTAAGCAGGTGTGTCTCGGCAAACCTTCCACTGTATAGTCTTCTCTACAGTTGAAAAGAAATAGAACAAAATTTTGAAATTGAAAAATATGTTACCTGAAAATAGGAAACCAGCACACCAATCTCCCACCCATTTTTAAATGTTTTGCAGAAAAGTTTAAAAGATCTTCGTACAGTTGTGAAAATTGATATACTTCTTTTGCTGGAATGTGAGTTGGTAAATGTTCTTCACTTATATTATAATTTTCTTTACTAATTCCTACTTTTTCTTGAGCTTCTCGAATACCATACGGTGCTGAAAAATGATACAATTAACAATTTATTGGTTTTGAGTACAGAACTTACGGTCGGTTATTATGGAATCAAATATTAAATCATTCCTCCACAGCGGTTTTGTAAAATCACTGATAAATACATCTAAATATTTATCCTTTAAGCCATACTGTTCCATATTTGCTTTTATGCCTTCATCTTTTTCTCTTTGCTATAACAAACTGTTTGAAAAATATAACACAGAAAAAGATTTCAGGTAAAATAAAATACCTTTTGATTAATCCTAGATGGTCGGGTTTTTCCATGCAACATAAGATAATCAATATCGGACCCAACAATGTATCCACCAAACTGAGCAGCTGCAACTAACAATGATCCAGAACCAACAAATGGATCAAACACCAAATCACCACAATCAACTCGCGCTTGATTAGCCATTAATAGTGACAGCTGCGGATCCATACTTGTATTACCTATGAATTTACGAGTTTTTAAGGAAATTTTACAAATGAATTGTCTATAACCCGATGCTACCTAAATAATAAAATTCGCCAGTAAAAAATTATAACACCCCAAGTTCATTTATTTACCTGTCTGCCAAAGAAAACACGGTACGGTTTATTCAAAACCACGTTAGAATCCGTTCCATAATATTCGATATATTGCAAATGTGTTTTGGGTTCTTTCAAATTGACCGCAGCTTCAGCAGGCAAATATGTAAATTCCTAATGATAATGGGTCAGAAAAAAAGCTCATTTTTGCAAAAACAAACTTACATTTATTCTCTCAATCTTTTCGCTTTGCGTTAAATGTTTTCCATAATGCTGCACCGAAATCCTAAATGTTTTGTCCGCACTTAAATGAGTCCCGTAAAAACTATTTGGTAAGAGTTGCATTTGACTGTGTAATGTTTGGGTATCTTTTGCTTGTCCCCAAAGTTCCATACAAAAGTGTAAAGAAACAGAACGACTGGTTACTGCTTTCGCGTGTTCTTCGTTTTTAAATTCCACAATCCAAAACGGTTGCTAAAAGCAACAAGATTTAATTATTAGGAATTTTTATTCGAATAAAACTTACAGTTTCTGTAGCCTCTTCTAAAACCACCATGGGTATTTTAAATAGCGACAGAAGTGAACCGATTTCCTAAAAACAAATATTTTAAATGTGGAGATGCGTTTTATGTAAAATTGGATTTACCGCTGCACGAAAATTTACGTGTTCTTGCGCGAAGAATAATAAATACGATTTTGGTAAACAATTCATTTTCCTTCTGTTAATTATTCCAAATTTTCGTAGAAAATGTGTAAGCATTTGATGGATAAATAATTGTTAGGTTAGGTTCCTTATTTTAAGTTAGTGCAGTGGCGGAGTTAAGGGATAAAACAAAGCGGAGTAAATAAATTATATTTTCACTATCATCAGATAAGTGAATCCTACCGACTACGAAGAAGCTGTCTGTGGGAGGGTCATAGAGAAATATGAGCGTGGTTGCCAGACTTACCAGAATCTCCAAAGCGGAGGCTGGAGCACTGAGGCTTCAATACAAGTTAGCTAATGTAAGCTATAATAATGGATGGTGATAGGATGGCAAGAGCTTTAGAAAGAAACTGATGGCGGAGCTTAAGGAGACGAAAATGGATACAGCTAGAATGTTAGTTGGAGGAGGATTGAAAGTTGAAGAGGAAGCGATTACATAGAGGTAAGGAAATATTGCGCCGAATTACAAATTTCAAGAGCGGAAGGAAATAAGTTCTAGAAGTTAGCTAATTGTTGCTATAATGCAGAAGGGATAGGATAGGAAAGAGCTAATTAAAAGGAAATGATTTTAAAGAGTGAAGTCTAGACGCAGAGAGGCTAGTTGGAGGTAAGAGATATACATGGAGGAAAATTGGCCAAACAAAAAGCGGAAACGAGGTCTATGAAGTTAGTAATGTAGCAAGAGAGTTTGGAAGAACGGACATCGTAAGAATACAAAGGAGACGTTTAGAAGGTTCTAGTGTTTGTCAAAGATTGGTTTCAGTTAGTCAAAGTTAAAAGTGAAAACAATTAATTCGAAGTTGGGATTGTAGTGTTTCTAGAATTAGTAGCACATCTAGAAAATATCACGCTAATTCCCCTTTAAAGGAAAAACGGCTAACTAAGCTACAACAGCCACCACAACTAATAAGTTAACAGAAGCATTGCTAAAACTTGCATCCGATGTGGTTAATCTTGAAGTTGGGATGGTCGTCTTAAATAGCCTTCTCCGCCCATTTTGGCATTGGCCTCTTTCAAGGAAAGGTTTAAGCTTAAACCCACGGTTGCTAAGTTCGGTTAATTGCTATAACGACTATTTATTTTAAATTGGCATGTCATCTAATTAGACACATGGTTACAATGCCCTACAAGCACAAGACGTAGGTCCTAGATAGAGAGTCAGAAAGAAAATTTTCCTTTCTAGAAGAATAGATAGAACTTTTTCTAGAAGAAAAAGAGAGGGAGAGAGAAAAAAGATAAACTAGTAGAGAAAAGAGGAGTGTTTAAGAGTGGGTAGAAAGACCGAAGAGGAAAAAATTTTAATGTAAATCTATTGTAAAAACCAGGATTAAAATTAAAAATAATTTTTAATAATAAAAAGAAAACGAATATTTTCCATTAACCAATTTGAACCAAAATCTGATCAGCTCTAAATCTCAATATAAGGATAGGAAAGCCACACACAAAGACATTTTTTAGAAATGGTTTTATTTCGACCACGGGCGGTCAATGGCCTAGTAGTTAGAGTGATCGACTACTAATGCTAAGGCACCCGGGAGGAGTCTACAAAGACAAGTTTTCTTTCTGACTCTTTCTATCTATGACCGTCTCCGTGCTTCGGAAGGCACGTAAAGCTGGTGGTCCTCCTATGTTAATGAATTGCCGTCATTAAAATAGGGTAATAGGCACATCTGAGGCCAGCCTAGCAAGCTACTTCAGATGTAAAACAAATAATATGCTCACAGTACCAGCAGTGGCTTTGGAAGTTTACTGAGGTTACTGTTGGATATTACAGGACCTAGTCCTATATTGAAGACGTCTGGCATTTGAGTGTGTCGAATACTAAACCAAGATACCCGGTTCGAGCCCGGGCAGAGTAAAAAATTTATTCTGACCGTCTTCCCTCGGAAGGAAGTGGCTACTCATCGAGGTAATTAGCCAAGAACCCCCCTTATAAGGAGGGGTCACGACACTCGAAGTCGAGTTACCGACTAAGAAGAGTCCTATGTTAAGAGGGAGAAAAAGGTCTTATTTAGTACATGGGACCTCAAAGAGTATAAATAATCTATCAAACCCTCAACTTTCTTTTCTGCACGAAAACAATACTTTTTCTGTGGATTGATTCGTATTGAAAGTAAAAATTAGTCTCTCGCTCACTAAAATGATGTTTTGCAACCGTAGCAGAAAAGCTTCCGTTTTCTGAATTCTACGAGTCGCGAGTGAGGGTCTTATGTTGGTAGCCAATATATAAACAAACACGTTTTAGAATTTTTCCTAAATAAAACAAATTTAAGCACTAGGTATATAATATAATCATATTTCTGAGTGTTTTGTTTTGCTGCTGTCTGATTGGTTACTTCGTTAATTTATCTAATAGATATTTCTAGGTGAAGGAATTGGGCATTAGTTGATCTGTATTTGATTTTTGAAATTTGGAAAGTCAAAAAATTTAGTCACAATTTCTCTACATTCCCAACTTCTAAAACAGCCGAGTTTCAAATTTTAACAGCAAAACTAATTTGATTTTTGTGAACTTTTAAAAATAATTCCATAGGTTACTGTAACATTTTTGGAAATCTTCCGCACCTAACATTCAGATCTAATCTCCCTTTCAATACAATTGCAATGTAAACCGCATTTTTTGAAAAATTAAAACGTATTTCACAGAGCTTCCGAGTTAAACTTATCGGCTATTTAGATTAGCCACAGATGTCTTCAATTTTATTTCGTGTCAAGATCCATGGTTTGTCCCCACCCAAGATAATTTTTTTAAATAGTAAAAATTAGTGCATTCTATGAGATTACGAATTTTAAATTGGTTTATATATTTTTATTATACAAAAAATCTACAATTAACACAATAAATGTTCAATTAATCTACACATACACACATAAAAAATGTCTAAACAATTCATACATGCCTTGCAATAACACAAAATGTTCATTTTAATTTAAATGTGAACCCAAATTTGGTTAATAATTTACTTTAAACAAATTATAATTAACTGATTTGCAATGCAGATATACGATCCTCAAGGTTGCTCTCGTCGGGATAACAATCCTTGACAGAGGCATACCTCTCCTTAATTTCTGACAACGCCCATTCAGATAATTTCAAGGCTTCTTTTTTCTTTACGGCAGTGCTTTTATTAGATGTTGCTAAGTAACTCGACGACTAAAAATGGTTCAATAAAGTTGCAATTGAATAAAATGCGTTAACTTACCAAATAAATGCCATACAAAGCCCTTAAATTTGAATGATTTAGCTTTAGTGCCTGACAATAATAGGCACGAGCTGTTTCGACGTTATCGAAACCTCCTTGGGTGTAACGAATATCTGCATACCTTTGATGTAATAAGTGGTTGTGAGGATTATGAAGTATCAATTCTTCCACACAAAAGGCAGCTTTATTAAAATCATTTTCAGCTACGTACAGCTCGCCAAGTTCTTGCCAGGCCTCCGTATCGGCCATAAAACTGAACAGTTTTATTATAAAAATTTGTCTCAAATCAAATAAAACTTACATTTTCAAATATTCTGTTAACTCCTTGATGGCTTCCACATATTTCCCCTGAGCTTTTAGAACTGCTATTTTTCGTTTTCTAGGAGCGTTGTTAGTTTCGTCCTTCTTAATGAGAGAATCCAACACCTTAATGGCATCATCGTAACGTTCCTGAGCTTCCAATCTCATGGCATAGTACTTTTTTACCCGTAAACTATTTGGAAATTCATTAGACAGCTGTTGAATACAAAAATCTGCAGTTGGAATGTTGTAACAATCGAGAGCAGCTAAGCAAACTTGCTCCAATACTGAAAATTCTAAACGACAACATATTGCAACTATATTATACATAAAAAAACCTCACTTTCGCTACTCAATTTGCTTAAATTATATTCCAACACCGACTTCCACAAATACAAAACTTCCTCGCTCTTTCTATCATTGTTATCCCTCCAAACGCTCAACAAATCTCTTGCTTCTAAAAATTAATAAGGTCAATAAAGCTAATTAAAATGTGGCGTTTATTTACACGTACCTGACCAACTTAAATTGTTCAAATCATCCATTTTAGAAAAGCGTTAGGCTAAGTAAATTACAACTAAATTGATACGTACTACGTTTTCTTTATTAAAAATTAATGTGTAACATTTCGTGGTTATAATTCAATAAATTGAACTGTCATTCATTTTACAGGAAGTGTCGTATGTACCGTCACTTACATAAAGTTGTCAAGATGACACAATTGGGTACACACACAAAAATTAATGTGCGAAATTTACTAAAATACCATTCTTTTACCACGTAGGAAGATTTCTTTTTAATTTTTATACAATGCATGCAGTAAATAGTTAATTAATTACATGATTTTGTGACGTTACAGCTTTTTTTATAAAAATTATGAAAAAATTATTGGAAAATTTTCAATAAATTCATATAAACCGACAATTTGCCCAATTTTGTTACAAAAAATTGTAGCTTAATTTTTTGAAGGTATCAGGCTTTAGTAGAAAAACGAATTCTTGAGTCCTTGGCAGCTCAGTGTCAAGTATATGTTTTGTATATGCAAGAAACTCTTCGAAGGGTTAAAGTTAGAAGGAGTAATCTCAAGTAAAAAGTATGTAATAAAAACTTTTACAAAGGATTGTTCCCTTCCTCCTTCAAAAGTTGGCTAAATCTATCCCTGGTTAGGTACTATTTGTTTTGTAAAACATGCTGTTACTCCAGGGAGTTAAGTTACGCCCAGGAAGTAAAGGAAAATTTTTTTATAAACCGTAAGTGTCTTTTCTCTAGGAAAAAATCCAACTATGGTACACGGCTGGGGTTTCTCAGACCCCCGGCTTGGGCAAGTTTTGAACTGCACGCTTTCTTTAATTTATATAAAAATAAAAAATATTAATATGTAACTATTTAAATTTAGATTTTTGGGCACAATTAGGAAAAAAAATTGTTTTGCTATCTCAAATAACTTTGTGAGGTTCGATTCCGCCTCAGCTTATTAACATTCTCGATCGCAGAAAACTGGCACTTACGCACCTTGGTGCATAAATAACTATTTTGCTGACAGTCTGAATTCCCTGATTGGAATTTTTACCGTTTTTGAAGTGGTTTATGAAAGATGAGGGTCTAATTAGCATATATTAAAAAAATAAATTTGCGATCGGTCCACAAATAAAAAAAACGACTTTAAAAATTCAAAATCGGCTGTGGTTGCGTTAATCAAAACTGACCTTCTGCAGCCTACGCCCGCTCTGATTCGGCCGCTACTGGCCGTTTTGAAAAACGCTTTACTTATTAAAAATATCACCTAGACCGGTCCTACTCGAAAAATTGAGGATGTTAAGCCAGGTATTCACTAGGGAACAATTGGCGCGCAACATGACGCGCTACATGTTGCTAAACATGATGCGCAACGTTAAGGCACATTTGTTTAAAAATGTCATTGTTGTGTAGACAGACAGCATTGTTAAACAAATGTCATAGATAAGAAAGAGTAAATTTGTTCCTTAGTGAATATATGGCTTTAACCCGACAGTTAGCAGGGAGCGATTGCACTAAGTCTGTGTTGCCCACCTACAGTACACGCACCGTAAATATAATGCATAAAATTTGGGAGCGGCAAACCAGATTATTTTTCAGATTCTCGTTAATCCATTCGTGCATATCACTGGTAAAGAGATGACTGTAAATTTCAAAATTCAAAAAAATAAAATAAATTCAAAACTTATTTCAAACTCAAACTTATTTCAATTTTAAAACCACGTGGTAAACATTCTTGGGGGGGGGGAATTGTTTCCTTCCCCACCCCTAAATACGCCACTGGCTTCACCACTCACATATAGACGAAAATGATGCAGTTACGATGCCGATACTAGGAAAAAATATTTTATCTACCCCTGCTGTTAAAATGCTACTTTATCAACTTTTGGGACTAAAGTGTCACTTGTTTTATTTTTTTTTTTCAGTGTAACAAACCGCACTTTAACATCTGCTATTGAAAAAAATGATAAATTACTGCTTGGTTTATTGTACAAATAATATTATTTTGTATATTATAACAAAAAATATTATTATATAACAATTATTACTTTTATATGACTAAAATTAGTTCCATATAGCAAACATTATTTCTATATAACGTTTTAATTTTTAAACATTTTTTATTCTTTACAGAACTATCGAATTTGACAAATTTTATGTAAATAGCAGTGTAACATCACAAATATTTTACAGTAATAATTATTTTAAATTTTCAATTTTTTTTCTTTCTATCATCAATAATTTAATTGATTAATTTAAAGTGGTCAAGAATTTGAAATAAAATAAAAAAATGATTTTATTAAAAATAACTGTAATTTGTGCTACGCCGCTGAGTACCAGCAGCAATTCCGTTTGTCCGTTCGCCATGATAGATTCTGTGCTGTCCTACATGTACAACATTTTATGTAGTTTTTAATTGTGTGGTCAAATATGCGTGTAATATGAAATTTTAAATCGGTTTTACAATCTTTGTGAATCAACGATCACCATAAAATAGTAAAATAGGCGTCGATGAGCGCCCTTGTAAATTTTATCTTTTTATCATGTTGAACTAAAATTCTTGTTTAGTTAGCGTAATTTGCTCTTTGGTTCCTATCTCGAGTCCGTTTCAACACATCGTGATCGTTATTTCGTCGTTCCATACCTACATGTGTCCGTAAGCGAACAAATTTGTGTAATTCTGATAAACATTGATTTTATTCACTCACCAGATCAATATTCCAAGTTAGGAGTGTACAAATTTACATCTAAATCAAGTCAAAATTTTTACATTTTCAATTCAAGACATGCAAACCTTTCAACATTAATTTTTGAACAAATTGTTGATTGCATAAATTAAAAACATGGAATCTGAAAATACAATTTGTCCCGTTTGCACCCTATATTTAAGGCCGGGTATAACGTTGAAGTCTCATTTAACAAGTCACCCGAAACAGAAAGTGATAGATGCCCTGGTCAATTTGACCTGTGCTACAAGGAGCGATGCCAAAGATGTTGCAATTATCACCAATCAAACTTGCGGCGAGCCCAATATTCCAATACAAACTGGACCGAATTGGACTCAACCGACGACCGGATTTAATTCGATACCCACCAACCATGCCTTCATTTATCAACAGTTTATGAGTACCACCAGTCAACCTCCGCCAAATGCGTCCACCGTGAATCCAGTAGGTCAGCAATACATAACAATTCCTACCGTTTTTAATCCGCAAGTTATGTGTCAGCCTTATGTTTACCAACAACAGCAGGTGATTATGTCGGCAGGCACTACCGTACCATCTCTGGCCCCTTTACTTCGTAAACCACAAATAATAGACGTTTCTCATGAAGTGGAAACTTCTACAGAAATCGTTTCGAGTAATTTCGAAGATCAGATCGACGATGAGCAGAAAGGTCTTACCAAGGAGGATGATGAAGAAGAGCACCAAATGGAACAAAAATTGCAAAAACTTCATAAGGAAGAGGATATTGACATTGATTCATATTCGGAAGAATATGAAAATACTGCTTCTCCTGCTTTCAGTACAGAATCAGATTATGTGCCAGATAGGTCTGAGTTAAACAAAGCATGCCAGACTTTACAATCACCACATACTGAAATGGAAGATACAAATCTTCAAGAAGAAAATGCCGAGGACGAATGTTTTAATGAAAATGCCGATAACGAGGTTGAAGTAGAAGAAGATTCCAATCAAGCAAAAGAGTTTGATGAAAACGAAGTTGAATATGAATGTAATAATTTAGCCGTTGTTCAAACAAACGATCAAGTTATAGATATGGATGGAATGCAGTTAATTTTGTGTAACAATTTTATGGGAAGTCAATTGATATCGCAGGTTGATGATTTTGATTGCTTGAATAATCGACCGGAAAGGGCAGTTCTAATGAATATTGGTGGTATTGATGGAGGCTCCGTGATTGCCGTATCCGATGCTAATGTCAATATGGAACAGTTAGTAGAAGAGAGCGTTTCTCGTGAAAGTACCAACATGAGCATACGGGCCGATGAACGTATGCCACCAAGAGGGGAATTGTCAGGACAGGTAACTTTTTTCATTTATTTACCAATATCAGAAAAATGTTCTTTTGTTCACCACGTAGTGGTGACAGTAAGTCTAGAAATTACTAGCAGGGGTAATGAATATTTTGTTATTATGGGGCGATCTGGTAATTCTTTTATTTTTAATAATTTAACCAATGAAAATTAAGCGTTTTGTTTTAACTCCTTGTTTAAAACAAAATTAGATTTTTATTGGTTAGTTTGAACCCAAAAAGCATTTGAGTTCTATCAGTTTGTATGATGGAATAGTTTTTAACTTGGCTACTTGCATTTATTTAAACAATTTAATTTTTTCAAATTAGGAAAGTAATGGAGCTGCAAGCGACATAGCCTGGAGTAGAATGCAATATGAAAGTAATTCTGCTACTTCAACGTCCTATGATTTGTTGGCACGTGAAACATGGGAAGGTTCCGACTGTTCCGATTCAGAAGTACCACCGCTACAAAGTCGTGTGCCTCTAACAGGAGAAACTTATGCAGAAGACGTTCCAACAATTATAAACATAATTGAAGCTCCGTTAAATTTCAAGTGTTCAAGTTGTGGTAAAAGATTCGCATGTGTTAAAGAACGACGCACACATCAAATTGAAGTTCATGCTGAAAAGGATGAAAGTGATAAAAGTTCTCCAACTAAAAGCAATAATATTATTGGTTCGAAAATTAGCAAGAAAGGTGTTAAAAAATTGGTGATCAAACCCAAGACCACCAATATTAAAACTGAAAATAACTTTGATAATGTTTTTACTAATAAAATTGAAGTTGGTTTGGAAAATAACGATGATATAGAACCAGAAGTAAAGCTTTTGAGGCCGGAGGGGGATATCGATGCTAAAGAGAATATTAATTTACCTCAGTGTCGTTTATGCCACCTTCCATTTCCAGATGCTTTTAAATTAAAATTACATAGACAAGATGTTCACAGTAAAAAAAGTATTAATCGTTATAAATGTGATACGTGTGGAGAAAATATGACTAACGAGACAAAATTTAATGAACATTTAAAAATACATCCCCTAGAGTGTAGACTCTGTGGAAAATATTTTTATAGGTAAGTGATTTTTGCTTAATTTTAAAGGGGAGAGTAATAACACAAGTAATACAATAAACCAACAAATTATCCATTGTAATTTTGGGAGCACGGGAACCCATAATTTTTGTTCTAATTTTCTTATACTTTTATAAATCAAAAAAAATGAAATTTCACTTTATATTATAACAAATATGAATAAAAATGTTATCAATCAAAAGAAATTTCTTTTCCATGTGTAAAGAACAATACTTAATATTTTGCTCTTTAATTATTATTAAAATGCAAAAATTAAGTCGTTGCATTTAAAAGAATACCAACTGTGTTGGAAACAAAAGCACCAATTTTTTTAAATTAAATAACTACTTTTGAATTGTAACATTCCAATGAGTTAACATTCCGAGGGTTAATCAATCAAAAAATTCTTGATCACCGAGAATTCTTTAAGAAATTCCCCAGACTTCTGATGAATTCTTGTGTACACTTTGGATGTTTGCTATATTCTAACTATCCTTTGCTATATCCATATGAAAACAAATCGGCCAAATCAACAGAGCAATAATCAATTACATTAAAATAAAAAATTAAGGTTGTTTGATCAGGATTGTTGGAACTATAAAATACTCCCTATCAACTTTTCAAGTAGTTCAATCACAGCAAATTTTGAAACCTAATTTTTATAGAATTACCCTTGATTGGCTGTTCTAACTTTTTTTTATTTTTAGACGTCAAAATATTCAACTCCACATGAAGAGGCATCTGGGAATTAAGCCGTACATGTGTGAATTTTGTGAAAAATCGTTTTTAACGAAACAGAAATTGGAAGAACACAAAAACACACATACGGGGGAAGCACCAATCAAGTGTACCATGTGTGACGAAACCTTCAGAAGGCATTCCAATTTAGTGCAGCATAGAAACCGTCACCATTTGAACATTAAAAAGAAAATTAAGGATTACATTTGTTATTGTGGCGAAATTACACATTCAAAGAAAAAATTTGCCTGGCACCAAGAAACTCACGATTTGAAACCAAAAGCGTGTATGCACTGCAACGAAAAGTTTGTGCACATGGCAAGTTTAACGAGACACACAAGAAGGGCGCATAATAAACTGTTTGTGCCTTCAGAGGAGAGGAATGGTGAAAATGTGGAATGTCCGGTGTGCAAAGGAATTTATTTGCGGTCATCGTTAGAAGCGCATATTAGGAATCATAGCGGAAGTAGGCCTTTTGCGTGTTTGATTTGTAATAAAGATTTCACTACCAAGTGGAACCTGAAGTTGCATAAATGGACACATGCCGCTCGTGCTTCTAAACCTTATAAATGTGATCAGTGTAAAGGAGCATTTATTAGAGAAAGTGATTACATAGCTCACATGAATTCTCACAAAAGTGTGAGACCCTACACTTGTAATTATTGTGGTGCTCAATTTATTCGAAAATATAACTGCCAGAGACATGTAAAAGAACACGAGATAGATAAAACTTACACATGCACCATTTGTAATAAAGGTTTTCATAGGTCATATTATCTTAAAGATCATATGCGTGTTCACAGCGGGATTAGGCCTTACTCATGTCATATTTGTGGTAAAACTTCCACTACCAAATCTAATCATAACAAACACGTGATGATACATCACGCTAAAGAGCCAGTAAGCACTGAAAATTGACGACTTTCCGTTTTTTTAATATAAATTAAGTACTTTTAGTAGAAATATTTTGTACTTTTAACTTTTAAATATTTTAAACTTTACTTTTTATCACTTTTAGTGACATTTTAATTCGTGTGGTTTTTGTTCACTTCACGTTGGGCGACAATTTTGTCAAAAACAAGTAATCACTAAAAGTGCTTTTATTACCCTAGATCGTTGAATAACTTTTACTTTTATTAAATTTTGTTATATAGAAGATTTTAGTTTTACAAGTCTGGATTCTTCCTGCACCTTTCCTGCATAACAGGGGGAAGATATAATGATAATACTTATACTAGTGAATTTTTTTATATAATAAAAAATTTAAAAATTACTGTAATGCAAATTTGTATTATAAATTGTTAGATAAGCGCTAATAATTGTAAATCTATGCTAATTTTTATGGATTTTTAAGAAACACAATTTTATTGATACAGTTTAAAGGTGAGGTGGTTTAATTTGATTGTTTACTTTAAGACTGTAAATGTTTAAACTTATTTATTTTAGTTTTTATGAGGAATATCCCATAATTGTACCTGCTATGCATAATCTGCTCAAGTGTAGCATTAAAGTCCGAGTTGTATCTCAAACTTTCAATGTGATCTTGTGCAAGGTTATGCACAAAGAGGTGCAGTTATATTTTAATTATTTTTACACAACGTGAGCTCTGTAAATATTATTTTAGTAAAATTGGTTGAATTTTTAATTCTAACTGATATATAAAAAGATATGTGTGCAATTGAATTTTACATACAGTAATGTATATTTAGGATAAGAAAATATAGTAAATTGATTATATTAAACTAGTTTTATTTACGTAAACGTACATAAATCGTATATATTAAATCTTTACAGAAAATGATAGGAGGAAAACGAACAAAATTGTATAAAAATATAAAAAAATCACAGACTTAGTAACACAGCCATGGCATTTATTTTCACTTCTTCTCCATTTTGAGTGACCATCATCGATCTAACCAATTCTTGATCAAATTTGGCAACATCTCTCAAAAAGTTCTTTGCAGCATCCTGAAATAATAATAAATATTAAATTTTAAATATAAAATTTGGAATAAGCAGAATGAAATTAGAAGTATTGGTGGAAGGCGTACTGAAACAGGACACCCTAGTATGCCAGCCGCCTAGTATGTATATACCCTAAGCGTTGACATTCAATTTTAAAATTGACCTAAGCCATTAGTCCAGGTATTTTGCTCGATCCAGCAGATTAGGTCGTTTTACCTGAGTGTATACATGAAAGGACTAACCAGGTCGAACTGAGTTAGATCGAACTAACGGCTGCATGACAAGAAGAGAGAGATTGGTAATGCCAACTCACCTGTAAAGGAATGGGCTGCTTTTTGTTCAGGTACAACACAATCGACTCCATCACAGCGTTAATACAGGAATCTGACACTTCTAGGTCTGTCAGCGCCCTTCCGAATTGTTGCAAAATTATTAACTGCAACTTGTATGCTTTTGTGCATCGGTATGGAGCACCTCGATCTTGTAAGTAGCTCAACTTGGAATATTCCTTAAGGTAGCGCGTTAACTTTGGTATAACATAACTATAACATAAACAAAATTAAATAAAAGAAAAATTTTCAAGTACTCAAAATACTTCATCGATCGCGACCTGATGAAATCCTTAGATAGTCTTGCTAAAGTTACAAACAACTGAAAACTATAATTAATTATCAGCGCATCTGTATCATCAGAAAATCTGTTGCTTAAAGGAGACCAAATTTTGTGCACCAACGGTAAAAGTGTATCCTCAAAATCGCGCACAATTTCAAGACCCTGATTTATGATATTTATAACAAGAAGCTGTCTTTCTTGATCTTTCGATGGTAAAAAGTGTAAACAAAGTTCCACTAAATCTGCAGTCAGTTGATGTGGTAATGGAAGCTCTATTTTTGGGTAAGGATCGCTCATGTCATCATAATCTCCTTCCATTTCCTCTTGAGTTTGTTTCATATCTTCTTCGTACATCTCTTGTGCAGTTTTTCCTTGTCCTTCGTAATCGTTAATGTTTAAGTTGGAGATTTGAAATTCTTCATAATCGATTTTTCGTTGCAGTTTCGATTTAATCGGTTCAATGCGAGCTTCAATGTTGAGACACTTTTGGAGAGTTTTCATAAAAATTTGAATCACACGAAGGTAGGCGTTTATGTTGTGGTCTCGAAATTGTCCACGTGGCGGTAAGATTACCTAAGGAGAAGAAAAAATTATAAAAATACCAACAATTGTGCGTTTTCTTTACCTCTCGTATAATGTTAGCAATGGAAGGCACAATATCTAGGTTACTATATTTAATCATCACAGCTAATACGTTTAATACACTCTCGTCAGGATCACTATTCCTCATCCTACGTATAACGTGAAAAGAGAAATAATCACTGTTTTCGATTAGTAAATCAGTCACTCCAGTGTTACCACAAGCAATTGCAATGCTCGTTATGGCTGAAATACCGGCCATTTTGATTAATGGATGTCCAGAACCTTAGAAAATAATGTTTTGTTATACTTAAAAATTAAAAACGTACAAGTACACACCAGCACGAATCAAAACAGGAAACATACATTTAAACAAAAATTGTTTAAATTTTTCTTTCATTACCGAGGCTATAATTCCAATTCCTTCAATTTGCAAGCAAATTTGAACTAAATTTGCTTGCACTTGATGCATTAAGATGCCTTGCTGTATATGCGATTGTACATCCCAATATTCGGGATCCATGTACATATTTAGTACAGAAGTCAACAAGTCCATATTATCATCCACGTTGCTGTATCCTGAAAAACATAATTTTGATTGCATTTAAAAAACAAGTTTACCGAAAAACACTTACGTGCTATTCCTAACATTAACGAATTCAAAATTGAGGTAGCTTCTTGACGGTTTTCAGTCAATTTAAGAAAAATATCCGTTAATATGTCGCTAATTTTGTCTTGCACGTTGCAGTACACGAAAGTTTCAAAAACCATTTCTAATTTTAATTTTACAGATTCTTCTCGAAAATAGTAAAAGTTTTTCCAAGGTGTACGTTGATCATCTACGATATCCAAATCTGAAAAAAATGAGAGCAATTAGTTACAGAAAAAGTTTTCTCGCTATTTTGCTTATTTTCTAGCTGAGTTGAACTGATGATTCACAATAATTCTGTGGTCGGCACTTAAAAGGTCATAGTAGATAGAATTTGTATATAACTTATGACCTTTTAAGTGCCGATCACAGAATTATGAAGCCATACCTCGAGCCGTACTATATTAATATAATGAAATATGATTGATTACAGAATCTTTTTTTTTATTTCTCTGCACTTGGACGAAAAATGAAAGTACCTTGAATCATATACTCCTCGATCAGGCGGACGTTTTTCTGCTCCAGTTGTGCAATATGTAATAAACTTTGTATCAAATGATGCAAATGGGTGTGGGATTGTAAGACATTTGATAAGTGATTGGTTCCAAACAATTTCAGGTAACCAATCAATAAATTTAGAGAACTAATCTGCTGTTGTTCATCTGAAAATTAAACATAGTAACAAATATTCATTTTTAAATTCTCAAATTTCACCAAATGCATTAAAAACTCTTGTTAAGGAAGATACACAATCAAAAAAGTTTTCTTCCAGATTATCTGCAAGAATCCGTTGTGATGAATTTAGCGAAAATTTTTCTAACATCATTTGGCTTAAAAATTGAATCTCTGGGTTTTCATCTTCTTGTAAAATTATGGAAATTTCAAATAATTTGCTAATAGTCTTGGGGATGGTACTAAAAATTTATATCAGTAAAACAATTAGTGAAAAAGTTGTGGGATTTACATGGAGCACACGTCGACTACATTAAAGAAGGACTTGATTAGTTCTTCTTTTACTGCATCATGCGAATGGCACGTAAGTTTCACAAAATTAGTTACTATTTGGTGTAATTGAAGATCAGTTTGTTTGAACCAATTCACAGTGTAACGGCTGTTTTCGAGGAATTCCTTGGCTTCGTCTACATTTTTCCATTTATTTTTGGGTATGAGTGATGATTTATTTTCTCTAGGTAAATCTTCCATAAGGGAAGACTGAATGCTGTTGTCATAATCTTGCAAGTGAAGAGTTAAAAGTTTTCCGAAAGCTTGTAGTGCCAACTAAAAAGTAAAAAAATTGAATGTACCATGCCTATAACTAATCCATCAAAATCTCTATTGTTTTCGGCACAAAAACAAAACTTTTTTCCAAAACAAATTCCCTGACTTTTTCAAGTTTTCCCTGATTAAAATTGATAATTTTCCCTAAATTTTCGAAACTTAGTAAATAAAAATCAAATATGAATCAATTATTATAGAAAAAATAGTCGAACTGTTAAACAGAGTAGTAACTTTTTTTTGCATAAAACAGTTGAATGCTAAATAAACCAGTTGAATTTATTAAACAAAGCAGCTGAATGTGTACATATTAAACGAAACAGCTGAATTATTCAACAAAACCGTTGCGCCTTTGGTATTTGATTTTTCTTAAAACAGTCTAATAGTTGAAAAACCTGTTGAATTGTGAAAGAAACAGTTGAATTGTTGAATCAAGGATGATTGAATTATTTAACAAAAAACAAATTAATTAAATGAAAAATAACTAAATTGTTAAACTAAAAATAAATCAATTGCTAAGCCAGTTGAATTTGAAACAGCTGAATTATTGAACAAATGTTAAATCAAAAATAATTGAATTATTCAACCAAAAAGAATTAAATTATTAAACAAAAAATAATTGAAATGTTGAACAAAGCAGTTGAATTATTAACCAAATAGCTAAATTATTGAAAAAATAACTAAATTTTATTATTATTCAATGTTAAGAGAGTTAGGACGGTAACTGGCCTAGTACTTAGAGCGATCGACTACTGATGCTAAGGCAGCGGGTTCAAATCCGGGAGGAGTCTACAAAAACAAGTTTTCTTTCTGACTCTCTTTCTATCTATGACCGTCCCCGTGCTTCGGAAGGCACGTAAACCCGGTGGTCCTCCTATGTTAATGAATTGCCATCATTAACAATAATATAGGGTAACAAGCACATATATGTTCACAGTACCAGTAGTAGCTTCTGATCTTTGTCGAGGTTACTGTTGGACATTACAGGACCTAGTTCTAATTTAAGAGGAAGAAGAAGAAGAGCTGAGGATGATTTCTATAAACTTTACAAGTAACAAATTACAACTGGATCACAGCAGTATATTTGGCACGACCAGTAATAGAACCACGAACCACGGTTATCCACCCTCTAGCTTGCCGATGTACGCTTTACGCTACACTGCTGCTCATTTATTAAACAATTTATTAATTAATTTACTAAACAAAGTAGTTGAATCAATAAAAGAAAACATTTTTTGCATTGTTAAACCAAAACCAATTAAATTATAAAACCAAAAATATTTTAATTATTAAATGAAAAAGTTGAATTATTGAACAAAACAGTTGAATTGTTAAGTAAACAATTGAATTGCTGAATCAAGGATAATTGAATTACAATCAGAAATAATTACATTATTTCACTAAAAATAAATAGTTAAATTAACAGACAAAACGGTTAAATTATTATTAAACGAAACTGTTGGGTCAAAAATAACCGAATTATTAAACTAAAAACAATTAAATTATCAAACCAAAAATATTTGAATTGTTAAACAAGGCAGCTGAATTATTGAATGAAACAGCTGAATTATTAAACAAAACAGTTGACTTGTTGAATCAAGGATAATCGAATTGTTGAACCAAAACAACTGAATTATTCGATGAAACCAATTAAATTATTAAACTAAAAATAATTGAAATGCTGAATAAAGCAGTTGAATTATTCTATCAAATAGCTGAATTATTGACAAAAACAATTGAATTACTTAACAGAACAATTGCATTTTCAAACAAAGCTCTTACATTGTTCAGCAAAAACGATTGAATTATTAAATAAAAACAATTAAATAGTATTCCCACCGAACTTCAATCATTAAAATCGGTAATTTTTCTTAACATTTCGATATTTGGTAAATTTTAAAAATTAAATATGGATCAGATACTAGCAGTATACTGCAAAGCATACACCGGCCGACTGGAAAGCGAGAGATCGCGGTTCAAGTCCTGGTCGCGTCGGATACGCTGCTGTGATCAAAGGTCCAATATCAATCTTTGGGTTGTGGGGAAGGCAACGGGAAACCACCCCATTAATTATATTCCGTAGTAAGGTCAGCTTGGCTTCGGCCAAGTTGATCGCTACGCATTGTAAAGTGTATGGCACTCGAAGAAGATAATATAATATTAAACAGCTAAATAATAATAAAAAATATTATTAATTTTAATAAATCAAAAACGTCATTTTAATTTTTTGAAATTTCAAAAAATTTTCCATGCCCAAAGTATAATTTCCCGACTTGATTAAAAATCAAAAATTCCATGACAAAATTTACACAATTTTAAATCCTCCGACATTTTCAGGTGTTCCAAACGAGGGAGAACTCTGTTTCTATGAGAATTGAAATTATTATAGCTATGATTTTTTTACCTGTTCAATTCAATGCTGTCTATCAAATTAAATTGCTAATGATGTATGATACTCAGCAAATGCAAGAAGAATGATTTATTTACAACAATAATGATTTACTTTTAAGTGTTATTAAAAATTCTGCATTTCACAGAAGTATTATTAGTAAAACTGATAAAATACTTACAACAATAAGTTTGTGATTGCAGGTTTCTCCCTCTGTAATGACACTTCCTAGTGCAGAAAGAGTTCCAGGCAAAACAAACCGCAACACATCTGCAATTTTCTTCATCAAAATAATGTTTGAAGTTTCCAAACACTTAATTTTAGAAATCGACAGCAAGCACTGGATAGCTGCCATTCTAAAAGTAAAATTTTACAATAAAAAAAACTCCTCGATTAAGAAAATAAACCTTAGAGTATTGAATTTTTCATATCTGACCATTTCGCACATTACATACACCATGGAACTCAAAGAAAGGATGGAATCACGAGTATAAAGTTTCAAAACAACTTGATCGGTTAACGAATTCATCAAAGCAGTCATGCTTTGAGTTATTAACAATTTATACTCTTCGTCAATCTGTTTAACTATAAATAAAAAAGTTCAATAAAACTAAAGCAAAAGTGTTAACCTGTACCGTTGCTAATGTTGCTGTCATAAATCTCATCTATTAAAAAGTAATATGTGCTCAAAAAAACACGTTCATCATCTACAACGGTCTGTTCAAATAGAATTTTAAAAATTTCGGCAATGGACTTGATGAGATTTTTTCCGGCTCTAAAATGTCAACGTTTAATACCAATACAAGTTTTATCAAAATTACGAAATATACATAGTTTTGCATTTGTTGTACTGCCCTAAAAGTTTAAGGATAAAAATTAGACAAAATCTCTGAAACTCCTGATTTGTTTCCGAATTGCTCGAAAGCAAAGAAGTTTTAATATAATTGAGCATCATCGTGTTCTCCTCCAAACTTGACTTTTCCATAAATTCCAGCAGCGGCAAGGTGTTACCGCTGTTGTTTTTAGCACTACTCGCTACGTTATTTGCCATTTCTTGAGTAATAAAATGTTAGGTTATGTTCGTTTGTTTGTATCACAAATTAATGCAAAGTGGTTCACTCGGTAGTCTTTGATTTAGTGCGACGTTTTTTTAATCACCAACACCAAATTTTGGTATGTAAATCATTAATTACAAATTACTTTACACCGAAAAAATCACTGTTCAATCAGAAAAAATTAGTTTTTACGTTTTTGTGCGAAAAACAAAAACCATTGATTGGTTTTCAAACAGATGTGGAATTCTGCTACCAACCTTGACACATTTTTTCGCACAGAAAATTCATCAACTTCTTTTCATTAATATAATAAAAACATTGACGTGTTTTGAATAACATAAAGGATAAATAAAAAAAAAACGAATTGCGTTTTATGTTTATAAAAATGCGTTTTAGACAAATAATTACACATTTCCGTTGGCATAGTAACCTCGTCAGAGCGCGAAAACTTTTATTTTTAAAAAACTTAATTTCGAAAATTAATAATTAATCATTTTAAATTTTTCGAACAGTTAAAAAATACACTTATTATAAGGTTTTTAATATAATTTCCAAAGTTTAGGTTGAATTTGCCTCAATATGTGGATGAATACAGTCGAATGTTTGAGAGTTTTCATAATATAATTTCATAATTTAAATCTATTAAACCATTTGTCTTCCTGTCTTCAATAAATCTATTTGAAATCATGAGTTATTGTGAGCTAAGTAAACAAATTAATAAAAATTCTTTTCTAAACTAAAAATATTTTTTTTAATTTTTGCGCCAAGTTAACGTTTAACATTTATTTGTGTGTATTTGGCCCTTCCAGTTTCACCTAGCACATTTTAGGGAGGGAAACATCCCTATTGGGTTCAAATACGAGAATTAAAGTCAAACTTTTTTATGATCATCTCCGTGCTTCGGAGGGCTCGTAATATCGGCGGTCCCCCTGTGTTGATGTCTGCTACCATAAAAAAACAGGGTTACAGTGGTAAGTTAATAGTGATAATTTGCAAATATGTACCTCACGCTCGAAGGGAAACTTCTGTTTAGACAAACGCTGACCGTGAAAATTAAAATCGTTGAAGTTACTAACATTCCTAATAAAAGTCATAGGAATAGTTCACGTCAACTTTGAAAAGGTGGATGAAGCAATCAATTAATAACAAAATAATAATTGAATTTTTTTTCTTGATCTCATTCGATGTAATTGGCATGTTATCTGAGCAGGTGTACTCCCCGAAGAGTTCATCGGTCTTCCCGGTATCCATTTTATCTTGTTTATTGGTTATAATTTTACCGTTTGCATCCTGTAATTTTCATGGCGTGTTGAATTTGTATAATCTGGCCACTTCTGTGACCTTTTTATGAAGATTGAATAGATATTATTTTCTTTCCAGGTCTTCCATTTCCTCACATTGCATCTTCATCCAGGCTTCTTTTGCCATTCTTATTTCTCGTCTTTGAATGTTCTCATATTCCTGGCATCCTGGTTATTGTTATGCCATAGCAGAGCAAAATGACCTTAGTTAATTTTATAAATATTTTGGCTTTCTACACATCATTAAAATAAATTTTTTCACTAATACAATCAATTCCGCTTAATCTGGATACATTGGGCAAGGATATTTTGGCATAATGAAGTGGTTGGCCCAAATAGGCTAAGTAATTCCTTGGTTTGGTTTTTCAAGGTTTGGCTCAAATAAGCGGGAATTCCAAATGGCCCAATTAACCGGATTCGGCTGTACTTCAAAAGAAAATTAGACATATAGCAGGAATTGAAGCACAGCCATTTAGCACCATAACCCATCCTGCATAGAGCTTTCATAAAGTTCACAATAACCAACAACACAGTTTTTTTTATAATCTTTGATTATTTTTTATTTTAAACAATATCATTGCAAAAAAGTCCAATGCTCTACCGACTGAGCTACCCGGGTTGATGGGGTATTATTGGTTTAGAAGTGGTACCAACTGTGTATTTACAGTTTAAAGAAGAGCATAATAATATGTCGGTCTTCACTTGTTTTTCTTTTGATCATGTACTTAATTCTCATGAATATGATTTGAGATGCTTCACATATTTGCACTTACCACTAGCAAATACCATTACCTATCATGCGGTTAGTTTCGATTCTACAAGGTATCATTGGCTTCTTCATTGAAAGGTTTTTTCTTGAAATTTGGTAAGGTAATATTTATTTTTTTTTGGATACTCTTGGTGTGTTATCTACTATTTCGCAACTTGTTCCATAAATGGCCAAAAGATGAGCCAAAGATAATTAATTATATTTCTAATTCAACAGATTTTACTTTAAATAATATCGTTGCAAAAAATCGCCCGCGCAGGGACTTGAACCCTGGGATTAAAAGTCCCGGGCCGTTAGGGTATTATTTTTTTGGTTTAGAAGTGGTACCACTGTATTTTTACAGTTTAAAAATGCATCTTTTGATCATGTACTTGATTCTCATGATCATGATTTAAGATGTTTCATATTTTTGCACTTACTACTGGTACATACCATTACCATGATATGGGTTTATTTTCTATTCTACATGATATCATTGGCTTCTACGTTGAATGGTACTTTCTTGAAATTTGGTAAGGTAATATTTATTTTTCATTTCAAAATCATGATTCGCGATTTATACTCTTGGTCTGTTATCTACCATTTCGCAACTTGTTGCATAAATAGCCAAAAGGTGAGCATGTCCGAGATATGCCAGATAAATAACTTAGATCAAAATATAAAAATTAAATGGGACCCTTTTTCATGCCTTAGAAAACATGCAGAACAAAAATCAGATCAACTATAGATTTTAAATTCTTTTAAACCGAATCGGCACAAATGGCATTATTAAAAAAAACCGCCCGCGCAGGGACTTGAACCCTGGACCCTTGGATTAAAAGTCCAATGCTCTACCGACTGAGCTACCCGGGCTGATTGCTTTTAATCGTCTATTTTTTGCTGTGGTTCCCCCTACTAACGTGGAAGATTAAAAAATGAATTTAGGTTATAAAATTTTTTTCTTGGAATAATAAATTGAATAATAATAACAAAATAGCAATAAATCTATAAAGATGGTAATTTTTTTTGTTGGGTCGGGCAGGGGTACCACCTGCAGTGTACCCAAGAGTAGCCCGGGTAGCTCAGTCGGTAGAGCATTGGACTTTTAATCCAAGGGTCCAGGGTTCAAGTCCCTGCGCGGGCGTATTTTTTTCTGTGAATAAAATATTATGTTGATATTATTTATATTTGTTTATTATACATTTTTTTTTTATTTGTTCTCTGTTCTTGGCAAGACCTAGATTCTAATCCCGATGGGCCTCAAATCGGAAATTTGCGTAATGTTAATAAATTTTTATATTTTATTGAAATAAATTATAGATAATTTATCAATATGATAGTGCAATTAATAAATTATTGTATAATAATTTAAAAAAATATTTTTAGATAATTGCTGTGGTCGATTAATTTTTCTTTTAATATTGATAATAATTTATATTTAATAATTTTTTAATTAATGGTTTCTTTCAAAATAGGACTATCAAAAAGTATTGGCAGGATCGCACTTCGAAATTTACGCTAGGGGGCGCTTGGTGACTAAAAAAATGAAAATAACATAAATGTCAAACAGACCACCTTTTTTTGGGGGAAGGGGATTACAAAAACTGTTATCTTTTTAGTGCTTTAGCTTCCATAAGGTATACTTTTATTATTGGGATTTCCGTCTTGGGGGGGGTTCATTCCTCAGTTTTCTGTTGTTATTAAATTATAATCAAATTTTCAATAAAATTATAATATTTTCATATTCAAATTTTGTTGTTGATTTGTTGTATATATTTTGAACTTTGCCATATATGAACAGAAAACTATACAGATTTTTTGTAGCTTGCCCTCTGCCAGTTATAAAATGCCTATGGAGGGGCAAACCAGATTATTTTTTAGAAACTCGTTAATCCATTCATGCGCGTCAATGGTAAAGAGATGTGACAAATTCAAAAAATTAAAAAAATTTGAAACTTATTTCAAACTCAATCTTTTTTACATTTTAAAACTGCGTGGTAAACATTATTTTTATCACGGATGGCTTCAGAGATACGATCCGAGCCCTTGTCCACTCCTAAATACGCCACTGCTGTAGGCTGAATTAAGATAAGGAGAATCTAAAATTTCAAAGAAGGAATTTTGGGCTCGTCTCGTTAGGAAGGGTTGCATTGGGAATTTCCCATAAAATTTTCACTTCATAACCTCTTTTTTAATATATTTTATTGCGTTGCATTTTCTTCTATTCTTTGACACTGTGGGAAGGGAAACAAAATTTTGAGTTGGATTAGTTCTATTCAAATTTTCTCTTTGAGACAATTAGGTGGTACCCGCATTTGTACTTCCTTTTCAGAATGGTTTGACGAAATGTGTGATAAATCTAACGACGATTACAAACAACCGAAATGTAGCAATATTCTATAAATATGCTTTTTTTTTAGCAACATTTAATTAAAATTTAGTTTTTAAACCAGATTTTGCACTTTAAACGATCACTGAAATTATTATTGTTATTTTAATAGCGAGCTTAAAGGGTACTCGCTGTAATTTATAATATAAATATAGATAATTTGCATAAGTGATTTAAAAATAATCTTTCTTCAACAATAAAATTCACATTATTTTTGCTAATAAAAAAAATTCCATTACCATTTTTTACATAACACAATAATTATACAATCCATCATGTTGTTGTACCTGTAATGGTGCGTATTAAAATAGTTATAATTAAAAACATCTTATCGCATTTTGATAATCTATAGGATTTATCATAAAATATTACGGCCAAAAAATAAAGATCCAATGAGTTGCATTTTATGAAAACCCAAAAATAGGCTTTCCGAAGTGTCTAGATTGATTCAGAGGAAGCACGAATTTTTTAAAATGAAACCTTTATAATTTAATTTTTTTGTTGATAAGAATAAAATAAATAAAGACTACCTCAATAGAATGAATAAGCCGATTATTATTAATACAGACATCTGAAGTGGAGAAGGGGATAATCTAAAAGTCGGGGCAGAGTACAAAATACATGATATAAGAGCTCGCGTTTGTGTACCAGTATTTATTTTAACTTCGAAAGCATTAGTGGGTGTTTGGAAAATTTTAAGTGTGCTAACATAGTTTTGTTTATTTTATAAGTGGCAAAATGCCAGCTTGTGCTTCAGAGAATCTCACACACATGTGGTCAAGTAGCGAGAGTGTCCATGTTGGAGAAAGCTCCAGCAGCTCTGGATTTCACAGTCCCGGTTCACCATATTCATCTTCGCCGCTGTCTACATCTCCGGATGGTACGTTGAAAAAAAGAATAAGGCGTACTTCTTCGAGCGGTTCCATCGAACACTTTGTTATACAGTCGGACAGAAGGGATTCAAGATGTCAAAGTCCCGTTGAAAGTTTACCAGAAGAAGAAGAATCTTTTTCGATTCTTGCATCAATTATAGGTTGGTACCCGTGTTTTTTATTACGAGTAGCGAAAGGCATTCTTTTCGGAATTTTACCTTTGGCATGGCGACAAATTTTATTTGCAATTCCCATGTGGTCAATTACTTTATGGATTTGGATGTTTTGGCAGATCATTCAACTTCCGTTAACTATTTTCAAAACCTTTATGACGATCATGCTAACGCCGAGTTCTGAAAGAAATCGTAAGAAACGAACAGTTCTCATTAGCGGCGGAAGCACCATTCAAGCACTTCACCTCGCTCGAAATTTTTATTCTGCCGGCGCTCGTGTTGTAGTGTGCGAAGTAGACGGACTTTTTGCTTTGGCTCGCTTTTCGATTGCGGTGAATAAGTTTTATACTGTTCCCAAACCAAATGCCGAACATCAACAAAATTACGTACGAGCACTGTGCGAAATTGCCGAAAAAGAAAGAGTGTCTTACTACATACCAGTAAGTTCATCCACTTCAGCTTATTACGATGCAGTCGCAAAGCCTCATTTAGAATTACTTGGCTGTTCGTGCTTTTGTCCGGGAATTAAAGAAGTATGGGCTTTGGACGATACATTGGAATTGCTGAGAAGGTGCGACAAGGCTGGAATACCAACCCCAATTTATCACACCATCACTTCGAAAGATAACATCTTAAATCTATACGAATCTGGCGAAATACGAACAGGAAGATTTGTAATGTCTACAGCTGGACTGAGTGGACTAAGAGAACGCTTGAAGATTGTACTACCACTGTCCAGGAACGACTTAAAATTACCTCAAGATATAAGTGATCAAAGACCTTGGGTTGTTGTTCAACATGCCGAAGGAGATCAATATTTGACTTGCACGACGGTGAAAGATTCGAAGGTTATTGCAAACGTGACATGTCTTTTGAAGGAAGAAAGTCATAGTTTGGTACCTGTCGAAAATAAAGAGGTGACCCAGTGGCTCAACAACTTCTTCTCGAAGTTGAATCTTATGAGGCCGCTAACTGGGCACGTAAGTTTTAGATTTCTCATCGCCAAGAACAACAACACAATTGTGCCATTGAGTAGCAGAGTGGGAGTAACTTTACCTTACATTTGCTACTCGAACGTTCATCCAAGGCTTGTATGGAAGCCATGTCGACATTTTAGTCGTCAAAATTCCGGACCGTTGACTTTAGAAAACGGACGATATTGGATGCCGGAAACTATGGCGACTACGTTAAGAAATCCAACAGTCGAAAACGTGACTAGGTTAATCGGGACGGTGTTAGATAAAAGGGAAGTACTTTTTACCATGTGGGATCCCTTACCTTATTGTGCTTATTATCACATGCAATTACCATTTAAAAATGTGTTAGGATTTGTACAAAAACAACAAGATAGGTTTCCTCAACCAGTGGCGGCTCCTGTGCGTTAGTTAAGGCTTAACTCGTTAGGAGAGAGAAAAGAGCCTGAAAGAGACATAGAAATAGATTTTAATCAATTTTATTTAACACTCTAATTAAAAACATGTTTTTTTATTTATTTTGTATATATGTGTGTGTGTGAGATAAGCGTACACAAACATAAACTATTTTAGCAATATGAGTCAATGGACGGACACTTGTTATTTGCTGCTGCAATAATTTTAAAATTAAATTTGTATTTAATGCTAATTTTCTTATTTATAGTTTGTTAGAATTAAAAAATGATGTACAAATTATTTAAGTTTAAATAAAGAATGTTGTAATTGAGGGGGGTACATTGGATTAATAGAATTGTATTTTAATTTGCATTATTTTTGCACAATTACCAGGGTACGTTATATTAACCAATTTTTGTATGTTGAAAATTGTTTGAAATATTTGTAGTACATTGTATCAATGATACATTTAATCAATTTATTTTTGTGTACTTCTTTAATGTTTTATTTGTTATTTTTTTATTAATAAATTTGTTACGTTCTATTTCTTCTTTTTTTTTCTTCAAATCATTGTCGAAGGATATATTATGAGGATCGAGAATAATTTATTGAAACCGAATTGTTTTTATTTTGCAATAGACCGAATTTGAAAATAAGTGATGAACTATTGAAATGGATAACCTTTTGATTATTCTTTTAATAAAATAACATTGTTTTCTCATAGTAACGTATCAAGTGGAATATCGATTAAGCATTAATGGGCGAATTGTTTAAACATTACACAATAAGAATGCAATCGAAAACGTAAATATTTTGATTTATTTTTATGTATGTGCATCTTAAGATCTTCCAGATTTAATGTTGACGAAAATTCTTTTATTGACAAATTTGATTCAATGTGATTTTGCGCGTGGAAAGTACCAAGAGATGATGTATTTGAACTGTTCGGTTGCTTACACATCCAATTGAATTGATAATTGGTTATCTACGACTTTATTTTTAATGTCAATTTTATCTAACATTTATTAAATCCATAACAATAATTTAATCGCTCGTAGATTACAAATAAGCGGATGTTATAATATACAAAATATACAGGATGATAATTATAGTTGTTGATTTTTACCGCAACGACACGAAATGGTAAACAATATTAATTTTGTATTAAAATAATAACTAAACATGAAATTTAAATTTGGCGCAATTATTACCGGTAATAATATTTATTATACCTAGGCAAGCGATGTATATTTGAACTAACGAGGTCGAGTTTCATAAGAATCAGCAACTTTCTGTGCTACTTAGAGTTTGGCCAGAGAAGAGGGTATGATTTTATGAAGAGCGATTTTATAATGGATAGAGACGTGGACGCTGAAGATAAATGCTATAAATTGGTGGTGGCATTCGAGATGTCGACCATGGTTAAAAAGTGAACGACTGCATACCTGCGATACCTGCTCCGATACCAGAGATGTCTTCTTGTAATAAATAATGTAGAAGCAAATGTAGCATAAGGGGCCCAGGTCAAAGACCATTACTCAAAACCATCGGAAACTAGATCTGTTTAAAACATCAACCTCCAGCATTACATAAAACAAATTTGTTAGAAGTTTTGTTAACTTGTAACAAATTGTTAGAAAAATAAAACTGTTAGAAATTTGGTTAACTTCTAACAAGTTACAAATAACATTGAGAGTATCTGAAGAAGAAGAAGAAATTTTTCTAAAACAGGGAAAATATCAGTTCTTTCAAATATTCTTCTAGGAGAAATTTTTAATGCTTCTTGATTACGTTTTTTGATAAAAAAAATTGGATTATCGTGCTGCGGGGGGAGGGAACGTTATATTTAAATTACAATAACGCACTGTCTCTCACTCAAAGCAAAAGTTTGAAACGAGGTTTAAAATGTTTTAATCTTTTGAACCTCATCCATGGTGGAGTGATTAGCGAAATGGTAAATACTGGGGGGAGGTATCTTCCCAAATTTAATTTTTGATTGAAATTTGAGTTAAACGTGTGAGATTCAGTGAAATTCTATAAAGTTATATTTTGCCTCTAGATTTAGTCGATATTAGATATCGACTTAGATATCTAGAAAATATCTAATATCTAGATATTAGAAAAGACCTAGTGCAAGAAGTATAATTGAAGAAAATAAAGTAAAATCAACACTGGACTTACGTTAGATAGAATTACCAACAATACTCTGCTGAGAAAAGTATTCAAGTGCTTCAGTTATTCTTTTAGCCTTTTTCCCACAATTTTGTACTTTTTGCTTAAATAAAATATGCGGAATCCTTTTTTTTCGTCACCCTGATCACTGATGGTTTAAATTAGTATGAAGATTTTACTACCTCCCTAGTCCATGTCGATTTATATGGAAAAAGATGAATGAATAGGAATGTAGGTGAAAATATACAAAACTTATGAAAACACCAATTTATTTTCTAGTACAAATATTCCTTCTTCTCAGTTGAAAAAAGTCATCATTACTGCTAAATTTAAGTACCACCTTAGAATCTTTTCGACATTGTTTTCGAATTCGGCTTAATTAAGTACGTTATCAATGTTTGTTTTTTATTTTTATACTAAATTTATGTATTTCTTCATGTCCAGATAAGCAGTTTCCTAATTCTCTTCCATTCTCACATTGCGTTCCATGTTTTGATTAGAGCTCAAAATCCATGTTTTTGAAGGCTGTTCTTTGAACTGTAAATAATAATTTTTAAAGAAATATTTATTGATTGTTCATTTACTGTTCACGCTGTAATGCTCACTCAGTAAGGTAATGTAAAGCTACGAACGTGGATTTCCAGAATACTGGGTATTCTAACGGGTTCGTACTGATGCTATCGGTTGAATTGCTTCTGGATTTTTAGCCAGGTTAACATTCTACTAGAATGATGAATGCATTATTAATGCTCATGAAACCAAGAGGCAGGAGGCACATAGTTAGGAATAACGATAAAGAATTTAAATTATTATTTTTGTTTCACATAATTCAGGTTGTTCCATTTTAGCAATACCCAATTTACATACTTATAGTATAGCCCAAAGAAGGATATATTTTGGTTAATTTTATTTCAATCGTAAGAAGGACATTTATTGCAATCGAATTGGCCGCTAATGTACAGTTTAACGTGGTTAATACATACATTAATTTAACAAATTTTCTTGGGTTGAATCACCCATCATAAATTATCAATATATTTATAGACCGATTTAATTGATATATTTGTGATGGTATGGCTCAAACAAAAGGATTGATGTGATGTGTGGAAGAGTGCTTTTTTGATCGTGGAAAACTGTAGGGAGATTTTTGACATCAAGACAAAATTTTGCAAATATCATGCAAAATCAGCTATGCGGTTTTGTTGTGACATTTTCCTTCTTAACTATTCCTACAATCAATAGCGTCATGTTTTCATGATGCATCGAGTACTATACGTTATTATATTTATCGTGGAAAGTTTTTATTTATTGCCTGAAGTTTTAGTGTTAAGTTTCATGGGAAAACTGTTTTCAATACGAAGTTTTATGTACTAATGTAATTTTTGTTTTAGAGAAGTGGATATTACAAATAACTGATAGCAAGGAAATAGAAATTTGTAATCTCAGCAGACAGTCATGACAACGGCAACCACATTTTCTGACCCCTGACACCACTGGACTCTGAGCTTCAAGTCCAGGGCACGCTGTGATTACTGCAATCTGCAATGAGTTTAGGTCAGAAATATTTTTTAACGTCTTTAAAATTATGAATTACTTTCTTATATTGCACGAGTAGCAGGGGCACCGACAGGTTTTCTTTCCAGCTGGTGCCTGTGGAAAGCGCCTCTGCGCTGCTAAGGATACATTTTTTATTTTTAAAATTAACACCATACTCTCGGTAATGCCGTAAAGCGCTAATTTGGCACATTACCAAAAGTCCAGACTATGTCTGAACGCTTGGTTTGTTTTGATGAACTTTTTATTGTTTTAATGCTTCCATAAACGGATGTTTCACAAATTAATAAAAAAATAACTTTTAAATCACCATTGGAAGGGTGCCAATTTGGAATTGAAGGGAAAACGAATTTTAGAAACTATGTGGATCTGATCATCTATATATTTTGAAGTGGAATTGAGGAAATCTTGCAATATTCAACTAATTCATATTATTATTAAAAATATTTGGTTTTATTTGTCTAGTAGCAGTACAGTAATAATTTAGGTCACAAAGTCCATCACTAAAAATTGGTATACTGCAATAAAATATATTTTGCTCATCTTCAGTATTGTTCTTTACTCAAAATTTGGGGTTTGAACCCTACCGTTACCTAAGTTGTAATTAAAATTTTATTTTAATTTTAGCATTAATTAAACTACTAGTTTAGTGTTATCATATCAATTTAATGCGTTTATATATGTAAAGGAATAATAATAAGAATAATTATTATTAATTGATAGCAATAATCGCATAATAACAATTAATTTACATTATTTGTTTATGTTTAACTTTGTGTATAGACTGAAATGTTATTTATTCTTGACTTAGAAAATGTTGGCCCTACTTAACATTTTTTGAAATATTTCCATATAGAAAATTTGCAGGTGGGCAAGTTAGTTTACTGTATTATGTGCAGATCTAGACCAAAAGGTCTACCAAACCACTTACAGCTTAAAAAAGGGCTTTTGCAGTATTTCACTGGAAAATACTCTAGTAAAACAGTAAATTACCACCCTTACGTATCTTGAGTATGTAGTGGTCTTAGAATTGGTAGCAAATACACCAGATTTAGCATACCAATCTTCGCGGTAGCTCAATCACTCACAAATATATGAAATTCAGTATAATCTCTGTGTCTCTGTATTTTAAATTCCATTTAATAGTATTCGCGTAATAGGAGGTTGAAAAGCTACTGGCTGGCCTCAGGTAACATCAAAAATACATATTTACTTGCCTGGTTTCTTGGTCATTTTCAACATACAGTGAATAGAGGCAGGAAAAAGTAGAAACTGCGGTAATTTTATAAATCTAGAATATTTGTGATAAATTTGATCCTTGCAATAGATGTGATCCTTGCGGTGAGCAGGTTCTGGATTCGTGTGACTTAAATCACGAAACAAATATATATTAGAGGCCTTACTGATATAATATAAATAATCTGCAACTAAACTCAATTACACCAACTTACCAAAAACGTAAATATTTTTAAATTATTGAATACTTTTCGTGATAATGAAATTAGCTTCAGAAAGGTTTTCGACTACTTTATTCTTAATTTGACCTAAATATTAGAGACACGAACCTAAACTTTAAAAATACACTCTCGGCACGATTTTTGCACGATTTTTTATTGCGACATCATATTATGATTATTTTGTGCATCGCATTGAAGGATACTTAATTATTTTCTTAAAAAGGGTTATCACAATTTTTTGTACACAAAATTGTTTCCTAATTAAAAATTATGCAAGTGACTTCTGTATATTATATACAAATACGTCGCCAAAGTTGATCAAAATCCGGAATTTGAGATCTTCAAATACTAAATTTTCTACAGGCGTTCACATATTTTTAAAACCATGAATTTTATAAATTAGCACATTCCGATCATGTAGGTGTAATTTTATACATTCTCCTGACTGACTGAACTACTAGAAGTATTTTGAGATTAATAGATTGTGGAAAAATGCATTCAGTGACAAAATAAAAAAAAAATTTAATACATTTATTTTAATTAGGTACAATTGATTATGTTTTATCACGTGAAATGTCGCAAATTTTTAATGGCCTTCTTAACAACTTTTTTTTAAAAAAAACTACGATATTAATTCTCTTATTTATTATTTTTATGTAATACATTTTTAATTTTTTGTTCTTTTTGCAATTATCTTCTATCAGACTGGAAATTTTAAATATCAAAGTTTAAATTGAACTACATACGTTTAAACGAATGGTTAAAGGTTGAAATTTAATTTAATTAGTTTTTTTATTCTATTAATTTGTTTTTATCGACAAATAATTTGATTTTGTAATCAGCAATTTTGACCTAATTAAGTTGTACTAGTGACCAATATCCGAGTACATGAATAACACATGAAATCAAAAAAAGCAAAAGTGGAAAAATAATTATTACAATAATGTCAATAAATAATAGATTGTGAATTCAAACTCAAAATATTTTTGTTTTAAGTGTTTAAATAAGAAATTTTATAATTTAAATGTAAAAAAAACTGTCAGAAGTGGGATTCGAACCCACGCCCTCATAGAGGACCAGAACGCTCACAACCCAAACATTGGGTAAGGTAATCCTTGAGTCTGGCGCCTTAGACCACTCGGCCATCCTGACATGTATTTACATATTTTTTAGGAAATAATGTGAGGATGGCATTGGTAGTAAATTCAATCAATTTTCAATTTCGATACAGAAATTCACTTAATAAACGAGTAATTTAGTTTTCCCTTAAATTGATGCTGCTTTAATGTAAATCGATCCACAGTACAGTGGTTTGGTGGAAGCCTGCCTACTGGCAAGCCATTGTCCTTTTCGTCCTTTCAATTAGCGTCGTCGACAACTACGATACTTTTTCATTTAATCATTTTTTAATTTTCTATTATTTTATTAGTCAAGTGCCAGAGTGGAATTAAAAATAATTTTTATAATATATAAATATTAATTTCGATAATACATTATATACTGGGTGTTTGTTTTTAAACTCCTACATTGGAAAATTTGGAATTTAACAATGTTGTCAACAGTTTTTTGGATTCCTGCTCACCATTCAATCTGCTGAAAATGTGTTGGTATCAACGGAATCAAAAAATTGATGAGCATCGGATGATTTACTACATAATTACTTACATCAATATATTAAAAATTAAATGAAACACATTTAAATACACAGAAGTTGACACTTTTTCAAAAAATTCAGTCAACTTGCTTTGTTTCGTGCGATTCAATAATTTAATAAAAACATCTCAGGAAACCTATAAATGACGTCACTTGAATTTCCTTTTTTTTTAATTTTAAATTCATTTAGGGATAGTTTAGCTGATGATATCTTGAAAAGACGAAACCACTTTATGTAATGGGTCCCTAGACTACATTGTAAGTTGGAAAATTTTAAAAAATTGTTTTAATTTCATTAAAATTGTAAAAAAAATTTCAAATTTTATTCTTTCAAACTTGTACCCTTTTAAAATATTTTATTCAACATATAATTTCACAAGTTAATAAACATTTACAATTAATAAAATAATGAATGAAGAGTATAATTTCTTGTTCTATATAACGCAAAATAGACAAAATGTAATCAAAACTAAGGCTTACTAATGAGAGGATAAAACTACAATTTAGTAACGATTGATGCCTTTGTTGATTTTATTCATTACAATGGGAAACAGAAGTCTTGAAAATCTGATGTACCATGCTGTTTTCGCATATTTAGATTTTACTCCTGACGGAAGGAAGCGGTTGTATTCTTTTAACCCGTGCTCTTCTGCTCTTGTTTGTTTTTTTCTTGATTTTTGTCACTTTTTTATAATTTCAAAAAGAATGCACCGATTGTGATTTGGTTTTCTGCAAACATTTGACAATTATTTAGATTACCTTCCGAGGTACTCATTACCATACACTATACCACCAGGGGGCGGGCAGCTTTTGTAATCGATAGTACAATATTTACTATGGATCTTTAGATCCTGATCTTGATTAGTGCCGATACAATTTCACAAACGATGCACTGTAAACTAAGTAAACACCTCAACATATCGGGAATTGTAGAGAGGTTGTAGGTGAAAGAAGAGTATCATGTTGGGGAGCTTCTCTTCTGACATGGTTTGAATCAATCACCTCGCCTGCAACGGTTTATGAAGTGCCATCGACAAATGGATAAGTTGACCAAGAGAACACAATCGGACCATCTCAGAATTTTTAGAAATTTTGTAATTTGGAGCCTCTTTAGTCAGATGCTGATGCAAAGCAGAGGTTTAACAAAAATTCCACCACCACTATCCACATAACACACGAATAATAATATTTATAAATCCCAATCCTGGCACTTGGTAAAATGTAAAAACCAATAAATTTGTTCTCGTTCCATGTCTGAATATTAAGGAGATATTTGCCATCATTAGTACGCCAAAACCACAGCAATTATCTTTTGCTATTATTTAAAACTGATAAAATAATTTCTAACGAATCTAAACCACGACATTTATAATCTATTTCACGTACATTAACAATGCTTTATATATTTATTCTTAATAAAATACATTTTGACCTATAAGTGGTAAGTTATCGTTGATACACCTTTAACCCTACTGTTAATCATTGATTTATTCTACAACGAAATAATATAAACACTGTAATTATTAATTACTAGGCACAATTTAGCTAATTGTTGCGTAAAAATGTACAATTTTTTACCAACTGTGCCATTGCCAGCCATTTCATAATGTTACGAAGGAGCATTTTTAGTTTTCAAATTTTTATTAATAAAGTTAATGACTTATCAATATATCCACGCATTAAAATGAAATCGTGCGTCGTATCTCAGGATAAATCTTTTTCAATATGTACTTTATCTCTTTTCAGTAACATAGGGCTAATGGTGCCTGTCACAGTAACCTAATATAGTCGTCAATATTATAACTTGAAAATGATAATTTTGAAAATTTCCGAACATTATGGCTTTATAATATTTTATACATTGTTACATCAATATAATATAGACCAACTGAAATATCTTAAAAGGGTTGTGAATATGTTATTCTCAACGTTATTATTTTTTTAAATTATTTATTCATAATTCTTTGGTAAGTCATCGAAGGTTACGGTTTTAAATAATACTGGATTGTTATTATCACTTAATTTATATTTAGCAATTAACGAAGATAATAGTTTTTTTTAGAATTGAGAATACAAAATCCATTTAATTTTCAGAATTTTTATAATCACATTGTTATCATTTTTAATTAAAATTTATTGGATCAGTGTTGGAGTTTGGAAATAACAAGGTTGAAGTGCCCCATGGTGTCGAATTTTGGTAAAAATATGCTAGCGAGCAGGAATTATTTTTGTACTCGGTTAGATTTTTTTATTTGGAGAAGTTTGTACAGGACCGTAGTAAGGCATAACTGAATATTTTTTAATTATTTTATACATTCAATTTTTTATAATTAATTGAAAAATAGAAAGTTATTAAAATAGTAATTTTAATGTTTTTTCTGTGTATATTTTGTATTTTTTTCCTTTCTGAGAAGTTTGCATGCCACCGTATTTACATTATCTATTACGACGACACCCAAAGGCCACTTAGACCATACGGCACTTATAATTTTGGAAATGCTGTCACTAATCAAAAATGCGATTAATAAAAACTTGTTGTTCATAAATGATGTTATAAAGTTACCTTTTACTAATTAAAATTTAAAAACAGTATAATATACAGAAGGAAATACATATATTGCAAGAAAATTAATGTATGTATATTCCCAACCCTAAAATAGATAATTATAATGGCGTTACACTCTCACTTTTTTTTATCAGATTAGATGAAATTTACGAAACCCTAATTCTTAACAAAATATAGCACCCCTTTGCATTTGCACGTAATGAATATTATATGAATTTGTCATAGTTTTTAAGTAGAACGTACATACATACAAATACGTTTTTTGAGTTTTTGTGAGCTAAAAACGCACATACAAATAATGACTGCAGATGAACTTACATTTTTGGTGCTATTTCTGCAATGAATTATAGCTTAAAATAGCTTGCCAAATTCTTATACTCTTTTAGCTTTCACCGTGTGAAAACTTGATTGGATTTGAAAATTACAATGGTTTCTTACACCTAAAAAATCAATGAGTGGAATATGGAAAGCTTTTGTAAAGCTGTCAATGTATAATAAATTATTAGTTTATTGTAGTTGCAATTTTCCACCAGTTTTTGCTAATACCTCGTTTAGGATGTTTTAAATTTCCTCTTCGGACATTTTTTATTTAACTTAATGTTTCTATTCACAATATTGGCCTGTTCTACTGTTACACATTGACAAGGTAATTTAGTTTATGTGGGGGATGTTTGGGGTTCTTCCAGCAGGATCGCGTGTTCCCATTTACATTCCCTCAAGCGATGCCATAATTTTGAACACTGCATCGCGAGCGTCCCAACGGGACACATCTCCGTCGCGACCACCATCGCCGCTTCCTGCTGGAGCCTCTGAGTTTATGATGCCTAAAGTAAGTCAACATTTTTGGCCATTTTGTTATTTGCACTTTGTTTCGGCTTTGTGTTACTTGTACAGGGCGTGTCGAAATTACCTCGCAGTTTTTTAAATTTTCTCAATTCGAATCTGTCTTTTATATTATATTATGATGCCATTAAGTAGACTTGTTTTTTGCGTGTAATAAATTATAATTGGATTAAAGTGCATAATAATTAATTATTTATAATTTTATGTCTACGTGATGTAATAAACGTTTCGATTTAGTTCTACAAAATTCACTATCTGTAATTTGTAATATTTTAAAGCGGGGCACCTAAAATTTTTACTGTACTTTGTACCATGGATTTTTTGTTACGAATAGACAGTCACATAGACGTATGCACATACGTACCATGGGTAATTATGCAACAAAGAAACAAACAAGGAAATTAGCGGATAACATTTTGAGATTATAAAATAATAACTTTTATGAGTTATTTTTGTTACTTTAAAAATTAACGGCGGGTTATTTGGTCACAAATGAATAAGTTTGAACCCCCCTGCAACCCCTAGCACTACGTTTTGTAAATTTCGTGTTTTGTTTGCCTTTAGCTGATCTTCGGCCTATAAGTAGTTAATTGTAATTGAGCATACACCCATCGTAACCTTTTATAAAGCACAAAGAGCTGGCGAATATCTGTTTGATCTAAATTTAAACTTCCAAAATACAATTTTGTTTTTAATTGCAAGTGTTTAATTATGTAAATATTTGTATTACAATTATTATAGTTATCGCAGCGATAACAAATTGTTAATACAACTTTTACGCCTCTAAAACCTTCCAATAAGAGGATATTTTCACTAAATATCAATCCCTATAGTTATTAGCAATCAGTTTTACACTTGATCTTGAATATTGTTTCTCCCTTGTATTGCATTCCTTTTTAATTTTTATTTTATTTAAATTTTTTTGCCCAGCAACTGATTTCACCGTTTGGTTCTGCGATCATCTCATCATTGCGTGACACGAAATTAATTTTTTACCGAAAATTAATAAACCCATTAATTAGTTGTATTAAAATACTCATGGTAACACCTATCTTTTCGGCATCAAAAGTTTTTTACTTAAGTGCGTGCAAAATTTAATGGGGAGATAAGCCGGATACTTAAGAAAGGGCAATGAAACCGAAGGTCTAAACTATCAGTTTAACTTAATTATTGATTACTCATTGTTTTTCAAGTTGTCAGTCTCGCCCTATTTGCAAATTTTTTTACGAGAAGTCGTGCAATAAATTTACCTGATGCCATCAAAGGTTTGATATCATGAATTGAATTGAGAAATCGGATGTAAATTTACATTCGGCCACCAAGAGTTGCAAAAAGCGTTTGGTTCTTGATTAATTTTTGAATCTCACTTATTAATGGTGGGGGAATTTTGGCGTTCAATAAGTTTTCCATGAGCAGAGAAGATCAGATAACATTTTTTCGCTCCAATTGTACTTTTTGAATGCTATCAAAGTTTAAAGTCTAAAAATCATTTCTAAGTGATCATTGTAGTCGATATAATATGTATTTATATTTTTGTTATTGTGTAATAGAACTTTAGCAGCAAAGATAATTTTTAAGTTTGATGAATCAAGATTTTTTGATTAACGTATGATCGATTGTTTTTTTCTCAAAGATTAGATTCGGAGGGGGTGGGTCATTTAATATAAGAATTGTAACCTTCACTTTATCGTTTTCACTAATTGAATACATTTTTCTATGGCGGTCGAAGGTTGAGTTATTTAAATTTTTAAATTTGAAAATCAAAATTTGGCATTGTTTTTACTTACACAAAATACTTTAATTTTTTCAACTCACAATTGGAAGCACTGCGAAAACAATTATTTACTTTGATAGATTTACTTTTAATTATTGCAATTACTAAGCAAATACTAATTTAATTTTGTAGTAGTTTATCGATCATGGTACTTTAGATTGGCGCGTAGATTACAATAATTCGCCTATGCCCTGAGCACATTATGTCTACGTGATATTTGGCCATTGCTTGTCAACAGTTATTAATTATAATAATTAACTAACTAATTATTGGTAATTTTAAAGTTTTTATATTTTTTAAATGATGTATCTTGTATTATTGTTATATTTAACCCTAATATTTTAATTGTATTGTTGAATATCAACTTGTAAACGTAAATATTTACATAATTTAATTCGCCTTTATTACGTTATTTAATATTTAAATATTTTTGCCAGACTAACAAATATTTTTTTACTAATTTATCTTATCTTATAGTGGATAGGTATTTTTAGAAAAAAATTATTTTGAAAAAATGATTATGTAAAATTGTGTTTGTTGACGGTGCTGGATTAGATATACAGATACACTTGTACTGTTTTCATCTAAAATTCTTTTTTCCTTACTTAGGTAAATTAGTTTACCTTGAATTCAACATTGAATGTTTTCGAATTATTTTTGATTCCTGATGAAGAAACGCTCAGGAAATAATAGTGACCACTATGTATTGATTAAAGGGGAATAATTTAGCAGCTGTTAGATTCGTACTGATGAATGTCCATTAGTGGTCAAAGTGACTCACACTAAATGACACCGTCGTAATATTTTAGGGTTTGATGAAAAACAGTACTTTTGTTATTGGAAACTTCTGAAGTGATAAAAGAATTTCTAAAAATTCCTAATTGAGAGGAAGTAATGAACTTTGTAATAAAATAAACACTCAAAACGTTATTTTTTTATTACAAATAAACAATTTCATAAAAAAATTGTTGTGATATACACGGTGACCTTCGAATGAATTACCTTTTTTGCAATTTGTTAAGTATAATTGATTTTTTTACTTTCGATGCATTTAATTTTACGTTTGATTTAAAAGAAAAATCTAGAGTGGAAATAGTTTGAGTGACATTTAATTTACATATGTACATCACTTGCATTAATTTCTCATGGTTAGTTTTAAAGTTCTTTAATTTCTTGGTAATAATTGTTCGTTATTTTAGAACCCCGAAAAGTTAGAATCAGACAGCTCAACGAATGTGATATTTATTGATCTAGATAATCTAGATAATCAATATACCCCGTTGAGCGATTCATTATCGTGCTGTTCCACCACTACATCCGATTATCCACGGTTGCTTACACCAACAAAGCATAAAAAGAATAGCTACAGCAAAGAGCAACAAACGAGTCCACTAGACCTACTAGACTATGTAGAACCTGAAAGACGAAATGAATTTGAAAGAAGAAGTGACTTTGAAAGAAGAAGCGAACTTGATAGAAGAATTGAACCTCCAAGAAGAAGTGAACCTGAAAGACGAATTGAACCTCCAAGAAGAAGTGAACCTGAAAGAGAATTGAACCTCCAAGAAGGAGTGAACCTGAAAGAAGAACTGAACCGGAAAGAAGATTTGAATATGAAGAAAGTTTTGAAGCGGACAGAAGAATTGAACCACCCAAGCAAGTTGATTCTGACGAACCCAAACAAGCTGATACTGAGTTTGACTTATTTGGTAGGGTAATTGGGTGCCAATTGAAAAAACTTCCGGAAGTTACGGCGTTGAAATCGATGGCACGCATTCAGTCGTATATAGTAAAACAAAGATTGACCTCGTCCAGTGACGGCAATTTCGAATGCATGCATTGTGCAGAAGCTAAGCCGTGTTCTAAACCTTGCAGATCTAAGGGTGGTAAGAATTACACGAAATGTCCAGAATCTCGAAGTTGTTTTTGCGAGGAATCGGAGACTACCAGTTCATTATTTTCAGATGGAAGTGATTTATCTCCAATTATAAGTTGTTCTGCTTTGGACAACGATTAAATATTTTATAATAGTTTTTTTTAAATATATTTATATGTCTATTTTATATCAAGTCGAGTTTTATTTCAAAATGTAAAACCCGAAGAAGAAAGCTCAGTTTCAGTTTCTCACCTAGCAATTTTTTTTATTATTTTGATGCTTTCGGAGTGTAAGATATTTGTTAGCCTTAGAAAAGTCACAGTGATATAAATCTTGCTTGAACCTGCAAAATGAGTATTTTATTGCCTTATTTAAATTAATCTGAAAGATTATTGCGTGCATAAGGTGACGTAAAGGAAAATTGGAAACCACGCTGGAGTTGGTTATTAAAATCTTAATAAAATTGAACTCAAATGAAGTCATTTTCAAAGTGAAAAGGAAAAATATTTTTAAAGTTTCGATTCGGAAACAATTTTTTCGTCAACTCTAGACATTAGGCTGTGCTAAGGGGAACCGATTTCCATATTTAAGCATGTGATTGGCTATTGTTATACGGTATGCTTCCGAAATACGTGACCAAACTTTGGTGTGTATTATAAGTAAGTAGACTCCGCTTATAACGGACCCTGTTATAAACGACATTCGGCTATGACGGACTTATCTAGCGGTCCGTTCAAACTCCTATGTGTGCCTATACAAACTTTTCTGTTATAAGAGACCCTCTATAACAGACACTCCGCATATAACAGACAAATTTTTACGTCCCAAACTGATTTACAACCGGCTATAACAGACACGAAGACATATTTTACGTTCAGTCCGTTGTGATTACGTTATTATGCCACTTTGGGTACGGATTCGATTGCCGCTGTTGCGTCTACACTCGAGATTAGCATGGCAGATTGGTTTAAATTACTGTTGACTGTTGATATTTTAGATCTTAATACATATTTATTTATAGAACGGGGAATCATCAAGTTTACGTGCTATATTGATAGTATTATGCTACAAAAGAACGTGATGTAATGTTGCACTGCAGTCAGTACATACAGTGACTAAAAAAAGTCTCCGTACGATACCATTCTAGCAATTTAAATGACAATTACTCCGTTTTTTAATATTATTTTTTTTATGAAATTCGATAAAATATAAATATGTACATTCACGCATTAGTTTAAAAATTTTTTAAACAATTTACGAAAATCCGTTCGTAAGAAAGAAAAATGTAAACAAACTGCCATAATCTATCTACAAAAATCTACTAAAAGTCTCCGTACGGTACTTAAAAATAGGCATAGAAATGTTTATGTTAATATTTAATATTTTGTACAAAACCCTTTAGCTTTAATCACTGCCCCCACACGTCTTGGCATTGACTCCACTAAATTTGTTGTCATATCTGACCCAATTTTGTCCCATTCTTCCTGTAATACCCTCTTAAGAGTATTTTTGTTCGTAATATCGTGTTTACGAATTCTGCGGTTTAATTCATCCCACAGGTGCTCGATGGGATTCAAGTAGGGACTTTGGGGAGGTGAATGCAATTGTTTGGGCACATAATAAAGGAGCTATTCTTTAACAATCATTGACGTATGTATACGAACTTGGTCTTGTTGGAAGATAAAATTGTTTAGAAAGCTTAATTGGATTGGGCTGTATTTTAAATTAGTGTTTAAAATATCTAAATATACCCACTTGTCCATTATGGAATCAATAAAATATAATTTTCCCACACCCGACGCTGCAATAGACACCAAAATAAAACACTTCTACCACCATGTTTTACTGTGGGAATAACTTTTTTCATATTAAGCGCTTCGTTTGATTTTCGTCACAATTTTTTTCTTCCATCAGAACCGAAAATATTAAACTTACTCTCGTCTGTAAAAATCACTCAATTTCAGAACTTTTTTCATCTTTTTTTCTTTATTTTTTTCTTTGTTTCTGTGTTCTATTGCAAATTTGAATCTTTTACTTTTATTAACTTTTGAAATTAGAGGCTACATCTAGCAACCCGGTCATTAAAATTGTCTTTTCTGAGCAAATTTCTGATTGTCTGGTCCGAAACACTAATATAAAGTTTATTACGTACTTCATCCCCAATTTTGTAGCACTTATTCTGGGGTTTTCTTCACTTCGCATATAATAGCACGATTCATAATATTATTTAGTATCTTGGGGCGTCCAGAAAAGGGCTTACTTTTCAAGAAACCTTTGTTTTCATAATTTTTAATGATGTATTGAACACTTAAATTAGGTTTCCGATAATTTTCCCGATCTCGCGCATTGATATGCCTTCACAATACAATTTAATTATTGTTTGTCGCACCTCGAAGAAAATTTCTTTGCTTATTTTTGTTATTGCCCTTGAAACACGGTCACCGTAACTAAAACCTAAAAAAATTAATTGCGTAATGTAATAGTAACATTGCAATGTATTGTAAAACGTTGCAATTTAAAAATAAAAGTGCTTATCGTGCGTCTACAAAGGGAAACATTTTCTATATGCATCATCGTACGGAGATTTTTTATAGACAGATTATGGCAGTTTGTTTAAATTTTTCTTGCTTACAGACGGATTTTAGTAAATTTTTTAAAAATTTTTCTTAAAACTAATGCATGAATGTCAATATTTATATTTTATCATATTTCATAACAAAAATAATGGTAAAAAACGGAGTAATTGTAATTTAAATTGTTAGAATAGTGTCGTACGGAGACTTTTTTAGTCACTGTATGTAGCAGCCGGGAAGCGTATGTCGTAGAAATTCTCCCAGGTGTTGTACGCTTAAAGATGTCACTATCTGTCAAGAAGAAACGTATTTCTCTAAGCTTAAAAGAAAACTAACATTATAAATGCCATTCAGAATGGAACCGCCCAAGCCGAAATTTGTCGTCACAAAAATTTGTCAAAACAAACCGTTTCGGCAATATGGACAAAACGTGCAAAAATACTGGAGGCTGCCGGTAACACATCACTAAATATCAAGAAAGTGCGGAATCCCCTCCGTCAAGACGTTGATAGCGCTTTGCTGAAGTGGTTTCGAACGCAGAGATCAATAAACAATTCAGTAAGTGGGCCCATTTTGAAAGCTAAAGCAGAAGAACTGGGAAGGTTGCTCAACAATGAAGACTTTGTGTGTTCAACGGGATGGTTAGAAAGGTTTAAGAAACGCCATGGTGTCGTATCGGGAAAAGTGTCTGGTGAGGCAGCTGATGTGGATCAAAATATGGTTTCTGATTGGGTGCGCAATGTTTGGAGTAATTTGAGACTCAGTTATAGTGATGAAGACATTTTTAATTGTGACGAGACTGGACTCTTTTATAAATTAACACCTGATCGTACGTTAAAATTTAAGGGCGAAAAGTGTATTGGCGGCAAACAATCCAAATTACGTGTGACAGTTTTGGTATGTGCAAATATGAGTGGTGAAGAAAAGCGCAAGTTACTTGTGATCGGTAAATACAAAAACCCAAGATGCATGAAAAACGTGCAAAGATTGCCAATCCGATATACTGCCAATAAACGTGCCTGGATGACTGCAAAAGTGTTCGAAGAGGAGCTTCAACTATGGAATGCAGAACTGCGTCGGAAAAATAGAAAAATTTTGCTTCTTCTGGACAATTGTGCCGCTCACCCACAGCTAGAATTTTCAAATATCAGTCTCATATTTCTACCACCAAATTGCACCGCATCGTTGCAGCCCATGGATCAGGGGATTATTAGATGTCTCAAATCGCATTACCGTCGACGTCTGATGGTTAAACTGCTAGAAGCGGCTGATCATGGTGAAAAATTTCAGTTGTCTCTGCTGGATGCGATACATATGGTGGCGCAATCTTGGGACATGGTATCCAGCAACACCATTAGAAACTGTTTCAAGCATTCAGGTATTGCTAGCTATGATTTTGAAGACGAAGATGAAGTACCTTTAACAGAATGGTTGCAACTGAATAAGGAAGATAACGTGGACGAAATAGATCTACCCTTGAGCGCTTGGCTGAAAAAGTACGTGTCGGAAAATGCCGCAGATAATTTTCCACACCTGGATAGTTTTGCTGATGTAGACGATGATTTAGTAACATCTGAAACTCCTTCAGACATGGAAATCGTCAGCGAAGTATTACATCAGAATCAGGATGAGCGGCAAAGTGACAGTGGGAGTGATTCCGAACCTGAAAACTCGATTCCAGATCGCAGTGACGCATCGCGTGCAATGAAACTTACGCTTTGTTATTTAGAGTCGCTAGACAATGTTGATGACAAAATCTATAATGCCGGGATAACAATTTATAACTTTTTTAGAAAGTCAAAAACCAGTGGCAAAAAGACAAACTACAATTACGGAGTATTTCATGTAATCCAGTTTTTAATTTAATTTAGATTTATTAAGAATGTATAAATATATTTCTGTTAACCTTTTTGACAGTATTTCAGTTATTAAACGTTTTTCGAACCATCTTCCTTTTTTTGTTTAACTACTCCTATAATGGACATCGGCTATAACAGACTCAAATAAGGTTCCCTAGAGAGTCCGTTATAACCGGAGTATACTTACCTACTTATCTTGTCGATAAAATTATAAAATTTTTGAATTGCTAGAAGTTGAAAAAGATCACAAAGACTTAACTGTTTCTCAACTGTAATTTTATAATTACAAAAATTTATATGGACAGTTTATGCAGAGACTACCAGTTATAGGCTGCTTATCAATGAAAATGCGATAAGATGTTAATTTGTGTTTAATTTTAATATAAACTTTAACAAATGAGGATTTATTATAACTTGTAAGCTGTATCATTGGTTTTTCTCTAACCAATGATCAAACACGATAAATATGTATTATCGTTGATTTTATATACTACTAGATGTAGAACGTAAAACTAAATTTGTATAAAATTTGAAAACCATCTGTCGTAGTCAAAAAAGATGGCGTATATTAATCAATTATGTATTCAAAAAATATGCTGGAGCCATCGTGCATAAAATAGCATTCAATGCTGGTGCGACTTGCACATCTAAATTTTGATCGCATATGTATTTTGGAAACCCTTTGTATAATATGTTTAATACTCTAATTGAGAAGTTTGTTAACATTCAATTTAAAACCGATTTTGAATTAAACTATGTATGTAGGTCAAACGTTTGAACGATTACCAGATTTTTAGACTTGGTCCGAATGATCAAGGTTTGCCATAGCAAACTGTCGACGTTAGAATTCTGCATTTTTCATGTTGTATTATTTTTCAAACAAACAGACATGCTTGATATCACGACTACAACAACTAAGATTTACAGTCGAAATTAAGGTAAAACAAACAGCACTATCAGATAATAACTTCAGATACACACAATTTTTTTGCGCAATTTTACGAAAATGTATCCACCTAATTATTTTTTAAATTTAGTTTTAAGTTGTGGGTATCTCGCAAATAATAGTCACAGGTTGGCACAATCAATATTTTGCAAGGAAAAATTAGATTAGGGAGTCCCTTTTTTAAATCATGGATTCTTCCAATGCTGTCTTTGTAATCTTAATCATTTTTATTATCCTTTTATACGGTAAATGTTTCGTGATTTTAGGCAGTCATCTATTCTCAACATCATCACCTTGGTTACTGATGATACCTTCTTCGATTTGAACTTCAATCAACGTTAAAAAATGTTTATGATATTGAGCAAGACTAAACTTTGAATTGTGGGTTTTGATACCAATTATAAGTTAAATGCATAATTTATTACAAAGATAATACTTCTAGACATCTTAATTAATAGGATATAAGTTCATAAAAAATTGATAAAATGCAACATTGTATTGACTAATTTATTAATTGAGGTTAATTAATTTACAACAAAGTCTTACTTGGACTTTGTTATCCGGATTTCTTTTTGCAAAAATCTTCAAGAAGGATGTTTTTGAACGAACTCGGATTTTTCTGGTTTCAGAGAATATTATTAATCAATTACTTTCTATTCTTGTGAGAACGAGACTTATAATTTATAAATAACCATTCGATTAATTTCCAATTGATCGTTGGTCAATTCTAATCACGAGGAACTTATATAAGAACATACATAAGGACGCTTGTAGATTTTCTAAAAATAAACAAACTTTGTTATCATAACAATGGCTTTGAGTAGTCTGAAAGGAAAAAATCGAAAATCATTATTGCATAAATGTTTCTCAATATGTTTTTTCATGTCCCCGAATTTAAAAATAAATTATCAATATTTATTTTTTATGTAATTTGTGTAATTATTTTTTGTGTAATACCTATATGTAATTAAAGTGTATCGCATTAATTATTTTTTTATGGTAATTTTGTTTTGATTATTTGAACTTTGAATTCCACGTGATAATTGCAAATGTGGTTGCACTTTGGAATTATCTTGATTTTTTGTAACTAAGTTGAATCTTATGAAATATAAATCTGAAAAGTTATTTTACAATTTGAAATTGATTCGCAATTTCTTTATCAAACCTGTCTGATAACCTGATAATTAGGTTTATTTAAAAATCACCGAACTGAGTGTTAAATTAATAGCAAATATTTATTGTTATTTGTAGATATTTTAGTCTGGGGCAAGCTGATAAGGAAGCACAATTATTTTGTACTTTGATATTTCTTCCAGGAACAGGATTATAGAAATTCCAATAAGTAATAATTTTAATGGAAAAATTATTAATGGGCTTCAAATTCCAAGTTCTTGGGCGTAAAAGTCATGTTAATTACTCTTATCTTTTCATGTTACTGTGGTCATAAAATCATTTTTTCGATTTATTTACAGTGCAACGAATAATGTGGTTCGTTAACCTCCATCGGGTCGAGATGCAGGTTTTCATTCTGAAAACAGAAAAATACGCAATAGTTTACAAAGGGTGAATATAGAAAATTTGTACCTGGTGGAGACAGTTGCGTGTAGTATATTCACCCTACCTTATGATTTACTATAACAATTGTTCCAAATCTTGACAATTTGTCCTATAACTTTGGATTTTCCTAATATGACGAATATTATTTTGGCTGTTTACTACAACAATAGAAAATTTAATATTAGTCGGCACCGAATTTCGAAGAAAATGATCGATTTTCTGTCATATTTAGCAGTTATAGAAAATGGAATTTCCCAAAATCTTAATAGGTATTGAAATTTTACGATTGTAATATATTAAATAGTTATGTTTTTTTAAATACACGAGGTTAAAACATTGCTATGAAAAAGTCAAGGCTTACCAATTTTTCCATCACGTAGTATCGACGAGTTCTATATTGCGTGATTTTACTCAAAAGCTATTCCGCAAATTCTTTTTTCTTGAAAAATTCAGGCGTCATTTGTGCATTTTCTCTGGGTTTTACGGTAAAAATATGTTCCTCGATTTGATTTGAACCCTCGATACCGAGGCGATTGATTTTATAACAATTATAAAACCGCCATATTATTCCACCCAACAGAAATTTTGGTTTGTCTCGCTATCAACGTTGTATATTAACCATAAAACAAAAATGGTTTTTTCCTGGTTATAACTGAAAATAAAACCATTTTAAATTAACCGTTTAAGTTACTATACAATCGTTCTTAATAAAATTGGGCGAGAAATGTACCGAGTGTACTCATAGATTTCAGCACAAAACGTTCCGTTGTGCATAAACCACCGTTTAGGTGTGATGTTTGCTAAAATTTTTAAACATCATGTTTGCTGATTACATTTTTTGTTATTAGGTTTGCAATTCTGAAAATTAACAACTTTCTTTGTTGCAGCCACCGATAAAGAAATCCGAGCAGCCGAAATCAGGCTTGCTTGATCGTCGTCAACCCCCTTATCGTCCAAAGTCAAGAAGCGACGTAAGTATGGTAAAAAAAATTATATGATCGATAATAGTAACTTTTGGAAATGTTAACAGACAAAGAAAATGGAGAGCGCACGTTTAAGGGGTGACGGAGGTGCAAGTAGTGACGATGACACTTTATCTAGGCAGAATCAGGACTTAAGGCAGCGGCTTCAGGAGGAAGCTGCACTTTACAGAAAACGACTTGACACTTATCGGCAAGCTCAACAAAATCAGGCCGCTCTGGTCAGTCGTTTACAAGCTAAGGTACTGAAATTGTAATAAAATTGTCCAAAAGAGAAGGTAAATCACACTAGCACTGCCTTCTACTTTGTAGTTACCAAGACTATTGCACGCGTATGTACACAGTTACCTATAAACCAATAGAAAAATTCGGAATAACTCAAATGTCAAAATTAGAACCAATCCCATGGCAATTAAACGATAAGTTTGCACAAGTGCACTTATCGATAAGTTTATAAATTTTTCTTATTAGTTATGCAATAGTCTGACAAAATGTATTACGTCATAGCAAGTTGCCATCGATAATTCTGCTAAATATGCACTCCAGCTTATTTCTTGAGAAAATTTGCCCTCCGCTTCGCGTCGTGCAAATTTTCGTCGTAATAAGCTGTCGTGCATTTTAGCCAGAATTATCGGCAACTTGCTATGCACTTAATACATTACTATTGATAATGTAAATTACTTTATTGCTATGCACTTGTTTATGCTAATTAGTAGTTGCAGATAGATCCCAGACATCCTTGAAGTCATAAATCAGGGCATTGTACTTTTTAATTAGTACAAAAGTTGTAGTAATTAATTTATTTTATAAAACGTCCATGTTGCTAAAGAGTGACGATAAGGTCAATTAAATTTAAAAAAAATATGTTTTAATAGTTGTCGTTATTAAATAATAATTAGTAATTACAGCTTTTATTGTTAGATATCAATAGACTATAATTTTCCGATCGAACATTTTATGATTTTTAATTATTTCAAGGATTAAATTAAAATTTTTTTTATAAATTCAGAAGAAACTCTTAGTTCAGTTAGGTTTATGATCCAATAATGAATTTATATATTTACACTTGAGATTTTACAGTTTTACGCATATTATATGGCCACAGAAGTTCAGTTTTTCTATAAAATCTGCAGTTTACAAAGAGACAAAGTTTAATTTGTTATCTTAGTTATCCAATTTTTTGATCGGAATTTCAAGTGAAGTATCAAAATTGATAAGTTTAGTATTTTTCTAACGAAATATTATGAATACTTACTCCTACATGACGCATTCAAAATATTTGCAGGTATTTTACAGCGTCAATTTTTTCTTAGTTATCTTATAGTGCAAAAATGAATGATGAACGTGATCGGATCATAATTTAAAATATTCCAATGATCTATATCGCAGTTTAAAATTTTATTTTTGACAAATAAGGTAAACATACTATTTATTCGTAGCAAAAGTAAATTTTTCCAGGTCACCTGCATGAGCGGAAAGTAACCGTTTTCGACAAATGTACAAAAACAATCACTCGAAGGAGCTGGAGTGGTGCTCCAAGGTGAAATTGTTTGTGAAGCTTAAAAATTGCTGCGATCGAATGTAAAATTAGTTAAAAATAAACGAATCTCTAATAAATACCAAGATTCTTACACAAGCTGTCGGAGCTTTAGGAGAGTCATGTTCAATTTTGCAAAGAAAGCTCCTACGGCGTATTCAAACTCACTTGGTTGATTTAGGAACTCTTTTGCGCCCATGGCACTTCTTAATATAGTTCTGTCACTTAACAATTGTAGAAAATCTTAAATACAAACTTACGTCTCCATATGGGACCGGACCGGTACAAAAATGAGAGCATGCGGAAGTGCACCATAAGGATCTCCACTCAAATTGCACTCACTACATAATATGGTTTTATACTTAACAGGAATCAACCCAAGCTTTACTTACTTCAAACAAAATGATAGTATAATGGTGGAAGCAATAAGTGGCATGGGTTAAGAAATAAAAATTCTTATACAATTTTGAAAACTCAACAATTTTATTGAATGTGCATATGTAATTCTGATAAAATTATAATATGATTATAATTACATAAATACAAAAATTTGCATACTAATGAAGTGCCACTATTTTGCAATAATTGATTGCAAATTGCAATAAGGCTTAATTAATTTATAATCATTAAGTTTTGTCTCGGGATCAATTTCAATTATGACCGAGAAAACCTTTAATATTATTATCAAATAGCATTTAAATTTATATCAATAATGTATTAAGGCTTAATTTGTCATAAATAGAATTTCATTATCTCAATGTTGAAAAAAAGGTTCAAAATAACATTTTACACATATTACGTTTCAAAATGTTTTACTAATTACTATGGAAAATTGAAAATTATTGAATGTTTTTTAAAGATTTTTCTTAATTAGCATAAATAGGTAATTGATGAATAAAACACAAGCGATAATTGAATATTATTTTGTTATTTAAATTATTTATCTTTATGTAACATTTACTCGTTTAAACGGGTCGACCAAAGTGGTTCATCGGTTTCCAAAAATGTAATTTTACAGGTTTTACAATATAAACAACGATGTTCTGAACTGGAATCGCAAACCATCGAAATACCGGTTTCCCCAGAACCAACGATACCAATTCGACCATCATCTTTACACATTTCATCTCCATCGAGTTCAGCTTTAGAAGAAGCGCAACAACATCTTAGGGAACTAAAGAAGAACGAATTTATGATCTCGAAAGTGCTCTTCAGCGTTTGGACGAAGAGCGTCGAAGGTAATCTTTTCTTTGTAGCTTAAACTTATTCTCATCTTATCTTGGCATGTTTTAGAAATGAACGTTTAAGAGGACAACTGTTTGAATCTCAAAGTACAAACGAAGCCTTAACGAATGATTTACAAAAATTAACAAACGACTTTGAAAATCTCAGAGAAGAAATGATAATAAAAGAAGACGAATGGAAAGATGAAGAACAAGCTTTTAACGATTACTACAGTTCCGAGCACAGCCGTTTACTAAACTTATGGAAAGACGTGGTTTCTGTTAAAAGACTGTTCAATGATATTCAATCTACAACCGAAAAGATTTGTTTGGCTTGAAATCGGAATTTAGCAATATTGCACACGAAATGGCTTTGGCTTGCAGTAGAATGGATAGAAACATTACTTTCGATTCGATTATTGGTGTAAGTTATCCAACGGGGATAGAGTTGCGATTGGATGAAAATTTCTAATTTTTAGGGCAAGGAAAAACATCAACACGAACAGGAACTTTCAGATTTACGCTCTAAAATTCACGAATTACAAAATCAACACGACAGCTTCCAAACCGAAATAAAAATAAGAGACGATCGTGTTCAACAACTTCTGCACGAAGTGCAAACTTTGGTGAGTCAATTTAATTTTTGTAAATCTTATACCTACTTGCTTTAATTATTTTTATATCGAGAACTTCCATGGAAGTTTTTAGTTTTTACCGAGCAAGCAATTGTGAATTTTTGAACTCATTTTAAGGAAAATGTCTTTTAACTTGCAGGAAGACAGATGTGCAGACGCAGAGCAATCCGTTGGCCAAGTTATTCGCATACAAGAAAACGTAGACATTCTTCAAGGAGCATTGCGAGATATAGCTCACGCACTTATACAAGATTCCGAAATGACCGATCTATCAGCTTCGCATTTACATTTAACTCCCTCGACACCCATACCAGAGAAGTAAAAATCTCTCGTGCTTTACGTATAAATTATTATTGTTACAAAAATTTTTAGATCACCAAAACGAGGTTCTTCTCGTATAACCTCAACATCACCAGCTGCATTTGCAGAAAGCACAATATCTGCTGTCCAAGCCGCATTGCATAAATATCAATCGCTTATACACGAACTACAGGTTTGTAATGCAGAAATGTTAACCGTTGTATTGTTAATATTTTCTCAAATAGGTAAAACTCCAGTCAAATAGGGAGCAATTGTTGTTAGTTCGTAAGCAATGCGAACATTCAGAAGGAAATGTGGTAGTTTTAGAAGGGCGAGTTACTGAACTGGTGGCACAACTTGATGCTTGTCGCACACAGTGTTCTCAATTCGCCGAAGAAAAAGACATTCTGCAAAAAGCACTCGAAAATTCTAAAGCAGATAAAAATGCTTTAGATCGCAATCGTTTAGAGTTAAATGCTATGGTAAGCCGAATTCGCGATTTTTTAATCCTTATAATTTTATCCAAATTTTAGATGGAATCATTAAACGGTGATTATGAAAAACTCAAAAGGAAAATTACAAATTGCAAAGGGAATCGGATACTTTGAATGACGAAAAACTCTTCTTGCAAGCCGAAGTTGATCGGCTACATCAGGAAGCGAGTATCCGTGAAATTACCTTGCACGGTGAAGAAGATCGTTGTAGTCGTATGAGGGAGGAACTTTTAAGTGTTAGAGAAGAACTTAATAAATTGTATTTATCTCATGATATGCTGGAGCAACAGAAGTTAGAATGTGATGGCCATATTAGTGCATTGGAAAAATCGAAAGGTAAGAACATAGCACGTTTGATTTTTGCTTTAAGTTTAAATTTATTTGTTAGGTGATTTGGAAATGCAACTTGATATGATGTCTGGTGAAAGATCAAACACGCACGAATCTTTATTAAAGAAGGAAAGTATGGCTTCAAATCTGGAGTTGGATAAGAAAAAGCTTCAGGATGAACTGAAAAAGGTCAGTGGCAATTACCGTATAGTTTATCCTTGAAAGTTTTGTGTACAATTTCTTTTTATCTAAAAATAGACTCAAGATGAAAAAATGGTTTTACATTCTCAATGCAACGATCAACAAAACGATATACACAGTTTAAGAAAGAATTGCTACAAGCGGAGCAATCTAGACTTGACTTAGAAGCAGATAAGCAAACTCTGAACGAAAGAATTAAGTTTTTGGAAATTGATAAAGGAAAGGTAAGAAATGATAGGTTTAAAAAATATTTTTTACATAAATTATTATTTAGGTTGAAATGGAATTGGGACAAATTGCAAGGGAACGGTCCGATTTAAGCAATCAGTTGATTGTTATTAATCGCAAAAAGGAAACCTTAAATGAAGAACTTTTGAGAACCAAACAAAGACTTGAGCAAGCAAACGAAACCAATGCTAGGATAAATCGAAATTTGGAAGAATTAGTGAAAGAATGTGAAGATAAACAGGTATAGGTGAACGGCAAAATGAGAATAATGTAACAGGTTGCTCTTTTTAGTGCCAAATTAATGCAAACAACAAAGAAATTCAACACTACCAAGAACAATTTTCGGCTTTAAGGAGCGAGAAGGAAACCTTGGAAGCTGTTCTCTTTGATACCCAAACAAATTTGGAAGCGTCGGATATAAAAAAATTGCAACTAGAAAAAGAACAACAAGATCTTCTTGTTAAGCAAGAAGCCCTGAAAGGCCAAATTACAAGACTTAGCAAAGATTTAGAACGATCGGAAAAAAGATGCCAAGATATTAAGACCGCCTTTGCTCAACAATCTGGCAATAAAGAGGCGGAATTTGTACAAGCCTTGAATAAACTAAAAATCAAAACGAAGATAATGTGAAAAAATTAACCGAAGAACGCGAGAAAATAAGAATGTCTTTAGAAAAACGCATGCAAGAGTCTTTAAATCAACAGAAACACGAAAAAGACGCAGAAATTAATAATTTACACGAACAACTCGCAAACATTCAAAATCACATCGAAAATGTTTCCCAACAGCATGAAGAATTGCTACTCAGAGCTGAGAATGACAAGCAGCAAGCTCTTCTGATTGGTTTGTCTCTTTTTTATACAACATTTTTGGATTTAATTTGTTTTGTTTAGCTCATCATGATCAACAAGCGTTGCAAGAACGGCTTGAAGTGACGCGAAGGAAATTGGAAGGGGAAAAGGAAGCTTTGGAGAGATTAAAACGTGAAGCTAATGGTAAGTTTGATCAAGATAGAGCAGCAATTAATCAACTCAAAGATGAATTAAACAAGAACAAAGCGAAATTGGAAGAATGCAAGTAAGTCACATATTTTCCATCACGTTTTGGCGTTTAAAAGTTTGTAAAAATGAAATGTTTTAGAACAAAGGGAGAAGAAGAAAAGACAAAATTAGAAAATCGAATCGCAGAAATTCGAATAGAAAGAGATTCTTCTCAAACCGAAGTTGAAAATTTGAAAGTTCAACTACATTTGGCCGATAACAAAGCCGACGATATTAATAATCAACTGCATGATGCAATTAGGAAATGGAAAGAAAGTATAGGTTTTTCTTTCTTTGCTCTAAGATTATACTAATTGACTTATTTTAGCGGAAAACAACTCAGAATCGCTAAGAAAAGAGCTGACAGATGTAAGACGTCAATTAACAGACAGTAATTTTGAAAAAGAGAAATATCACGCAACAAATAAGGAGTTGAGAGATCACGTCAAAAGGAATGAAACGGAAAAACGTGAACAAGTTCGCCAAATTGAAGAAGCTTTCCAGAAAATTGCCAGTAAGTTTTATTTTTCATGAGTCTGCATATTTTAGTTTAGGGGCAAAAAAGTTGGATCAATATCGGCTTAATTGTATTTTAGATTTAGAAGAAGTAAAACAATCGTTGGACAACGAAAAACTGCGCTTACAAAATTCAATTCGTGATATGGAAAAAGATCAGGTCCACACTTCACATAAAATTGAATCTCTTCAGGATGAAGTCAAAAAGTTAGAATCTTCTGGTAGTCAGCAACAAGCAGAAGAGAAAGAGTTACAAGGAAGACTTCTTAATGAAATTGAAGAAAGAGAACGCACCCAGCAAGAACTTCATCAGCTTAAGAAACAAGTAAAATGCTTTTAATCTGACTAATCTGGATATAAAAAGCTTTTTTATTATTTTAGATGTCAGAACTTGACGACCATTTGCAACAAACTCGGCATGAACTTGGTCGTACAAGAGCCCATGGAGGACAATTGGAAGAACAGTGGCATGGAAGAGAACAAGATCTTCTTGTACATTTGGAAGATGCAAGAGGCAAAGAAAAACGACTCGAAGATCAAAAACATAATTTGGAAGTTTGTTTGGTTGATGCTACTCAACAAATTCAAGAACTGAAGGTACGCCGATTTTGTGTCAACATCTTTGGAAAGATTAATCATGTTTTTATTTTAGGCAAGACTTGGTGGGGCTGAGGGAAGAGTGCGAGCTTTAGATGGGGAATTGACGCACTTGGAAGGATCAAAGCGAGATTTGGAGCAAAAATTGAGTAGCGTCATTTCAACTCTACGCAGAATAGCTGGAATTCAATTAGATGGAACCGTTAACATGCCTTACCGACTTTTAAGTCCATCAAGGAGATGGAGTCCGGCAAGATGTACCCTTAAATTATTTAACCTTAATTTGTTCGTTTATTACTTTTGGTTTTTAGCACAAGAAGTTGATGGAATAGTGGACGTAGATCCAGAAGTCGTGCGCAAAGGAGTTCGTAACCTCATGCAACAAGTTGCTCAAATTGAACGAGAACGAGTAAGTCGTCCGCAGTTGAAATATTTTAATGCTAAATTTTTTTTTACTTAGGATGATTATAAAACGCAAGTTTCGACATCGAAAAAGCAATTACAAGAAGCGCACGATTCTCAAACAAAAGGTGACAGTAAATTACATAAAGCACTAAATAATTTGAAGGCTTTACAAGATGAAAAAGGTAGCTTGGAAGCTAAACTAGGACAAAAAGCGATAGCTTTGCACGCACAGGTAAATAAACGTTAATTCTATGTGCCTAATATTTGGTTGTTGCATTTTTCGTTTTAGAATGAAGCTTTACAGAAAAAAACTGATGAGGTTCATTATATGAGAGATAAAATTACTTCTTTAGAACTTGCAGTTCATACTGGAAATGAAGAAAAATTGCAATATGAAGTAAGTAGATGTAACCTATTCTACGAAATAGATGTTATTGAAAATTGTATTTTGAATAGGATAAAGTGGAAAAGTTAAAAGTCTCATTATCGCGTTTGGAATCGGAAAAGCATAATCTGCAAGATGAACTGAACAGAACTGAAAATCGGTGTACAAAATTGGAGTTACAACGCATGGCTATGGAAGGTGATTTAAAAAGACTTCAAATGATGCTCCAAGAGAAGGACGCCAATATTGAGGTTAGTACTGATGTATATTGGTTTAAATTACTAATGTGATTTTGAAATTTAGGCACTAAAGGACAAATGTGACGGCCAGAATCGTGCAGTGGCTAGCCTTGAAGAGAGATGTGTTTCACTAAAATCGACAATCGATCAACTTAACTTGTCACTTGAACGATCGTCAGGAAACGAAAGCGAAATGAAAATGGAGCTCAATAGATTACAAAAGGCGCTACTAGAAACGTCATCTGCCTCGCACGCAAATAACGAAAAACTTAAACAAGTAATTTTAAGTTACCATTTATTTTTTCGTGGATTGATTTGAATTTTTAGATGCAAAAATCTCTTTCCAATTCGGAAAACGAACGTCGAGTAATTGTTGAACGTTTGGAAGCCAGTCAACAAAATTTAGGAGAGTTGCGACGAAATAATCAGATTTTGCAAGATCAAATTCAAAGGTTGAATACCGAATTGGCTAATAATGAAGTACAAAAAGCTGGACTTGAATCGCAGTTGAGATTGTCGCAATGGCCGGTGGAGAGTCCGGTCAGTTCGCGAGACGATGATTTACTTCGTCAACTACATTCAACGCAACGAGAACGCAGCGAATTAAGAGGAAAGGTTGATTCTTTGACCAATAAGGTGAGTTTTCTTAATAACAAAATTTTATCTAAAAATAAAATGTTGTAACTTTAGTTACACCAAATGGAAGCCGAAAAGCGTTCCTTTGAACGTCAAGCTTCTAAAGGAATTACATTACCCATGAGTAAATCTTATGACCGTTCAGAAAAATATGAATCCGACACGGTGACGTTAGAAAGTTCACGATTTGAAGACGAAAATAAGGAATTGCGACTGAAAATTGCCCGATTGGAAGCACAATTGGCCGATAAAGAAGCGGAACTGCATCGTTTGCGTAGTCAGAGACCATCGATGGATTGCAAATATGATAGATCGGAAATAGACCGTTACAGATCAGCTCAGTTACAAGCAGAACGGCTATTGGAAGCGCGCGAACAAAGTCATCGTCAACAAGTCGCTCGATTAGAAAACCAAGTTCAATTATTGAGAGACCAACTTAATCAGGAAATTAAACGTCGCCAACAGTATGTACTGCGATCATCCAGGGCCGGGCGAGAAATGCAGCATTTGAGGCAAGCTTTAGGCGATTCGTTGCGTACCGTATCTCAGGATCCTTCTTTAGATGCCTTACTATTGGAACATGAAGCTCGGAAATTGGATAACACTCTGTCGCACACGACCAGTTTACCTCCCGCTTTACCTTCATCTTCATATGACCGGCGATCACTCACACCACAACCAAAGTAGCTTCATTAAAGCGTTGTGGTGACTTAGAAATTTTAACTTCAACACAGTAGTTCACTCACCTAATCATTCCATTCATTGTTCAAAATTTACACTGCCATTTATAATTATTTATTCCTCGAGTATTTTTATAACACTCAAGACAAATGTAAAAATTTTGCTGTACAAATTTGAATTGTTCCGTCCAATATGTAGATATTATTAAGTTTTTTACAACAATAAGATAAATAGGCACTTAGAAAAAAATTACTATAAGGGAAAATGTAGCCACTCTGCCTAGGGTAATAAATATATTTAGGAAATTAGTTTGTTTTATTGCATTTTAGTTTTTTGGGAAGTACAAAATAAGGTAACTGCAAAAATGGAAAACTTTTTCTATGTATAATAAGAATATAAATATTACAGTGGCTTTCAGTTTTACTCAAGAATTATTGTCGCCGTTAAAAGAACGATTATTTATGGCAAGTTTTTCTATAATCAACAAACAAGGTTGAATTTTAGTTAGAAATTTCATTGAGTAAACTTAACTAAAAGCAACTATAACAATGTTCCTTCTAATTAACAGATATTTCCAAATGATATTCTTGCGCGAGGTAGGAACTTCGCCGTCGTTTAAAAAAATTAGAAACAACATTGTTCACATATAAATATTTAAATTTGCCTAAATATTATAGAGATATTGTTTACAATTTAATTTAAAAAATCCACTAACTTCTATCTGAAAGCGATTACTTATACAAGAATTTAGAACGATTACACTACTAATTTACAATTTACTTGAAGTTAGTTTGAGTGAAAATAAAGTAAACTTATGACTAGTAACAGGGTAACTAATTTTATTTTATAATTTCTACACTTATTAAAGTACCTGATGTACAAAAATAATTTATCTAGCTTATGCAGAAAACTGCATTCTAAAAATGGACGGACTTTCTGGATGAGGGTTACGACATTTCGATTTTTTAATAAAAATCTAATAAGTACACTTTAAATACAACTACAGATTATAAGTACACTTCATGTATCTATTACCTAAATAAAGCAGATTTTTTTGAAAAAATACATGGTAGAAAATCGACAACGAACATTTTTTTATATGGGTAAAACCACTTACAAATTTTACAAACTTACAATATTTATTACTATTAATTTAGCTTCTAAATTTGTAATTTTTACTTTATTAAGTATAGGGTAGGTACTGCAATTTATTTAAGTAAGATAAACAACAAAATAAATAGTATAAATAATAATATGTACAGAATTACGCGTACAAATTTTTCATACCTATTTAAAAATACAAATATGTCAAAATTTGAAAAAATCAACTTCCTAAAATTAATCAATCAATATTTGTGCGGTTTCGACTAGAAATTATTACGAGCTAAATTTATTAAATAAAAACACATTAAAAACAAGAAAACTTGTGTAAGTAATCGTGGCACGTTTAAATTTTCTCACTCATTTGGTAATTCGTAGCATTGAAAATTTAATTCGTCATACAAATTTCCACTAGCAATTATTTCTGCATCGGTTATATTTAATCCAAGGGTTGATGGGTTTAAATCGGTGATTATGTAATCACCGCCAAGTCCACATTCTTCCACAACTTGTTCTTTAGGCACTGGAGGACAGAGGAAGTCTAAAACGGATATCAAAAAAATTAAAGTGGGCACCATGATATTTTGAAAGAACCAATAGAAAACTGTAAATAAGGAAAAATAAGAAAATGATTGTTTTAATCGCATCAAGTTTTTAATTTAAAAAGAAGCACTAGGGCACGTCGCGACCTAAACGTTTTTTTGTTGAAAAAGGAAAGTTAGAAATGGCTTTCTTGTTTACAGTTTTTCGCAATCGATTCGTGTGTTGACATACCTAATGAAACTTGGTATCGACATAGAATAAAACAAAATCATGAATAGTTAGTAATATAAATAATATTTTCTGTACGTGAATTTTTAACTAAGTTCTAAACTGTTTTTGGAGAGAAACATAATAGAAAAATTAAACAAAAAAACATGAAAAATCTCCACTCGAAAAGTTTAACGTTAATGATAATCTCGTTAATCCACTCTAGCAACGCGCAATGTTGAAGGTCACATCCTTCTTCTCCTAAGCGGTAATTACAATTTTTTAAATGTTCAAGATCAACTTCTTGCGTTCAAATCGCGGTGTGAGATGTAGATCGCGAGATTTTCTCAACTAATTGCGTAATGTTATGAAAAGTAATAAAAAAATACAGACCATTTAAAATTGTAAAATTCTCCAGTATCGCGTTTCGTATTTACTATAAATAATTTCCCAGGAACAATTTTCTGTAAAAATGTCAATAATGTTTAAAAAACTGCGTCAATTTGTAACTTACCGATTGATTTTCAAAAATGATAAAAATAAAACGATCTGAAAAACCGCGTATGGTCTTTATTTGTATCTCAAACAATACTGTGAACTGCAAATTAATATAAAATTAATTCTATGGGATATTCGCGAAATCTAGCTAAAATATTCCGTGAAGTCTCGATTACTCATAAATCGATGAAAATGTTGACAAAATTAAATTGTAAAATAGTAAAGGATAAAGTCGTATTGCAAGGCATTTTGAAATCAGATTAAAAGAAAGTGACATAATTCTAGGTTTAAAGCCTAACGATGCAAAATATAAAAATTAATAATTACTAGAACAGGAACTTATAAATCAAAAATTGTTAAAATTTATAGTTATCTATAGATATTTAGATATCATTCATAATAAATTAATATAAATTAGTTCGTTGATAAAATATTTAATGCAAATCATTGATTCCAGGAAAATATAAACAATTAAAAGAGGAAGACAAAGATAGAATATGATTAATAATAAATACATAGGTATCATGTGATAATACTTGATTTTATTACAAATTAATAAAAATAAATAGCTAATCAGTTTTGATAACCATGTAATTGAAGATAATATAAAATTAATTTAAAAGCACTATCTGCAGCTTAAGTTTTTGTGTAATTCCAGAATGAATTGCATGATATCATGATATCCTGATATGATTATAATTTAAGTTTTTAACTTGAAGGAAATTAATTAAACCGAAAAGTTTTCCTTATGCAAGTTAAATCGGAAACGAAATGCTTACTTTTTTCAAAAATTATCACATAAAATTAATTTTTCTTCTTCCTTTCAAGGTATAGGCAGGATTTGCCTGTTCATATTATTAACCTGCAAAATTAATATTAAAGTTCAATTTTAAAAATTAACAGGTTAACATTTATAAAACGCATAATTTCCTTTTATTGTTCAGTTAACCTGTTAATTTTTAAAATTTTACTTTATGTGACTTATAATCTTTTGCAAGAGAATTAAATATTAATTATGCCATATTTATTTTGATGACGACTTTTCTTATATTAATTTTCTAAAATGTAATCGTAAATTGGCCATAATAATGAAAAATTAATTATTAAAAAAATTTTGAAGGCTCCCTAGTATCGAGTCATATTAAAAAATTTTTCTAAATTTTGAATATAGCTGCCATGGTGAATGTAAAAAATAAAATATTAGGATTTCAATGCGCCCAAAACATTACCTCGCAGTATCTACTTGCATATAATTATATAATAGCATTTTATTTATCAATCAATATAAATATTCTGAAATATAATGTAATAGTAATATTATAGATTAGATGTTGCGAAATTGGGAATGAGAACGGAAACTGCTTTGCGCAAAATAAATAAAATAATAAAATTGTACGCACTGTTCTTTTGTGGAAGCTTGTTTTAAATTTGAGGTAAAATTATTTTCTATTTAAAAAATAAGCGTATGCTAAAAAATCAACTGAATATAAAATTCAAGTATATAGTAAGATTTTGTAACTTGGCACCTACGTCATATTAACTTAACCAATGACGGTAGCTGATTTTGGTTAATAACCAATAGCGTGACGTAGGTGTCAAGTTATAGTACTCCTACTATACAATTTAACCAAAATGAAGACATCGGTTTTGCAGAATCCGGAAAATCTACTGAGCTTCCTAAGGCTATAGCCTCTCTACAACTCAACCGATTATGTTAAAGCGCTTTTAAACAGATTTCATAGTTACACAATTTTGGTATTAATATAAAAAAAAAAAGTTTAAAATTAAATTACCTTCCAGTCCATCTGCGACATCAACAACATTAATGTACTCAAACTCGATAGGAGGCTGTAGTTTTTCAGGGTGTATTGAGTTTGTAATATGAATTTGCCTTCTCTGGAATAAAAAAATATGGAGCATTAAAATTTACACGCATACCGCTAAGGAAAAATACAAGTCATGAATTTTTAACCATAATAATGGGTTTGCTTAAATTTTTTTACATTCCAAAACTTCTGCATTTGCCTGGCTAAGCATCGTGCGACTTTTTAGGAAATACAAAAGTGAAATTTGTTTTTCTGACTTAAATTATCTAAAATATTTACATATCCAATCTCGACTCAGCACCGAAGACGTTCCTTTCGGCAGGACCGCTAGACATATGGATTAATCCTGCTAAAAGTTCTTTTTAGCTATATTAGGTAACATAAATTTGTTTTTATGACCACAAAATGTAACCATTGTCTCGACAATGAGAAAAATGACTTTTATGAGAGCAAAAATAATTTAATTAAATATAGAAACAAAAATATAAATCACAAACTATTAATAAAAGAATTAATTCACTTTGAAACTTACATTTAGTACGTCGTAGGAACTTTCAATGGTATTTTCTGGAAGAATACTGGCGGTTGCTGTTTCAAGTTCAATATCACGTTGTCTCTCTTTAAAATCGTTAAAACTTGTTTGCAAAAACTGTTGCATCCGTTGTTTCTTCTTAAAATATGAAAATTACGAAAAAACAATGAAAATTGACTTTCAAAAATATTTCGGTAATTTTTTCCCGCAACACTTACAATGTTCCACGTTTTTTTTTATCTTCGCGTTGCGCAATTGTCCAAAGGTGACCCGCACCATGTACAGCCTTATTTCCTTTTCTGAAATGTGGATTTATGGACAGATTATGCCGAACTGAGTTTTTCCATCTGTCATCGTTTTGTTTATAAAATGGAAAATGATCCCTGTAACAGGTCGCAAAAAATTATACTTTTGAAACTTGGTTGGTAAAAAATTTATATTTCCTTCAAAGTTTAAAATGCAGAAAAAAGTCAATGACATCAAGATAGGTAATGCTACAACCATTTTCGTTATCCCTTCAGATTCCGTATAATTTCAGATAATATACTTTGAAAGAAATCGTACCAGGCACTGCAAACCCTCTCTAGTCTGTGGACGAAACTTTTCCTTTTATGTCAGTAAATGATTGCCTTACTATTTTCATGCATACCTATATCTACCTACAAATTGTATATATTATTACCGGATCCGGATACTCGGATATAAACATAAATAAATACAATGCACCCCAATGAGGAAAGATTTAAGAAAAACAACAGGAGGGTATACAATCGTTTTGCTATACCTCCATTTGCGAGTGTGTTCACGGACACCTGTGTTTAACCACCCATATCTGCACCTTACACACGACGTGATAATCGACTAGCAATTATCGAAATTATTTTAGCCGGTGAAGTATTCAATGCACATTTCACGCTTACTGAAAAACTGAAGGGTTTTTATTTATGATCCAAAATGTAATTTATAAAAGGGGGATTGCTTTAACATTAATTACAATAATGACAGACATAATAAAAATTAACTTTTCCACCTTTTCCATATAATATACCTATTGGAAGGTATGGAATGAGAAACTTTTTGATACATAATAGGGAAGTTGTTCATAAATTTATTAATACGCAGACTTCTCAGTGCAACATATTAGCAGTTATTATGTAAAATCAAACTTGGATTGATGCCAAAAATTTGCATTGATTAACAACAATTTATATAATATGAAGAAGTATTATTTTCACGCAGAAAAAAAGTTGAAATTTTGATGGATTTATACTTTTTGAGGTCCCATGAGCTCAATAAGACCATTTCCAAAAAACCTCATGTGTATGCACTCTACCTCAAAACTAACAGGAACTTCGAAACCGAATTTGGGATTTCGTATTCTCATATTAGAGATTTGGGTTCAAAATAGTTAATTTTTATTATTAATGATTATTTTTATATTAAATAATAAAAAATTTAAATGAAAATTTTGATATTAACATTTTGCAAGATCAAATCTTTAACAAGCATCGGTGGTTCAGTGGTAGAATGCTCGCCTGCCACGCTGGCGGCCCGGGTTCGATTCCCGGCCGATGCATTTATTTTTTGCAAAAATGTGTATTACATATTATTTCTATTGAAACTTTCATATCATAATTGCTACATTTTTATATTTCATGCTTTTATAACATTTATGTTTGTCGAAAAGCATATAATAATCTTGATAGAACAAAGAATTAATTCAATACCAACCAATAAGTAAATATGTACAGTGGCGTATTTATTGATTGGAAAACCTCAGGCACAAAATTATTTTGTAACTTCTAATTGTTTTTAAGGATAAGTTCAACAAAGTATCGTCATTATCGCAAAAATAAAATTTCATCTATCCAAATTTCCTATACAATGAGTTCCTTTAGTTTGGTACAAATTTTAGAGGGATCTTCTCAGAAAATTCTCACACTTGATTTTTTTAAATGTCACCTTTCTCTGCCATTAACTTTTTTAAATGGCAACCCTTATTTTTCTTTACGCATTTAGATAGAGCTTAATTTTCTGAGTATAAAAAAACTTGAAGACAAAAGTTTTCGAGATACTCGGTCCCAAAGCCACAAAAAAGCATTATCAATTAAATATACGAAGTGACCTACGCTCATTTTTTGACAATGTTTCATCCACCACTGGAACTCAAAAGCCGTAACTTACGGTCAGAATCATTTTCGTTTAGTTCTTGAACCAATACCACTTCATATGGATGCCTCAATTTCAAATATTTTAAAACAGAGTGTTTTAATTTCCCTTCAGAAAATGGCGGAATTCCGCCGGAATAAATGGGTATTTACCAAAATATCGCAATGTAAAACGCTTTGTTTGAATCAGTTTTTTATTGAAGTTAACGTATGAAACGATACAATAGTGAAACGATGAAAAGATGGCTCGAGTCCGTTAACCCTGACTCAAAAGTACACTTTTCCCTATAGAAATGGCTATACCAAACGAAAGAACAGAAAATACAAGCATTTTAAAGGCAGGAGGAACTTTGTCGGACTTGTAACAAAATCACAATTTAATTTTGAAAATTGCAATTTTCCCATAAGAAATACATGTAAGTGTATTATTGCGTAATTTTACGCAATAATTTTATGCATTTTGATGACCGTCCGTGCACATTTACCCTAGTGGATCTACCTTAAAGCGGGGCCACCTAGAGCAGCGTTAGAAAGGAGTCAGTCGCTCCCTGAGATCTGCTGCGTCAACTTTTCAACTTTCTTCTTTTCAAAACTTTTCAAGTTGGAGCCGCTTAAGGGATGTTTTTAATAAGTTTAGCGCGTGTCAAAACCGCTCGAGCTGTCAGCGCCCGGGACAGGCGCGGCGAGTGCGGAAAGTAGGTTTTGACAGCGCAACCAAATAAGAAATAAATTCACACAAAAGTGATTTTTTTCGAAAATTTGTTGTCCGATCACAACTTTAATTTTTTTATTAGTTAATTACACCATTATCTTTCATAATTCGTTGTAAAAAACGAGATTATGGTATTTTAAATGTTGCCACAACCCATTTTAATTACGATGGGCGGGGTTACAGTTCACCAGAGCCAATGATAAAATTGCATTCCAAATTAATTTTAAATCTGTTTTTACCAAATTTGTGGACAGTCCGCAAATTTTATTTTTTATGTATATCTGGTATTCTTATCTTTCATAATTTGCAAAAGAATGGTAAAATCGAAATCAGGGTTGACGGACCCTCGCCGAAAAGATACCCAATTTGACAAGACGTGGCGCTTATATATTGAAGTCACTGAAGATCAATGTGCCAACATTAAAATGACTAAAAGTCATTTCACACGTACATACATAACAAACATTTTTAATCTATTAAGTTAGCGGTGGAACGCGTAATTGGTTCCTCTTTAAAATATTTATCTTAATAATAAAAATCCATGAAAAAATTCCTGTTGCTCCTACACCGTGTCATTTTTTTAGTTAAGAAAAGACGAAGACACGATTAATGAGAAGACAAACGAAGAGAAGAAATTTAAAACAAAAGATGAAATCATGGCAATTAGTGAAGAGATATTGCCAGTCAAAGATAGAAGAAGATAACAAAAAAGATAAGAAGAGAACAAAAAAATGACGGAAAAGATGAAAGATTTAACAAGTTGAAACCGTACAAAGATTTCTCCGGTTAGCTATCAAAGAGCTGAATCGGGCGTGGACCATGCAATAGCTTCTAGGTTAATTTACACATGGATAATTAATACGTCACAATAAAATAACATAATATATTCAATAATTATATTTACAAATTTAAGTAAAAACCCTATCTAAAATGTAAGAAAACAAAACATAAATAAGAACGGAAGACCAATTATTTAGTGGTATAAAGTTCAGTCAAACTATCAAGCATCTTACCACCAATTAAAAATTGCTCAAAAAATGCACTATTTACACTTTCTTGAATGATACCTCAAATTTAGGGCAGATACAGATACTTTTAGTATCCTTACTTTACAGAAAAAGATACAGATAAAGAAACGTACACTTCTTCTTCTTCCAGCAAGCTAAAATAATACTGTGTCGCACAAAAGTAAAAAACGGTCCGCGAAGGTAAAACAAGCCTCTTTGCAAAGGTAAAGGTAAAACTACACAATGGTAAAATTAGGCTTTTCGCAAAGGTAAAGATAAAACTATCACAAATCGATAAGTTTGCCGGCTTCTTCCAAAGTTACGGTAAGACAAGACACAGATAAAACGCTTCATTGAAGTAAGAGAAGACTGTTCCGATTTCGGCAATAACGCGGCTTATATGCCTTTTGGCAGACAGAATACGGTGCCAAGTTTTTGCCGGATAGATTGGGTTTTCTCAATTTAGCGCACCCAGATGTGTAAAAGCAGCTGGGTAACAAAAGGGTAAATCCAACCTTCAATGTATTAAAAGAGGCCTCAAAGTGCATTTAAAGTTTAGGGCGAAAGAGCTTAACGAACAAACATTTAAATAAATACCGATAAAAGGAGAAAGAGAGTCGCTGGCCTGGGTTTTAGCGCGATCAACAACCAATGTAAGGCGCCCCGGGTAGAGCTCACTTTGCAGTCTCTGTGCTTCGGAAGGCACGTAATGACGGTGGTCCTCTTATGTTAATGAATTGCCATCATCAACAATATAAAATAGGGTAACGAGCACATCTGAGGTCAGCCTAGCAAGCTACTTCAGATGTAAAACAAATAATATGCTCAGAATACTGGCAGTGATTTGGGAACTTCGCCGAGGTTGCTATTGGATAAACAACAGATAGTAGACCTCACGTAAGAAGAAGATAAAAGGTAGCAAAAGGCACATGGTCCCATTGTTGCGTCCCATCGTGAATTTTGAAGACCTAAAAATTTTAATTTAGATTGCGGCAGTGCCGTAATCAAGAAATTTTTTATTAAAATTATATTTTAAAATGAATACGAAACAAGTTTCGTAATAAAAAAAGAGAAGAAGGGAACAAAACAAAAAAATTAAAGAAGATAACAGAAATAGGAAAAAGAACTTAAACGAGCAATTCAATCATTATCGCCATCATCTTGCTCCTGCTCTTACAGAGTTTTATTTTTTTTTGTTAAAAGAAAACCTCACCTGATTGGTGCAACGAAAACTAAAATCTGAAATGGGAGTATTGCGAGCAATCGCAAAGATAAGAGAAGAGATAGTTTCAAAAGAATATAGATGAAATAATAAAAGTAAAATACAAAATGGGAAAAGCAGAAAAAAATTGAGAAGGAAAAATTTGGAGAAGCAATCAAAATTACAAAAAGGATTGAGGAAATGGAAAAATTAATTGAAAATTAGGAGAAATCAAGAAAGAAAAACAATTTTGAGAAAGAAAAGACGTAGTAAACGAACTAATTATTTTGCAAATCCAAAATTAGAGAAAATAGTTTACAAGTGATTCAAAGCAAGAATAAACTGAAAGGAAAGATATTGACAGCAATACGACGGCAAAAGAGCTGAAAATACAAAATAAAATTATAAAAGCTACAAGAATGAAAATAGGAAACGGAAACATAATTAGAATAGACTATCAGAAAATAACTATAATTAATCAATATAATTAATTAATTAATAATAAGTGTAGAAGGTTAAAGCTAGCTACCCATCCGCGGATGGGCTTCATCGCTAGTTATTGAACAAATTACGAACTTCTAATTGAGTGCTAGTTTTCTTTCCGTAATCGATCGTCATCAGAATTTCAATTTTTCGATGAACTATTTCAAAATAGGAAAAAATAAAATTAAATTTTAAATACAATGATTTAGGCTGCAATTTATCAACAAAATACTAGATCGCAGATTATAAAATTCTTATTACTATCAATACCGTGTTGTATTTTAATACCAATTATTATACTCCAATAATGTTATCATACATTTTTGAAACTTTGAGAGCGATTATCTGGAAAACTTTTTTTTTCATGGTCATAGTTTTTTATTTAAACTTAAAATTGTGTTCTATCTAAACCGTAACGAAAAATAATGGTTGCTATTTAAAAAAGTTTACGAAGATGGCACAGCTCAAAAACAAAACACAATAAAAATGCCAATGGCACAAAAAAGTAATAAAACCGTCAAGACGGTGTAGCGCGATATAAATGATATTTGGAAGGAAATAGACGGATTTGTTATTGTCAGGTGGTATGTCCGCCATTTCTTTGCAAAAATGCAACTTTGTATAACCACACTGTCTTGATAAAATTCTTATAGTATAATAAAGGATCTACTATAGCAATTTCTATATATAAGAACATTGGTTCCAAACGACTAAGTTTGAGATACATATTTTGGGTATTTAAACGTTAGATCCACGGTAACCTCACAGATGCGGTTGTTTTCATCGTTACTTTCTGCTTAGTTTTACCATTGTTTTACCAAGAGGGCAACTTATAGGTTCTATGGTACAATAGGACTTTCGCTTCGGTAGCCGATAGCTCGAACTACTGGGGATTTATGATGTTATCCGTGAAGATGTAGGAGTAAGTCCAAGGTTGTACGGAATGTATTGGATTTACAGTCAGTGCATAAAAATTTACATAATGTAATAGTTTACAAACACAATTAATGGTCGATTTATACTGTCGTTTAACATTTAGCATTTAAGACTTCAGAGGATTAAAATAAAACTATTCAACGACAAAATATTTAGCCATTTTGTAAGTAGATAAATAATGGGATTTCTGGAACACTTTTGATCAACAGTTTTTTGAGTCCAAAATTAATTTTTATCAAATACATTTTTGATTCGTGTTTTTTTCAAGGATTAATTTATTGATTAAAATTTTGATTAAATAAATGATTAATGTGATATTATAATGGTAATTATAATTTTTAATAAAATGTAATTTTAGTAATGATAGTTCATGATTAAATGGGTCAAAGATGCCGGGGTGGAATTTGAGCTCTACAGACTTGTAATTTAGGTTAGGCAGGCAAAAGAGTAAATACCGAGTGGGTTAATCTTTTTAAGAGCCAGGGTCCTTAATGTTTGATCATATGAAATCTTTTTATTGAATTAATTATAGTGAACATTATCTTCTATTTTTTCTACCAAATACATTTGTATTTTGCTAAATTTTTTTAATTTGGGGCCAATTTTTTGGTTTCTTTTCGTTCCCTTTCATTTTCAATTCACATTTCATTTTTATAAAATTAAGCTATTGCGCGAAATTCGACAGGGTCAAAATTTAACTCGAATATCGACCGAAAAATACATATCTATAATAATAAAATGGATGTATGTTTGTGTGTTTGTGTGTGTGTTTGTGTGTGTGTTTGTTCCTTATAGACTCCTAGACCGTTCGACCGATCCCAACCAAATTTTGCACAGTTACTCTCTAGGACCCTAAAGAGGTTTTCCGCTAAAACCGGGACCGAAAAGCTTAATTTAAAAAAGTGAAAAATTGCGGACGCGCATGAATGGAACGAGATTCCCATACAGGGTGAATTTAAAATTATTTCAACAGTGCGGCTTTCAGACCGCACAATATATCTATTATATAAAATTGAATGTTTGTTGGTTTGTTCGTCTTTAATAACTCCTAAACCGTTCGACCGATCCCAACCAAATTTTGCACAGTTACTCTCTAGGACCCTAAAGAGGTTTTCCGCTAAAACCGGGACCAAAAAGCTTAATTTAAAGAAAAAGTGAAAATTGCGGACGAGCATGAATGGATTAACGAGATTCCCATCGCCAATACCTGTAATTGATATATGGTAATTTTACGTAAAGTAAAGTACTTCAGACAAAGGCAGAGTTCCACCTTTTTAATGAGACTCAGGCGAAGCTGGTATCCAGCTAGTATACTATATAAAATAGTTAAGATATAATGAAACAGAACATTGAAAAGTTGTAAAATAATGTATGAAATTGTCTTTTGCTCCATAATTTTTATATTTTATACTTCGTCACAATATAAAACGGAGCCGCTCAACAGAGTTGATCGGTAAGTTGCTCTGTTTATCTGCGGGTGGCTTGTAAAAATACTAAAAGATTCAATCCAACCCCAAACATAATTTAGGAAGTGTGAAAGCCCTTGTTCCATAACTTCAAAATCTGTTGGTGTTTCGTCGATTTGAATTTTTGCAGAAGTACATACTTCGAGGTGGAGTGCACAAAATACTGTGTTTTAATTTATTCATTAGAAACTACTGTTTTGGTCAGTTTTGTCAGAAATTATTCCATACGATGCCCAAATAATTTTATAGGTGCATACATGCCTTAAATTAAACTTTTCATTTCGTTGAAATGTTTAAAATTTTTGAATAATTGGTTTATTGCCCATTGATGCGCAATATAAAGTCGAGAGATGGGATTACCCAAATGTTCTGTTTTTTGAAAATGAATATTTTCACAATTTTAAGATTGTTTTTATTTTTGAAAATTTTGCAGTCGGGAAATTGTACCTTTTCACAACTATGAAAGACATTTTTTTTATATTCCGGCTGAATTTGGTATCGGTCTCACTCAAGATTAAATTATTATATTATTATGCCCAATTTAAAAGAAATATTAAAAGTGGAGAATTGGCGTCTATTGGTGAGTACAGCACTGAGTATAAAGTAATTATTCATTAGCATATTTTAATGGATTTTGTTATAATTTAGTTTACTTCCGTCCATCTTTTGCTACAAAGCAGTTGCAGGGATCATGAGAATTGCACCCTGCACAAACCACCAATGTTCGTCCACTCATCCGTATCGAGCATTTAAACACGTTAATTGTCCAAAACGTATCATGTATGTTGGGGTGGAAATTTAAAAAAGTTTACATCCTGCGGCCAGGTGAATTACAGGGTTTCAAATTGAACGATGTTTAGTCTTGTGACCGCGATTAAATCGTGCCTGGTACGGTTATATTGACGATCTCAAGGGAAAGCTTTACAACGTGGTTTAACCCCTGCCGTCTCTTCAAATATATTTTAATGCAGTGATTTACCACATGCAAATTTATCGACTGTTAATGTCAACAATTTTATGAGAAAATAAAGGGTCTTTATGGTTTTCACAAATATTGTTCTGTTATACTACTTGGTTATGTTGCCGTCAAGAAGCTTAAATTATTTGAAATATTTTCATTTAGACTTACGATATCCATTGGTAAATTCCAGACACGGTAAGCTCTCCCTTTTCGTTGAGAGCGTGCTCGATCAGTTCGGTGTATGTGAAGGGTGGTTTCCTTGGTCCTGAATATCTGTAGGCGTGTCCATGGAGTTTTACTGTATCGTCTTTTGGAAGGTTGTTCGATTCATTTTCGGATATTAATCTACTCGCGTTCACCTGCAACAGCAAATCATTAGAAGCAACTCATAACTTTTTACTATGTTAGATTATGCCCTACTTTAGAAGAACGAGCGGAAGTTTTTATTTACATTAACAAACAAATAATATAAATCTTTATACCTATCAAAAAAGTAATTTCAAACGAAATTTATAAAATTATATTTTAGGCATTTTTAGGCAAAAAAAGCAGCATAAAAAAATAATATGCTAAAAATCAAAAATGCCCCATTAGTTTATTTTTGTGAAAGGCTCACAAGATAAAACCGAATTCATTCGGATGGTTTATCAAACATTCCTGTTTACCATTTTTACCTTACTTACATTTTCAACACGCTGTTCATAATATTCTCTATTCGTCGGTTCCGAAACATAAATTCCATTTATTTCACTTTCGGAAACAAGAGAAAATTTTGATGAAGAATCGACAGCGTTTACATCTTGTTCCAATGCTGGTGGTGTATCGCAATCTGAATACAATAACAAAATTTTATTTTTATGAAAACTATTGCAAGGCATAAAAATATCAAGAGAGCACTGGAATTTTCAAAAAAACTAAACCCCAAATTACTAAGTGATTATTGACATGTGATGTTTACTAATAACAGTAACCAAAAAAAAAGTTGTTATTAGTGAAAGTGAGTGCTCAGAAACAGTTTTCCTAAAAAGTGCCGTTAGTGTTTGATAAATATTTGAAAAGCATACCTGATGGAACTGGGGTTAAATCTTGGATTTTATAATTTAATAACCAGGAAAGGTTACCATCGAAAGAGTCTCCTTCAATTCCACTATCGGAGCCTTTTGGACTGGGTATTAAGCAGTTTGCGAATTCTGATTTTGGATCATTTTTAAATGACGATTCAGGTGTATTGGAGTTCCAGTTGTTTTGAAGCGATTGAAGTTCTTCCATATTTACATTGTGCATTTCGGCGACAATATTGGGAATTTTATTAGTGGTGTCCCAATTGCCGTTGAGAAGAAGGACCTGGAAGATGTTTCCGACTTAAAATTTGATATTATGATTTAAGCACGTGAAAAAAATACCTCGGTTTTAGCGCTGTTTGGGGAATCGTTATTCTTCATCTTGATGGCTATTTGAGGTAAGCTACTTCCATTTTGACCATTAATCCTTCGGTATTTCGTTGGGTTTTCTTTAACGCCCCCAAATTCATCTTCGTTGTATCTTTTGATCGTAATTAAATTTCGTGATCTCTCTATTTGAGCAGGCACCCCAGGTCTGTCGCGAATAATTAAATGGTTGTGTGTGCTGGTATTCATGTCAAAGTAGTTAGGCACTTAACACGTGATTAAAATTATAAAAATCTGTACGTCCAAAATTAACACACGCCTGACAGATAAAACAATGCACCTTAACATAACCGGAAACGTCTACTACGGTAAAATTCAAAATCAAAACTGAAATAAAAAAAATTACGTACAGAATGCAGTTTTAGAAATTTCTACAAAAAACTTACTGTTTTGAATTTTGAGATAGCGTCGAATGTTTTTCGATTGTTATTTGATTGAAAATGTTTTAAAAATTTAATATATTAAAATTTGTTCAAATAAAGGAATATACTGAAGGGTTTATAGGACATTGGTTTGCTTGTTTCTCAGGGAAACTCCTTATTCGAGTTAAAACCCGCCCCTACCTAACGCAAGCGCACCCAATTTAGGAAAAACTGCAACAAAATAAAACAAAATTATTTTTTCTTATGGTTAGGTAAAATTCAAAACTTGTTTCTGTAAGCACTGATCAAAATAAATCACTGAACCACATTATAATTCAAAATAAATCACTTTTAAGTTATGGTAGGAATATTGAATTTTAATGTAATATCATTAAAAAGCTTGTCGTAATATACAATTTTTTTCAGTGTAAACTTCGGATAAAAATTTACTCGAATTTCTAGCATTTTTGAATTTATATAATTCAAATGAATATATAATTTTATTTGCTTTTTATTTTGGATTTTCAAAATCTGTTTTTTTTTCCGACATTCATGTTCACAGACGAAATTTGTATTTAAAAAACTTTTTGTGGGTACTTTTTAGACTCTTAAGTATAAATCCACAACTTTTCCCAAGTGGAAAAACAATAATAATAATTAGGTGGCAAAACTAATCGCGGAAATCGCGGAAAATCGAAAAATTATAAAAAATTGCTAACTTTACTTTAACTTATAAATTAAAAAAAAATATTTAACATAATAACACTATAAAAAATCTTCAACTAACTTTGTAGGGAAAATCGTTTTTTCGATTTCCATGAAAACCATTGTGTTTTAGTAATTTTAGTAACAAGATTGCAAAAGTGTATAAATTTGAACTGATTTTTTATTGCTCTAATTTTCCCACACAAAATTAGATAAAATGTTAGATAGCAGCGCCAAAATTTAAATTTGGAGAAATTAGATAAATTAATTAAAAAAATTTTTTTAAATAATTTTGGAAATTTTTAGAAATGCAAAAAAAAACAAACATAGTCGACCTGAATTATAAATTGCATTTATAAAGTATATTTTCTTTTCAAGATAAAATGTTGTTTATAAAATTGCTAAATTTTGATAATTTTTGCCATAATTTAACCAAGAATCAAAGAGATTTTTCAAAAGCTGAAATTAAAATAAATGAACGCAGTTGGTTTTACTTCAAGATATTTTAATAAACTTAATTTCACAATAAAAGTTTTAAATTTTATTTGTTTAAATATCATTGTTCATAGCATACTCGAACGGTCTTTTTTAAATAAGTTTACCATCGTTCCTTTAGCGGCAGTGGTAAAAACAAGTTCTTAGGATTCTATACAGCTACCTTTCTGGTTTACAATCTTTCTCGGCCTGCATTCGTTCACTCCTTGACATAAGCCTCTCTCAGTTTCTCCCAAATCTCTGTAAAGGATTGGTTTGGTTCTACAATAAATTATATAATTTTCATAATCTGCAAGATAATCAAATAATCCATTATTTTTCATTTATAACATAAATTTATTATATAATAAAATTTCGGACTAAGGTGATTCGAGAGTGAACTCCTGTTGTATGATTGGTTCTTAATTCCAGATTAGAACCAGATTATAAGGCTTCTTCGTATACTGCGTATAGAAGCCTAAAAGTAGTAATTACACGTTACATTGAAAAATTATAAGTAGAAAATATGTGTAAAATTATGTCAAAATAATTTTTGCACTTGTGCTGCATCGTTGCTATTGTGTACTTCTGGAATATCATCAATCTTTGACACATTCAAATCGATTGCATCTACTGCAATCTACATAGATTGCATCTACTGATAGATAGATGATAGATTGAGGATAGAAGATAGATCTACACCTTTTCCAATTGATATTGAGAAGTCCTCAATTGTAATTAAGATTTTCCAATTGATATTGAGAAGTCGTCAAATGAAAATGAGAAAGCGTCAAATGAAGATGAGAAAACCTCAATTGTAATTCGGAAAGCATATTATAAATTTTTAATATACTTTGTTTTAAAGCAACATTTTAATTTTATTTATTTATTGATATTATATAACAAATACAGCATAAATTGTTATTGTTCATAGCCATATCTTAAATCACATTTTTAGCGACCGACTTCCATATCTTCCATTGCTAAGGCTTTTGCGTGCGTTGTGCAGTGTTGTACAGCACGAGCACAATCTCCTCCAGTTACGGTGTCCTTTGCCCGATCTATTATTTCTTCTAAATAGGCCAGTCTTTGTTCGGTAAGATTAGGCCCTTGGACATTGGGAAGTCGAATATTAGTTTTTGCTTCTGCCTTGATTTTCGACCATATATATTCAATGGGATTCAGCATGGGAGAGTAAGGTCCTAGCCGCAACAGAGTTGCTGTCGTTCCATCAAACAGCGTTTGCAACCTTGAATGGCAAGGCGCGTTGTCTACCACAAGCACTAAGTCAGACAGTTCGTTTTCCATATCTTGCCATCGCTGCATTAATGCCTTACCCAATCACTGGCTAATTCTGCAGTAAACGATCCTTTCTACGTTCCATACTTATAACGCCAGCCACAGATATGTAACTATGGGCGTAAGGCATAGTTACATCAACGGTAGTGGGAAAAATTATATTATAAATAGTTTTTTTTGTAATTTACTTACAGTTTTGCTGTATGTCGTTGCAGAATTGATGCTTTCTCATCTTCATTTGACGTTTTCTCATTTTCATTTGACAACTTCTCAATATCAATTGGAAAATCTTAATTACAATTGAGGACTTCTCAATATCAATTGGAAAATCTTAATTACAATTGAGGACTTCTCAATATCAATTGAAAATCTTAATTACAATTGAGGTTTTCTCAATAGCAGTTGAGCTTTTCTCAATTACTGTTGGAAAAGGTGTAGATGCAAGATGATAAAAACAAGAGTATTATTTTTATATTTACGTGTATATTGATGGGCGTAACAAAGACATGCAAATACAGCCAATGTAGCAATCAGAATTTAATTTTAAATTTTTTAAACATTTTTTGAATAATCTTTAGTTTTTGATCTTTGCATTTGTATATTTTATTATAATCATCCATTTTTCTTTAGGAAATTTTGAATTAACGAATCCGGGTTGTTGTACTAGGCCCATTTTGTTTGAAAGAATGCTATAATTCAAATACTTCATTAGCAATTTGGTTTTAATAAAGGTTCTTAACAACAAATAGCCATTATTGGTCAATTTTTTTAGTAGAGGGTAAAAGAAAAAACATTTTAAGCAATCAAGTTTTTTAATAACACTAATTCGGACCAATAGTTCTAATTAACAATCGAAGAACCTAGTAAGTCGAGCTACTCAAAATTGAATTGATGATCTATTTATCTAGTACTATCATTTTTGATGAGTTTTTATTTGACTTTATTAAAGCCTTTAATTTGTCCCACAATTCAAACAATTTTGATGGTTTGGATACAGCATGCAATTTTAAGAAACAAAATTTTTTATATCACAACGAAAAGGATATAAAATTGAAAGAGCATAACTAATTATTATATTCCTACAACCATGGATGGAACCGGATCTTCAATCTCGTCAATGAAATTAAGAGTAGTTTTTCCGTTCTTGTGTTAAATATCTTTAGAATCTCTTGGCTGACGATGTGTCAATTTGTTTATCTTCATCAACATATAATAATTCTGATCTTTGCTTTCAATCTAGATGCATTTTGATAGTAAGCCAAATTTAATTTAAATGTGGATTTCCGGATGCTCAACCACAAAATTACCACTAAATCACCGACGATATTGTGCAGTTATACTACAGTAAAGGTAGTACTTGGACTAGTGGTTAACCTTTTAACCACTTAACAAGTTTAGGTTAACAAAGGCGAGGAAGAAGAAACAAAGGTTGGAGAAGACAGAGTGACGCAACGTCTTGTAGGAAGGTCACGTGATGTACGCGCGAGTGCCTTGATAATATTAGAAGTAAACTCGGAACCAACATCATAGATAAGAAAGAGTAATAGAAAGAGCCAACATTGCAAAAGAAACCGCCTCACGTTGGGCGCTTTCGCGTGTAACTGAAAAACCTCACAGTTGCAAAATCGTCAAACCCCAGGTAAATCGCGAAATTTACTAGATACTTTTTAGATAATCTAAATAAATTATGCAATTTGTTATGTTATATTTTTTCGAAGTAAACTATGATATTACTATGCGTTACTTGCTCGGAGTTCTCGAAATACCTACCACAATAACTTAGCAGAAAATGATATTAAAGTGTTGAAATTCAATAAGACCCTTTCAATTCACATCGAATTCAAAAAAATACGGAAAATTAGTTTTATACAGTCATCTACAGATCTGGGAAATGAAGTACTACTGGCACGGCACTGGATTAACCTGTTAACGTTAAGTCATTGCGTGCCATTCCAGTGATTGTTTATTTGTTGTTCAGTGTTGCTGTCAATTGCTGTCAATTGTCATTTGACTGTCAAATTTTACAGATGATTAATCTAAATTATTCCTGAACATTTTTCAAAATTCTGGTTGTATTATTGATGAAGTTATTTGATTCTTCATAAATTTTATTTTATTATGTTCGTTTTGAATTAATGGTTTCGTTACGATCGAGCCAAGTGTGTTTGTTTAATTGAAAATTAACGAAAGGTCAGTCTAAAATTTGGGTTATTATCTGACATTGAGATCGCATAATATTTACCTAACTTACTACAACTTCAGGAACGTTTTTAGTTTCGATTTTTTATCGTAATACATTCTAGAAATTATCAGTAGCTATTTGTTATTGCGTTTTGGCGATAACAAAAAGTTTAGATTTAAAATAACAGTTTTTTATCATTCTCTTTGTTTTAGAAAAAAATGGATATTAATAGTGGGCAACCAGAAGGTTCTGGAGGTGGTGACTTGGATTTAGAAGCATCACTTTTGAGACAGTTTAGTTGTATGGGCACAACCGATAAAGATGAACTGGTTCAGCAGTTGCAAAAGTTGGTAGGAAATAGCCTGAATTATAATTCCGCAGTATTTTTTCTCGACATGAATAATTGGTGAGTGTCTTATTATTTTGTCTAATCATCAATACTAATTTGACAAATTAACGGAGTAAGGTATATGCGAAATGATAAATGAGTTATTTATAAACAATTCAAAGTAATACAGTATTAAAATTTATTTTACATTATAATTGGTAATTTTTGTTATTAAAAACTGCTTGTGTTACGTTAAATATTCAAGGTTTTTTTCGACTGATATTATTGTTATTGTTAATTTTAATAAATTAAGATGGTCGCTGAATCGAGTAAGAGCTCATAGTTGTGCTAATTACTTTTAAAACGTAGCTTGAGCTACTTTCAATTATTCCTCCAAGTTACTTTTTGAGTATGTTACTTGAACAAAAAGAGGTAGGTTTCACATTGGCAAATTGTATAACTGCTTCTTCAATCGCCGATGGGTTTCTGTAGCTTTAAAAATTGTATTTCGAGCGGCAACTTTGTTCTTTTTAAACCATAATTACAAATTTAAGTATACACGTAATTGTTCAGTAGGTACTTACATTACAGTTTTAAAGCAATTATATGGATTTATTGGGAGAATGCGTAAACCATCGATGTAAACTACATTAATGTTTAATTTTACAACTAACAATGCAAACTTATAAGCAAGTTTTTGAAAATTTTCTCCTGAAAATCGCTCAATTTGCAGAGACTGAACTAAGTGTAACTAATTTTATTAATTGTAAAGATATCTTAATAAACCATTACCCTAGCATTGTAGCATTGCTACATGTTTTTTTTTAAACGCCACATCTTGTTTTTCAAGTAGTACATTTTTTAATTAATTACTTAATAATTTATTAGGTTCTTTTATAAGGACTGTGTTTTCAAATTATTTTTGTGCAATTACCCCAATTAGGTCAGCGTTACATAGTTCAATTAGGAAATGAATCCCAGAAAGCTGGAAATGGTTTTAATCGCTTCATTTTTACCTCCCATTTAACAGGTCAAGTTTTCCTCTTCGGGTGAGGTGAACTTTAGCTGCTATATTAACAAAATGGGGGCTAAATTAAGCTATTCGATAATATCTCTTGCGCAGTTAACTTTTCGGGAAAAGTTATAAATCTTACAAGTATTTGCATCCAAATTTTTATAAAAAAGTATTGACCACATTTTCCTAACAATAAACCTTTTTGGATTTGCAGTCGTGGGAAGTTTGATAATTTGTCCAGCTAAGGGGAAAGGTAAATGAAAATTGTAAACCAGAATATAATATTATATTTCACTTTTACGTAATATTATGCCTAGTTATTGTCATGAAAAATCCAAAGTTAATTACTTGCTTAAGTGTTTTCTGCATTCTTGGCGTTCGTGCATGGTTGTTCTCCACAATTAATGCAGAGCAGTGAAGATCAACTTTTCAAGTTGCACATCTCAAAGATATGGTTTTCAGAAGTGCTTATGGTGGCAGATTTTTGGTAATACTGATGGAAAGAAAACTATATTTTAATCTCGTTAATCCATTTTACACATTGATATCAATTGTCGTTCTTAATATTTTGAAACTTAAGGGAGTAAAAAATATAAAAATTGTACAAGTAGGCTCACATGAAGGCCGAACAATATAAACCACTTTGAATTTAAAACAAAACGAGGGGGCCGGCATGTCTTTATTCGCCTCTAACAATTTTTTTAATATATTGAGAATAAAAAGGTAGTAGAATATGACCGCAGTTCTTAGGCTTCTATACAGCTACCTTTTGGTTTACAATTATATAATATTTTGTAATTATTTTTAATTTAAATTTATAATTTTTCTTTATCTGCACGATCATCAGATTATCTTAATTTTTAGTTGGTAACAAAATTTTCTATATAAGAAATTGACTTGCATTTTGTAAGTGTTATTTTTACGTTTTACGTAATTTTTACTTTCACTCTTTCGCACCTTTAATTGGTTAGTTCATTTATTGCCAACCCAAAAAAGTGTAAGATGAATAAAATAATCTCATAAACAATTGAAAAGCGTCCACAACTCTGTGTGTTTGATCTCAATTAATTATTTTGAATCTTGTTAATCCATTCACGCGTTTGTCCATCCACCCACAAAGAAAGTAAAATTTAGTGACAAAAGGTTTTTTTTGTTACTAATTTAGTGACTTTGAATTATGCGGACGGACAGACGGACGGACACGAAGCCAGATCATAAGGCTTTTTCTATACTATGTATAGAAACCTAAAGTAAAATTTAGTGACAAAGGTTTTTTGTCACTAATTTAGTGACTTTGAATTATGCGGACGGACGGACGGACACGAAGCCAGATCATAAGGCTTCTTTCTATACTATGTATAGAAGCCTAAAAAGGTAGTAGAATATGTACAAACAAACGCAAGCGAAGCACAAATAATCTAGTCTACAGTGGTACCTCGGTTTATGAACCGTTTATGACCTCTAGTCACTAACAAATTAGCTCGCAATCAAAATTTCCGAACAAATTTTAATTGTGAGCCGATTTGTATTGGTTTGTGAACCGAGGTACTACTGTATTTGGAATCCAAAATTATCTTAGATCAGTAAAATTTTGGACGTCAAAATATATTATCAAAATGACACTGATGCATGTGCAATTACATTAGTGTATCAAAAATGATACTCTATGGAGGCTTACGTATAGACAATATTCATATAAGATGACAATATAATATAAATTTGTAGAATAAAACTAAAGCCAATTGGTAGGCACCTAATATCTTACGATAACTACCCTATTTTATTATTTTACATTGATATTTTACAAATCGCATTAAATGCGGTTGCACTTCATAGAATTTATTACTAATAAAATTTATAGAGGCTCAATTGGATTTAAACACAAAAATACTCTTTGTGTTAATAGAAATTACGGTATATATGGGGTTATACGGTATTCGGACGATTCATCCCCGGATGGTTCATCCAGCAGACGATTCATCCTGGGAGGATTGATTTTGGCTAATTGGGAATCAGCCAATAGTTGCAAAAGCTGCAATCCAGTATTGACACAGTTCCTGTTTGACCCGAATGCATAGAAAGTAAAAAATGTTACATAAAATATAGATCCACTGGCCGAACTTAGGTTAGAGTTAGGAAACGTTATTTCGTTAATAAAAACGAAGACAAAAAGTGAGATCGTACTTAAAATAGAGATTCACTCATTGAGCTTAGGTTAGAGTTAGAAACTCCCACATCAAGGGAGATCTACCTCCTTTCTAGTAGCACACTTTGCGAAGTAGGATTGCTCTAGGGGAATATTTTCAGAGTGAGTACAGTGTTTGTCAAAACGGCCCGGAGTAGAGGGTCGGTTTTGACAAACGACATCACGGCAAATCTCGGATCCACTCTAAAATCAATAGTCAATAAGAAAAAGTTAAAGTTGTGGTAAAATCAATATTGTGACAGAGCTTTTAGGTTCTCCTAGGTTAACTGTTGGGTGAAATTACCGGAGACCGATTTACCAGGGGATCTAATTGCCGAAAGGTGAAATTACCGGGGATGAAATTACCAGGTGATCAATTTAACAGGGTCAAATTACCAGGGACCAAATCACCTAGTGCCGTTTTTATAACCAATCGGAGCATTCCTTTTTAATTTTTTATATTATCGTCATCTATGAATAGGGTAGAAAGTATGAAAAAACATCCACATGAATTTGTATAGCATTTTTTATCTTTACAGTTCTTATATCTGTATTGTTTAAAGTAATTATACAAAATAAATTTTGAATCGTTCGTTGGATGAATCGTCTGCTAGATGAATCGTCCGGGGGATGAATCGTTCACTGAATGAATCGTCCTCGAATCGGTTTTACAGATTTGAGGCCTGGAGTTATTATCCGGATAATCGAAAATCTACTATTACATAAAATTTTTAAGTGAGAAACGCTGTAGTTTATTAATTACATTAAATGCATTCATATAAATTAAAGACATCTTGTTTTCATCCTGGAAAGAAATCGAAATTCTGTAGATAAAGCTCTTAACAGCAGGAGAAAAAATTCGCTTTTTATTTCAAAATTCATTCGGGAATTCTCTACTTGGGAAAATTAAATTAAAAATAAAATAACAAAAGCAAGATGCTCTTGAAATCGATTAATTTAAGTTTTTTTTGTTTTTAAATCATAAATTTTAAAGATTTAACTAAACAAAAACAATAAATTCAAATTATTTAGTTAGTTTTCAGTACTAGGTTACTCCTTCTTGTGGGCGTTTAATTTTTAACTGTAGTTTAATAGTTGATAATATAATTTATTGATTTTTATGTTCTAGGAATTTACAAGCAGCCATTTGTTCGTATTTTGATATTCAAACAACTGTGCGTTTACCAGAAATGTCACTAGTCTCAGATCCCTTAGCCAATGAATGTGAAAGTATAGAACCATCTACCAGGTAAGTTTTAAATTTGAAAATTTTAAATGTTTTAACATGCGTTTTGTCTAGTTTTGTGAAGAATTGGTGTGTACTTAATAGTGGTAGGGAAGCATGGCCTGCCGATTGTTATTTAAAGTGTTCACAAGGCGATTGTATGGGCGCAGGCAATACTAAAATTATGGCGTTGCCACCTGGTGAAAAAATGTTTTTACAAGTACCTATGAGAAGCCCCTCATTGCCCGGTATATATCAGGGTAAATGGAGACTGTGCACGCCTTGTGGAACGTATTTTGGAGGTAATTTTAATTATTCTCTCTATCAATTCTTTTCTGTTAAAATTAAATTTTTAGATCCATTGTGGGCGATAATAACTGTAGTCGAGGAAGGTACAATACAATTAACTCATCAGTTATCTCATTTTAATGCTTTAGGGTCATCCTTAGGTAATAACGTAACGACGAATCCATTTTTACAATTTAAGAATAGTGAAAATGTGCAAGTAAGTTGTTTTCGAAACCATTTTTTACATTTTTTTTTATTTACAATTTTTCAGGACGATTCTACATTGCATTGAAGTCCTAATATGTGTTAGTTAAATTTTATATCAAAAATATTGGTGCCAATAAACTTTAACACCAGTTTTGTGATATCACGAATGCTGTTATGTTGTTTTATATTTTCAATTTGGTCTAAATATTAGTTTTATAATTTGCTTGTTTTTACAAAATAAGATACAGACTTTTCATGGTTTTGCATTTATTTTTTTAGTTTGTTTTTTGTAATTCATAGTTATTTAAAAAAAATAAGTATTATGAACTTTATAATTTCGACTCACCCAATGATACGATCATTTCGATTTACCATATATTTATTACGGCCGGTTGTATAAAGCTTGGGCAACACTCCATCTTTAGCATGCTTGATTGGATAAACAATGGGTTAACCTTGCGTTAATCTACTTAATCTTTGTACAACTGATCTAGAGTGGACCGAAAATTACAACAATTTTCATGAGAAATCTTACATAACCCTGATTTTTGAGTTACTCTAGTTTTTGTTGGATGAGTCGATTTTGAAGTTTGTTTTTTTACCTGTTTCATAAAAATAGGTTACCGATTGTGGACTTGCTACTGTAGTTTACCAATGTGATATTAAGTGTCATTTACCCTGTGAAAATATTGGTTTAAAATTTATTTGCAAATCTAAAATGGTAGAAAATGTAGTACAGCACAAAATATTTTTTAAAACTTATATTTAAAAATGTTACATTTTAAAATTATGTTTTATTCTTGAGAATTTTACCTTGTAATTACCAAATTTAAATGACTAAATTTCATTGCTTGAATGTAAGATGGTTTTTAAAAAATTTGGTAATTATTAATTGAGGCTGTCGAGATTGATTCGAACAGCTTCATAAAAGCAAGTGCAATTTAGAATTAGCATGAAGTTTATTAGTTTGAAGTTTTCTATTTATTGTATGATCTTAGGAAATTTGTTCTCAGTTATAACAGTAACTTAAGTTAAATGTCTTAATTTCACATTAGTTGATTATTTAAATGAGTAAGTTTCTAACATGTTAATGCTGATGGTGCTCAAGAAAGTACACAATACCTTTTAAATTTATGAATGTGTGTGAGGGTGTGTTTGCAGATGAGATGTTTCAAATTTATTTTATATGAAAGATAACCATGTTCTGTAAAAATTATTATAAAAAATCAATACGAAATTTTAAATAAACTTCTTATTTAAATGTTTTATTATTAAAAAAATCTACTGCAGTCACTTTGTTACTAGTACGTGAATTTCTTATCTCATTGTATTCTGTATTTTATAAAATGTATGGATCCTCCATTACAAGAAAATAATTAATTATAAAATTGTAACCATAAAAAAAAATTAAAACTTTATTTTTGGTTAAAAGAAACCAATAGATTGGAAAACAATAGAAAAGAAGCCGATTTTACTAAAAAACAATGAATGAAAACTTACAGTTTTTGGTTTTTATATAAATTTGTTATTTACGTTGCTAATTCACTATGATTGCACAATTTCCAATAACACTAATTACAATGCCCTTATAAACCACTACTACCTTGATAAAAATATTAATGACCCAATTGTTTTTATTGCAAACATTTTCTTGGCAAGCTATTAAATTTGGTAAAATAATGTTTCCCACACAGGGCTGTCCAACTTCGAGTGGCTCCAGGGTCGCTATAATTAAAATTGTGGTTGTAAGGGCCCATCATAAAATACTTTATGCAGCTTTATTAGTGATTTGTAATAGGTACAAAAAAAGTGTTTGTTTTTATAATTATTTGTATTTATTCAAAAAAGCCTATGTACTCGTACATTATTTTATTTGATCATTGGTATAGGAATGACTCCCTTATGGATATTTTATGCCCGGTTTCACAAACGTTTAAACTGCGATTAAATTATTTAAGCCGAAATCGTAGTTTAAATGTTTGTGAAACAGGGCATTAGTTCTACGCTTCACAGGTCGCATGCGGTTTCCGGGCCTCATGTTGGACAGCTCTGCTCCGCAAGATTAAAAAAAAATTGTTACAATAAATATGAAGTTTTAAAAATGGAATTTGCAATGCAAAAAACACAGGATAGGAGTTGATCATCTGATGACCTAAAAAAATATTCAAATATAAAAAGATTATAGCAAAATAACTAATACAGGTGGCATGGGGTTTATTTCGTTATTAATTGTAGATGTGATTATTCCAAAATTTAAGTACATAACTAAACCCCTTTAAAAACCCTTTTGAAAAAATTTAAACCCTTGTTTTATTGTAAACTTTTCTTGGTTTTTTAAAAAATGGTTCACAAGGCTCAAAGTACTTAATCAACAAATAAATGAAATTTGTTGTGGACACCAGTTAACACAAGAGTTTTGAAACGAAAGACGTTTTAGTTTTTAATTTTTTGTACTATCAAAAACTAGAGTACTTTAATTTTGATCATTATAGCAACACTTTTTATTACCTTATGGTCAGTTTTACTAACTTTTAAATCGATTAAAAATTATTAAGTTTTGAATTATAATAAATTTTTCATGTGAACTAAAACAAAGATTGGCCGGCCTAGGGGAACCTGAGTTAATTGTACAAAAACAAAAAGTTTAAAATAAATTTGCAATGCAAAAACAAGGTAAGATTGAAACATCTGATGCCTAAATTTTATTATAAAAATTATAGAAAAAGTTTAAAAAGGGGGATGGTTTTATTTGAAAAGACGTGAACCTTTTTATGGAAATAAGGTTCCTTTGCTAAAATTTTTAAAGTTGGAAAATTTTAAATTTTGTCGTTTTAAAAATTTTTTCAAATTTCATTAAACTTAAAAAACCTTTTGGACACCATTTTACACAAGAGACAAAAAATATTTGGGTTTTGGATAGATTTTAAAGGCAACAAATAAATCTTATGGTGGGTTTTTCCAACAAAATCAGATTATTATTAAGTTTCGAATTATGATAAATTTTTGTAATGCACCTAATGATTTTAAGATTTTGGGTACTGAGGGAGCAAAACTCCCAAATGGAGTACGGCTGATCACCTTAATAAGTATACAGAACAATATTACAGTTGTTTCTTTTCGGAAATGCGAAGCTATTGCTTTTAAAAGATTAAATTTTAGTTACAATTTAAAAATTTTTTATCGCCATTTGCTTAAGTTTGTTGTTTGGACACATATTTTAGTTTGGTTAGTCTTCAAATAGTTGAGAGTTTATAATTATATTGCTGACGTGAACTGACGATATTCACGCATTTATTGTTGGTTTAATTTTCCTTTTCGGCATACTCGAGGTGGGTGAAATGGTCATAATTTATCACCAACTTCGTGCTTTAACATCTGTCATTCATGTAAAAATAGATAGATTATGTTTTGGAAAACTCGGATGGACATCTCAATTTAATAGATTAACATGTAAATTTGTAGATATCATCATGGTGAATTCGGCCATCTAGACTATCGTGGAATTGATATATCCAACTTAAGTCATTTCAATTATTCAATTTAGGTTATGTAATTTTTAAATTTCTTGAAGGCGAGTGAAATGGTTTGATGGAACTTTTGATGATTGTAAATAGAGTTTTTGTTGCGATCATAGACAATGGTAATGGATCTGGTAGTTGGTTCAAACAAAATGAAAATCCGAAGTCGAACTTTCTTATGGCCGTCTCCGTGCTGTTAGAGGGCCCACAAAGCCGAGTTTGAATTCAGTTAACCTCCTTGTTTTATGAAAATATGTTGTATGAATAAATTTACTTTTTTCAAAGTGCAGATTTGTAACTTTATGCAAAAAACATAACTTAAATTGTTGATATTATTGCCATACTAATATTATTAAAAGTATTTTTCAAGTCTTGTTAAACCTTTTAAATAATAACCGTCACATTGTGTTGATTATGGTTGCGACACATAAATTTTGTAATCGAAAATCGTTCACCTGCGTAATTTCTTCAGGACACAAGAAAAATGTTAATGGACATTAGCACTAATTAACATTAACACAATAAACATTAGCATTAAACTCGCTTTTGAATTAATTAACAATTTACAACACAATAATTAAATCAACTGCACAAACAACGCGAACTCTTCTTTTGATTTTTGGGAAACGGTTAGAAATTTCAAATATGTCAACCTAGTGACTGAGCGATGAACTAAATAATTGGCGCAATTTTAAATTACGTTTGGCTGCCAAAATTTTATTTACAGTCCGATTTTTTTGATAAATAAGAATTTATGTTACAAAAATAATTTAATATAATACAAATAATTTAAAATAATAATATTAGATTAAAATTTTTAAAATTAAAAGGTTAAATAAACAATAAAATTAAATATTATTCGTAAGCTTTCAGCAATGGTTACTGCTGTCATCAGACGTTTAATAATAAAACCTAATAAAATAATAAATAATAATAACCTTTTAATTTTAAAAATTTTAATCTAATATTATTTTCAAAGGTTAATATTAGCATATATAATTTCCAAAATAATAATAGGTACTAAAAAATTTATTTTGAAAATGAAATATGTATTTTTTAAATCGTCTACAACATAATTTAACAAATTTTAAAATTTAATCAATTCAACTAAAGATTTTAAAAGTAATAAATTAATAAAAAATTTAAACAATTTTATGTTGCTACCATGATTCGCGTCGTCATTTTGTATCATGATTTGGCGATTAGACTTTTCATGATGTACTGCCATTTCGTTGTATTTGTATGCCGTGTCACCTGAAAAATTATAATAAACATTAATTCGTTAATTTTGAGTTGTTAATGAAATGAAATACGAAATGTGACCATTTTGTTTTAAATTTCGAGGGGATACCCCGAAGTTCCTATTAGAGTTATTTACTTGGAACTTAATAAATTGCAATTTATACATACTTCCACACAATGAAGCATACTCTAACATGCAACTAGTTCCTTCATGACAAGAACTGCAAGGAGCACCGACTTTGTAAACAGGCTGCTTTGGAATATTTCCTGAAGGACCATAATTACAAATAAAATGCTCCCTATATTCAACCTCAAATCCTGCTGATTGTTGAAACACTGCTCTTGCACAGCCTGAATTCAGTAAAAAGCATTATTTTTAATAAATATTATATTATATACAAGGAAACCTACCAACTTGATAAGTATCTGCCCACACTAATTGCGTGTATCTCTTAGTTACATACTGATCATTCAAATGCCTAAAAATAGAATTAAATCAGTTTTAGAATGTTTTTTTTACAAAATCACTAACGGGATAAAATTATCAATGTTTGCTTGGTTAAAATGATTCACTTCATCATACCAGGCCTTAATAAACGAAAGTTCGTTGTTGCTAGCAAAACTTCCATGATCAATAATTTGGCCAATTGGAAACCTCTCTAAAATTGGCTTAATAAATTAAATTTTTTTCTATACTGGCACATTCGGACCTAAATCTCGACACACGTCGTGCGTAAAAATACATTGCGATGCCCATCTTTCGGCAACAAAAGCTAATTCGTCGTTCCATTGCAGGGCTCTCATATTTGATGCACTTGGTTGGGGTCCAAAACTTCCCCGTTGTTCTAAACCGCTCGCCACGACATTTCGCAAAGTATTATGAGCATCCAAAATCGTTTCTTGGTCTAATCTTGTAAAGCCTATTTTAATAAATCCTTTACATGCTTCTCCTGGTTGGCTATTCTAAAATTTTTGATTCGTTACTAAAAATATTAGAACATCTGTACAATAAAATTACTGGATATTTGCACAATGTGTGGGATCCACAATGTTTTCCAATAGTTTGCATTTCGATGTTAATACAGCACAAATGACAGTAACTGTTAGTTGAATTTTCAAAACTGTTTATGCTTTCCAACCAATTTTTCGAGTCATTTTTACTCACAATAGCTTTTAGTTCGTTTAACGATATTCTTTCACATAAAATTGTGTTTAAAATCTGCAATAAAATGCAAATATTATTTAAAAATTTTGACATTTTTGAATCAAAAGTCAGAATAAATTTTGAAATTATAAAATACAAATTTACTGCATCTATCAAGGATTGTGCAAAACAAAAGATTAGAAATGCGTTTGATTACAAAAAGTGCAACATTTCTATAAGATCAATGCAGAACGAAAGTGTTTTAGCGAGGCTTTAACTGAGACAAATCAGCATTCGAGAGCATCAATAAATAATTATGTTTTTAGTTATAAAATAGTTCAATGTCTATGTGTAAAAGGTATTAGCGGTGTGCTATAGGCCTGACGAGAGTGAGGAATTTCCCCGGGCCCGAAATGTTGGAACAGCTGTGATAGGTAGCTCAAAATAGTGGGAAAACCCTAAGGTACTAAGCTGCTGACGATGTTTTTATTGTGAAGTTTATTGACAATATATTTATGGTTTAGGGGAGTGGAGTAACTATTAATGACAAAGATGTAAGCCAGAGCATGCAATACAGTCGAATCTCGATAAATTGTATACAATTTACTTTAGGGTTCAGATAATCCAGAAACCAAATTTACCTAAATTCCAGCACATTATTTAGGGAGAGAAAAATTTGACAAAGTTTAATTGATATTAAGCAAATACCTACCTTGGAGCTTTTTCCGTGGAAGCTAAAAAAGTATTTAATATTTGCTTAAGTAGCCCACTGAAAGAGCCATTTAGCTAAACTGCACCCGATGCTCAAATACCTAGCTACGGCCCTGAATAGGTGGGTAGCCAAAAATTACTTGTCTGATATAACCGAAAATATGGGAACCAATCCTGTATTTATTATATTAATGCCCTTTATTTTGATATAACAAAATTTTTTCTAATTTTCGAAAACTTAAATTGTTTGTGTTCAATTGTTTATGAAACAAAAACATGGAATCTAACCTTACCGTGCGTCAGTGTCAAATTGACAGTTGTAGGGTCACATGAACATTATTAGCCATTCAAAAACGTTGAATCATTTAAGTGAGTCGCTTTTGTTGGAGGTGATATCACCACTTTTTAACATTCCAACAGTGTTACCGTGTTTATCAAGTGTAATTTAGATTTTCCAATTAATAATGGCAGAATTATTGTCGATTCCGTTAAAAAAGCCCTCGGACGTTGATATAGTGACGCCCTTAAAAAATTTGATACAATCACGGTACAGTACAGCTGATCAGCCGGAAGATTACAGTGACCAAATACTAGAATTCTCAAAACTCAGAAACAACGCAATTTGGAGGGCTTTCGAAAAGTACGAAAGTTCGTTGGAGGTTATTTATAGGTAAGGTTGAATTAAAATAGCTCTATCGATAAATATAAATCGATTATAAAATTTATAAAGTTACTACGATCAACTTGTGGCATTGGAAAGCAAACTTCCCGCACAAGAGGTTCAGATTCCTTTTAAATGGAAAGATGCCTTCGATAAGGGATCAATATTTGGTGGCAGAATTAGTCTCAGTGAGTTGTGTTTGTAAATAATTTTACCGATCCATCAAATTTGTTTTGTAGCCATCGCTTCTTTGGGTTACGAGAAAATTTGTGTTTTGTTTAACATTGCCGCTTTACAAAGTTCTGTTGCGGCTACACAAAGTATTGAAAACGATGAGGGTCTTAAATTGGCAGCAAAATTATTGCAGGTATTTTCAGTCAACATCTTTTGTTATAATTTTAATTTTTATTACGTTTAGCAAGCTGCCGGTATATATGCACACATGAAATCAACTATAATGTTTTCTATTCAACAAGATCCAACCCCCGATTTAAATCCCGATACGTTAGGAGCCCTCTCGTCGTTGATGTTAGCTCAAGCACAAGAAATATTTGTTCAAAAAGCAATTCACGGTAAAGAGAAGTAGAAATGTTACAATGAAATGCGATTTTAATTCCTTCTTGTTTAGATAACATGAAAGACCACATCGTTGCGAAATTAGCTTCTCAATGTGAAGATTTGTATGGAGAATGCTTGAAGATATTCCAAAGGGATAATTTGAAACAACTTTGGGATAAGGATTGGATTTCCACTGTAAGTTTTATTACAAAACAGTTTTAAGAGGGAACCATTTTAAAATATAACATGTTAGCGAGAGCAGTATTTGATTACATAAAAGTAGCAAAAGGACAATTTTTAAAAATTCAGATTTTTTCAGAAACCCTAACCCAGTTCAAAATGATTGTTATGTTAAAATTGGAGGAAAATAAGTTTTGGTTTAAACTTCTGTCTATAATCCAATTTTTGTAGATCTTTCCCATGGATCTTTAGTAACCTAATTATAAAAGATTGGTACATTATTTTTATTCTATCTTATTTTTCAACTCATTCGCGTATTAGGAAGTCAATGCGACTGAAAGGTTGATGTATATAAATTATGCACAAAACTCCCTTTATCTATCTATTTATCTGTTTGTAACCTACATAATTAATGTTATTGTTATCTTTAAATAAACATGTTCAATTTTAATAAAGAAAAACCTACATATAGAGAGAATTTGAAATTATGCTTTTAAGTGCAGTCTTAGAAATCTAGTATTATATTATTATATGGGTACTGGAGCCAGATTTGGGGAGGAAGAGGCACAAAACCTTTTCAATTTTAATATTAAAAAATGTAAATTTTAATCTTAAAAATAGTTTAGCAATCGGTTTTATAAAGCGCGTTAAAATTGAAACTGTTGTTATTGTCGAATCAAAACAAAAACCAATAAGATTTAAAAAATGGTAATTTTGAACTATCAACATGTTGGGGCGAGCGCGAGAAATATAATCAAATTTAGAAAGAAAATACTGTTGAATCATTTCATGGGAAACGACTCTCAAATTATACTGCAATCATTATCATTAACGATAGTCATCTTTTAAGTACCTAGTTTCTTAATCAATAGTATAAACTTTTCTTGCTGTTTAAAATACAAAAATTAAAATTGTGTTTCTGCTTGATGCACCTAAGCTAAAAAAATGTTCTGTTTTTTGAGGAGCACAATGAAGTTTTATTTTTTTAACGGAGCATCCTGAATTATTAAGTACTAACTTTTACTTATCTATTTATTAATTGTTGGTTGTTGTTAATGGTAACTTTATTGCTTAAAGTAAACAAAATAAAATCCCAGATAAAAATAGAATAATAAAATAAAAAAATAGATGTTTCAAGATAATAGGTTATTTAAGTTAGGGCTATAGATACCAGAGAATAGTATAGATAAGCAACTTCCAATTATTTTGAAAACTATTGGTACGCTACAAGTGCCTCGGGTGTGTACTAAAATTGCAAGTGGAAGTGCAGTTATATTTAAACAAAAATATAAAAAATAAAACCCTGTTTAGATTAACTAACCGATATGATAAAATCTTTGACATTATGACTTCTTTATAATTTAAAACTAACAAAATGTATAAAAATTACGTGAATAATTATTCTTCTAAATACAATTTAGGTGGCAGGTAAACAAGCAGGCTATCATGCCATTGCTGAATACTATCAAAGTCTGGTGTGCAAGGGTAAAAAATTAGTTGGCGAGGAAATTGCCCGACTTCAGCATTGTGATGAATTATTTAAAGCAGCTCAAGCTCGTTCCGGTAAACCTACAATGTTCCAAGATTATGCTAGCAAAGCTCAGAGAAATCTAAATGAAGCCAAAAAAGACAATGATTTTATTTATCATGAGCGAATACCAGAAGTAAAATCATTGGAAGTGATTGGAAAAGCACAGCTCGCTAAAATTTTACCTCTGACTCATCCATTAAGTCAAAATTTCAAAGGTAGGTAACTTACAAATTTTTGTGTGCTTGATGATAATTGAAATGTTTTAGATTTGTTCAGCGATCTTGTACCGTTGTTGTTCATCAAGCTATGGTTGCTTATGATTTAAGAAAAACTGAAATTCAAAACACAGAAATTGCTAAATTAAGAGAAGCCACTCAGTTTTTGAACAGGTACGTTTTATTAAAGTTTTTTTTCTTAATTTGAAACCAATTCTGTTTAGTGTTTTGTCGTCTTTAAATTTACCAGCAGCTATCGAGATAACCGATGGCGGTAACTCCTTACCACCATCTATCTTGGAAAAAGCTGAAGCTGTACGGCAAATGGGTGGCATTGAACAGTTGCAACATTTAATTTCTGAACTACCTGAGCTGTTGAAAAGAAATCAAGATATTTTAGATGAGTCTGAACGTTTACTAAACGAAGAAAAACAATCTGATTCAACTTTGAGAGAGCAGTTTAAAGAAAAATGGAATAGAACTCCATCAGAGAAGTTGACGGAAATGTTTCGGTCAAATACCGAAAAGTACAGACAGATTATCAATAATGCATTACAGGTGTGGACAAGATTTATTTTGATAGGGTATTTGGTGACTGAGTGGGTTTCTTATGTTGCACCAAATAGTTAAGCTTAAATTTTATATTACCTATATTACTATCTTTAATTCAACAGTCAGTTAATCTCCTGTTCGTAACTATAAATTTTAGCATTTTTAACCGTAGGCGGATAAAACAATCCGAGATAAATTTGAAGAACATAAATCGTGTATGGAACTTCTAAGTAAATCACCTTCAGAGTTAGAGGCAGCTGTGCCATCTGGTGGAGGGTGCGTTTCTAATTCTTCGGCCGTTCAAACTTTAAGGTCGCTTATGGAAGAGGTTTGTATATATTTAAAAATTGAAAACTGTTACTAAAATGTTTTGTTAGGTTGAAACTGTTAAAGCAGAAAGGGATGTCATTGAATCCGAACTCAAATGCAGTACTATTGATATGAAAGACAAATTTTTATCTTCTTTGGTTAACGATGGTGGTATAAACGAACCAGCTTTGTCTATGGAAAATTTAGCTGCAACTTTTGGTCCTCTGCAGAAACAGGTGAAAGAGAGCGTCGAAAAGCAGGAGAGTCTAATTGAAAGAATACAAGTAAATTTTAAAATAAATTGAAGAGTTCTTTTTTTATTAAATTCTGGTTTTTTAGACAACCCATTCAGAATTTTCTTCAGAAAGTGGATCTGGAGCGAGTGGTCGTGAATCGATGCTTTGCCAACTGGCTTCTGCTCACGATGCTTTCCGCGATATTCAAAATAACTTACAAGAAGGAACTAAATTTTATAACGACCTCACTCAGGTAACCTTTTTTTTTTGGAAACATAATTTTGAGTTATTCTCTAACTTTTCCCACAGTTACTGGTGGTGTTCCAAAATAAAATCTCCGACTACTGTTTTGCACGTAAAACAGAGAAAGAAGAGTTAATGAAAGATTTGACACAAGAATCTAGTAGGCAAGCACCGCTTCCTCCACCGAGTACACCTGCTTATTACAGTGGTAAGAGCATTTTTAACCATAAACGGCACCAGGTTGTAATATTGTTTTAAGATGTGAAGAAAACTGATTCTTCACCTCAATCTCCAAGTTCTGCTCCGCCACAACCGGCATCTCAACAAGCACCCTTGCCAGGGGCTCTACCGTATCCTGTGTACACACAAGGAATGCCTGTACCATTTGGAGCAACCGGTAACACACCTTACCCATCATATGCACCACCACCGATGCCTCAGGGTTATAATCCTTATGGTGGGGCACCCTATCCAGGTATTATATTTCTTTACTTTGTGAAAACAACATTTTTCATTTAATTAATTTAGGAGCATATAACTTCCCCACCGGAGGATACACCCAAGGTGGGGGTTATCCAGGAAATTTTCAGCAACAACAACAACCAGGTAATTTTCCACCTGGTACTTATCAACAACCTCCTGGTGGCTACCAACAACCACCCGGCAATTACCAGCAACCACCACCTGGTGGTTACCAACCTCCACGTAATTGGTAGTTTAAAAATTATAAAAATTTAAAAACTATATTTTTTAATTAATAATATTTAAATAAAAATATTATGAAATAATCTTGAAAACTGCTATCATGCATACTAACAGTTGTTATTAATTATTATTGTAGAAACATTAATTTTTTAATTTTATAGTTTGTAATTGAAAATATTCTTTTACTATTTTTATTCTATTGAAAAAATGATGTTGAATAATGCAAAATTTGTTCTTAATTAATTTTGGCGAAAATTAAGTGGCTAATTTGTTTTATTTTACAAAAATGAGCTTTCCTACTCTTGTTCTAAGCAAATATGATGTGTAAAACATAGTGCCTATTATAAATTTTAAAATTAAAACATCTTTAATTGGTTTTTTTGACAAAATAATTTTTGTTATCATAAGTGTAACATTGAGTTCGTGTCGTTTACAGGACCCTGGATATGGTGGTTAGAACGTAAGTAGACTGCTATGATGGTTAGTAGTTAACGTTAGTTTTTGGAATGGCCACCAAAGGTTGCATACTTATTGCACCAGTGGTCGTAGGCAACAATAGGTACATAGACAGATTAAAAATGCAAAACTCCTTCAGTAAGCCTTTTTATTGAAAAGTAAGTATCAAAAAATTTATCAAGACCAAATTTTTAAATGAATCACCTAATTATCATTAAAGTGGCAATAATGATTGCAAATAGTTTGAATATGATGGAGAAAAATGTTTGAAGTAAAAATTTTAAAAGGAAATTTGATATAAACATGCATTCAAGCGGATCTAAGTTAACTTAACAGGGAGGAATTTGATAATGTAATAAATGTTAACATTATCGTTCCCTCCTGCCAAAACTTTTAAAATTGACAAACTTGCAGATCTTCAGTGAGATTATAGATTAGAATAGATACAAAAATCAATACTAACCTCAAACATGTTAATCTGATTTTTATTATAATATTGTTTGTTATGCACCTCCTGTCCGTCCCATTGTCTCCTTCTCCACCATGACGGATGCATTCGGTGCAGATAGTGGCTGAAGCACCCGTAGCCAGGTGTTTATCTGCGGTAACCAGACAGGCTTTTCCTTCCTTGAGGAGGTTGTTTGTTCGTCCTCCCCGTGCCTCGGGGTTTAGTGAAAACCCTTTCCGCAGCTAGCACATCACGAGGCTAGAGGCGGACCGGGGACATGTATGGTTTTCCGGTGTTGTAGTGTTTTACTGCTCCACTTCTTGTGGTCTTTTCTTTGTGCATTTTTCCGCTTGATGTCCGGCGGAACCGCAGTTTAGGCAGTCCCTGACCTGTCAGGGACCCAGCATTCTCTCTTAATATGCTCCTCCGCCCAGCATCTGTGGCAGGCTCGGGGGTTTTTGTTCGAGTGGGGTGACTTTGCAGTACAACCGTGTCCTATCTTACATGTGCCGGAACGTATCAACCTTTCGGCAGCATTGTCGCCGACTTTTACCTCCGCTCTCTGGATGCCACTGATTGTGCTCCGCAGAGTTTTTAGCTTTACGCTTTCGTCATCGCACAGTGGCGCTTTTAACTCTCGAGTTAAGCCTCTCTGGTCTCGTTGGCAGCTATCCCAGTTAAGTAGGCAGCCTATTCGGAAAATGTGCTATAATTGTAATTATAATAAATTATGCTAGCATTTATTCATGACCCGACTGTGCTGTTCAACAATGTTCGTTGCAATAGGACTAGAAAACCTAGTAGACTTTGCACCTACATAGTACTTCATACAGTTGATATTCAAAATACTTATTCCGGTTTCATATTTTCTGTACCAAAAATGAATTTTACAATTTTTAACTTTCATTGAAATGTTTATTTTTTTGTAATACTTTATCAACTAATAATCGGTTAATTTCATAAAATTATAGAAGATACATAATAAAATATACATAATATGTAGTACTTGCAAATGTTTTACTCATATTTAGCTGATAAAGAACGTTGATACTAGATAGTAGCTAGAGAACTTGCATTTTGTTTAAAGCTATTTTTGAACTCTAGTGCTGATCACACACTGTGAGCTGTGTATTGTTGTAGTTATATTAAAATAAAAATCTGGTAGGTATTATCACAATCCTAATTCCTAAATGTATAATTATTATCAAAGCTCCAATTTAAAAATATGTCAATGCTTTTTTATTATTTATTTTTTTATTTCCAGATTTTTAATATGAAGCGTTTTCTAACACTGACAACTTTATTTTGGATTTTCGTGAAAGGACATTCATCTGGGGTTTGTAATCTCGAAATCGACAAAATTGAATTTTGCAACACTCTGCAAAAATTTTGATAGTTGCAACGAAACTTTTCCATTACTTGCCGATTATCCATCGCAACGTGTGCGATTTGAAAATAGCACACTAAAAATTATTCCAAATAAAATTTTTAGTAAGTACAAGTATATAACTCACCTTTATTTAAATGATACAAGCATCGAGGATGTACAACGATATGCATTTTTTGGCTTAATCCATTTAGAAGAATTACATCTTCAACGTAATAATATTAGAAAAATTGATAATGTGACATTTTTTCCTTTATTCAAATTGAGGAAACTGGATTTATCGGAAAACAAATTGCAAAAAATTGAAAATAATTGGTTTGATAATTCGACCGAGTTGAGAGACATAAATTTGTACCACAACGAATTATTTTAATTGAAAATTATTCATTTTCCAAATTAAAATTCTTGGAATATTTAGATTTAAGTTACAATTATTTTAATTACCTCTCAAAAATATTATTCAATAATTTATTTAATTTGAAAGTTTTGAATTTATCGGGAAATAAAATTCAAGAAATACATTTCGAAAATTTACCTCTCATCGGTTTAACAAATTTGAACTTAAGTGAATGTTACCTTGGAGATAACATTTTTGGATGGAATTTGTTAGAAAATATCAGTACAATTGATGTATCCAATAATAATTTGAGTGCAATTGAAAATTTAGCTGGTGGAATTACAAATTTGTTCTTAAATTTAAACGATTTAAAATATTTAAATTCGTCCATGTTTGGTTTATCTTATGATTTAGTTTATTTGGATTTGAGTGAGAATAAAATTCAACAAATACTAAGAAATACGTTTCAAAATATGAGGAATTTACAAATATTAATATTAGCTGAAAATTTGTTAAGCGACTTACCAGCTGGTACATTTCAAGGTTTACCTTCGTTGTGGGAACTTCGTCTGTCTTATAATAAATTGGAAAATCTAAAGTTTGGAACTTTTGTGGGTTTAAGTAATTTAACTAATTTATATCTGGATAACAATAATTTGCATTCGCTCCAGGAAAACTCGTTTGCCGTTGTACGTAGTTTGAAAAGATTGCATTTGGAAAATAATCGGTTAACAACGTTAAATGCAAATGCTTTGTTATTACAAATTCAAAGTCTTGCATTTGTGGACTTAAACAGTAATAAGTGGATTTGCAATAATTTATTTGAATCACTGCGAATATTGGATGAAAGACAAATTGAAATTGGAATTGGAACTAGCCATAATAGCGAAAATATTGAAGGAATAGCTTGTAGAAGCGAATCTAACGTTCTAACGAGTACAGAAGTGGATGATGAAAATGAAATAGTAGCCAATTTACAAATGAAGAATTATCAAAATAAAAATGTATGGGATATTTTTGGGAGACATTTTTTAAATACTAGTTTTTATAAATTTTTCAATGACGATTACAGAAAACTTGGGTTTTTCAAAAATTTTGAAAAAGGATTTAAAAATACAAATTTTGTTCGCTATTTCAATAAAGGTTTTCTCAACTCAAAATTTTTTAATTTTTTTGAAAATGATTTTGAAGATAGCGAAATGTATGCAAAAATTGATCAAGTTATTTATAAGTTGACTACTTTGATTGATACGTTAAAAAAACCTAAATATCGCGAGGAGTCGTATTACGATTGGGGATCATAACAGAAACATTTTTAATATTTTGTTTATTATACTCAGTTTTATAATTAGCTGTATTACTTTTATGCTGTATTATTTTTATATTAATGTTGTTATTAAAAAAGGTTTGATATTTTTAATACACATTTTGTAATGTAAAATGATTTATTGGCGTAATTAAACGTTTTATACGCAATCGCTTTTTTATTTATTAGTAAACACAAAAGTCTTCCTTGATAAATTTTGAAGAAATAATTAATTATGCTTATTAATTATAATTCACTGTTGTGAAATTCGATAAATTTTCATCCAAGATTGTGAGGATGGTCGAAGACGACTGACCAAATACTGGGTCCAACATTATATTTTTTTGCAATTTTTGGAAATTAGTCGATTTGGTCTTCTATTTATTACAGATATCAAGATATATTGGTAAACGAGTTGTAGCTTTTCTGGTTTTAGGAGGAGCTATGTAAGTAATAACTGGAAGCCAAAGTAAGTAGATTTTGTTAATGTTATAGTTCTTTTACATTCTAGGAGCCTGTTACACAAAGAAATTACACTTGTAACAAATTAGAAAAGTACGCAGTACTCTTACATTAATGAATTTTTGAAAATTCTAAGATATAAATCGAATCACAAAAATAAGTACATGAAAGTTCTTCGTCTTAAAGTCGACTTATTAAATAATTTTACTTTTCTAAAGCGTTTACAATTAACTTTTCAGAATTTTCGATTTAGTTCAAAAACATCTCATAAATACTACCAGCGAATACAAGTATTTGAACCAAGTTAGGGAGTAGGATTTCAAAGAATGCTAATTTTAACGATATAAATTTAAAAACTTGAAAAAAACTCTAGTGGGAAAAATAGCCTATATTTGGTTATATTTATATTTTCCAGATATCAAACAAGATTGTCAAGAGATGTTAGCTATAACATTTATCTTCAAAATGCTTCTCGATTTAAAGCAGTGCTTCTGCAACCCCTTTTCCAGTGATCTCAAGTTTTAAAACACTTTTAATTTGCTATTTTGTATTTTTTGTATTATTGTACATCAGCAAAATTATTGACAATCCCAAAATGCCTAAGCTGCAATATTGTAACTTTTAAATATTGAAATGTTGGTTAGTATTTAATGAAATTTACATGGTTTTTACCTCAAATTTGCTCATTTTGTAGTTTTATTTTTAACCTCAGATTCGCGATCGTCGAAACCTCTCCAAAACTTTAGGTTTCAGGACTAAATTACCCAAAGTTTTCGAATTCTTATAGTTTTAAAATAAATTTTATCCAATACCTCATGATAATAGGCTCATAACTATGGCGATTTTAAACCAATAAACTAACGTATAAGTCACGGAGTGAGCTAAAACATTAAAACTCACGCTAAAATGCTTTAGCTCACTCAAAGTTAAAAATAAAACACTCGCGTACTAATACTTTTTTATTAATTTATATTAAACAGATCAACGTGATTAATTAATATTTACATTAATCTGGAAGTTAAAGGACATCGTTCTGTTATTGGTTTCAGGCTGATTTGGGTTATTGGACGTTATAGTTGTTGTAGTACTAGAAAGCATATTTGACGAATCATGAACAGATCCAACCGTTTGATCAACAGTAGTCGAGGGTGAAGAATAATTTGTTGTTTGTTTAACCGGGCCCTGTATCTTCTTGGCTATATCAATCTTGTTGGAAACTGAATCTTGTACATAACCTTCCGCCACCGTGGATGATTTCCAACCACCGTGACGTTTCAATGTTAAAATATCAGCCCCTGCGTTTGCCAGAAGAGTAGCTGAAGTGCGTCTCATACTATGTCCTGTATATAATTGAGCTTCAGGCAGGTTCAAGAAAGACGCCACTTTTTGAGGTATCTTAGATAAGGTGTTAATGCCAACTGGTTGGCTAGTACATTTTTCATTCTTGTAATTCAGAAAGAATCTTCGATGTGATATAATTTGGGGTCTTAAAGATACGTATTTTCTGTAAAGTTCAAGAACATTTAACGAAAACCCTTCAGTAACAATCGTGAAGCTTCTCGATACGTTTGTTTTGTATCCAGTAACATAACATACAGATATCCTCCCTTATCTTCTACATCATCAACCGTCATCTTTGTAATTTCGTCACATCGACAAGCCCCTGATATTCCTATTATTAATGCAACCTAAAAAATAATAACAAGTAAATACTTCAGTAAAACAATAATAAATATGTAATACCTTCATCATCAGGTATTCACTGTTAGGTGCCTCAGTCAGAAACTTTTCAACGTGTTCTCTTTCCAAGATTTTCGCTTTTTTAGGCTTGTAAGGTTTTGCTACACTTTTCAAATAGGCAATCAGTTTTCCGTATTTTGATATGTCAATATTTTTATATATTTTCAAAGTACTTCTTAGCATGGAATATTTCGTCCACATTGATGAAGGTGCTAATTTTTTTCTGCAATTATAGAAATAGGCCAGCATGATATCTTCATTAACTCCAATTACATGTCGCTGCTTACTCCATTCATTAAATTGATGAAATTCTTTATCGTAGTAAATTTTGACTTTTTGGAATTAAATCCTTACATGCTGCTTGCGCTTCTTTCTCAACTTCTTGAGGAATATAAATATTTTGTTGTAATTCAACCATTTCTAATGAATTTGTTGACAATATTGATTTGTTTTAATTCGTTTACCATAGTAACTTCACACGGCATTCTACTACACGGCAGACTACTTATTAAATTTTTTTTTAAATTTGATTTACATACTACATAAATTTAAATTTGACAATTTAAAACGTCAAATTTAAAATTTTGAAATCGTTATATGAGGTATTGGATAAAATCTTGTATGGCACTCGTGTGTTAAGTTACATAATTCACTTGAGAAAATTAGCCACTCGCCCTACGGGCTCGCGGGCTAACATTTTTCTCGCGTGACTTATTTGTAACATAACACACTAGTACCATAAATAGCTATTAATTACTTTTTAAAATTTAAGTTAGAAAAAACCAAACAGCGCACAAAAAATATTTATTTAAAAAATAAATTATAAATATTATTGCTAGCAAAGCAATTAAAAAACGCCGCAGGCGATTTTGTTTATGTAAGATTTGAAACTTTTTCTTTTGCTGCTACGAGCAGTTGCACGTATAATTAACTTCCAGTATTTTTAGGTAACCGCTTGAATTGTTTTCATTCAAATTTTTAGTTTTACTGTACTAGTCAACTAATTTTAGAGAGGCTAATTTTGATTGTGGAGAGGTAATCCTCTTCCAGAAAAACAATTTAGTGTTCCAATTGCTTTTGGGAAAAATTACGACAAATACTTTCCAATAACTTGAATAAAATATTTTATTTTGCAATGTTTCTTTAGAACATACAGTTTTTTATGTTATTGCATGACAAAAGACATTTGAAAAGATTGCAAATTCAAAGTTCAAAAGTATTACATGCAAGCATAATAATACTTAAATTGACCTTCGTTGTAACAGTGATCTTTGTTCTTCAAAAAAGCTTATGCAGGTAAACTTCCTTTACCAATAATCAATTAATTACTTACAGGGACTGTACTTTTAGGATAATTATTGTGATGTAAACTTTTTTTTATACTATAATTTTTGTTGCAATTAGTTTACGAACAAAATACTCGTACTATGTAATTCGGGTATACTAACATTATTTTTAATTTCAAATTGAAAAGTCAAACTAATTCTTTTACTAGAAATTTCAAAATCAAAGAAATGCAGATGCAGAAACGGTCAAAATACAAATAAATAAACTTTGAACTGTTTTGCACCTGCAACTTGTACGATGATAATTGGATCAGCAAATTATTGTCGACATTTTCTAATTTGTTAAGTATATTTCGATTGAAATTAAATTTTTTTAAATAAATTATGCATCAGTGTAATTTTGTTAATTAGTACGAAGAAAATAATCAAGTTCATATTAGAACCAGACAGTTTCATATTAGTAAAATCTGCTGAGAAAACACAACGGTCGCATACATACAATATCATCAACGACTACAAGTTTTCGCTGATGATTGAAAATTCTTATACTAGAAACAGAATTCGCAGTGAAGTTGAACTGTTCCTGTAGTGTTCACGTTTTTTAAAGATAATGTAAGTTATTAAAATCATTAATTTCACTTTGCTATTCATGTAATTATTAAATTTTTGTACTAAAATGCAGGCCCAATTTTTGCTTTAGTTGTAAGTACTTTCTTCGAAAAATAGAACTGCGTCACAATTGATTTCATTCGATATCCCATCTTGCGAATAAATTACATGTTAGTGAAAATAATCTTAATCAAACTATGTTATAATAAAACGCAGCAACTTATTAATTTGTTAATTTCTGTAATTAATTGTGCCATAATAAAAATCACATTTTTTGATCAGGTTTCGGCAATGTTACTGTTTTTTAGATGTTTTTCAATTTGCAAAAGTAATTGAAGCTCGTGATGGGGTAATTTTTATAAAATTATTTGGAAAATTTTTTAACAATGGGTTTTATTTTTATTTCCAAAATTTTTTACTGTTTCCATTTCAACTTTTTTAATTTTTAGATTCTTACAAAATGAAGACATTCGTGTTAATTGCGACTCTAATGGTATGGATTTTTCAAAGAACGGTTGCCCAAAATTGTGAAACTACGGTATTTGAAAGTCCATACTACTACACAACGTGTAACAATTTTAACACCTTGGACGATAAAGAACCTATTTTAGTACAGAACATTCCAATAAAATATTTGATTTTCAAAAATAGTACTTTGAAAACTATTCCGAAAAAGCTTTTACTGCCAGTTCGAACATCAACGAACTTTATCTAAATCATTCTCACGTTAAAGGTATTCATCCAGATGCGTTCTGCGGCTTAACCTTTTTGGAAGAAATGCATTTAGAGCACAATAACATCTGTCAAATTTTGAATGGAACATTCAATCCATTAAGACGTTTAAAAAAATTAGACTTATCGGAAAATAATCTGGATAAACTTGAAAGTATCTGGTTTTTCAATTTACAACACTTGCAAGAATTGAATTTAGCGAAGAATGCATTAACCCAAATTTCATCGCAAGATTTACAATTTCTAGAACAAGTTCGAATGATCAGCCTAAATGATAACAAGTTGTGGAAAATCCAAGAAAAGTCTTTCACACGTTTGGACTATTTGGAATCTATAAATCTAGCAAACAATTATTTTGATTATATTTCAATGGATCTATTTAACCAACTATGGAATTTAAAAGTTTTAGATTTATCTGGAAATAAAATTGTAGCATTGAATTTTGAACTTTTACCTAAAACTTTAATCCACTTCAATATTAGCAACAATAATTTTGAATATAATACCATCAATTGGATTTATTACAAAACATCGACACCGTCGATGTTTCAAAGAACAACATTACCGAAATCCAAAATTTAGGAAGTGGAATATCGAATTTTCATTTAAATCGGAACGATTTGGAATTTTTAAATTCTTCAATGTTTGGTTTGTCCCATGATTTAATACAATTAGATTTGAGCGAAAATAAAATAGAAAATATATTTGACAACACATTTTACAATTTATCAAAATTAGAAGTTCTAAATTTGGCTAAAAATTTGTTGACGGATTTACCTGCAGGACGTTCCAAAACTTATCTTCTCTTTGGGAGCTTCGGCTTTCCCACAACAAATTGCAAAACCTCAAGTTCGGAACTTTTTCGGGTTTGGATAATTTGACTCTTTTGTATGTGGACGACAACAAGTTAGAGTCACTGCATGAAAGTTCATTTTATGTGTTGAGGAAATTGAGAGGGTTATATCTGACCCACAATTTTTTGACTACGTTAAACGCTAACGATTTATCTACGCAAATTGGAAATCTTACGTTTGTAGGATTAAATAGTAATAATTGGTTATGCACATCATTATTTAAGGTGATTCAAGTTCTGACCGAAAAAAAAATTGGTTTTGCTAATGGAACGGAGTATCAAGTTGAAAATATTCATGGAATATCTTGCAAAACCGACGAAAGTTACAAAATCATCAAGGATTCGACAGAAAGTGTGCCGGCTAAAATGAAAGAACTTGCAGATCTAAGCAGTCATCAAGATCACGTTATTTTTTCTAGGGAATTTCCTAGTGCCAAGTTGCAAGAGTACTTCGGAAAGGATTTTTTGAATTCTAGTTTTTATAAATTTTTCAAGGACGATTACAACAAACTTGGCTTTTTTAACGAATTACAAAATGGGTTCAAAGACACAAAATTTGTCAGATACTTTAATAAAGGCTTTCTGAAATCAAAATTTTTTGAGTTTTTTGAAAATGGTTTTAAAAATAGTACACTTTATACGAAAATCGATAAATTGGTTGATGGTCTCGGAAAATATTTTAACAGTTCCGCTAGCACCGAAGACTTTGATTTGGAAAAACCAACAACTGAAAATTCAAATTCTTGGAATTTTTTCCCTGCGGCGCTATCATCCGAGAACGAATTAAATAATAACCAATTTTCCAGTTTTGCAAATAAGTTAACCTTATGTGTAATAATTAATATTGCTTTATTGGCAATTTTAATATTTGCAGTTTTGTTTTTTATTTTCAGAAGACAAAATAGGTATCAGTTTGTGGAAAATAAAGAAGAAAACTTGTATATTTGAATATTTTTTATAATTTTTTGTTTCAACTTGATCGTTAGAATGCACTTTTATGTAGATCCTTAATTTGTATTATTAATTCTAAGTAATGTTTTGAACATTCTGTTTAAATATTGTATTATTTTATTGTATTTGAAATATTTTTTGTTTAGTAAAGAATGTAAAATTGTAATTTTTTTTTAATTATTACCGATCCAATTTTTTTTTCATTGCTTAGCTCCAATATTTTGGCATGAAGTTGCTAGATTCTGATGTTTCTTCATGTTGTTACAAGTTTGGGTAGGTTTTCTATTAAATTATAAGAGTAGTTTTTGGTGAGAATTGATGACTACAAGATCAATTAAACGTCGCATTGCCAAAAACTAGCACAGATCTAACCAGAAGCAAACCTAACTGGGAGTAAACCGAATTTTTATGATCTTTCAATTTAGTTTCAAAGCGAATATTCTGATGAACTCGTCGATGCTTAGCCCAAATGTTTTGGAAGAAGGTAGCTGACACGAATGTAAGAATTATTTCAAGTACCATAGAGATTATTACGGGAGGCTTAACATCTATGGTAAACATGTTCGATGCATTACAATTTCTTTCTTGCCCGGTTTGGCCTGCATATTGGGCTGTGGTCAGTTGTACTAAACGGAATCAAATGGAACTTGATTTGAACTAGAGATTTTCGTTCTCATTTTTTGATTGTCTGTCTTGGTCAAATTCCATGCTAAATAATCAAATCAATACTTTTAACGTTCACCTTACTCTACAATATTAAATTATACAAATTCAAAATAAAAAAAATGTTACTACTATTTAATAGATCAAAAAAATACAAAAAATTTCAGTTCACAAAACTGCTACAATGGCAATTTTTTCCAATATTGAGAAAAGTACGAATTTCCACCACCTTGATATAAATCAATAGAATTTTCGATCGATATTTCATTATCAGAAGAAGGCAAAATAATCTAAAATTAATTATTATTAAATAACAAAACAAAAAGCTTTATTTATGATTTCTTACCCTGAACATTAAATTACATTCGTAAAATTCAGAAATGTGCCGTAATATCTCGCTAAATTCCACAACATTATTTAAATTATTTTCTTGTTGCAAAGCAAGATTTTCCATGATATATGGAGTGAGCTTCATGGGTGCAAAATATTTACTGCACGCAAATTCTGTAAATACTAAGGTTTTTAAGAAACAGATATAAAATTTCATTATTTTACCAATTGTGTAGCAAATATTTTCGGTAGGTGGTGAAGTTGCAGTCCATCGAGTAAAAATCTTGCTAAAACCATGTTGAAATCCATCATTTTTCTTATCGATTACCTTATACCATCATCTAAACTTAAACAAAATTTTCCGAGCGGTTTCTTAAAAATTGGATGCATATATGCCGAATTTACGCAATCAAAAAAATTACACCATCTCATTTGGTTACGAAAATATTTCATTAAGACTAACAAATTAGAGTTTTAATTTCGCCACTTCCATTAAAAAATATAATTGGAGGATATTTAGCAAACTGAGTTGACAAAATTTCGTATCGAGCATAAATTTGACAAGAAGTCCCATTAAACGTTGCTTCAATATTAAAGTTTGAGTTTAAATAGGAATCCAGTAAGTCGATTAATTTTGTACCGGATGAGATGTACAAGGAATGTTCCTTCAAAATAATTGGCTCGATCACATCTTCGAAGTAATCCATGAATTTTTGGTTTAAAAACAGCAAATGGAATACTAAATTTGAATACACTTCCGATGCGTATCCAAATCCATTTGTTAATTTTAGTAAATTGTGCATTACATATTTGTATTGATCCAATATTTTTCCTCCGGTGAAACAGCAAACCCCAAAATTAATATATCGACCACACATTGAGTACAAAACGGTTATCTCTGATTTTAATATGGAAAAAATTTTGTACGATAAGCACAATGAAGAAATTTTAGCTAAACGTCTTTCAAATTTATCTTGTACACTCACGTTCTCTATTTCTTTTAACGTGTTTAAAATTAATACGTCGATCGAAGCCTTCAACTTTAAGAAGCTCGAATTCAAAATTTTGCTGCATTGAAGATTAAACCATTTATTTACAAGTCGAAGATTAACTATTTCCGAAAACGATAAATTTTCTAAAATTTCTTCGATAATGTGGTCTGGCAATTTGTAAAAACTAAATAATTCCATGACTGAAAATTTATGTAATTTGTTAATGCAAATAAAATCACAACTTATTTAATTTTCCTTGAATTTTGACATTATTGCTCGACGTCACTCAATATTGAATTTGACGTTTGGATAAAAAATTGATACAATGGCAATCATTGCCCGATTTAAAAATTAAAAAAAAAACAATTAATGTAAATCCGTATTCAGAACGGTTTTGCAGTTTTTTTTGATTGCCTTAATTCGAAGTCAGAAACTTTTCCACTTATTGCGTTAACAGCTTATTGATTTTGATCCTTGATAATTTAAATTAACTAATAAAAATTTCAAGTTATTTGAATAAGAAACATTATTTTAGTCTGATGTGATTGAATCTTTTATTCATAATACTGTGAAGTGTCTACATAACTGAAAATATTAATTTGCTAGTCAAGCGAAGGATTTAAATACACACAATGCATAAACTTATCACTTCAGCATAATGCAACTTGCTAGAAGTTATATTTTCAGATTCTCCAATCTGAGAATTACGTTTCTATGTAGTCGTCCAAGCAAATACTCGAAAGACAAATTCCAAAAAACTTTCACACTTTTAAATTCGTGCACGTTATTTTAAACACATTTGAGATCGAGGGATTGAAATCCCTCCTCAAAGTTATTACTACTAAAATTATAATTTTTACACTTTATTAAAATAAAATAGTATTAAATAATGGTTTTGTTTGCAAACTTTTCTCAAGATTTGAGGCATTATTTTTGTTTTGCATAAGCGTCATTACGGGGCGAAAGGGAGATTAGGGACTTGAACCTCCTCACCGATAATTTCACTTTATTACATTTTTCAATACATGAAGCGAGTTGTACCTCTAATTAAATAAAACACCCCTATCCGAAATTAAAATTCAATTTTAGTTTTTTTTAGTACGTATTATTTATAATTATTTTTATTTACAATTACAGCTTTCAGAAATGAATAAAAATATTATAAAAGTCTTCAACGAAAGCAAAACAGTAAAACTTACAGTTACAATGTCAAAATAAAATTTTAACAAGCATATTATTAAAATACATTCAACAATTAAAAATAATTATTAAAATATAATAAAATTTTTAAAAATAAAGTTCGTTATTATAATTAATATTTTCATTATCTTATTGATTGTGTTCGTCAAGTGACTCGTGACGAATAGATTGAACCAACACAAGGTCCCCTGATGATTCGGAAGTGTTGATACTATTAGATTTTTTAGTGAAAGGATTTATAAATCTTTTGATAACTGGTAATAATAATGCAACTAATAAAATCATTATCAATATTGTCATGAAAGCTATAAAAGAACCGCGTAGGTTTTCGATTTGTTGCACCACCTCATGATTTCCTTCAGAAGCGGCGATCAGTTTGGCATACGAAACATTTGACGCTGTTAGCGCTTCAGGATTTATTTGATGAAGTGTCTGACTAGAATTATCGTTTTGAAATAATCGCCGAAAGTAGAATTCCTTGAAATCTTTGTCGAAATGGTTTGAGATTTCATCAACTGATTTTGATAGTTTTGCTAAATTTACATTTAGCGGGTTAACGATTGTTTTATTAAACAAACCTAAGCTTATGAATTTATTTTCAAAATTACTCGTCAAATTTACCAATTCGGAGTTGAGGACATTTGTTTGATTTAAATTTGACAATTGCAGATTTAATAATTTTAAGGTGTCGGTTAGATTGTAAAAGGCTTTGTCGTATTTGTTTGGAAAATTAATGGAAATATTTTTATTAAAATATTTATAAAACGTTGTATTTTTAAAATCTTTATTAAAATATTTTAAATTTAAAAAAGGAAATTTGGTTTTTTAAATTTCAAAAATTATTTTGGAAAAATTTTGTTAAAAAAATTTTTTTAAATTCAAACCTTTTTTAAAATTATTAATTTAATTTCCCAAACGGGATGTTTTAATTTTATTAAAAATCCGGGAAAAAATATTTTGGTTTTTTTTACCTTTTATTTTTTTAAAATTTTTTTTGGTAAAATTAAAAATTTTAATTCCAAAAAGATTTAAATTTTAAAATTTAAAATTTTTAAAATTTTTAAATTCTAAATTTTTAATTTTAATTTAAATTAAAAAATTTTTTAAAATTTAAATTTGGGTTATTTAATAAACTAAAAGGGCCCCGAAAAAGCCAAATTTAAAACTTCCCAAATTTGGAAAAATTAAAAATAAATTTTGTTTTAAAAATTTTGTTTCTTAATTTTTTTTAAAAAATTTAAAATTTTGGGATGATTCCCTATTTTCCCGAATTTTCAACCCAACCTTTATATTTTAAAAAGGAAATTTGAAAAAATTAAAATTTAAATTTTCGTTTAGGTTTAAATTAAATCCAAAGAAATTCTTTTTAATTTAATAGGTTCTAAATTTTTTCAAATTTTTTTTTTTAAAAGTTTTTAAAAAGCAAAATTGTTTTTTATTAAAAAAATTAAATTAATTTTAAAAATTCTGAAAAAAATTTAAATTTTTTTAATTAAAAAATAAATAATTTAAATTTTTAATTTAAGGAAAAGCTTGGTTTAAAATTTTGTTAAAATTAAGAAAATAAAAATAATAAATTTTGGTTTTTTTATTAAAAATATTTTAATTTTTGTTGTTTTATTTAAAATTTTTAAATTGTTTAATTCAAAAATTTAAATTTATTTTTAAATTTATTTGTATTTTTTTTAATTTTTTAAATTAATTAAAAAATTGAAAAATTTTTTATTAAAACCTTTTTAACAAATTAAAAAAAAATTTATTATTTGTTAGTTTTATTAATTACAAATTTGTTTTATAAAGTTCTTGTTTTGTTTAAAGCTAAAAGGTCAAAAAAAAATTGTTTTTGAAAAAATTTTTTTATTCATGCAAAATTTAAATTCAAATAAATGCAGTTTGGAAATTAATTGCAATTAAATTTTAATTATTTTTAAATAACGTATAAAGAAATATAAACAAAGATTTGATTGTTTTAAAAATTTTTATTTTTTTTTTTAAATTTCAAAAATTTTTGGTAACACCCCGTTTTTTTTTATAAAATAAAAAATTTTAAATAAAAAAATTTTGGGAAAAAAAAGGACGTTATAAAATTTTTTTAATTTTAAAATTTTTTTTTAAAAAACAAAATTAATAGTTTTTTAATTTTTTAAAATTTTTAAATAAATTATTTTAAAATAATTTTGTTAAGAAATTTAAACTTTGAAATTATTTTTATTATTAATTAAATTTTTTTTTAAATTTTTAAAATTTGGTTAAAAAAAATTTTAAAAACGAAACTTTTTTTCGTTATAAGATAACCATTGCTGAAAATACAAATAATTAAAATTTTTAAAGTTGTACAATAAAAATTTTAAATCCAAAAATGTTTTTTTATTTTATTTAATTATAATTAAAAAAAATTTGAATAAATTTAAAAATTTTTATAAATTTTAAATTCATTTTCTGTTTTTTTAAAAAAATTTTTTATTTCTAAAAATTTTTCTAATAAAAATTTTTTAAAATTTTTTTTAAATTTTTTAAAAAATTTTACAAAACATTTTTTATTTTTAAAGAAACCAACAATTTTTTAAAAAATTTTTCTTTAAAAAAAATCTTTAAATTTTTTTTTTTAGAAAAAAAACATTTTTTTTTAAAAATTTATTTTTTTATATATAAAAAAAATTAATAAAAAAATTTAATTAAATTTAAATTTAAATATACATTAAAAAAAATTTTTTTTTAAAAAATATTTTAATTAATAAAAAATTTTTAAAATTTTAAAAATATTTTTTTTTTTAAATTTTTTAAATTTTAAATTTTAAAAACCCAAAATTTTAATTAAAATTTAATTTTTTTTAATTTTTTTAAAAATTGTATTTTTTTACTTTAAATTTTTTAAATTTAATTTTTGCTATTGCCATTAAAATTTTTTAATTTTTTTCTTAATTTTTTTAATGTATGTAAAAAAATTTTTTAATTTTTTTTTTTAAAAAAAACTTAAAACTCCCCAATATTCTCTGCTTAAAAAATTTTTTTTTTCTCCCAATTTTTTTTAAAAATTTTCAATGATTAAATTTGTTTACAAATTTGTTTTTTTTAAAAAAACTAAAATTAGCAATTTTTTAAAAATTTTTTTCAAAATTTTAAAATAATTTTTCATCTTTTTAAAAGGGTATTTTGATAAAAAACGAGAATTAAAAATATTCATAAAAAAATAAAATTTGAAAATAAACCTCTTTTTTAAAAAATTTTAAAATATTTTTAAATAAAATTAACCAAAAATTTTAAACAATTTTTTTAATTTATAATTTAACACCCAATTTTAATTTTTTTAATAATTTTTTTATAACATTTTGTTTATCAAAATTTTTTTTATTTTCTTTTAATTTAATTAAATTAAAAAATTCAAAAATTTTTTATTTTTTATTTTCAATTTTTTAAAGAAACGTCTTTGAAAAAACAATAAACCATGGAAATTTAGACTAAAGTTTTAATAATTTTTTTTAAACCAATTTCTAAAATTTAAAATATGAAAAAATTTAGGTTAAAAAAATAAATAAATTCCCTTCTAAAATCTGGTAAGTCAATGAACTCAAAATACATTTTTTTAAAATTTTTGACCAAACAAAAACTTTTTTCAATTTTAATAAATCAATTTTTTTGAAAACAATTTTATTTTAAAATTGAATTTTAAAAAATACATTTTTTTAATTTTTAAAATTCAAATATGGAAACTTTGTTTAAAATTTTTATATACTTTCCCAACTGGCAAACATTTTTTCTTGAGATTGTTAATTAAAATTTTGATTACTTAAATGTTTTAATTTTTTAAAATGAAGTCCGAGCCATCGCCGCAAAATTTTTTTTTTCAATTTGCAATTAAAAAATTTTTTTTAATTTTTTTTTCATTTCATCCCATTTCTCTTCTTAAAATTTTTTTTCCCTTTTAAAATTTTCGTATTTTTTTGGACTTTTTTTTCGTGAATTAAAAACATTTTTTTGGTAGGGTCTTCCATCCTGTAATGTTTCCATTTCATAATTTTTAATTATTTCTTTAAACTATATTTGAGTCTTTTTATGGGATTTCTTTTTATTATTTGGTTCCGCTAAATGGGGGAACCTTTTCCTATTTTTTTAATTTAAAATTTATTTTTTTTTAAATTTTTTTAATAATTGAAAAGAGATTTGAATTTTTACTTTTTAAAATTTCTTTCAACTTTTTAGAAAAAAAAAATGTAAAATTCATTAAATTTTTAACTTTAAACGTTTTTTAAAATTTGAAAACCGCCCAAAAATAGAATTAGCCCTCACTTTATATTTTTTAAAAACTTTCCAAAAATTTAAAATTAATTTGACCAGTGTGTTTTAATTCAAAAATTTACCTTTGACTTTGAGTGAAATTGTTAAAAATTTATTTTTCAAGTAAATTGAAATTTTATAATTTTTGAATTTATTTGTTTTTTAATACACCTTTTAATTTTCTTTTTGGAAAATTGGCAAAAAATTTTAAAAAATTTTCATGAAACTATTTTTAAATTTTTATTTAATATTGTTTTATTAAATATTTCAAAAACTAATGAGAATTTCAAAACTAAAGTTTATTTTGTTCTTTTTAATTTGGTTTAATTTTAATGGAAAATATTTTTCTTTTATTTTAAAATTATTTTTAATATTTAATAAAAAATAAAGTCGGGAGGCCCATCCGATTTTTAGGTATCAGATAAGATAAATAAACAAAAGTTAATATTTTTTAAAGATTTTTATTTTAAAATTTTATGGAGATACAATAAAATTATTAAATTGTTAACGTACAATATTACAATAATTAATATTAATCCTGTGGTTTCCCAGCTTATATTATTTTAAAAATTTTGATTCACTTATTTAGGTACTACATTATATTTATTAGTTAAAAATTTAAATTTTTTACCCGGTAATCGTCAACCAATAAAATCGTTATTAAATTTAAAATTATTCCCGTAAATTGCCATTGTTGTGTATCTTGATTACTTTCAGGTTTCCAACTTTGGTATTTGAATCAATGCCAGGAACTTGATTCCAAAACTTCCTGAATTTTTTTCAATTTTGTTAAAATGATTTATAAAATTAGAATTATCATCAAAATATTTTGAAAACGTCCACATTTAAAACTTTTTAAATTAGTGTTTGTCGGAGCAATTTGTTAAATAAATTTAATTTTAAAATTTTTTCAAAAAATTGTTGAAATTACTTGATTTAAAATTAAAATTTTTGAAAAATTAAAGAACCTCGTCATAGTTTTTCTTAATTTTTCATTTAAACAGAAATTAAATTAGTTTGACTTATTTTAAAAATTCCAGATTTAGGGTTCTGTTAAATTGTTCAAACTTTCATCGAATTTTTTGGAAAGTAAAATTTTTTATTTAAATATTTGTAAATGAATTTTTAAAATTTATTAAAATAATCATTAGATTATTAAAATTGTTTTATTATGGTTCCTATAATTTTGAAAGAAAGCATAAAAGCTGGAATTAAAATTCAAACTTAAAATTTTTAATGTTATTTGTTTTCAAACATGATTTCAAATCCTTTCACTGGATTTTCTTTTTCCTGAATAAAAAATGGCCTAGATGATTTTTAATTTGAATTCCATAACTTGTACATGCTTTTGAAGTATCATTAAAATTTAAGAGATTTACAGTTATGGATTACGGAGTATAATTATTTGTAAATTTTGCAATGATTTATTATATGTACGGGTTTAGGGTAGTTACATTATTACAATTTAATTAAATTACTTAAGACATGAAACGTTTTATAATTAAGTATAACAAATTTCCATATATCAAGTCCGAAAAGATTAGATAACCCAAAAATGTAAAAAACTTCTGCAAATTATTCCAGATAAACTTAAGATTTCTAAATTTTAAGATTCTTAAAAAGACCCATTGAATGGTTAACTTATTATTTTTGATATACAATTTATTAAGAGCTGGACATTATCGAATGTGTTTGGGAAAAGTTTTCATTAAATTTTGACTGACATCCAGTGTGGAAGTTGTTATAGAAATATTAAGTTTTTAAAATTTCATTAAATTTAAAATGTTACAAATATGTACTTGAACAATAATTTTTTATAAATTATTTTAAAATAATATTTAATTCATCGATTTAAAGTATCTAATTGTTTTTCAAATTTAGTTGAACCAATTTTATAAATTTGAAAAATTGAAATATTTCAATTTAAAAAGATAAATTAATAAAATGACGTCAAATAAATTTGAAATTGCTTGCAACCAAAGTGATAATTATTTATACATCTAAAATACGTAAAGAATGCAAATTAAATTCCGTTTCCAGAAATATTTTAATTTTATTGTTTATATTTAAGCTATGTAATAATTATTTTTGAAATGATTCCTTTCAATTTTTTATTTGGTTAAAAGGACATCTAAAATTGTAAATTTTAAATTAAAATTTTTTTTAATTTAGTAATTTGTTGTTTTCAAGTGAAGTTTTGCAAATTTTCAAGGCCTTGAAAAGCATTATAATTCATTGATATGGCAATGATTGATATAAAGTTTGTAAAATGGATGGCCAAAAAATAGGTAATTTGCTATTTGCAAAATTTAATACTTTTTAGGTTTTTTCGATAATTTCAGACTTCATTGTTTCAATTGGAATTGTACATATGGTTCTTGAAAATGGGATATATAAATAATTTTACTTAATTGTCTAATTATACTCATCATAAATTTAATTTTATTTTACAAGATTTAACTCTTCGTAAGTTCGTTTTTAATGTTTGACTGTCACAATAAATATAATTTAGCTTTATATTTAAAACTATTAATATTATCCAAAACTTCACTAAATAAAATTGCATTTAATACAAACGAACCAAAATTGATTATCTTAATTAAAAAATTACGTAACCAATTAAGATTAATTTTCAATCGATTAATATAAATTGATGTTAACATAATTAAAAGCTCAAAAGAAAATTTAAAATAATTTAATGAAAGTTATGAATTAAAAATTTGTTTTAATAAATTAGTTACGTTTGAGTTGCCAAAAATTTAAAAAATGCCTGACATCTTATATTTTTGACAAATGTAAACTTAAAAAATAACCAAATATTAAAATAAATTCAATGAAAAGTTTATAAAGTAATTTTAAAAATCATCATTTAATTAATAAAATAACTTTTTATTATTATAATTTAATTATGTAAAAATTAAAATTAGTTGGATTATGTACAGGGTATTTTAAAACGTTGCAGTAGGTATTAAATTATAACTTGCACAATATAAATAAATTATTATTAGCATGTTTTGCATTTAAATCTTATAATATTATCCAGGAACGACATAATTAATCATTTCAGTAAATAATACCTAAATTTTGAAACACACAACCATGTATGTTTAAAAGGAAATATTTGGGCAAAATAAAAAAATTAAAATTAGCTTAAAATTCAGAATTTTTAAAATTTTTTTATTTTAGAGGACATGAAAAGGGTTTTAAGGATAAATTCTCCTGGAATGTCGAATGCCGAAATTTATGTAACATTAAACATTCAAAATTAACAAACAGATTTGTACCATACAGGTTGGTTTAAAGTATTGAAAGCAAAAATGAAAGAATGTGAACTTTTAAATGAAATTGGTTTTTATTCAATATAATTTCAACCAATACACTTATTCCAATGATCCTGCAATAATTTTTTTTCTGTAATGATTTTCGAAGCTCTGCAAAAATTTAACTGAAAATTCTTCATTCGATGAAAACCCCAAACGAATTGTTTCAAGTTTTAAATATAGTCCTAAGCCAAATTGGCAAAGGTGGATTTAAATTTTGTTTAAATTAATTTTCCATTTTAAAACACTTTTTGGACTGCTTTCTTTGAAAATGATTTTTAGTTGCAAACCGGGTTCCACGAATTTGTTCTTCAATTGATAAAAGGTTACAAAATTTCAAGTTAAGTTTTACCTTTTAAGAAATCTCAATAAAATTTTGCATCCCAAAAATTGCCATAACCTTTTTGTGATGTCCTGCTTATGTTTTAGTGAAAACCGCCTCTCCATGTTCGTTCTTGTTTCAATTTAGGTATGGTTAATCCAAGTTCATCCATATTCAAAACGAGCCAAAACTTTTTTCTTAAAAGATTCAAATGTGCTGAAAAGCTTTCTGTAGTTTTGTTAATTTTAAGAATGGGCACTAACTTTCCAAACAGCTTTTTCATAAATTCTTTATGTAAAATTGAGTTGTTGTTGAGATGCCTATGGTATTAAAAATTTCCGCTTAGTCAAACTTGGACTTCACTAACAATATTATGTACTTGTTCAATGATTTCTGGTGTTGTTGCAGTTTTGGTCGTCACTACGTGGTTCATCTTCAACGCTTGTACAACCACGTTTAAACTCTAAAACCCATCGATGTCAGTTGGAAATGAAGGAGCAGATTCTTTTAACACGCTCACCATTTTTGTATGAATTTCTGTTGCTGATAAACCTTCCAAAACAAAGAATTTTATCACTGCCGATACTCAGTTTTTCCATTGTTAAAAATACACGACACGTCGACTTCAAATGGCTTGTAAACAATGAATGAATTGACAGATCGAAATAAAATTTTAGTAGGTTCATATGAAAGATCAAATATCAAAATGACGTATGAATTTTGATTCCTCTACTTTTACTAATTTTTGCTTTTAATACTTTACAACCAACCTGTATTGACATCACTATTAAAATTATTGCAGTGCTCCCCAAGTCGACGATGATTGGACCTGCAAAATATTTCGGTTTAGAGAATAGCTATTCATGTTTTCACTTTATAAACTCATGTAAGTTTTGTAAACCTATTTTCGTAAACTTTGTAGAATTTTACCTGATTTTCTTGATCTTGAATTTAAACAATTTTGTTAAAATTTCACTTATTTGAATGCTCATTTATAATTCGAGTTTTTTAAATACTTTATTAAAACAAAATAAGTTAAAAATATAAACAATTTTGTACAAAATTTTTGAACCAAGTATTAATTTGTTCAAAAAGGTGAAGATCAGCAGGTACTGAAACTTACGAATTATGATTGTATTACTAGTTGTTAATTCAATTTAAGTAAAGTTCATTTTATTAAAAATATTAATTTTTTTAATTTTGCGATAATTAATAAACAGGATATTTATAAATAAACATTATTTTCAAAATAATCACATTATCATTTATGTAATTAATTAACTAACAACTTTAAAGAGGGAATCCCAAAATATTTGTTGATCTATACCATAGACTATAGAAAAAAAATGGAAACATAACGTTTTGATGCCATCGTTCGGGTAAAAACAAAAAAATCCTGATGGGGTTTTTGGGTTTTTTGTAAATTAAAATTAGGTTTCAACATGTAAACAACGAATAAAATTTTATTTTTAAATAATAAAATAAAATTTTTTAATTTTTTACCACATCAAATTATTGAAAAAAACAAATTTTTTAAAAAAAAAGGGCCACTAAATAGATAATTATAACAATTTACACCACAAAAAAAACAACTTTTGTTAATTTGACTTTTACACTATAAAACTTTCACTTAAATTTATAACGGGCTATATTTTTAAATAAAATAAATTTTCTAAATGGGACAACCTAACCCTATTAACAGGATAATTATTAATCATAAAAGCATTTCCAAAATTTATACTTAAAAAAAGTAAAATTGAAAATTTAAAAAAATTTTTGGGGAAATTTAAAATTTAAAAAGAAATTAAAATTTTATTTCTTAACTTTTGGGCCTTTTCCTTAGAGTTATTTTAAAAAAGGTATAATGAAAATTTTAAAAAATTTTTGTTTAAATTTATTTTAAAAAATTGTATTTTTAAAATTTTCTTTTAAAAATTTCAATCTTTTTTGGCCTTTTTTCAAATAGATTTCATTAAAAAATAAAAATTATTTATGAAAAAAATTTTAAAACAAAAATTTTTAAAATTTTTTTAAAATATTCTTTTTTAAAATTTATTTTAAAATTTAAATTTAACAAAACATTTAAATTAATTTTCAAAATTAAATTTCCTTCTAAAATTTTATTTTAAATAAAAGGATTTTTAAAAATTTTAAAATATTTAAATTTTTAAAATAAAGGAAAATTTTATTAAATATTTTAAAATTTAAAATATAAATTTTTTTCCAAATTCTTAAAAAAATTTTTTAAATATTTTCAAAAAATTTTGAAAAAATTTTTTTAATTTTAAAAGGTTTTTCCAAAATAATTTCCGTTTTTTAATTTTAAAATTTCTTAAAAGTTAAATTTTTTGTTAATTGTTTTAAAATTTTTAAAACATAAATTCATTAAAAATTTGGTTAATTTTAAAAATTAAAGAATTTATTTTAAAATTAATTTTCATCAAAAATTTATAAATTTATTTAAAATTTTGGTTTAACAAATTTTTTTTTTAAATCTCCCAAGAAAACTAAAAATTTTGAAATTTAAAATAAAAATTTAATTTTTTAAATTTTTTGTTAAAATTATTAAATTTAAAATTAATTTCACAAAAAGTTTAAAATTTATAATTATTTTTAAATTTTGAATTTTTTATTACCCAAGGGTGAAAGAAACTGTGATTAAAATGGTATTGCGAATTTGAAGGGCCTAATTAACCGGAAATTACTGTAATTTTTAATCAGGTAACATAATAATTAATAAATTTAAAATTAAATTTGGTCTAAGTAATAAATTTTTTAAGTTTTCTAACTTGTTCCGATTTATTTTTTTCGAGAGGCCAGGTTTTGGCTTTAAATATTTTGAGTTTGGGTTTAACAATTTATAAGAGGGTTTTTTTTCGGCAAAAATTTAATATTATTTAAAATTTAAACTTTTGAAATTTAGATTTCCTGGAAATTTTAAAAATGATTTTAATTTATTAATTTTTACCAAATTTAAGGTTTTATGGTAATTTTCCGTGGTTTTAGGAAATTTATTTGGAAAAAGTTTTAATTGGAATTTTAAAATGGGGAATTTTATATTTTATTTCAAATATCCCCGGGATTTGATTAATTTTCCAATTAAAATTTTGTAGTTCACGGCCAAACGGTAAGGGAAAAAGGGTATTATCCAGAGGTTCCATTTTAAAATTACATTAGGTTGGAGTCCCTTTTGTTTAATTTGGGGTTTTATGGGGTTTGAAAAATACAAGTTTTGTGGTGATTGGTCATTTTTTTAACCTTTAATTTAGATTAGTAAATTAAGGTTTAAATATTCAGGTTTTTGTGATTATTTAAATCAAAGATTGGTAATTTTAATTTAATTAAAACAATTTAAACAAAGTGAAAATTATAATAATAATTTAATTAAATGAAAAAAAAATCAATTAAACTTGAAATCTTCATTTCATTTTGTTTTCGAGAACCAATTCGTGAAAACGGATATTTTTTAATTTTGTTTTTTAACAAAATTTTCAAATTGGTTTTGTTGTTTTTAATTAAATTTAATATTTTTTTTTTTATTTAAAATTGGGTTGTTTAAATTTTGTTTTTCTGTTAAATTTTATTTAAAATTTTGGTTAACCCGATTTCGAAATTAGGTTTTACCTTTATTTAAGGTTTTATGTTTTTTTTTTTTTAAAGGAATTAGATTTTGCTTAGTATTTAAAGGGGTTTTTGTTTTATTCAAAGGGGCCCCGATTTTATACCGGCTTTGGGTTTAGGGGTTTCAAAATGGCCCCAAAATAGAGTTTTATTTGAAAAATTTTTGAAAAATGTTTTTTTTTTTGGGTACGGGGTTCTGAAACATTTTTGTTAAGGGATTCCCAAAAATTTTAAAATTATAATATTAGTTGGAAAAACCTTTCCTTTTTTTTATTTTTGGGGAATCATCCTTGGGGCGGGGAATTTAAAACAAAAAAATTTTATTTTATTTCAGGATTTAAAATCATTTTCAATTAAATTTTTTAAAAATTTCAAAAATTGGTTTAATTTTAAAACTTTTTTATGATTGAAAACAGGGACCAGATTGAAAAATTTTTTAAATATTACAAACAAAATTTTAAAAAACCAAAGAAAATTAATTTCAAATTGTGCTCACAATTGACAAAAGCAAAAATTTTTCTTTCTAAAAGTAAAACCAATACCAATTGAATTTCAGGAATTACTTTAACGAAAGTTGTTACCTTTTCATCCTAAATACCATCGAAATCTAGAGGGTCCCAAAATTTATAAAAAAAGTTCTTTTCCACTATTTAAAATTGAAATAACTTTTACAAAGAGGCAACTTTCCCATTTGGAAGTTCCCAAATTTTATATTTTTGATATTTTTAAATATTTTAACCCTAAAGTCCTGTGTTTTAATCCGAAGGGAATATTTTGGGAGGAAGGTTTCGAAGGAAGGGGGTTCATGTCCAAAAATAAAACTTTTATTTCCCCCCGGGTTGGTTATAATTTAGGTATTGAACCCACTGTTGAGTAAAAATTTTGTAAATTTGGTTAACGCCACTGGGAAATTTTCAGGGAGAAAGTTTTCCATGTCCGGTTTCTTTTGGTTCAAATTTGGTTTTTTTCGTGGAATTCGGTGCCGTGAAAACCCAATTTTGGGTTTAATTAAAACTAAACTAGTAGTAACCCATTTGGTTTCTTGTTTCGTTAGAGTTTTCATTTAAAACCTGTAGTAAAGTTTTTAAAAAAATTTTGTTACCTTTTGTTTGTTTTTACTTAAACCAAAGAGACAACACCTCCTTTTAAGATTTTTGCTATTTGGTTTCCAGCAAATTTAGAAACCTTAGAATTAGGGAATATTAGACCATTTTCACCTTTTTCCCGGAGAAAATCTTGGATATTTTTTTTATTTTAAAATTTCGCCTGAAAATTCCTTTTTTCTAATTGTTATTGTAATGGAAACCCCAAAACTTTATAATTAAAATTTATTAAATTATTTCAAAAGGGTTGTCAAAAATCCAAATCCCTTAAAATTTACTATAAAATTCTTCAGGTTTCATTTCCAATTCGAAGGGCCCAGGTTTATAATTTGTGTAAACAAAAAAAGGATAATTGTTTTATAATTTTAATTTATAATGATTTTTTTACCCTTTCCAAGATTGAAAATTCTAGAAGCCACCCATTTGGACATTTTTAAAAATTTTCTCGGCAAGGGTGAATTGGCCAAACCCGCTTATTTCAGCATAATCCGAAAAAAAATTGGTGAGGGAACTGGTTTTTGTAATTTCGATTGTATTATGGCAATCTCCGAAAAGGAATGGGGGAACACGGGTTGGGTTTTGAAAAACTGGCCATTGAAGCGTGGGAAAAATTTAATGTCGAAAAGGGAACATCGAAGTTGACAATGGTTAACATCCGGAGGGAAAACTTATCGTTCCATTAATAACAAAATTTTCTTTTTCTCCCCAATCTTGGTATGTTATACATTTTCAGATGATTAAATTTATTTGACTATTTTATTTACGCCTTTTTTTGAAGTACTGTAAGAATTAGCAATCTTCTGTAAAGATTCTTCTTTCATACGCCTGTTGAAAATAATTGCTCGCTCATCTGCGGTTATTTTGCGGGTTTTCGATATTTTGTTAAAACACGATGATATTAACTTAAATATTCATAACATATATAAGGGTGTCCCCGTGACCGTGGAGAACCTCTTAGGTGGTGATAGAGGACACTTTTCTAAAACATATTTTTAAATAAAATTTTTGTCCAAGTCTAAACCCTTGGGGGGTACCTCACTTTAAAGCTATTTAAAACTATTTTTGATTTTTTGGGTTTAATGGATTAGAGCTTTTCTATAGAGTATTTGAATATCTACAAATTATGTTATAACCCTTTATCGCCTAGAATCAACAGATTTCGAGTTATGAATTAAATTAAGGGAAAAAATGTCAAAAAATTCCGAGTTTTATTTTTTTTACTTTTCTTGCCAACCCCGTATCTTTTAAACGAAACCTCTTAGAAAAAAACTAACGGCCCAAACCGGATAGGAAATTTAGCGAGCTACAACGTTGGTTTAATAATTTTTTTTGGAAAACCAACCGTTTTCACATAAATTACGAAAATAATGAACAAGGTGTAGGTTAAAAACTAAATAAATTCACAAAATTCTAAAATCTCCGGTAGAGTCAAGAATCCGAACTCAAAAGTACACTTTTCCCTATAAAATGGCTTGACCAAACGAAAGAACTCAAAATACAAGCTCTTTAAGGTGAAGATCAATCTTGTCGGAGTTGTAATAGGCCACAATTTCATTTTGAAAATTGCAATTTTCCCATAAGAAATACATGTAAGTGTATTTTTGTTATTAAAATGTCAAATATGGAATACATTCTGTTGGCGGTACTTGCAATTTCATATACGTGCATAGACCATAGGGCGGGCCAACTAGAGCAGAATCAGTCGCTCTCTGAGATCCGTCGCGTAACTTGCAAACTTTTCGAGTTGGAGCCGCTTAAGGGATGTTTTAATGAGTTTAGCACGTGTCAAAAGCTCGAAGCCCCGTCCGAGCCCCAGAGGTGCCTGCGAAAGATAGTTTTGACAGTCACCACCTCAGAAACGAATTCACAAAAGAATTTTTTTCGGAAATTTGTTGTCCGATCCAAATTTCATCATCATCATCTTCAAGTTTTCCTGTGGCCCGTTACGTCACTGAATTGGTCGCTCCATCTTTTTGGGCGGCCCAACATCTTCTTCCTCTCGGTCGGTATTGAAGCATTTGTTTTGGTACTCGGGTCTGGTCCATCCTGTCCAAGTGTCCCTTCCATGCTTCTCTATAATTTTTAATTATTTCGTTTAAACTGCATATGTTGAGTTCTTTTCGTATGTCGGCATTTCTTTTCCTATCTATCCGTTGGTATCCTGCTACTGAGCGCAGGAACCTCATTTCGGCACTCTGATTCTTCTTTCATTACATCACAAATTTAATTCTTTTTATTAGTAATTACACCATTATCTATCATAATTCGTCGAAAACCGAGATTCTGGTATATTTACTATCGCCACAACCTCTTTCAACTTTCGGTTAAATTAAAAGAGCCAATGATAAAATTGCATTCCAAATTAACTTTAAAGCTGTTTTTTCAAAATTGTGTGAACCGACCGCAAATTTTATTTTTTATACGCTAATTAGACCCTCATCTTTATATTTTCACTTAAAATCTGAAGGTGATTAAAAACTAAATAAATTCACAAAATTCTAAAATCTCAATTTGACTTGCAGCATGTGTTTTAATGTCAAAACGCATTGTAGCCTTTGACGTTTGAGTGAAATTGTTAAAAAGCGCATTTATTTATCTGCAAGTCAAATTGAAATTTTTATAATTTTGTGAATTTATTTAGTTTTTTTAACCTACACCTTGTTCATTATTTTCGTAATTTATGTGAAAACGGTTGGTTTCCCAAAAAAAATTTTGGTAAAAATTGGTTCATAGAAACTATTTTTTTTAAATCTTTTTATTTAATATTAGTTTTATTAAATATTTCAAAAACTAATGAGAATTTCAAAACTAAAGTTGGTATTTTGTATCTTTATTAGACTATTGATTAGATTTTGGGTTACATTGGTTAATGGAAAATATTTTTTCCTTTTTATTATTAAAAATTATTTTTTTAATATTTAATAAAAGTATGATAAAGTCATGGGCATGGCCACATCCGATTTTTTAGGTATCAGATAAGATAAATAAACAAAAGTTAATATTTTTTTAAAGATTCTTTATTTAAATAGATAAATATATTATGGAGATACAATAAAATTATTAAATTGTTAACGTACAATATTACAATAATTAATATTAATCCTGTGAGTTTCCCAGCTTATATTATTTCTGGAAAACCACTTCTTGATTCAGCAGTGAATATTAGGTACTACATTATATTTTTAGTTAAAAAATTTCCAAATTTTTTTACTACAGGCAATAACAGTGCAACCAATAAAATCGTTATTAGAATGATCATAAAAGTTATGAAGCTACCACGTAAATTAGCCACTTGTTGTGCCATATCTTGATTACTTTCAGAAAAGTTTACCAACTTTGCGCCCGAAATATTTGAAGTCAATGCTTCAGGAACTTGATTCCAAGAAACTTGACCTGAATGATTATTTTCAAGTTTTGTTCGAAATGATTTATAAAATGTAGAATTATCATCAAAATATTTTGAAATATCGTCCACGGATTGTGAAAACTTTTCTAAATTAGTGTTTAGTACGTTGATTGCAGATTTGTTAAATAAATTTACATTTGTAAAATTTTTATCAAAAAATTGTTGAAATTACTTGATTTAAAATTAAATCTAAATTATGCGAAAAATTGGACAGAACCTCGTCATAGTTTTTCAAGTTAATTTGGCTTGCATTTAGCAATGCAGAATTTATTAAATTAGTTTGACTTATTTTGGACAATTTTAAGTTCAACAGATTTAGGGTGTCTGTTAAATTGTTCAAACTTTCATCGAATTTTTTTGGCAAAGCTATCGAAATATTTTTATTTAAATATTTGTAAAATGAACTGTTTTCAAAACCTTTATTAAAATAATCAGTTAGATTATTAAAATTGTTTTGGGATGGTACGGTGTGGTTCCTATAATTTTGAAAGAAAGCATAAAAGCTGGAATTACGAAATTCAAACTCTAAAAGTTTTTTAAGGTCGTTGATTTCGTTTTCTAAACGATGATTGTCAGTTGTAATCCTTTCACTCGGATTTTCTGTCGTTTCGTCTGAATAATAACAGGCATGGCCTAGATGATTTTGGACGTCACTATTTGGACCTTCCATAACTTGTACATGTCTATCTTGAAGTATCATAGTAAAATTTAAGAGAGATTTACAGTTCCATGGATTATCGTCGAGTATAATTATTTGTAAATTTTTGCAATGATTTATTATATCGTACGGGTTTAGGGTAGTTAGGCGATTATTAGCAATATTCAGCACCGTTAAATTACTTAAGACATGAAACGTTTTATAATCTAAGCTAGTGAACAAATTTCCTGATATATCAAGTCCGAAAAGATTAGATAACCCAAAAAATGTGCCAAATTCAAACTTCTGCAAATTATTGCCAGATAAACTTAAGATTTCTAAATTTTTAAGATTCTTAAAAAGACCCATTGGAAGTGCGGTTAACTTATTATTTTTGATATACAATTTATTAAGAGCTGGTACATTATCGAATGTGTTTGGGAAAAAGTTTTCTATTAAATTTTGACTGATATCCAGTGTGTGAAGTTCGTTAGGTAGGGAAATATTAAGTTCTTGTAAAATATTATCACTTAAATTTAAATATGTTACATAATATGTACTTGAAGGCACATAATTAAATTTTGATAAGCGATTATTGCTTAACTTAATAATATTTGAATTCATCAAGCCATTTAAAGTATCTAAGTTGTTGTTCTCTAAATTTAGTTGAACCAATTTTATAGGTAATTGTGAAAAATTGAAATATTTCAATTTATTAAAAGATAAATCTAATAAAATGACGTCAAATAAATTTGAAATTGCTTGCAACTCAATAGTCGATATATTATTGTGGGATACATCTAAAATACGTAAAGAATGCAAATTAAATTCAAATACGTTTCCAGAAATATTTTGAATTTTATTGTGGCTTATATTTAAGCTATGTAGATGAATTATTTCTTGAAATGATGTCCTTTCAATTGTTTTGATTTGGTTACAAGAGACATCTAAAATTGTAAGATTCTTGAGCGAATTAAAAATTTCCTTTTTAATTTCAGTAATGTTGTTGTTTTCCAAGTGAAGTTTTTGCAAATTTTCAAGGCCTTGAAAAGCATTACTAGCGATATCATTAATATGGCAATGATTGATATAAATGTCTTGTAATAATGGATGGTCCTTAAAAAACATAGGTGGAATAGTTGCTATGTTGCTGTTATTAAATTTAATACTTTTTAGGTTTGGGCCTTCGATAATACTCAGACTGTCATTGCTTTCTAATTGGAATGCTGTACATATGGTGCCCTCTGCAAAACCGCTGGGTATATATAAATCGCAGATTTTAGGCTGGTAATTGTCTAAGTTGCATACTCATCATAATCATTATAATTTCCCTCATTTTCACAAGATTCTAACTCTTCGTAAGTTCGTTTTCGTAATGTGGTTCGACTGTCACAATAAATATACGCGATGCTTAGCTTTATATGTAATAAAACTATTAATATTATCCAAAACTTCATCTGAAATAAAGGATTGAATTATAATACAAACGAACGCAATGAATGTCATTACTCTTAACTTACAGAAATTAATTACGTAATCTCTTAATGTAAGATTAATTTTACAATCGATTAATATAAATTGATGTTAACATAATGTAACTTAAGCTCAAAGAGATCATAATTTACAAATAATTGTAATGAAAGTTATGACATTACAAAATTGTGCTTTAATAAATTAGTTACGTAATAATGAGTTGCTCAAAAAATTTAAAAAAACATGCCAAATGACATCTTATATTTTTGACAAATGTAAACTTAAGAAAAATAACCAAATATTAAAATAAATTCAATGAAGAAGTTTATAAAGTATTACTGTTTAAAAAATCATCATTAATAAGTTAATAAAATAACTATTATTATGCTATTATAATATTATCATTATGTAAAAAATTACAAACCTTAGTTGGATTATGTACAGGTGTATTTTAAAACGTTGCAGTAGGTATTAACATTATAACTTGCACAACTACATATGTATAAATAAATTATTATTAGCATGTTTTGCATTTAAATCTTATAATATGCTATCACAGGAACGACATAATTAATCATTTCAGTAAACTAATACCTACGCAATTTTGAAACACACAACCATGTATGTTACTAAAAGCGAAATATGTTGGGCAAAATAAGCCAAAAAAATTAAAAATTAGCTTAAAAATTCAAAACGTTTTTAAATTTTTTTATTTTAGATGACATGAAAAGTGGAATTTTATCCTGCAGGATAAATTCTGCTCTGGAATGTCGAATGCCGAAATTTATTTGTAGCATTAACACATTCAAAATTAACAACCACAGAGGGGATTTGTACCATACAGGTTGGTTGTAAAGTATTGAAAGCAAAAATGAAAGAATGTGAACTTTTAAATGAAATTGGTTTTTTTATTCAATATAATCTCCCTCAACTTCAATACACTTATTCCAATGATCCTGCAATAATTTTATTCCATCTCTGTAATGATTTTCTGGAAGCTCTGCAAAATACTGTTCCACGACTGAAATAGCTTCTTCATTCGATGAAAAACGCTTTCCACGAACGAATTGTTTCAAGTTTCTGAAGAGGTAGTAGTCGCTAGGAGCCAAATCTGGCGAATACGGTGGATGTTCAAGCAATTCGTACTTTAGTTCATTGAATTTTGCCATTGTTAAAACACTTTTGTGGACAGGTGCGTTGTCTTGGTGAAAGATGATTTTTTTATGTTGCAAACCGGGTCTCTTTTCACGAATTTGTTCGTTCAATTGATCCAAAAGGTTACAATAACATTCAGAGTTAATTGTTTTACCTTTTTCAAGATAATCAATCAATAAAATCCTTTGCATCCCAAAAACTGATGCCATAACCTTTTTTGCTGATCGTCCTGACTTCACCTGTTTTGGAGCTGAACAACCAGCCTCAGTCCACTGTAATCGTTCTTGTTTCAATTTAGGATCATGGTGGTAGATCCAAGTCTCATCCATAGTTACAAAACGACGCACAAAATCGATTTTATTCTTATTAAAAGATTCAAATGATGCTGAGAAATTTGCTTTCGTGTGAGTTTTGTTGAATTGTTAACGAATGCGGCACTAACTTTCCAAACAGCTTTTTCATACGTAATTCTTTATGTAAAATATAGAGTACTCGTTCGTCTGAGATGCCTATGGTATTAGCAATTTCACGCTTAGTCAAACTTGGATCTTCACTAACAATATTATGTACTTGTTCAATGATTTCTGGTGTTGTTGCAGTTTTGGTCGTCACTACGTGGTTCATCTTCAACGCTTGTACGACCACGTTTAAACTCTAAAACCCATCGATGTACAGTTGGAAATGAAGGAGCAGATTCTTTTAACACGCTCACCATTTTTGTATGAATTTCTGTTGCTGATAAACCTTCCAAAACAAAGAATTTTATCACTGCACGATACTCAGTTTTTTCCATTGTTAAAAAATACACTGACACGTCGACTTCAAATGGCTTGTAAACAATGAATGAATTGACAGATCGAAATAAAATTTTTAGTAGGTTCATATGAAAGATCAAATATCAAAATGACGTATGAATTTTGATTCCTCTACTTTTTACTAATTTTTGCTTTTAATACTTTACAACCAACCTGTATTGACATCACTATTAAAATTATTGCAGTGCTCCCCAAGTCGACGATGATATGGACCTGCGAAATATTTCGGTTTAGAGAATAGCGGGGGTATTCATGTCACTTTCACTTTATAAACTCATCGTAAGTTTTGTAAACCTCATGTTTCGTAAACTTTGTAGAATTTTACCTGATTTTCTTGATCCTGAATTTAAGACAATTTTGTTAAAATTTCACTTATTTGAATGCTCATTTCATAATTCGAGTTTTTTTAAATACTTTATTAAAACAAAATATAAACAATTTCGTACAAAATTGGTTGAACCAAGTATTAATTTGTTCAAAAAGGTGAAGATCAGCAGGTACTGCTAAAACTTACGAATTATGATTGTATTACTAGTTGCATTAATTCAATTTAGTAAGTAAATGTTCATTTTATTAAAAATATTAATTTTTTTTTAATTTTGCGATAATTAATTAATAGAACAGGATATTTATAAATAAACATTATTTTCAAAATAATCACATTATCATTTATGTAATTAATTAACTAAGCAACTTTAAAGAGGGAATCCCAAAATATTTGTTGATCTATACCTAACTTAGAAAAATCATAGATGTCCTATTGAATAACATAACTTTTATATTTTTAAACAAAAATCCTATTTACACCTTTTGGAAGTACGACAATTCAAAAAAATTATTTACTATTAAAATTATTGCAGTGTCCCCAAGTCGACGATGATCTGGACCTGCAAAATATTTCGGTTTAGAGAATGGTATTCATGTCACTTTCACTTTATAAACTCATCGTAAGTTTTGTAAACCTCATCTTTCGTAAACTTTGTAGAATTACCTGATTTTCTTGATCTTGAATTTAAACATTGTTAAATTTCATTATTGAAGCTCATTTCATAATTCAGTTTTAAATACTTTATTAAAACAAAATAAGTTATAAAATATAAACAATTTTGTACAAAATTGGTTGAACCAATATTAATTTGTTCAAAAGGTGAAGATCAAGTATCTAAAATACAATTATGATTGTATTACTAGTTCGTTAATTCAATTTAGTAAATGTTCATTTTATTAAAATATTAATTTTTTAATTTTGCATAATTAATAGAACAGGATATTTATAAATACATTATTTTCAAAATAATCACATTATCATTTATGTAATTAATTAACTAAGCAACTTTAAAGAGAATCCCAAAATATTGTTGATCTATACTTAAAATAATTTAAATTTTTTAAATTTAAAAATTAGGTTTGAATTTAAAATTTTTGAAAATAAAACAAAATCTTTATTAAATATTTTTATTTCAAAATTTTTGGTTTGCAAAACTCATAATAAAATATATAGTAATAATTATTCAAGAAAATTAAACAATTTGTCTTTAAAATAATAATTTGTTCTAATTTTGATTTTAAAATTAAGTATTAATTTTTTAAAAATTTTTCTTAAAAAATTTAATTTAAATAAATTTAATTTTTTAGGAAATTTTTTGAAATCATTAAAAATAATAAATTTTTAACCAATATACTAATTAAACCCATATTTTTTAAATGTTCCAAGAACAATAAACAATTTTGTAATAAAATATAACTTTTATTATTTTAAATTTTAGTTAATTATTAATTTAAATTTCACAATTTAACTATTTATAATTAATTTTCAATTTTAAATTTATTCACTAGGGAAATAATTTTTCAAATGGTTTTCTTAAACTACTACCGAAAACTTTAAATTTTTAAAAAAAATATAATTAATAAAATAGTTATTAAATTATAAAGCTATAAATTAAGTTTTGCCTTTGTGAAATATTTTATCAAAGTATCAGTTTTGCATAGAAAATTTGAAAAGTTTTGGTTTATGCAATTTATAAAAAAGATTTTTTCCGAAAAACTTTAAATTCCCTTTGTAATTTTCAAATTTTTTGAAGTCGCAGTTTTTGTTCAAGGTTTTTTTAAAATTTTATCAAAAAAAGAATTCTCGAAAATTTTGGTAAAATAATCAAAAATTAAAGGTGAATTTTACAAATTTGACTCGAGTTCTTAAACTAAGATTTAAATTATTTAATTTTTTTAACAAATTCAACGTGTTTGTTATTTGTAAAAATTTTCGTATTTAGGAAAATTCATGGAAAAGTTTTATTGAAATATTTGAAAAATGAAGTTGTAATATTATTTGACTATTCAAATATTCGCGGGATTTAAGATTAAAATTCAGTTAAATTGTAAAGTTCACGCCATCTCGGTACGACGGGAAAAAAGTATTATCAGAGATCATTATAATTCACTGTATTAGTAGGAGTCTTTTGTCAATTTTGGTTATTATCCCAGAGGGCGTAGAAAGAGATACTAGATGATGCTAAAGATAACGGTCATTCAGACCTGAACCTTTGAGCGAGTCAGTCGGCTAGATTAACCGTTGCAAATTATCAGTGTGAATTAAATTTAATCAGATTTGTAAGTTTCAGTAATAATTAATAACGATTTAAAATCTAAATTTGTGAAAATCTCCAAGTAAGTAATTTTATTTATTTTATATGATTTAAAATCAATAACTTCGATCATCCGATTTCTTTCCTTTGTTCGAGAGGCCATTTTGGTTTGATGGCGTGGTTAACATATTTTGTCTTATGTTTGGGTTTAACAATTTACTAAGAGCTTGGTTTTGTGTTTGTCGGTCATAATTAATTTAATATTATTTAATTAATCTATATTTAATTCGGGTGTTTGATAATTTATGTTATTTCCTGGTAAATTTTATAAAATGACTTTGGTATACTTTCCGATCGTAACTAGGTATTTACTCATTTATATTTAAGGTTTTATGGTAATTTTCCTTTGTGGTTTATAGGTAATTATTTGATTTGGTTAAACTTAGTATTTAAGGGGTTGTGAATTTTATTCAAGATGGCCGGGACGCGCACTTTTCAGTACCGGCTTTGGGTAGTTTCAAATGGCCACTCACCACTAGATGTTGTTATTTGATTAATTTGGTTGCCAATTAAATGTGATTTGTATGTATGGGCTACTGGTTCTCAAAGCAGGTAGAAACAAGGGTACTGTCAGGTCCACGGAGTCGTCCCGAAGGTTTTCAGCGAGACCAGTTAGCTAAGGTGGGAGCTTGAGGTTGTGTACGTGCCCTTCCTTGTTGTATGTGATTTGGGGTATGTTTCTGATCCTTGGGGTTACTGGGTGAATTAAATACAACGTTTTGTGGTGATTGGTTCATTTCTAGGTATTTATCAGGTCAATTTATTTTATTTAGATTATTGTCATAATTAATTGGTTTAAATGATTCAGCGTTTATTTAGTCGCACTGTCGATTTACCAATCAGACCGATTGAGTAATTTTAATTTATATGCTAAAGCACAATATTAAAACAAAGACAAATGAAAAGTTAATAATGTCAATTGTAGCATTACAATGACAAAGCAAAAAAGGTTTAAGTAACCAATACAATTGAAATTCCTAGCTGAATGCTTACTATTTAACGATATGTTGTTTTACGTTTATCCGATACCTAATTACGATCCGAAATACTAGAGATCCATTTATAAAATTAAGTCCATATTGACACTTTTAATTAATAAATAACCGGCCACTGGAATTTTCATAAGAAGTTGTCATTACCGTGGTTGATATTTAATTATTCAAACCAAACTTGTGTTTTTCCTGTGGTATTTTTTTAGGAAGGTTTGAGAGGTCTGTCAAATTAAACCGTTTTGTTTGGGGGTTGTGGAGACGATGGGTAGCAAGGTTATGTAGTGGATTTCGAAATTTTGGCATGTTAATTTCCGGAAAATTTTTTGCGAATATTACATTTGGTGCCGTGACCAGGATGTGTTGTAAGTAGCTAAACTATTGTTTAGCTCATTTGTTTCTGTGTTTCAGGAATAGACGTTTTCATAGAAAACTGTAGTAGTTGAAAAGATGTGATTAACCTTTGTCTGTTTTAGCTAACAAGGAGACCACCGACCTTACCCTAACCGATTTGCTTGATTTTTGTTTTACGAGCAGGTTATGACTAGAAATGAAGCGGCCAAAATATTAGAGCGCGATATTCACCCGTTGCCGAGAAAATCTACTTTGAAAATATCGTCTTTTTCATATTTTATGGGGTACGGCTGAAGGGTCTAGTAATTTTCTTATTGGTATCTGTGGATATAGGGATAACAAAAAATACTATATATAAATTAAAATTATAATATATCAAGCTGTGTACTAAAAATCAAAAATCTTATTTTTATCTATTAATCTTCGGAGGAATCATCCGAAAATTCGCAGGAGCCAGGGTGATATTCGTCGTAAAACAAAAAAGCAATATGTTTCACTACATCGAGCGCACCTTATAAATGCAGTTTTCTTACACTTGCAAGGATTGTTTAAAATTTCTATGGGAAGCACATTTGGTTTACATTTATGAAAACATTTCTCTCGTCAGTGAGCTTGGAAGCAAACCACGCGTACTGCAGCATATCCGAAAAATTGGTGAGGACAACTGATGTTGTACTATCGATTGTTTTTTTATGCAATCTTCCGAGAATTGATTTCACGTTGTGTCTCGATCAACTGTGCACAATTTTGAAGACGTTTGATAAAATTTTTTACTTGTCGATAAAAGTAAACATCGCAAGGCTGGACCAATGGTGTACATTTCGGAGGAATTACTTTAATCGTACAAGTTGATTGACCTTCTTCATCCTGAAATACTTCATCGTATAGATCTAGATTTGTTTGGCCTCCCCAAGAATCGATTATAAGTAGAAAACGTTTTTTTCCCCACGTATGGCTTAAAAACGTTCGTTAAATAATCTTTATACAAAGATGTTGTCAACTTTCCCGACTTTGAAGAAGTTACAACAACATTTTTATATTTTCTAGCATATTCTTCTACACATATTTTAACCCTCGGCCCAAATGATCCTGTCGCCTCTTGTAGGCATACAAAAACGAGAGGTAATAGTTTTCCGGAGAGGGTAATGGCATACTGTGCTGTATAGGAATGGGTGACCTTGTTCATGTCCTTTGTATTAACAATAATAACTTTTGATCCCCGCTGAGAGTTCGGTTATAATTTGACTGGTATTGACACCCAGTCTGATCTGTATTGATAACAAGATCTTTGTCAAATTTCGGTATCAACGCACGAGTCTGGATTCGAAATCTTTCAGCGGCAGCCAAAGTTTCCTCCAGTGTCGCGGTTTCTCTTTGGCTTACAAATTTGGTTATTTTTCGCTGGCCAATTCGGTGTCTTCTTTGAATCGAACAACCCAATTTTCAGAGGCTTTGAATTCAAAATTCTCAAACTGACCCGCTGCAGATAATGCCCACTGTTGCAAGTTTCTTGTTGATACTTGTTGAGATTTTTTGCGAGCTTCTACAAACCTGTCATTGCTCCAAGAGTCAATAATTTCAAATTTATCAAATTTTGTTCCACCATTTTGAATTTGTTTTCCATTTCTTCAAATCCTTAAAGCTTTTAGACGGGAACATCCTCCTTTTGAAGAGTTTTAATGCTCCACTTTGGATGTTGCCTAGCAATATTAGAAACCTTGATTTTGTAATCTAGTGGAATATTATCGATTTCTTCTATTTTCATCCTTTTCTCTCTGGAGAACAATCTTCGGTCATATTTTCTTTTACTTCTTCAAAATTTCGTCCTCCGACACAATTCCTTTTCTCTAACGTTGTTATAATGTAATGGTAAATGTCTTCTCCTACTACCACAGCGTCTTCACTAATTACCGCAGAAGCTTCTGGCGCCATTAAATTATTTGCAATAAGGAGTTGCTGACAATACACCATCGCATCTTTCAATCGCCTCCTAGAAATTTCACTATACAGAGATTCTTCATCGGTTTCGATTTCTTCAACTGTCGAAGGGCCCAGTGTTTCCATGAATTTGTAGTCAGACATTGTCGAAACGATATATAGGTATAACTTGATATATTATAATTTTAATTTATATATAGTATTTTTGTTATCCCTATATCCACAGATACCAATAAGAAAATTACTAGACCCTTCAGCCGTACCCATAAAATATGAAAAAGACGATATTTTCAAAGTAGATTTTCTCGGCAACGGGTGAATATCGCGCTCTAATATTTTGGCCCGCTTCATTTCTAGTCATAACCTGCTCGTAAAACAAAAATCAAGCAAATCGGTAGGGTAAGGTCGGTGGTCTCCTTGTAAGTGTTCGATTCGATATAGATATGGCAAGCTCTAACCGAAACAATCGCCGACATGCGAGGGACGAGGACAGCGAGGTGATGGAGTTTATGAAGAAGGAGCTGGCCGATTCGAAGCGTAGGGAACAGGAGATGGTTGAGATGATGCGAGAGATGAGGGAGACGATACGAAGATTGACAGATGCAGTTCCAACATCCAGCGAGGGAACCCAATCAGGTAGTAGTCGTTCCATAATAACTAACAGTAGAGTTGATGAGGAGGTTGCCATCGGAGTGCAGGGGACGTCAACAGGAGTTGCTTCACAACCAAGATCAGTTTCTGGCCCTTCTGGCGCTGATTGGCATGACGCTCTCAATAACACGCTGGCAATCAAATCAGCAAATGATAACCCAATCGAGAAGCCCACTTTTAAGGGAAGTCAACAACATAATCCCGTGACCTTCCTTCAGAGGTTCGAGGAATTTTGGAAGGTAAAGCACGTAATATATGGGGACAAGTTGGCCACGGTAATCACTTGTTTAAGGGATAACGTTCAGGATTGGGCAAATTTGCATAACGGGCGGTGGAAATCATTTGAGGATTTCAAACGGGATTTTTTAGATAATTACTGGTCAGAGGATGATCAGATGGATTTCATGAATAAGAAGTTGGAGCTTAAATTTCAGCCAGGGAGGAGGTTCACCATGTCGGAGTATTTTATTAAAATGTTGAACGAGTTGCGTACGATCAACATATTGCAAAGCGAAACTATGATGGTCAATAGGGTAATGCGGTTGTTCCCTAAGTACATTCGGGCTTTATGGGGTATCATAGTAGATAAATCGTTTAGTTCCGCGATTAAGCTTTTAAAGAGGGAGGAGTCCAATAAGGACGACGACGAGGGGGTTTTTAGATCAAGGCGGGTTACACCGTATGACCGGCCTAGGCATTCAGGGAATCAAAGGGGATTCGAGAGTGGTGAATTCTCTGATGGGGAGAGTAGGAGGCCTTTAGCCATCATGGGGAACGAGCAAACGGATTCAAGGGAAGACTTTCAGTCGGGAAACGAACGCAGGGCGAATTAAGGAAGGGAACTTCGTCCTTGCCTACCACCTTCCGGGATTTACCTTTCGAGCCGGTTAAATTTGTTAAGGGGGGCACTTCAACCTTGTCTGGGGAATATCCTTTGAACTTTGAGGGTCATTTTCACGTGGTACCTTTGGGGACAATTAATGAGAGAGAATTAGGGAAGCTATATGGTCAAGGTAGGGATATGATCAGATCAATGGGTTGTCATTATGGGGATAGATTAGGTAAATTCAGTAACGGGATTTTGAACCCCCTATCTTTTAAGAAAATTCAGTTGGTAGATAATTTTGGGGTATCCACTTTGGGAAGAGATATCGGTGTGTCAGTCTCACGAGGTTTGCCACATATCTTTGTTAATTGCCAATCACACCAATTATTAGCTTTGTTAGACAGTGGTAGTGAAGTGTCTTGCATAGAGGAAGGTTGTTTTAATGTCATCAGGGATAAAGGGTGTCTACCAATCTTACCAGTCACCTGTACTCAGTTAAAGACCGCTACAGGGCAACATAGTACGCGAATTAAAATGCAGACTTTATTAGAATTTCGAATTGAGGGTTTAGAAGAGGTTTTTAGACAAGTCACATTAGTAGTCAAGGGTTTAATTCGTCCAGTTATTTTAGGGGTCGATTGGTTTGATAGTGTCAAGGGTAGAATTGATTTTGATCAGGGTAAATTTGTAATGTCAATAAATAACAAAATGCATAGTGTCACTTTTGCTACAGGAATGGGAGATGTAACGAGCTGCAATTTTCAATTAGATACTTCAGGGGATACCTATCCAGTATTTTCACAGATTAGGAATAGTAAACAAGTAGAATTTGATCATAATAAATTAGAGTCACTCAGGGAGAAAGTAAGGTTGACTGGTTTGAATAAAGTAGATTCAAAGAATTTATCTAGCTTGTTGCTGCAGTATCAGCAGATTTTCAGTGAGTTTCCGGGTAGAACTTCGAAATATACGCATGTCATTAAGTTACTTCATGAAACCCCATTTGTTAGGAGACCTTATCCGATACCACATAGTTTGAGAGGGGAGGTCCGTGATACGATTCAACAGATGTTAGATTTGGGGGTGATCAAACGCGAATCTTCGGCATTTGCTAGTCCTATGACTGTTGTTAGGAAAAAGGATGGGAAGGTTAGAATTTGTTTAGATGCTAGGTGGTTGAATAAACAGATGGTTGCGGACACCGAATCACCTCGAACTCCCGAAGACATTTTTCAGTCATTTCAATGTGTTAGGTATATGACCACTATTGATTTACGTTCCTCTTATTGGCAAATTCCATTAGATGCTAACAGCACGAAATATACCGCCTTTTTATTTGAGGGAAAATCTTACACGTATCAGGTACTTCCGTTTGGGTTGAAGACAGCTATGGGTACGTTCACTAGGGGTATGGATATTATTTTAGGTCCCGAGGTACGCGAATTCACTGTTAATTATGTTGATGATCTCCTGGTAGTTTCTAGTTCAATATCTCAACATTTAGAACACCTTAGAATTGTTTTGATAAACTGTCGGATGCTAATATGACCATAAATTTAGAAAAGACGTTTTTCTTTCGGCAGGAGGTTAGATTTCTGGGGCATATTTTATCCACGAATGGTATTTCCACTGATCCAGAGAAGGTTGTAGCTATTAGGGATTTTCCACCACCACGTAACATTAAACATTTAAGGGGTTTCATAGGGTTGTGTAATTATTATAGGCGGTTTGCTTTGAGGTATAGTCATGAAATTGCTCCGTTAACGCGTCTTTTGAAGAAGGGTATTCAGTGGGTATGGGGAGAGAATGAACGGTTAGCATTTGAGAAAGTTAAAACTTTGTTTATCGATACAGTCATGCTTCGATTTCCAGATATGTCTAAGATCTTCTATCTACAGACTGATGCTTCGGATGTGGCTTTAGGGGTGGTTTTATATCAGTTGGATGGGGTCGCAGAACACGGAGTAGTAGGTTTTGCGAGTCGTATCTTGCATGGTCCCGAGTTAGTTTATACAGTAACTGAGAAGGAATTGTTAGCTATTATTTTTGGTTTGCAAAAGTTTAGGAGTCTTTTATTGGGCAATAGAATAATTATTAGGACGGACCATTATGCGCTTAAGTTCTTGAAGCAGTGTAGATTATTGAACGATAGATTAACGAGGTGGACTCTGATTTTAAACGAGTACGATTATGAGATTGAGCATGTTCGAGGAAGGGATAATGTTGTAGCGGATACTCTTTCAAGGTACCCGGTATCCGGTACGTCTCAGTTAGGGGGTATTCGAAATCAACCGGTGGTTGCTTCTTTGGGTTCAGACGTGTTGGTGACATTCTTTGAAGTTTTGGGTTGGGGCGATTTAGAAATGTCTTTTGGTCAGTTAGGGGGGATGCAGAGAAATGATCAGTATTTAGGTCCGTTATACGAAAGAATTCTTAGGGGAAATGTGGGTGATGCGAGGTTCGGTTTGTACGGTGACATTCTGATTTATCGAGAAGGGGTTACTGGGGCTAGTAAATAGTACTCCCAAAGGGGAATTGATCGATAGGGTCATAGGCAGTGTTCATCAAATGTACGGTCATTTTGGTATTACTAAAATTTTACAAATTGTTAAAGCAAATTTTCATTTCCGTAATATGTTTGATCACATCAAGAGAATTGTTAGGTCCTGCGATATTTGTCAGAAGGTCAAACATCCTAATCGGCATCTAATAGGTCCAATGAACCCAGTTATTGTAGAGAATCCGGGGGATTTAGTTACGGTAGATTATTATGGTCCATTACCTCAGGGATGGGGAAGGTTTTCATACATTTTTGTCGTGATTGACTCATTTTCAAAGTTTGTCAAGTTATATCCGTTACGTAGAGCGCAGGCCAAGGTATCAGCTCAAAGGATTCTGAACGATTATTCAAAGATCATTAAGCCTAAGGTAGTTTTGAGTGATCATGGGACTCAGTTTATATCGAGGAAATGGAAATCAATGTTAGAGGGTGAAGGTATTAAGGTTACGTATTCTTCTATTAGGCATCCGGGATCTAATCCTACGGAAAGGGTTATGCGGGAGTTAGGTCGGTTGTTTAGAACATACTGCGGGCAATCATACTCGGGTTGGGCGCGACAGTTAACCAATATTGAATGTTTATTCAATAGCACCCCTCACCTTTCGACAGGTTTTTCACCATTTGAGATTATCCAAGGGTACAATCCACCGAGTCCATTATCCGATTTGCTTCTTACTCTGGTTCCGCGACAAAAGGTTAAGGATGTTCGACAGGTCAGGTTGAAGGTTAGGGAGAAATTAGTACAAGCGGGGGAATATAGAAAAGATTTTTAAGACGTTCAATGATCAGTTAGATTTTAATGATTTAGTTTTGCTAAGAGAACAGCATCTTTCAGATGCAGCTCATAATATCGTGGGTAAATTTTGTCCTTTATATTCCGGTCCATACCGAGTAATAGATAATCCTCATCCCAATGTTTATACTTTAGTTGATTTTGAGACGGATGAGAGGAAGGGTAATTATAACATTAATAATTTGAAGTTGTATTATAAAGTAGAAATTGAGTAATAAATTAAATTTTTTTTTTGAAAGATAGTTTCTGCTTGTGTTTTCTGTTAACAGTGGCGTACAGCAGGGAACCTTCCAACCATGGGCGTCCTATTCGAGATTATACCATGTTGTGACAAGGGATCATGTTGTGCAAGTTTCTCCATCTAGGTGTTATTTAATAGATTTGTTTTATGTTTTGTATTAATGCATGGTAGTAATAAATTAATTATGTTAATTTTGAGTTTAAGTTTGAATTATTGTTTAAATTTTTGTAAGTTTAAGTTCAGCTATTGTTTGAGTTGCAGTCAATCCAAGACTTGTTATTTTGTTCATACATTTTGTTAAAGCATTCATGCTACAGTTTATAGATATTGTTATTCCATCTTTGTAGTTAGTGTGAGCAACTCCTTCGGAGATATTGGGATTTACTGTGGTTTGACCATATCTAGATAAATAGGCATGCTATTTTACTTCGGTTGCAAAGCATGGGTATTTATTTCTTTTGCTGAGGGTTCCACAGACACGAGTTAAAGAAAAGCCTCGGTATTCATGAGATTGAGTTATAGGTTATAGACATTTGGTTTATAATCAAGAAAACATGTCCGAACAAGCATAGACCATTCTTCTTCGTAAATGTTTTGGGGTCGTTCTGTAATATTATATTTTACTATTCAAATATTCGCGGGATTTAAGATTAAAATTCAGTTAAATTGTAAAGTTCACGCCATCTCGGTACGACGGGAAAAGAAGTATTATCAGAGATCATTATAATTCACTGTATTAGTAGGAGTCTTTTGTCAATTTTGGTTATTATCCCAGAGGGCGTAGAAAGAGATGCTAGATGATGCTAAAGATAACGGTCATTCAGACCTGAACCTTTGAGCGAGTCAGTCGGCTAGATTAACCGTTGCAAATTATCAGTGTGAATTAAATTTAATCAGATTTGTAAGTTTCAGTAATAATTAATAACGATTTAAAATCTAAATTTGTGAAAATCTCCAAGTAAGTAATTTTATTTATTTTATATGATTTAAAATCAATAACTTCGATCATCCGATTTCATCCTTTGTTCGAGAGGCCATTTTGGTTTGATGGCGTGGTTAACGGGATATTTTGTCTTATGTTTGGGTTTAACAATTTACTAAGAGCTTGGTTTTGTGTTTGTCGGTCATAATTAATTTAATATTATTTAATTAATCTATATTTAATTCGGGTGTTTGAGAATTTATGTTATTTCCTGGTAAATTTTATAAAATGACTTTGGTATACTTTCCGATCGTAACTAGGTATTTACTCATTTATATTTAAGGTTTTATGGTAATTTTCCTTTGTGGTTTATAGGTAATTATTTGATTTGGTGTAAACTTAGTATTTAAGGGGTTGTGAATTTTATTCAAGATGGCCGGGACGCGCACTTTTCAGTACCGGCTTTGGGTAGTTTCAAAATGGCCACTCACCACTAGATGTTGTTATTTGATTAATTTGGTTGCCAATTAAATGTGATTTGTATGTATGGGCTACTGGTTCTCAAAGCAGGTGGCTAGCCCGAAACAAGGGTACTGTCAGGTCCATGGAGTCGTCCCGAAGGTTTTCAGCGGAGACCAGTTAGCTAAGGTGGGAGCTTGAGGTTGTGTACGTGCCCTTCCTTGTTGTATGTGATTTGGGGTATGTTTCTGATCCTTGGGGGTTACTGGGTGAATTAAATACAACGTTTTGTGGTGATTGGTTCATTTCTAGGTATTTATCAGGTCAATTTATTTTATTTAGATTATTGTCATAATTAATTGGTTTAAATGATTCAGCGTTTATTTAGTCGCACTGTCGATTTACCAATCAGACCAGATTGAGTAATTTTAATTATATATGCTAAAGCACAATATTAAAACAAAGACAAATGAAAAGTTAATAATAGTCAATTGTAGCATCTACAATGACAAAGCAAACAAATGGTGCTTCCTACAGTAACCAATAACAATTGAAATTCCTAGCTGAATGCTTACTATTTAACGATATGTTGTTTTCACGTTTATCCGATACCTAATTACGATCCGAAATACTAGAGATCCATTTATAAAATTAAGTCCATATTGACACTATTTAATTAATGAAATAACCGGTCTCACAAATGAGCACCGAGGCTTTTCTATAATTCTGAAGTTGCTCGATTACCGTGAGGTTGATATTTAATAAATATTCAAACCTAACAGTCCTGTGTTTTATTTCCTGATGGAGTATTTGGTGTTTAGGAAGGTTTCCGAGAAGGTCATGTCAAATATAAAGCTCTTAGTTATTTCTGTAGTTTGCTTATAGGTTTAGGTATGTGGAGACGCCACTGGGTGAGTAAATGGGTTAGTGGTGACGCCACTGGATTTTCAGAAGAGGTTAGGTTGGTCATGTTCACGTCTTCCTATATTAGGGTTCAACTACTATGTGTTTTCCGTCTATTTAAAGAAGTTGGGTTACGATTTACACGATGTTTGGGGTGTCCTGTTGACGATCACGATGTTAGGCCAAGGTTATCTGGTTTGGGATTCGAAATTTGTGCGCGAATTTCGAAAATTAGGAATATTACAAAGTATTTTTAAAGTCTTTATTAAAGTAGTCGTTAAAAATCTTTAAGTATGCTTGACTTGGAGAGGTTTGGTTTTTGTAGTTTTCAAAGAAATGGTAAAAACTAGTATTGCGAAATTCGAATTGAAAGAAATTCGTAAGATCATTTACTTCGTTTTTTATGGAAGAATTATCAAATTTACTAATTTCTTTGTTTAAATTTTGGGTTACCTTATCATTATGACACGCATGCCCTTGATGATTCTGGATATCCCAATTTGGTCCTTCCATAACTTGCACCTTTTTTGCATTAAGTATCCTAGTAAAATTTAGCAATGACACGCAGTTCCACGGATTATTGTTAAGTATAACCATTTCTAACTTGTCACAGTGGTTTATTATGTCGAATGGATTTAGAGTTACAAGTTCATTATTTGCAATATTTAGTACTGCTAAATTTTCAAAACTATAGAATGCTAGGTAATCCAAACTACTGAACGAATTATTTGATAAATCAAGTTTCAAAACATTAGATAATCCAGAAAATAGACCAAATTTAAACTGTTTCAAGTGATTACCCGATAAATTTAGAATTTGTAATTGTTTAAGATTTTTGAAAAGGCCAATTGGAAGATCCGTTAGTTGGTTACTTTTTAAGCATAAATTAGTAAGATTAGGCATATTATCGAAACTGTTGGCGTTTAAGCTTTTTATAAAGTTTTGGCTAATATCCAATGTTTCAATTATGCTGTCATTAGAAAAGGAAGTATTAAAACTTAGTAAAGATTACCGCTCAAATTTAAATATCTTATATTTTCCGGTGCGTGGTTAAATTTTGATAAGCGATTATTACTTAAATCCAGATATTTGATCGAGATTGATTGATTTAAATCGCCTAGTTTGTCTAAGTGATTATTCTTCAAATTTAGTGTATCTAAATTTAACGTTAGTTGTGAAATGTTAAAAGATGTCATTCTGTTATATGAAAAATCTAATTGTAAATTCTGTTCATCACTGGAAAAATTTTTTAAAATTTTGTTTAATTTAATTGTAGATATAAAATTATGTGATATGTTCAAAACTCGTAAGGAATACAGATTAACATCAAACATGTCCTCAAAAATATTTTCAATTTTATTGTAACTTATATTTAATATTTCCAAATGAGTTAATTCATGAAATGATTTTTTTTCAATTGTACGAATTGCATTATTTGAAAGGTCGAGAGTTACAAGATTAATTAATGAAGTGAAAGTTCCTTTCTCAATTTCAGTAATGCGGTTGTCCTGCAAATATAATTCTTTTAAATTTGCAAGACCGAAGAAAGCGTTCAAATTAATTTCTGTTACGTAACTGCCATTCATATAAATTTGCTGCAATGACGAACATTTCTCAAAAAGTCGAGAAGGTATTATTTTTATATAACTGTATTCAAAGATGATGATTATTGAATGTTCGGCTTCAATATAGTACATGGAGTTATTGCTTTCTGATAATGATGTTGCTACGCATCTAATAGTGTCTCGATAAGCAGTTATTAGTGAATTGCATATGTTGCGATTATAGTAATGTTCTCTTTCACAGGAGTCCATTTCTTCATATGTACGTTGTCGTAGATAAGATTGATCATCACAATTAATACTAGCAGTACTTGGTTGCGGTAATAAAACTAGTAGGAATATCCAATATAATGTCATCTAAAATAAATATGTACATAAAATTATTTGTATATAAATACTATGTACTTATATCAGTTAGAATATTTAAATTATTGTTTATTGAAAATTAAAATTAACAATGTAACAAAAATCATTAACTTCAATTAATTTAGTTTTTCATTCACCGTTCAAGTTTAATTCAAATTTTTTTTATTTTCACATCGATATTGAACCGTTTTTTACGTTTCAATATTAATTATTATCATCTCAATATAAAATATCAAAATCTTACGTTTTCTTCCGTAGTAGGAAAAGTTTGAAACAATCTACGTTTTGAATATCATCATAAAATGAAGGACTACGACCACACGTAGCCATATTATAAGTATAACACAGGTGGAATAAATTCTAAAAATTTGGTTAATTTTTGTTTTCTAGTTTTTTAAATTCGGCGAAGTAATTTTTGAAAACTTGAAGGGGGCGAAATAACAACTTATGTTTGATTTTAACCTATAAAATTATGAATAAGATTTTTGGTTTAAAAATATCTAATCGAAACAATAAATTTTGCTTCTATTTTAACCATAAATATAATACAAAATAGGTTGTTGGTACAAAGCTGTAATACGGTAGACTGCAATCATATAATAATAATGCACTTTACATATACTGCATTTACTGGCGCGCCAGAAAAGGTTTACACATAAAATGTAATTTTATTTCGCCAGTATTATTTTCCAAGAGTATGCTGATGTGTAAATATCAAATTAATATAAGTTTAACAACACGTGAAAAGACTATAAAATAAACCATATTATCACAAGTTACAACGATAAGAACTGGTAAATCTTGCAAATTTTACTTGTACTGACGAAGAGTCATTGCTGGCGCGACAAAAGTTGGCAATAACCAACTTTTTCCAACTATGCATGCATAGTTAAAATTTGCACGTCAGTAAACGTTTACACATGCATTTATTTTTTACAGGCGCGCCATAGAAGACTGGTGCCACCAAATCATTCCATGTGTAAACGTAGCATTATTCTGGATTACAGTAAAAATGATTTGAATCTTATTATTTAACTGTCTATTAATATTTCAAGTTTAATATATTGCAATGTGTATGCAAGTTTGAATCGTCATAAAAAATCTTACAGATTCTAATTTTAACATTAAATACTATAGTACACCAGGGTCTCGTTTTGCGTCGCATCGATTTGCGTCGATTCGATTTGCTTAATAACACGAATATAGGACCGAAAATCTTATATGCGTCACATAATTCAATTTGCGTTTTTAAAATAATACAAATTCAATTTTTGCTTCATGCGTAAAATTCTAACGACTGTAATTTAATAGTTTTTATCTGCAAGTAGAATTAATATCTGCATGAATCGCGCCGCCATGCCACTTGCAAAGTTTGTAAGTCTTGTAATGTATACATACTACTACATAATATTATGAATAATTGTGAACGATGCGTTTTCTACATGCAATTACATTTTTCATTATTTAGTTCAAAGCAACCGTCAGAGAAGCTTTAAAATAAAAATTTTACCGATATTTTACTAAAAATAAATTTTTGTTAGCATAATATGTGATTTTATTACCATTGTGAAAAATTTTTTGATGATTGTAGAACGCATCTCGTGAATTACTATGGAATCTTATGGAAAATGTGATTCGATTTGAATCGATTCGAATTGCGTAGCACTTTACAGAACGTATCCCCGACGCAAATCGAGACCCCGGTGTATAATTAAATGTCAAAATCAGAATTCATAGGATTTTTTCGAAAGAGAATTCATCGCAATTACCGATAATTTCGTGAATAATATCTCTTTTATTTCATAAATTATTATAATTTTACAAACCTTGCCACTGCTTCCTGTATAAAAGCTCATAATAATTATTATTGCTGACGTTCACAACTGGCAAACACTTTAAACTGCATTGTAACAAAGTTGAACGTTATCATGGGAATGATATAAATTTATCATTTTGGTGAATAACACTCACGTAATTTTTAGACTTGTATTCATATTCATCCGCAGAGCTTATAAAATTCTATAATATTTGTTTTACTTTTTATGTTTATTATTTCAACTTCATTATTGAATGAAGTTGATCTTTATTTAACTAATTTTCAAATAAAGTATGAGAGGATCGGTGTACAATCTATAAGAGAGGGTGGCTAAGGTGGCACTGGATCGCTACTTTAGTGCACATCTTAGGCCACGAGCAAAGTAGCTTAAAGGAGACGTATAATTGCTCTTATTTAAAGGCAATTTACTGTTAGCCATTATAAATGTTGAAAAAATGAGTCAGTTTGGCCTCTTAAATTACACCTTAATAATTTTCTGCTGCTTGGAATATTAAGGGTAATTCAATAGGAATAAAAGGTTAATAAAAAATTTTAAATCTTAGCTACACGGCATAAAATGCGGTGGTTCTGTTTGAATATCTTGCGTAAACCAACTTTTAGAAAACCATAATTTAAATAAAAGGTAAATTGTCTTAACGTAAAATTAAAAAATGTTACCATGTTCTTTAATGGATAAAATGCGTGTGTGATGGACTTTAAAGTTACATACTATGTTTGCACATAGTACATGCAGTGATTGACAAATTTATTCACAGCCCTGCAGAATATTTCTTTAAGGGTAAGACCACTGTAAATTTTTCAAAAAATTGTTTATTATTTTATTGACTTAAAAATGCTTTGAATTTTCTAGAATATGGGGTAAAAAGACCCCAGCTCTTCCCCAAACGCGTTGTACTGCTCCGAAACGAATTTTGATATTTTAGTATATAAATTCAGTGTAAACACGATTAAATTGATATATTGGTAAGTACCCCTGATATTTTTTATTTTTTTTAAATTTTCATTATTATTATAGTTTATCTACTGTCTTACTGTAGTTTTTTATATTTACTTCTATTTTTAATATTATAATGTTTATTATTCATATAATTTAATAATTTTTATGATTTTAGAGATGGATATTAGCGTTCAATCATATAATTTTTATCTTAAAGCCGATTAAAACGCAGCTATCTTTACAGATACGGATTAAAGGCTCGTTACCATAAAATTTCAGTAAAGAAAATGAAAAAGCAGTTTTATGATCTTGAGATAGTAGGTAATGATAAAATTTTTTAAAAAGTCGAGTTTTTAATTTTTTTTTATGTCGACAACACATTTCAAAACTTTTAACGCGTTCTTCTCGAAACACGATTTTTCAAATCGGCACGCAATATACTAACTCCAACAATTTTCATTCTTTTCATTCAAATTTTAACAATATCTTTAAAATAACATTTTGAAGAGAAATACCTAGGTTTTTATTAACAGATAATTACTCTTTTGTGTAAAAATTGAATGTTTTATTCAAATAATTGCCAATTACACGAAAATCAATATTTTTAAATTGTCCTACGCATTTTTCTGTGTTAAATTCTGAATTAAATTTGTATGTTTTTTTACTGGTTAGACATCTACAATAATTATTTAAACATTTTATGTTGATTATTTCATGTACATACACAAGAAGATATAAAAGTTTATTTATAAAATCAGCACAAGCACTTGTGATAAAATTATTGAAACCTTTAGAAAATGTAAGCATTATCATGATTTTTCTATCTTTAATTTACAAAACTGCATTGATATCGGAAATTTCCTACTTCTAAGGTATACTGTAATATTATTTTTAATAATGCCTCAGATACCTATTACATCTATAGTTTTTCGATTGCATTAAACATGGGTCGTAAAGTCAAGAAACTGCGAGTGCATGTCGCCAGCCCCCAATTCAATTTTTATTCAAAAGGTCTAAATCGTTTGTGCATCGTTTGTGCATGATTGTGCATTCTTTATTTTCGTTTGTACCTTTTTCGTTTTAGAATTATTTGAAAATTTATTGGGTGGTCTTTTCATTTGTTTTTGAAAATAGTCTTAATCTTTTATGATGTGCATAGTTTTTTTCGTTTGACTCTTTTTACCGTAATTGAAAATTTGGGTGGAATTTCAAATTTAATTTGATTTCGGTAAATTGTAGATGTTTTTGACTGTTTGTAAACTTTTTTCGAGACTTTAAATTCGAATTTTGCAAATAATATTGAGCCATAAGATTTAGAATCTAAATTTTAAAGATACGAATTTTAAATTATACAGGGTGTCCCGTACCGTGGAGAAGCTTTGACGTGGTGATAGTGATACTTTTATAAACAAATTTTAAATAAAATTTTTTCCAAGTTTAAACCCTTGATGGATACTCCTTTAAACATATTTAAAGTTGTTAAACGGCAATTACCGAAATATTTTTTTATTGAATTAATAGATTTGTATGAATTTAGTAATATGCTGATTATGTAAAAGAATAGTAATAAATGTAATTTAAAGTTACAGAATAATTAAATTACAATGTAAAGTAAATTAATTGAAAATTGATTCATTATTGAGAACAATTATTTAAACATATATTATGAATGTTAAATTTTTAATACACATAGAATTGAAATTTTAAAAAAATATAGAATAAAATTATTAAAAATAAATTTAGTTATTAAATTAATGTAGTTTTTGAAACCTTTATAAATTTAATAAAGATAGGTATAGTAATATTTGCTGAAAGTATCTATATAAATGAGAAAATATGTGATTTGATATCAATTAAAATTCATTATAGTAAAAATTAATCAATTATTGAAATAGCATTTAAAATTTTATAAAATAAAGTTTTATTTTTTGATAAAATTATTTTTATTATACCAATATTTCAATTATAAAAATTTTAAAATTTGGCACGTCAATTAACATGTATTTAAAATATCAAAAAAAATATGAAAAACATTTAACTCTAATTTAATTCAAACTCAAATTCGTATCATCCTAAAATAGATTTTTAAACTAATTTGTAGATAAGTACATTGTCTTTAAAAAATCATTAATCTATTAATTAGATAAAATCAATATTTACGGTGAAATTGCCGTTTGAAAGCAGAACTTTAAAATATTGCTTTAAAAAGGAGTATCCCCCAAGGGTTTGAACTTGGACAAAAATTTTATTTGAAAATTTGTCTTATAAAAGTATCATCTATCACCACGTCAAAGCTTCTTCACGGTCACGGGGACACCCTGTACATCAAAATATCTAAAGATTCGTTATTCGGCTTTAAAAAAATTATGAGAATCTCGTTAATCTTGCTGCGCGTCAATTTAGCTTTTGTATTTCTTAAAATCTCGAAACGAGAAGAGGTACAAACGAAAAAAAAGTTTGCACAAACGAGTACATACTAAGAACTAACGATCTGAACAATTTTGAACCCAAAATTCAAAGTTTAAATTTAGCATGTCTCCAGCCCCCCCCAATACTTTTTTCAATTACGCGGAAACAAAAGAGGTACAAACGAAAATAAACAATGCACAATCATGCACAAACGATGCACAAACGATTAAGACTATTTTCGAAACAAAATTCTGAATGGGGGGGGCTAGCATGTCTCCAGCCCCCCCCAACTAAATTTTCAAATAATTCTAAAACGAAAAAAGTACAAACGAAAATAAAGAATGCACAATCATGCACAAACGATGCACAAACGATTTAGACCTTTTTGAATAAAAATTGAATTGGGGGCTGGCGACATGCACCTGAAACTGCGACAAAAGAGAAAGAAGTTCTGTGGGAGTTACTACATACCGACGGTAAATCATAACTTAAAATTGACGGATTAATTGGTAGATGTAAAGCACGTGTCCAAAGTTTAGTTAAAAAAAAATAAAAAAGATGAATTTCTTGAAAGCAAATCGTACAACAAAAGACGATATAAACTATGAACGAAACGGAATGAAGATTAAAGTGCGTGAAATTTAAAAAATCCGCACTGAAGTTTTACAAATATAACAAAATTGCATTAAATAAATTTTTGAATCATTGAATGAACAATTTAAAAAGACAGTTTTGGCGAATACATTACTAAGATGCTTGCAAAGACATGAGTTTCATGTACGGGTAGCACGAATGAAATCATGAATAAGTAAAGTTAATCAACTTACGTGTTTCAAGTTGTCTAAAGAATTTGTAAATAAAGATAATTTATTAGATTAAAATTTTTATAAATTAAAAGGTTAAATAAACAATAAAACGAAATATTATTCGTAAGCTTTCAGCATTTATTTATTATTAAACGTCTGATGACAGCAGTAACTATTGCTGAAAGCTTACAAATAATATTTCGTTTTATTGTTTATTTAACCTTTTAATTTAAAAAAATTTTAATCTAATATTAATTTCAGAGGTTAATAATATATATAATTTCAATAAAGATAATTTATTTTGGCAAAACGTTATTTTCTCAGACGAAAGTAAATTCAATGTTTTCTGAACAAATGGGCGCAGTTTTGTCTGTAGACAAGTAAATACTGAACTTGGGTTAAAAAATTTAAAATGTACAGAAAAACATGATGGTATTTTTGATGGTATAATGGACAAATTTAAATACATGAACATTATAAAAGACAGTGCCAAAAAATTGAACCTTAAAACTAATTTTTACTGACAACAAGACAACTACTCCAAACATACCTCACAAATTATGCGCCTTAGTATGTAATACCTCACATAATATATTAGTTACTCCCCATACAAAGTCCGCACATCAATCCAATTGAAAATTTGTGGGGAGAAATTGGTTAATTAATAGTGTCTATAAAAATTACAAACAGATATGAATAATTTTGTCAGTCGAATGTCAATTGTATGTTGTATACCTCCTAGTATGTAATTTCAAATTTTAATTAAAAATGTTAGTGCTTTTCAAGCTTTGCGATAATTCATTTAACAGGATATTTATAAATAAATATAGTACATAGTACATATCTTTGAAATTATCACATCATGTGTGGACAAGTAAAACTAATCAATTGAAATGCTACAGAAAGGGGAATCCCGGAATATTTGGTGATCTTGAACTAAATCGCATTTCCTGTAAATAACTTCCTGTGTTAGAATGCATTTTTAAGTGAAATTTTTATAATTTTTATAATATTGTAATTTAATGCGGGTTTTAAACGGTTGTATACATATAAGCAATTCTTTTTGTTCTCTGCCTTCTATTAATTTTTTAGATTTCTAGTCGTTGGCGTTGGCTCAATTTTTTTTTTTATTCTAAAATTCAATCATTCACCTCATTTGATACACTTAACAGTACTGTTGGGTTCCAAATGTTTAACCAAACCTAATTTTGGGTAATTTAAGAAGATTTTATTCGAAGATGAATTTAACTGAGTAAATTTACATACTTTAAATTTTATTATTACACCAAAAGATATGAAAATTGTCTCTAACATCTAAGTTACTGTTGAGCGCAAAAGCATTTATTGGATTTTATTTCAATTTTTTGTGCCGTAATTTTGTGTTTCACCAAAAATATCATGTGAAAATGCGGTAAATACATTTTCGTCCTTATTGTTCAAGTATTTTTCCGATTACAGAAATAATTGCCTTTTGTGGATTCCGCAAAACTTAGCTTTGGCGCTGATTGATTTAGAAATGAAGGTTCAATTTCACAATAAAACAAAAGTAGAAGTTGAAGCTTCATTCAAGATTTTTATATTCTTTAACAGAAAGTCACTTTTGAGTTTTTTCTCCAGCTTAATAGTAAATCTTACTTTTGCTGTAATTTTAGATATGATTTATGTTTTGTGTATGACTAGATTTAATTGCGTGTGACTGCATGTGACAAAATCACATGATAAAATATATTTTCAACAAAGCAAACTTGTCATAAAATTTTGAGATTAAAATTTTCAGATAAAAATGATACAAAAAGAGTAATTATTAAGAGTAAGAGTTATTACCTCAATGTGCGATAGCAAAATTGGGGAGAGTTAATCAATCGTGATTGCGATTTTTACCATTATTTTTGTAAATTATGATAGATAATGATGCTATATAGACATAAAAAATATAAAATTTGCGGACGGGCCACAAATTTGGTTAAAAAACGGCTTTAAAAATTAATTTGGAATGCAATTTTATCATTGGCTCTGGTGAACTATAACCCCGCCCATCGTAATTACAATGTTCTGTGACAACATTTAAAATACCAGAATTTCGTTTTTTACAACGAATTATGAAAGATAATGGTGTAATTAGCTAATAAAAAAATTAAAGTTGTGATCGGACAACAAATTTTCGAAAAAAAATCACTTTTTGTGTGAATTCATTTCTGAGGTGGTTGCACTGTCAAAACCTATTCTCCGCACCGCCTCGCCCTCCGGGGCTCGTACGGGGCTCCGAACGGTTTTGACACGTGCTAAACTCATTAAAAACATCCCTTAAGCGGCTCCAACTCGAAAAGTTTGAAAGTTGACGCGACGGATCTCAGGGAGCGACTGGTATCACCCCACCACTAGTCACTGTCGACCCAGGCACAGCACACGTACCGCCAACAGAATAAATGATCCCTTTTCATTTAAATACACTTACATGTATTTCTTATGGGAAAATTGCAATTTTCAAAATTAAATTGTGGCCTTATTACAAGTCCGATTAAGTTCATCCTGCCTTTAAAGTTCTTGTATTTTTCTGTTCTTTCGTTTGGTTGAACCATTTCTATAGGAAAAGTGTACTTTCGAGTCACGTTTAATTAACTCTTGCCCAAAATTGTGCCTGGTTTTTATGTATTATGATATTTATGAAATGCACAATAAAATTTTATCTGTCAAAATGTAAAAATTTATGGCAGTCGGCCATCATATAAATCGAAAATTATATAAAAATCATATCGAAATAGAAGCGGTTCTAATTTGACAATTGCGTAGGTATGATTTTTCTTATGATTGGCGTTATGACTTATTCCTTATGATAAAATCACATAGTGTGAACACTAAAAACTGCTTATGTTTAAATCATAAGAAAAATCATATTATACAAAATTACATAGTCTGAACTACACTTATCTTTTAACTTACCAAAATATTACTCTAAAAGTTTTACGTAGCTTTGCCAAATTGGCCAGTAAACAAGTGTGGCTAACAGATAAAATTAAAATACTTACGTCCTCGATATCTTAAAATAATTGACATATTAAAAGTTTAAAATAAAATTAAAAGTCTTCGTACAAGTCTTTTATGTGTATTTTGGGTTCGGTTCGAATTACTGGAACGGGATTTTTACCATTTTGAAATGGCCAATTTACAGGAAATTGGGTGTGGTTAAGACCTTGGTAAATACAACTACAACTTGACTAATTATTATTAAACAAAATTTGCTTCCCAATTTTGTTTGGATACGATTATCACTTGCTGGAAATGACTTGCTGACTTCACATATAGTACATCTCTTGAAATAAGCTTTTAGGTTTGATGATTAGAGTAAATATATACCCAAAAACCACTATCCTCAAACAACTATATTAATTAAATTGAAACGAAAGGCAAATAAATTAAAAACTACCTTTTGATTATAATATATTTTATTTATGAAATTTATATAAAACATATAGTTTAACATTTTTTAAAATAAAGACATAGTACGTACTAAGTACATAGGTACAGCATCCAGTTAGTATATCAGAATAAACATTATGATGTTCAGTTGATATTCAACTTAGAATTTGCTCATAAAGTGGAAATTGTGATTTCATTACGTGTTTACCCAAAATTTTCATATTGATCGATATTTTTCAACATTTAATGTTTTTGAAAACAATTGATTTTACGAACATTGTTCATTCTTCAGTTTTGCTGAACAAATAAATTGAGTAATAATTTGGTTAACAGTTTTTTAAAACATTGTTCTGTATAATAATTAAAATTTAAAAAAATAATACATGAATGTACCATACTTTTCATTATGGCACTCTTTTAATCCTAGACAATCAGTAGAGTAATTATGAACGAATTACTACATAATCTTCAATCTGAAAACATAACTAACTTACATAGTAACTAATATTAGGCAATACAATTTCAAAGAACTTAAAATACTTGTTGTAATTCTGAGATTATAGTCTTAAATCATTTAGTTAGGTAGAAAAATTACCATTACAGGATGTTACACCAGTGGAAGATCGGCTATAGATTCACATGTGTCGAAATTTACATTATGGTTCCTAGTGAAAGGTTTCACAAATTTCTTTAATAGAGGTAACATCATGGCAATCATTAAAACAGCAATTAAAATAGTCATGAAAGCTATAAAACTTTTACGCAAGCTTGCAATTTGTTCTACAACATCCTGGTTTCTGTCAGAAGCACCTGTTAATTTTGAGTATGAAATATTTGAAGTGAGTGCTGCAGGAATTCTGGGAGGAATTTGATTTTGAAAAACTTGATCTGAACTATGATTTTCTAATTTGGTTTGAAGTAGTTTATAAAAGGAAGATTCCTTTTCGACAAAATTTGTGATATCATTCACCGATTTTGAAAATTTTTCTAAATTACTGTTTAGTAAGTCGACAGTTGGTTTGTTCATATTATCCAGATTCGTAAAATTTTTATTAAAAGCTTTATAAAAGTTGCTCGATTTAAATTTTGAATCAAAATAATTAGAGAAATTGGAAAGAACTTCATTCAGTTTTTCAAAATTGATTTGACTTGAATTCGGCAAAGTGAAAATCAAATTTGGTTGATTTAAATTGGATAACTTTAAATTTAATAAATTCAACGTATTTGTTAGATTCTGAAAACTTTCGTCGTATTTGCTGGAAAAATGGATGGAAATATTTTTATTAAAATATTTGTAAAATGACGTGTTTTTGAAGTCTGTATTAAAGTATCGGTTAAAAGCATCTAATTGTATTTGGGATGGTGCGGTTTGGTTCTTATAATTTTCAAAAAAATGGAAAAAACTGGAATTTCGAAAATCCAATTCGAAAAATTTTGTAAGATCGTTTATTTCCTTTGCTACGGATTGACCATCAATTTTATTAATTCTTTTGTTAGAATTTTCTGTTATGCTGTTATTATAACACGCATGACCTTGGTGATTTTTGATATCCCAATTTTGTCCTTCTATTACTTGCACGTCATAATCAGTAAGTATTGTAGTATAATTCAGCAATGATTCGCAATCCCACGAATTATTATTAAGTATAACAATTGATAAGTTCTTACAGTGATTTAATATGTCGTATGGATTTAGAGTTACAAGTTCATTATTTGCAATATTTAGCACTCTTAAATTTCTGAAACTATAGAACGTTTTATAATCCAAGCTACTAAAGGAATTATTTGATAAGTCAAGCTCCAAAACATTTGATAATCCAGAAAATAGACCAAATTCAAACTGTTTCAAGTGATTACCCGATAAACTTAGAATTTGTAATTGTTTAAGATTTTTAAAGAGGCCAATTGGAAGATCCGTCAGTTGGTTACCTTTTAAGCATAAATTAGTAAGATTAGACATATTATCAAAACTGTTGCTGTTTAAACTTTTATGAAATTTCGACCAATATCCAATGTTTCAATTATGCTGTCATTAGAAAAGGAAGTATTAAAATCTTGTAAAAGATTACCGCTCAAATTTAAATATTTTATATTTTCCGGTGCGTGGTTAAATTTCGATAAGCGATTATTACTTAAATCCAGATATTTGATCGAGATTGATTGATTTAAATCGCCTAGTTTGTCTAAACGATTATTCTTCAAATTTAGTGTGTCTAAATTTAATGTTAGTTGTGAAATGTTAAAAGATGTCAATCTGTTATATGAAAAATCTAATTGTAAATTTTGTTCATCACTGGAAAATATTTTTAAAATTTTGTTTAATTTTATCGTAGATATAAAATTATGTGATATGTTCAAAACTCGTAAGGAATACAGATTAACATCAAACATGTCTTCAGAAATATTTTCAATTTTGTTGTGACTTATATTTAATATTTCCAAATGAATTAATCCATGAAAAGATTTTTTCAATAGTACCAACTTGATTATTCGAAATATCGAGAGTTTTAAGATTAACCAATGAATTGAAAGTTCCTTTCCCAATTTCAGTAATGCGGTTGTTCTGCAAATGTAATTCTGTTAAATTTGTAAGGCCGTTGAATGCGTTCATATCAATTTCTGTTACGGAACTATCATTGATATAAATTTCTTGTAATGACGAATATTTTTCAAAAAGTCTAGATGGTATTATTTTTATGATGCTATGTTGAAAGATGATGCTTTTTGGATTTGCGCCTATAATATTCATAGTGTCATGGCTTACTAATGACAACGCAGTACATATAGCCGTGCCATGGGAATCATTTACTTGTGGTTTGCACATATCATTGATGTTACCGTCCCACCCGTAACCACTATACTCATTTTTACAGGAAATTATTTCTTCTTGTGTACGTAGTCGTTCATAAGACGGATCATCGCAATAAATACTACCAGTACTTGGTTGCAGCAGTGCAACTATTAAGACATTCCAATATAATATTATCTAAAATAAATGTACACATAATAATATTTTTATATAAATATACCATGATTAAAATCAACGTTTACTAAATAAATACTCTTGTATTAGATAAACAAGTTGTGTTTTACCCCATTAGATTTATTTAATTATTAATTCGCTGTTAACATTTAATTAACAAGTTTCCTGATTGTTCAGAATTTTTTTACCTGCTTTCAGATTTTCTGTATTAATAATTTAACTTTTTTAAATATTTTAATTGGTTGATTTTTTAATTAATTAAATTATGTTTATTAATTCGCTACTGAGCGCGAATAAGGGGGGTTAAGTCAAAAACGATCACTTAAAAGAAAGTGAATTTGAAATTGAAGATGCTCATTAATGTTTTATTCTGGTATTGTGTTTAAAATTGTTTAAAATTATGTTGTTTAAAACGTGTTATTAATGCAATAGGCTGCAAAATAATTACAAGTTTTAGATTAAAAATCAATCAAAAAGCGTCTTGAACCAAGTACTAGTTGCAAAATATTGACTTAACTCCTTATTCGCGTGCAGCAGTGAATTAGCAAAGGACTTCCTACAGAATTGCTCACAGAAATCAGAAGCCGACTGTTGCCTTATTGGAAATTTTAGAATGTGATGTTAATGGTTTCTTGTGGAATTTATTAAACATTAAGATGATTTGAAGATGCTATGTGACAGCGCAATCCAAATGAAAATTAAAAGTTTGGCAATCAAACAGGGCAAAACGTACATCTACTTCAGCTAATTGACCTTTATGACGTTGATTGTTATATAATACAAAATTGTGACTTGCAACCAATGGAAATTTTATAATTGTTTCATTAGCTTTTTAATTTTAACATCAAAATCATTTTCACTAAATAATCACTGAATATTTAAAAAATTTAAATTTTCTTTGAGAACAATTAATTAATAGCTAGCTAAATTGAATAAAAAACAACTATTACTGTTTTCAAAATATTACCATTATAAACGACTATTATTATTATGGTTGGTTGAATTCCATCATTTCAAACTAGATCTGAACTTAATTATAAAAGAAACCAACAAAAACTGTTTTGTAAAAATACAATTTATAAAATCACCAAGAATGAAATCGAGCTTTGTTCAATTATTAGAATATTATATGTAACAAAATTTATTAATTTTACAAACCTTGCTATTTAGTAATTTCATTGTAAAGCGTCAGGATTTCACTCATAACTGTTAATTAATGCGCATCATTTTGCTTACTAACACAATAGTTAATACAAAGTTTAATATTATCATGGTAACGATATAAATTTATCATTTCAGCAAATAACTATTAACGCACTCGTAATGATTACAAATTACAGTAGAGTCGCGATAGAAAGAACAATAAAATTCAGGTTTGTTGTAAAAGTTGAAAACTTCAGTTCAGCAATTGCTATTAATATTTAAAATACTAACACAAATTTTTATTATTAAAAGTATGTTTTGGGTCAGGTTATATAGTGGATCAGTTTTGCCATAAGTCATAAATAATTCGCGAAACAAAGAAAACTATAGAAACCGCTCTAATTCTTTATGCTTTGAGCATTTTTGTTCTTGTCAGCTTTTGTGCTGGATAAAAATAGTTTTCATAAAAAAAACCCTTTATTTCTTTAATTTTGTTGAATTTATAACGCAGAAATGGTCAAAATGGCGTTAGAATTAATCAGTTGGACGAAGGTCGAGGTTTATCGATGATATTTTGGTGAAAGATTTCAGATTAATGATAGATGTCATTGATAAATGAGTCGTTCAAACTTTATTTTGTGTGGGTTATGTTGCTGTCTCCAATGGAAGGTAACGACGATTGTTTAATTTGGACTACAGTTCTTAACATGGATTACAGTTTTTAATTTAGTTTTAATTTTATTATTATGAAATTATATTTTCAAAACTGAAAATATTTTAAAATCTTAAAACATACATAATATGTTCATAATACAGTAAAACCTCAATATAACGAACTAATTGGGGAGGGTGTCCCTTAAAGCAGAAAACCCGATATATAAAATAGGTTTAAAATAAATCATAAACTTTTTTTTAAATACACTGTATGTACTATTTATATACCTATCAAAAAAATACAAAACACAAATAAAATTCTATTTAGTTGTCTTCGAAACTCGTCGTGAAGTGACGCTGTTTATCCTGTAATCCTGCTTTGAAAAAGGAATCAAGTTTTGTTTGCACTTTTGAAGTTTGGTGTTTTTATAATCAACTCACTTGAATTTAAGCATGTACAATATTAACAGGACATTTTAATTTTTACATTTGACCGATTTTTCTTATATCTGAAGACAGATACAGTAGCGATCTAAAGTAAGTTGGCAAACAGTTTTTTCAAAGTTCAATATTTTGCTTTAATTTTTCAAATATTTATTCCTTAAAAGGCTTTAAATTAAAAAATATAAATATAATTTTCTAGAAAATTTATTAACGTGAAAAAATTCAAAAAACGAAAATTTCGAAATATTTCTATTTATCAAGTTATGACAAAACGCTCTTAAAACAAAAAAATAAAGAAATACATATAGTAACAACTATGGATTAAAACATTTAGTACTTTGTTGCAAACCCTTTTGCAGCGATAACAGCTTTACATCGTGATTGCATCGAGTCAACCAGCTTCTCTAAACGTTCTAATGGTATTTTTGACCATTCTCTCTGCAATGCTTCCCATAATTTAGTGGTATTACTATAATTTTCACTTCTTATTCGACGTTCGAGCTCTTCCCACAAATGCTCTATGGGATTCAAATCTGAGATTGACTGGGCCACTCTAAAAGCCGAATTTTAGCTTTGTCCATGTACTGCTTAACATGCTGTGAAGCATGTTTTGGGTCATTATCCTGCTGAAATATCCAGCCGCGCGGCTTTTTTCTCTTGCCATGTGGTAGCATATGATCCCTCAGTATGTCGGCATACATAAACCGATCCATAATGCCATCAATTCTGTGTAGAGATCCAATGCCATCACGAGAAAAGCAACCCCACCCATGACGTTCCCTCCACCATGTTTTATAGTAGGAACTTGATATCTAATATCATATCTTTTACCTTCTGGACGTCGAATATACTTAATACCATCCGAGGAAAACAAATTATACTTACTTTCGTCACTCCAAAGAATTTTGGACCAATCTTTTTTCCCAGTGTAAGTGATTTTAGCAAACTTCAGACGGGCTATCCGATTCTTTTTGATATAAGTGGTTTCTTACAAGGACGTCTGCCAAATAGTTTAGCTGCATATAGTCGACGTTTCACTGTCGAAACATGTATATTTTCTTCGCGATTTTCGTTAAAACTTTGAACAATTTGTGTAGCCGTTACACGAGGATTTTTATTGCTTCACGAACGATCATTTTATCTTCTCTTTTGGTTGTTTTTCGTGGTCGCCCTGTTCTTGGGCGTGTCTCTACTGATCCATATTTTAATTAAAATTAATTTTGTGAACCAGAATTATTTTTTTGATTTGGAATGTTAAATTTTTCCGTTCTGCCTCTCCAATAAATTTCCCAAATTTTTAACCTTTTTTAAGAACCGTGTTTACTTAAACTCTTTAATCTCATTACTTTTAGAAATATATGATACCCAAAAATGATTTATTTCTAATAATTTTTTTAACTTTTAAATTTAACGCTTATATCTGTATTTGTTATATGATGTTTTATGTATTATTGTAATATTATAATATATTAAATGTTCAACTTTTATTGTAAAATACGTCAAATTTACCCTTTAAGAAAATTATCTCTTTTTTTTTCCAATTTGCAAGTTTATAAAACTTGTTTAAATTTCTGTATTTTAATTCTCAAATACTCTTTCAGGAAAATGATTAACCACTGGTAGTTTTTAATTATAGTCGATTGTTACATGAAGTACTGGTAAAATATATGAAGTACGGGTAAGTAGGTAAAATACGTATTAAGTATATTGAGTACAAGTGTATCATGAAGTTAGTAAATTTTTGGTGAATTATATTGAAGTTGAACCAGCTTATGGCATGCGGGTCAATGTTATCATAGCTAAAACACGTGCATTCAATAATAATTATTTGATAGCAAATTAACTTACATCAGTAGATTTTTTAACATTTGTTTGTCTTAAACGTTGAATAGACCTTTGCGGTCATTATTTTACTAATTAAAAGTTTTGGTAGTTGCAAGTTTAATAGTAATCAATTAATTAAATTAAACTTCGATTTCTTTAGTTAATTTTGTAATTTTTTAGCTCATTTGTTTGAATATCATGGAGGTTTGGTAGCTCAATAAAAGCTTTAGTAATTCACTATTTTGTCGTAATTATTAATACAATTTAAACTATCTTCTATGCCCGATTTCTTCAACTATAGTTATCTTTTGATTTGTGTGTGTTTGGTTATTTTGTTGTGGTCTGATTAGATGGGATTGGATTGTGCATTTTTATTTTCGGTTGGACCTTTGCTTTTGAATTACAGTATAACAGAGGACCACCCCCGATTTTGTCCGTTATACAGATGTCCGCCTAATAGAGGAGTTACTTTTTCTGTCAAATATTTGCAAAAAACACCTAAATGAATACATTTATGTTTTAAAATTTTAATTAATGCTTTAGGTACATACTTAAACAATATAAGAACAATTTGAAAATTTATTTTGTTATACCTGCATGTTATTTAAAAAAATCAGTTATAGTTAATTGCCGTGTAAATTTACGCTTGTTTTCTACTATTTTTAATTCAAAGTAAACTTTTAATTTTGAAATTTTTTGATACGCCTCACCATCACCCCGTGTTAAAAGAAAATGTTCGAATCGCTTCAGTTCATCGTTTGCTTCTACATATGACTTTAATTCTTTTTCTGGTGCCACTGCTATAATATCCTCAACTTCTTCATCGTCGCTATCTTCTATATCTACCAGTTCATTTATTGCATTTGTTATGTTTATGTCCGAATCTTCTGTTGAAAGTTGTTCGTCAATTGATGCGTAGTGTTGTAAGTCAATAATTTCTCCACCAATTTTGTTTATTAGAAATGCTAATGGTATATCGTCTTCTGGACCAAATTCTAAATTATTTTCCGTTGACGTAGTAGTTGTTGTTGTAAAACCAGCTTTTGTAAAACAATTTCTAATTGTGGTTTGGTTACATTTTCATGCACAGTCGATCCACGTGATAGCATCCAGCACGTTTATCGATTTTTCCAAAATTGCAAGTGAGGACAACGTATCGATTGCAGATAAAATTCGAGTTAACACAATTTTTCTGAAGAAAACTTTAAAGTTTTGTATTACGCCTTGATCTAAGGGTTGACAAACGGAGGTAGTATTGGCAGGCAAAAAAATAATTTTAATGTTCTTTAATTTAAGCTGGGGATGAGAAGCAGCATTATCTAAAAATAAAATCACTTTTCTGTTTTCTTTTGCATTTTCTATCAAAATTCTGGAGCCAGTTAGACATAATTTCCATCGTCATCCAAGCTTTTTATTAGAAAACCAATCTACTGGATACTGATCTGTCCGTAAGCCCTTGAAACACCGCGGTTTTTGATTTTCCTATTACCAACGGTTTTCTTTTCTCCTGCCATATTAGCACATAATAAAATTGTTAACCTATCTTTCGAAATTTTACCACCAACGCACTGTTCATGTTTTAAGTTAAATGTTTTATTCGGCAGAGCTCTGAAATAGAGACCCGTTTCATCAGCATTATACACATTTCGAGGATCATATTCTTGAAGGATTGATGGTAGTTTACTGACCCAGCTGTCAACTTGCTTAGTATCAACCTAGCAGCTTCTCCACTAATGGATTTAAATGTAATATTATGTCGAATAAGAAATTTTGAAGCCATCCGTTGGAGCCTTTAAAATCATGACCTAATCCTTTAGCTACTTCAATTGATTTTTGCTTAAGTATTGGACCAGAAATTGGAATGTGTTTACTACGAGCTTTACAAAACCATTGAAATACCAATTCATCAATAACTAAATGTTGAGACCTGGGAAATTTCCTCTTAGAGTTTTCATTTCCATTCTCGTGCCATAATCTCATAAGTTCATCTTTACGTTTTAAAATTTCACTTATTTGTGTCTTTCCACTAGAAACTTTTTTTAATACTCTAACACTACTTTTTTTTTGCGGCACATTCTAACACTTCAATTTTTGTTTTAAAGTAAGTGATTTACGTTTAGCCGACATATTGCGTATTATAATAATTTATCAATGGGTATTAAATTTTTAATAATGATGTGCACAGATTGCTAGCTGAATAATAATATGCTTGAAGTAACGCAATTTTTATAGTTGTCAATGCATTGATGAAGTTGTATGTACCTATATTAAATTTCTAATCAGTAGAACCAGCAACTGCAAAATTAGCAGATCTCATCGGCATATTTTGTGTAATAAAATAAATGTAGCTGACGCTATCAGTTGTGGTTAAATTTACATCACTTAAATATTTATGTCCGTAAACGAGGTTTGTTACAATTTTTGTACAAAATACGTTGTCCGCGTCCGTTATGGAGAGTGTCCGTTAAGCAGAGGTGAATTTACATAAGAATAATGTAAAACCATTTGTAAATGAAAAATGTCCGCAATGTAGAGGTGTCCGCATTAGGGAGGCGTCCGTAAACAGAGGTTTACTGTTTTGAAAATTTGTAAAGGGGTCGGCCTCTGTTCCACATCGTTTTAAATAATTTATAATCTTTGTATGAAATGTACAAATTTAGTTCGATTTACCTATTTGTTGTCAAAAAATATGCATAATTTTTAGAAATATAAAAGTAGTGAATTTTAAATTTTAAAATCTTTGTAAAGATATTTGAAATACGACGAAGTACGTGAAATACAATGAAGTATCGATGACTTAGGTGAAGTACCGTGAATTATTGATGAAGTATGGTAAATTATAATGAAGTACGTAAAGTGTAAGTTAATTGTATACGATTTCCTCTAGCGGTGACCTCTTTGTTCAAAATTACCTAAGCAGGTTTAGTGTGGGTGGGCTCAATTTTTTCTAATTTTACCTACAACGGAGGAGGATCTTATAAATCTTACGTAAGATAATATTCATAATTTAAATTAAAAAAAACTATTTTTATTATATTATCTAATTTTATTAAAACAAATGCTGTAATCTACAAATAACGTAATTTTCAAATTTTAATATTCAATAAAAGTTTTGAAAAATGTTTACGTCTATATCAATTGTGGCAGAAGGGCTCACGATTTTTTAATTTTGTTATGCAGGGAAAGGGTGTTAAAATCATTAAAGTTTGCTTGCATAATACTTGAATTAGGAATCTTCAGTATTGGAGAAAACTAAAGGAAAACAAAAACAATGGACCAGCATTTGGACAAATGAGACAAGAAGGAATACCAGCACAGTAAAACATTAAACCCAGGGAAAATGTCGGACAACCTGAAGAATGGCAGGTTAGAATAATGGAAAAGTATAGAAGAAGAAATTAAAATGCTCTTATGAATAATTTGCAATTTAAGTATTTAAAAATTCTTAACTTATAATGACAGCGTCAAACTTGATTGTGGAAATTTAAACACATTAAAATGCGAAATTACTTACGAAGAAAATCGTATCGTTAAAAAACATCTGAAACATGAATATTAAAGAAATTTAAAAATTTTATTTAAATATTTTCAATTTGAAGAAGAATTGACAAATTTTTAAATCTGAGACAAACTTAACCTGGTGAATGGCATTTTGTAAGATTGAAAAGTATGCAAAAATGTTGTAAGAAAATATATGAGTTTTACGTTGTATTTTCAAAATATATGAATAATTAGCTATGCTAATTTGTTTATAATTTAAACGTTTTATTAACGTTTGGTTTCATAAACTTCAGTTTTATTTAATATGAAGTGAGAAAAATTAATTAAATGTTTTAAATTTTCACAAATGCAAAGTTTGCTGTTTATAACAGAAGTATTGTTTTCAAACTTTTTAATCAAAAACGTTTTGCATAGGGACATGAGTGTTCATCTTAATATTTAAAATTACACATTTTTGTTTTGAAAACTCAGTCAAAGGGGAGGGCGAATCATAACTATAACATGATAGTATATGGTTCATAATATATACAATTTAGTGATATTAGATAACAATATGTATGAAACATACGTATATTACGATAGCATCTTCAAAATTCAAGAATCTGTACTGTATTTAAAATTATATATACTCAAAAACCGAAAATCCGTAAACTTAAAAAAAACAAAAAATATAAAAGTTATTTAATATATTTACAAATAATTAAAAATTATTACATTATCACATTTTACGTACATAAATTTTAAGTTGAAACCTTCGACAAATACTTATTTCTGTTAACAGAAATTGTAAATATATAAAGACAAATAATAAAATACTCTAAAGTAATATTTAAGTAATAGGCGGTTTTCTACTATGCAAATAAAAATAATAAAATTTTAACAAGAAAATAAACTGCCCGCTAAAATATTTAAATTTTAACTCGATGTTTAATATAATTATGTACTATATATGGAGAAATATTGTATTAATTTAATTGTTAAATTAAAAGAAATTAAATAAAATTTGTACGTAAATTATATGAAACAACAGTGAAAATTAGAATATTTCAACTTTAATTAAATTTATGGTTAGAATTTCTAATAAGAAATTACACTAACTGAAGTTCTACTAATTCACTATTTCTCTTGATTTCTTTACTGCGATTACATACAAAATTTTTAAATATCAAAAAAAGTAAAAACGTAATTATGGTCAAAAGTGGGATTATAATAGACGCGAATACTATAAATAAATTACTTAAACTTGCTATTTCTTGCTCAACGCCTTTCTTTTCCTGTACATCAATATTTGTTAATTTAGCATAAGAAATGTTTGAACTCAATTGCATTTTGGTCGTTGGAAGATTTTGATCAGTAGCTTTAGAAACAAAGATTTTATAAAAATAATTTCTCATGTCGTCATCCGAATAATTTGTCGCCTTCACATTCTTCATCAAATTTGCAAAATTGTTATCAAAGTATTCATAAAATTTACTTTTCCTAAATCCATTATCGAAAAAATTTGAAAATTTATCAACAGCTTGATCGAATTTTTCAAAATTGTTACCTATTTGATTGAATTTTAAGGCTATTAAATTCAGGGTTTCGTAAAATTACGCACACTGTTTTCGTACTTCTTAGAAAAATCTTGGTTAAAATACTTGTAAAATTCGGTAGTCTTGAAGTCCTTATTAAAGTATTCGTTTAAAGTTTCCAAGTTTGAAAACCGCTGTGAGCTGTGATTTTCATAATTTTTAAATTCTATTTTAATTGTTTTTTCTAAACTGTTAATTTTATTTTCAAGTGAACTATAATAATTTATTACCGGACTCTCTGTGATGAAGAAGGTTTCCGGTTCGTGGCAAGGATGACCTAAGTGATTTTTGATATTTAGATTTTGTCCATCTGGTATCTCCACTTGATGTTTTTTGAGTACACTCGATAAATTTAACAATGACTCACAAATCCAGGGATTATTGTTAAGTATCACCACTTTTAAGTTTTCACAGTGATTCAAAATGTTATATGGATTTAAAGTTGTTAGTTTATTACTAGCAATATTTAATCGTATTAAGTTTTTCAAAACATAAAATACTTTGGCATCCAAAAAATAAAAGGAATTATTTGAAATATCTAGTTCAGTAAGTTTCTCCAAACCAGAAAATGTACCATATTCAAACCTTTGCAGCTGGTTACCAGATAAGTTGAGGGAAGACAGAAGGGTGACATTTTTAAATACTCCAATTGGAAGTTCAGTTAAGTTATTATTTGCTAGGTTTAAATTTTTCATTGCAGACATATTATAAAAAGTGCAGGGACTCAAATAGTTTATCAAATTTTGACTAACATCTAAAGTCTCAATCTGAGCTTCGTTAGATATCATTGAAATATTTAGATTTTTTAAAACATTTCCACTCAAATTCAAATATTTTATATTTTTTGGTGCATAATTAAATTCAGATAGATTATTATTACTTAAATCTAACTCATTTATTGTTTTTGAATTTTGTAAATTAATTAAAGTGTTCAAGTTGTTGTTTCTCAAATTTAGTTTATTTAAATTGCAGGTTAATTGAGAAAAATTGAACGATTTTAATGCGTTATAAGATAAATCTATTTGCGACGTTTTAGAATCGGCATTAAACAAGTTTGAAATTTTTTATGTCAATTTTCGACAAAATATTATGTGAGAAGTTCAAGAATGTAACGAAACAGCTCAGAGTCAAATATGTCTAAAGAAATGTCTTGAATTTTATTGTAGCTTAAGTTTAATCATTTATGTTTTTATTATGTAAATTCAATTAATGAATTGTTTTTCTAATCTATTTATTTTATTGATTGTTTAAATTCTAAAATTTGAATGATTTTGAAGGATTATTGTAAATTCTTTTTTCCAATATTTCAATTTATGTGTTTTTAAGAATTAAGTGTTTTAAATTTCTATAAATTGCAAATGCGTTTAACATTCTGAGTAAATTATGATTAAATTATTTAATGATGGTAAGTTGAAATTCTTGGTATGGTTCCAATCGACTATTTTGAAATAAAATTTGTATTTATTGTTTTTTTAATTTCAATTAGTTTCAATATTACTTTTCATAACCATTGAGTATAGGCTTTGATATTTCAACGTAAATTTATACATTTCTATTAGTTTATATTTTGTTGATATTTTGTCAGAGTCCATCAAGATGTGATTCAGTTTATTCAATATTATATGGCAGCATAAACTTTTTATATTTGTTAGAACAAATAAGGATACCGCCCAAATTAGTTTCTGAAACAATAAAAAATTATTAGAAAAATTTTACAAAACAGAAATAAATTAATTTGTTTTTCAATAAAGCTGTTATTCAGCAGGATGTAGATTTATACCGGCTTTAATTGCCTAAGCATATAAGTCATATTATTAGGAACATAATATTATGTTTTGCCCGGTAATTTTTAGCAGTAAGTCAGCAGCATGAATACTCAAACGTTTAATTTATTCTCATGAAAAGAAAGAGCCTAGAAGAAAAATTTTAATTTAACTTGAATATTATTAAAAATTTATTTAGGGTTACCAGTTGTAAAATTATACGATTTTTTTAAATTTCTGTATTATAAAATCCTAATATTTTTATAAAATTATTAATTTTGTTTACATCGTAAATTTTGGATTCAAAATTTTTTAACATCCTATATAGTAGTGGTTGCCATTGGAATAGAGCCACCGTGTTTTGAATAGTGAAAATTTTTATTTAAATTTATTAGCCGATGGTTAAGTAAAATTTTATTTCACATAATTGAGAAAAATATATGAAAGTATTTGGCTATATTCCCTATTTAAGAACATATCAAAAAATTAACATTACCTCTACGTATTGGTATTTGGTAATAAATAACGATTTTGAGGTTGAAAATTAATAGTAATTTATTTAAAAGTACTTACCATAATTGTAGAATTGTTTTGTTTAAGTAATTTCACGACAATTTAAAAATTGCAAAGTTAAATATAATTTTACACTAAACGAGACACAATTTATCACTTGACAAAATATTCTGCATACTTCACAAACTGAAATGGTAGAAACTGGTATGCGATTGATGATTCTGGCTGTGTTGCAGGACTTACGTTATCTTATCTCATCTTATCTTATCTTTTCTTATAGTTATATCTTGAAGATATAATTATTATTTCTAAAGTTACTTAACACTAAAAAAGTACATTACAATAATATTTTTATAGCCATAATTATCATTAGAGATGGATTTCATTTGTGCAGGGCCGAATTAAACTCGTTACTTAGGGCTGATTTTCTTAGTTTCAGACTAACCGTAAGAAAACGACTTTTGTACTATTTTGTTAATAATCTTTAATAGATAAAAATTTAAGTTTCATTATTTTGCGAAATTCACTTATCGTTACCCTCTGGGAGGGAAGGAATTCAGTTAGCCGCACCCCTAGTTACCAGTCCTCTTTTTCGCAGTTCACACTTCGATGTGTTTCTTATGGGAATAACGTTATTTTCAAATTTAAATTGTGGGCTTATTAAAGGATCTACCAAACATTTCCTTAAAACACTGTTAAAATTTTCCTTCTTCGTTTGGCGAAGATATTTTTATAGGAAAAACTGTACTTTTGAGTTCAGGTTTATTACCTTTAACCTAATTAATAGTTCTATCTACGACAGCTACTGCTTGAATAATAAATTACCTACTATCTAACAACAAATTTATTTATCTTACTATGTTTTATTTTAATTTTAAAAAATTTCATTATGCATTGTTAATTGTAACAGGAAAAAGATTGATAATTTTCAATTCTATTTACTTTAATCGTTTGTTTCCTGCGATAATATTAATACAATGTATGCGTATTTATAAACTTGGAAGTTGTTACTCACCAAAAAGTTATCTTGTAAAGAATAGTGCTTTTACGCTGTTATAATCTGAGCGACAAAATGGTTAAAATCCAGAATTTTGGGAATTATTGCTGAAACTAGTACAGGTGCCATGGTATGCATGGTACAGAACTCAGGATCTAGGACAATGAGAGGAAGGAGAGCTTTAAAAATAACTACCTACTGTATTAAAGTTAATTACTGAATTCATAAAATAAATTAGTTTTGTTTTGATTAAAATGAAAAGGCACTTATCCTTATGTTTAATTGTTATAATACATTCTGCATTACTGTGCTGGCTGACTTAAATGTTCAGGAAATTCTCCTTGTTCAAAATTTGTTCGTTCTCAAAACATTACTCTCTCGCGTGAAAATTATCTTCATCTCTCAGTATACGAATGCAATAAAGTATTACGTTTAAATCTACTGAAATTTTAATCCTTTTTGAAAGCTCTTACAATAATACAATTCAACATACTAAATCCCTGTATGAATCCTATTAATAGTACAGTGTTATATGTATTTTAAAGACCTTTACTTGGAACATAATTATAACATCGAAATTACAAATTCAAAAAATATAAATTTTTTTACCACTTTGTTATTTAGGTTTTTATATGTAACAGTCTATACCTGCAACTTGATGTTGAAGAACATTTGGAGCACTTGCAAGAACAACATGCCTACTGTCAAAATACTTTACAATTTCTGTCAAATTTTCACATTTCCATGGATTATGGTACAAGTATACTTCTTGCAAAATCGGTGTGTAGTTTTCTATTAATTTAGTAACATTAAAAGCTGTTAGATTATTTGAGACGAATGATAGAATTTGCAATTGTTTATTATAAAAGAAAACATTCTCTTCCAATTCTTCTATATCGTTTTGTGAAAAATCAAGCATTTCTAATAATTCTGTGCTATTCAACAATCCTCTAGGAATACCCTTTATGTGATTGTTGTTCAGAGAAAGATATTTTAAATTATTTTGACGTTTAAATAACCTAAAATCAAGTTTAGTTAAAAAATTGTAAGACAAATCAAGCAATTCCAGTGCCAGTAAATTCTTGAAGGTTCCAGCTTCAATGAACGTTATGTTGTTGTAATTTAAATAAAGATGTCTCAGCTTTTTGAGATCTGAGAATGACGTTTCATTGATCACATGGAGTTGATTGGCATTTATGGATAACCATTCCAATGATGTTAAGTTGTGAAACGAGTATGCGTTTAAGGTATAAATTTTGTTGTAACTCAAATCCAAATATTTTAAAACATTCAAAGAGTTAAAGGTTCCATTTTCGATTTCAGTTAAATTGTTATGATACAGATCTATCATTTCAAGTTCTAAATTGTCGAATGCGCCTGGTTCAATTCTGTGTACGTTTGCTGCAGTAATATAAAAAGTTTTTAAATTTTTAAATTTTGATACAAGCCCTTTTGTTATTATTGGAATGGTAGTGTTGTATTGTAAATGAATTAAACTTATTCCTTCTATTGGTTCGTTGTTTCCTATGTTGACGCATTCTAAATAGTTGCTTTCTTTACCCTCACGGTAGTAACAGTATTCGGATGCAACGAGAAAAGGTAGCAGTAACACATAGTAAATACGCTGAAATAGCATAGCGATGTGTTTCTAAAAAATAACAGAAAATCATTAAAAATAACAGCGAATAACATTTTTATTAGTACTCAACAATAAGACGCCAATGTAAACCTTACCAATTGCAAATAGTCACTTAAAACTTATCACAAAAATGTTTAAAATTTATAGAAATAAAAATTTATTTCAATGTAATCTTCAGCAGTATTAGAAAATACTAAAGCATTGTAATTTATTATTAATATGAATATGAAAATAATTTGCTATCAAAATATCTGTATCACTCATTGAAGGTTCAAGGTTAAACGTTATAATTGTTTATTAATAAAATTATAATTACTCAAAAAATTTGTGCGCAAGAAAAAGTACTTGGAATATTACACAATTAATTTTCTAAATTTAATTTATTTCAAAATCGTCTGCCCGATATATTTACATAATATAATCTACTGTTCTATAGATCCCTATCGTATGTATTTAAGGTGAGTCAACTTAACCCCAAACCCCTTTAAGTTGCTTTAAATTTTTCATTAATTAATTTTAAGTCAAGAATACTTTTTTTGCAAATACTGTCGACTGGCACTTTTTGCCAAAAAAGTGGAATAAAAGTAGTAAATACAGTAAATATACGAGTAGCACTAGATAATTTAGGAGAAATAATTAGGGGATCAATGAAACTCAGTATTGATGTAGTCGAATATATAATCATTCAGGGACTGATGAGTTTACCCAGGATTTAAGAGCACTTATTGTTTTAAGGGTTATTTGAGGGTTGAAAAATTACTTTTTAGAAATTTATAAAATTTTATTTGTGTAAAGATCATTCTTTATAACATATAACATATTATAAAAACCCTAAAAATATGAATTACGTATATCTGCCAGAATTCAATGAAAAGACACTTTCTTAACAACAAATAGCTTAATCAATTTTTCTCATAAAATACAACACGATATTACAGGGAATTAAAATACCTTCTCACTTTGCATGTAATGGTTTTTGATGTAAATTTTCACTGTAGTTGAAGAAATAAAAACTCTTAAAGAATCATAAATCACTAAATTTTTATCGAACAAAAAACCAAAAAATTAAATTTAAAGATAATTTATTTATCTACAAAAAAGATTTTTAGTAATTTTTTATCGAAATTAGATGTTTGGTAATAATATACAAAAACAAATACATTTTTCCTAACATAATATACCTCTAAATATAAATAATAAAAGTATTCCAAAAATCTACAAATTTTAATTTGTCAACCGGTTTCGGTTTTATACCATCTTCAGGACAATGCAACAATATTTAGAATATTGTTAAAATCATAAGTAAATATAGGTTTTTTCATAAAATCTCAACGTACATTGAAACACAAACAGAAATTAAACTATTTACAATAAGCAGAGATTTTAAATTGCAACTCCACGGAAAATCAATTTAAAAAAATAAACAATCAATTTTCCGTTCAATTATCAATTAATTGATTGCATAAAAAATTATTTTATGTGTTATGAATTTTCTGTATGATTGATTAACGCTTAACAATAACCGGGTAATAAATAGTTGATTTAATTTCAAGATTTAAGTTATCCTTAGCATATTTTGGTTTGCAGCATTTTACAAATGGGGACTTGAACTTGCTGCATTAAAATAGCAATTATCTTTAAATATTTTATGACTGTGTAATATTTTGTTAGGCATATTTTTAATATTATAAACTTTTTAGTAAAGTAATAATATAATTATATACCATTTTTTACAATCGGTTACTGTGGTTTCCTTCAATACTACAAAAATTTCTTTTACATATTTATTAGTTTATAAGTTTAATAAATAGTAATTTTTCCACTTACGTAAATATTTTTTAGTTTAAAACGTTATTATGTTTCGATTTTCTCCAAATCTCCTCGGTTAAATTTGTCGTAATAATTGAATAAGGATAAAAACCACTATAATATAATCGAATTCAACGGTAAACATTTTTAAACATATAATTTCACAAATTTATAAACCATTTATAAATAGCTTATAAGCTACGTCATAGATAGAACTTTAGAACACGAAGGCGGTTTTTCAAATCAGTAAACATTTGAATTCGTTGTAGTTCACATTGCTTATTTTTATAAAAGATAATAAATTATGAGAAATAATGAAAGGGATTGTTTTGCACATCAAAAGTTTATGCTGACAATATTTGGTATATCGGAATCCCAAAATGTTTACTATAGAGTATATGCTAATATTTTATATTATAATTCTAGCAGTTTATTTTTTTCTTGTTATACCGGAAGTTTTGGAAAAGGCAAAAAATTTCGACGATGTAGTTTACGGGACCTTCTTCGAAATTGCATATTTCATACGTACAGTCGGGTCCGCTTACAACGAGCACGTCGGTGCTATATGCGAACGCTCGCTGTAAACGATTTTTAATAAAACCGATTACAATAAACTTTCACCTTGTTAATACTAAGAAATAATATTGTAGATACATACTACATGTTTAATATATTATGATTTATTCAATATAGAAAACATAAAACATTAATAATTAAACAAATTGAAAAAATGCGCGTATACAAACATTTAAAAATGTACATACCTACATCACTTGTATGTAATCTTTTTTTGGGTTGCAGTTTTATTTAAAATTAAATTTTTCACATTTCATTTTTCAAATTAAATTTTTTTAAACAAAATTAAACTTGTCCATGATATTATTTTGAAAATCATTCAATTCTATATAACAGATATGGGAGACAGGTAAGAAACCTGAACTCCGATTTTGACCATTTTTAAAGTGGATTATGAAATATGAAGGTCTAATTAGCATATAAAAAAATAAAATTTGCGGACAGTTCACACATTTTGAAAAAAAAACGGATTTAAAAATTTATTTACAATGCAATTTACTCATTGACTTTTTTGAACTGTAACCCCGCCCATCGAAATTAAAATAGATTATGGGGACAGTAAAGATACCAGAAGCTCAGTTTTTACAACGAATTATGAAACATAATGGTGTAATTAACAAATAAAAAAATAAAATTTGTGGTTGGTCAACAAATTTTGGAAAAATTCACTTTTTTGTGTGAATTCGAGTCTTGGTGTTGTTGCGTTTGTCAAAACCGCTTGTAGCGCCCGGGCGACCTTCTACTATTTAGGTTAGACACGATTTCAGTGGCACTTTATAACAACGATAAATTTGAACAATGATGACTGAATACGAAAAAATACCTACCTATTACATACAGTCATACAAAAATTATATTTAGAATCACTTAGTAAGTTGTTTAATAGAAATGTCACAGCAAGTTTGTTATCATTATTGCACGTTATAATCAAAGCTAACCTTTTGGCGAGTTATTGAGTTCTCGTTGTAATCGCAGCAGTAAAAATGTTCGTCACTATTGAACATTTTCACAGCTTTGTGCTAAATAAACATTAAAATTGTTGAATCAGTTGAATGAATGAGTAAAATTTAACTCAAAGTAAATATGAAGGAAGCTGAGTTGTGTTGGGTCCCTAGATGTATCTTAAAATACCACTGATATAATTTTATTAGTTATTAAGAATATAATTTTCTCCCATCTACTAATTTATATTTCAAATGCAAAAATTAGTTTTTATTTTACAGCAATTTAACTTAAACGAGAGAGTTGATTTCAAGAAGGATAATCATAAAAAGGCAATTCCTTGGAAATTTTTCAAAAATGATGTAAAGGAAATCATTAGATATCATGTTGCTATTATGGAATTAGCTGACGAGGTGGAAGCCCTTTTCAACGAAATTAATTTTGTTATTTTCGTTTGACTAATGATGTGTTTATGTTTACTTACTTATCAAAGCTCACTAGTACGTGATATAATATATCAACAATTATTTTAAGAAAATATCAACAATTTGTTGAGAAATATGTCAGTGATAATATATTATTTTTTTCTACTATTTCTACCATCATATTTTGGAGAAAGAGTTATAACTGAAAGCCAGCAAGTTTCCGAAGCATGTTACGATATTGAATTTGTTGGCACTGATATTCGTTTTCAAAAATCACTGCATTTTATAATGCACAGAAGTCAAAAACCATCAATCCAAACTGTAGGAAAAGTAAAATTTATGTGCTTAAATACCTACCTTCTGGTAAGTTTTCTCTATAAAAATTCGATTGGGGCGATCCATCGCAATGTGATATTATTCAATTTGTTTAGATATTTTTTATTACTGAAATTATATATATTATTAACCTTTGAAATTAATATTTGATTCAAATTTTTTTAAAATTATAAGGTTAAATGAACAATAAAACGAAACATTATTTGTGAGCTTTCAGCAATGGTTACTGCTGTTTTATTACTTATAAAACAATGTTGTTTATTATTAGACGAACAGCAGAAGTTAGGTGTTGGCGTAAACTATACATTTTACAGAACATTATCGATTGCTGTGTACATAGAATGTGTGTGCTCTAATAAAAAAATAATAATCTAATTCATAATAATAACAAATCGTTAGATAGTGTGAGGTTATGAAAGTGAAGAGTGTGTTTTTAGCGGCTCCGATATTTTTATAGTAAAACAGGTGTATTTTGAGCAGATTAAAAGAAGAGTTAGTGACATATAGAAGTTGAAGGTGCTGAGGTGCTAAACCTCTGAAAAAAGCCATACAAAACCTTACTAGGACTTGATAAAGAAAGGTGATTTGAATTTATAATTGATAAAAATTTTTCAATAAGTGCTAAAGTCGCGAAACAAGCACATAGATAAGAACATCGAATATCAGAATAAACAACTGTACGGAATTTAAATTCAAAGTTAACATAATCTGGACAATTTGAATGCTTCTGAGCCGTTGAGGCGGGCATTTGATTGATCGCGGGTTTGCAATAGATCGGAAAGAGAAGTGCGCTATCACATGAAGACGCAAGAAAAAAAACGTAACAGAGAGGAGCAAGAAATAAATACGGAGTGCGAATCACATATTTTTAATAGAAGCAAAAAAGTAATACGATCACCAGATCAAGAGCAATCACAAATAGAAAGATCGAAAGTTGTATTGGGAATAAAAATGGAAGCGTCAGAGATGAGAGAAATGTTTGAAGGCCTGATGAAACAAGTGAATAAGAGCTCAGCCGATATAAAACAAGAAGTTAGAGAGATCAATAAAACCACGGCAGAATTAAAGCATGAGATTCAGGAACTGAAAGCTATTATCGAAAAAACGAAAGGAATGGGAAGCAGAAAGGCGAGAGCTGAACAAGAGAATAAAGGCACTAGAGGAGAATAACGAAAATAGTGAAAAAAAGACAAAGAAAGAATAACATTATTGTGAAGGGGCTGAATACAACTGAGAACAACGCAGTACCGGAACTTGAAAATTTTCTAGAAAAAGAGTTACAAATCAGAGTAAAATTGGTAAACGCAATCAAATTGCGATCTGATAAGACTGTGACAATACTGGCACAAGCCCAAACATGGAATATGAAAAGAGAAATTATGAGTAATAAGTGGAAACTTGGCCATAAGAAAATTTACATCGATAGCGATCTAACAATCACTGAGCGGGAAATACAAAACAAACTAAGAGCCCTAGCGAAGAAAGAAAGAGAGAATGGGAAAACAGCCAAGGTAGGATATCAGAAAATGATAATAAACGAAAGACTATTCGTATGGAACAAGGGTGGGGGAAGGCTAGAGTTAAAGAAGGAAGGTAACTCCGTGTCAAAAAACTAACGGCACGAGGAGATATTTGGACGGAAAAAATGGAATCGACAACAGCATTGGAAACGGAACATAGAGATGGGTTAACGAAAGAAAAAACTATTAAAAGCAAAAGGAAGAAAACAAGGAGAATAATTAGAATTGGGACTTGGAATGTCAGAACGTTGCTGAGACAGGGAAGACCATTGAAGTAGGCCGAGAGTTAGAAAGATATAATATGGACATCACTGCAGTACAAGAAACAAGATTTAAAGGAGAAGGAGAAGTACCAAGTGATAAACATATTTTACTGTATTCGGGGAAAAAGCAGGGTAGAAATGGAGTGGGATTTTTGTATCAAGAAAAATAGAAAAATATAAAACAATTTAAACCAGTAAACGATAGAATAGCTTATTTGAGAGTAAGTGCAAAACCTTTCGACATATCCTTAATAAATGTATACGCACCAACAGAAGACAAGGAACCAGGCGAAAAGATGAATTTTATGATGAAGTGGAAAAGTAGCTGAGGAAGCACCGAAACACGACGTGCTGCTAATTGTGGGTGATTTTAATGCCCAAGTAGGAAGGAAGACTATTTAAAAGAAGTAGCTGGTAAGCACATTACATAACAAAACTAATGACAATGGAAATCGATTGTGCCAGCTTGCATCATCACTGAACATGACGATTAGCAGCACAAAGTTCAAACATAAGGCGATACACAAGATTACATGGATTAAACCAGGAAATACGTGCAGTAATGGAAACCAGATTGATCATGTATTAATAACGAGAAGTAAGGCACCATCAATGAAAGATGTAAGGACATTTAGAGGTGCCAACGCCGATTCTGACCATTACTTAGTGGTAGCAACATTAAAGCAGAAAATTAATATTCAAGCGAATAAAGAGAGGTGAAAGAAAATGGGACTTAAAAAAACTTAGTAACGAAGAAATAAGAAGACAATACATAGAAAGAATAAACGAGCAAGTGATTGCTAAAGAAAATGATAACATTGATGTAAAATGGAAGAAATTAAAGACATCAATACAGATAGCAATGGAGAAAACCATAGGATATAAAAACAGAAAGATACATAAAAGTGGTTCAATGAAAGCTGCAAGGAGAAAGTTGATATGAAAAACAAGGCAAGAGCTGCATGGATAGTAACAGGAAAGCAGGACGATATGGAAAAGTACGTTGAAATGAGAAAAGAAGCTTCTAAAATATGTAAACAAAGCAAAAATACCTGGTTAAACGAGTTGATGAAAGACCTGGAACAAGAAAGTAAGATAAACAATACAAGAAATTTCTATAGAAAATTAAACGAACAAAAAAAGACATTCAAGATAAAGTCCAGAGGGATGAAAGATGAGCATGGTAATCTAGAAAATGGTAAAGCGGCAGTAAAAGAAATATGGAGAAATCATTTCCAGAAATTGCTAAACTCAAGCGAAAGAAATGCAGAACAAACAAAAGTAGTAATCAAGAATGAGAACGTACATCAAATAGAAGAACCCACACTTGAAGAAACTAGAAACATAATAGGCAAAATGAAGAACGACAAGGCACCTGGCAGAGACGGTATACAAGTAGAGATGATAAAGAATGGAGGTGACAATCTGCAAAAGGAACTACACGAGCTAATTAAAAGAATTTGGAAAGAAGAAATAATGCCTGAAGAGTGGAAGATAGGGAAAATAATCCCAATTTATAAAAGAGGTGACCTCGAGCATTGTGGTAACTACAGAGGAATAACGCTCTTACCGGTAGTATATAAAGTACTGTCATCCCTGATTTTAAGAAGACTAAAGAAATACACAGAGCAAATGTTAGGGGATTATCAATGGGGTTTCAGAGGGGGTAGATCGACATATTTTGAAACAGCTGACAGAAAAATTTTACGAACATGACCTAGAAATGCATATGCTGTTTATCGACTTTCAACAGGCTTTCGACACTGTCAATAGAGAAAATTGATACTAATAATGCGTGAAATGGAAATTCCTGAGAAGCTGATAAACCTGATATACATGACAATGGAAAATACAAAAGCCACAGTTGAAGTCGCAAAGGAAGAAACCGAGGAATTCGAAATAACTGAAGGAGTGAGACAGGGTGACGCACTGTCGGCAACTTTGTTTAACTTAATGATCGAGCACATAATCCGGAATACTAACTGCAAGGGTACAATAATCAATAAAGAAGCTCAAATTTTGGCATACGCAGATGACATAGTGGTGATGTCAAGAACAACAAAAAAAATGACAGAGATTTTCGAAAAAATTAACGTGCAAGCAAAAGCGATTGGCTTGAAGATAAACGAAAAGAAGACAAAATATATGCGATGTGGAAGAAAGATAAGTGAAAGAATTGAAAATTTGAGAACAGGTGAATACGACTTTGAGGGGGTAGATGGTTTTAAATACCTGGGAGTGAGGATAAGTAGTAGAAATGTGAGAGAAGAGGAGATAAATGATAAGCTGCAAGCGGAAACAGAGCTTTCTATGCAAATAAGAAAGTACTGAAAGACGGAAATATATCAAGAAGGACGAAGCTCAGAATATACAGAAGCCTGATAAGACCGACAATAACATATGCAGCCGAAGTACTTTGTTTGACAAACATAGAGGAGGAACGACTTAGGGTTTTCGAGAGGAAAGTCATTAGAACAATTTTGGGACCCAAAAAAATCAATAACTCCGAGCTTCAAGTAAGAAGGAACAGTGAAATAATGCAATTTTTAGGTGGAGAAGACATCGTGAGATTTATGAAGGCGCAACGAATACGATGGCTTGGACATATAATGCGAAGAGAAAACTGACGTAAGAAGGGTGGTGACAGAGTGGAAACCGGATAAAGAGAGAGGCAGAGGACGTCCGAGGTTGAGATGGTGGGATGCTGTGACGAGGGATTTGAACTTGATGGGGGTCAGAAATTGGAAGTTCAAGTGTAGGAATAGAAAAGTGTGGAGACAGATCGTCAATGGAGCAAAATCACACGAAAAGTTATAGCGAAGATAGTTTTAACAGAGGAGTAATCCACCTCGTGAAACGGATTGTGAAGACTTCCAGAATGGAAGTGGTTATATTCCGACAGGAATGAAAGCCGGCAATTATTAATTATTATTAACAAATCGTTTGTAAACTAAAACGAATTTTTTTGTATTCGACTAAACCGTAATTTACATAACAAATAATAATGTAAATCAAAGTGAGTAATTTGTATAATCAAAAAGTTTTTAGTTTTTTAAAGAACTTCTAAAACGGATTCGGCTCGTAGTAGTTTATTAAGAATCACCGAATTAAAATTCGTCAGACTTTGCCAGAAGGGCGAAATATATAAGAATAAATTAATATTAAACAAAAATATGTTTGAGTAATGTAAGAAAATATTTTTCGTTTTGAAAAGAATTTTAAATTAATCTATTTACTTACATCATAATAACATAGGAGTGAAAATAGCATTAAACATATTTTTGCTTTGGTAATTGTTAAACAACAGTTCTTTTGTGGTTTTGTTTTTATCATGAGGAGTTCTTATATGTTGCCATATTTTTCTCATTTTGAATTTTTCTGTAATCTTTGGTTTTATGGTAATTGGGCATTCATCTATTTGCGTAGCTTGCGGTAGTGTTGAGTTCCATGCTGCAAGTTTTCATCTAGAAAGCATCTGAACAATAAAAATTGTATAAAAATGTGTATGAAATTATTGGCATTCATCATCGCTTTAAATATCTCTCTGCTTTTGATTGTGATAATTCTTAAGTTCAATTGAGTGTGTTTGGCATTTAAATCACACCCGGCAATAAATCTGTGACCAAACGTTCTATAAAAGTGTTCAAACTGCTCTTTTTTGATTGACCGTTTTAGAGGGCAGTAGACTGAGGATATTATTCTTGGTGAATTTCATTCTTCATGCGAACAATTGACAAAACTTTATATCGTTGTTCTCATTTTTCAAAGCTTTTTTTTATTTCAGTGTTCTCTTTTTTCATTGTTCTGTATTTTCAGTATTCCCTTCTCGTTCACCGTTCTCTGTTTCCATATTCTGTTCGTTCGTGTTTTGTTGTTTCGTGTTTTGTTCTTTTGTGTTCCGTTCTTTCATGTTCTGTTCTTTTATATTCTGCTCTTTCATGGAACAACGTCAAATTGGTCTGACCACTTTGAATTTTTTTTATTTTTTAAAATTTGATTTGGATCGCGAAGAGTTGTAATTTATTTTGAAAGTGCTGGGTGCGTTAACTTTTAATTGAGAATTTAAAGAATTCTACATCCACTTTTTGACTTCCCTTTCTTCTATTTCATTCATTGTGCTATCTGCATTAATTAAATTCATAGTTACTTATAAATAATTCATATGAGGTAACGACGTGACGACATAATCAAGGTAAGCTATGCTGCAACAATGAAATGCTCGCAGACGTAACAATAAATACAGCCGACAACAAAAATTAATGGAAAAATGACTGCAGGGTCTTATCAGGAAATAGCAAGCATTGTACATCCTTACAGTTTTAAAACTCATCCAGTCCCGTACAGAAAAATCGCATCCATCTTGTCCATAAATTTCTTTATCATTGTTCATTGTTTTTATCATTGTTTTTATCACGCTGATCGTGACGGCTTTAAAAAAATGATGCAGCCGATTTTTCTACATTAATAGACTTCTACTATTGGTGACAGCGCGCAATCAACCACGCTATAAGTTTATAATATGGCGTCAAACTTGCAAAATGTCTAGTATATCAGATAAGCATGTTCAACATATTAACCAGCAACTATCAAAAATATGGTGAAACGGAACAATAAAATAATATGCCCATAGTTTGCTATTAAAGTTTTCTTATGCACCTAGATAAAATAATAATAAATTAATAAAATAAATACATTTTTTCAAGTATGTTAATGTTATCAAAAAACTTTTTTTTTCTTAAAATCTAACACCGCAGTGGCAGCGACTGCGTATCATATAGTATCAATAATTTTGTCAATAATTCGGAAGGAAATAAGTTGGCCTTTTTGGATATGAACTTTATGAAAAAATATAATAAAAATAATAAAATAAAACATTGTATCATTCAACAGCTTATTTTCCTAACACTTTTATTGTTTTTTCAAATATCCCGTTTTTGTTATTCGCTAATTTAAAATTTTGAGAGTCGAAACTCAAGTTTTAGTTTCAGTTGAGATTTTAGAGTTTTTGAAAATACTGTTAAGAAGGGTCAAGTTAAAACTTAAGTTTTTTAGTAACTTAGTTAATTTTTGTTGGATTTTTAAGTTCAAATTCGAAAATTACATCAAACTCAAATTTTAGTTTTCCGTAATTTGTGAAGCCAATTTAATAAAATTTGAGTTGTAGTTTAAACATTTAACTATTTTGGATTAGTATAACAATAAATATAATAATAATAATTATTATAACTTTCGTACTTGATTTTATTTTTAATCAAAAAGGAAGAATTATTGTGTTTTAAATTTAATGTTTATTTTTTATGCAATTTTTTAAATTTCGTCGTCAAATGCTAAATCAAGGTTATAACTCAATCTTTCCATTGATTTAAGAATTACTTATTGTTAGCTTACTGGAGTTTTGCTAGTGCTGCTAGACAGCTAAAGTTAACGTTCACCTCAGCCGTGTTCGCTGGTTTTTGCTGCAAATGTACATACTATATCCATTTGAAAAAGTATTTTAAGATATAGAGTAACTATCAAATCGACAGGATTTTTAAAAATTATTAATTGATTGTATTAAAATATTTTTTTTTAACCGAGCAATAAATACTTAATTTTATTTTATGTTACTTAAGATTTAACGTTCGTAGTAAGTTGTCCTTAGCATGTTTTTGTTTGCGGCATTTTGCGGACTTGAACTTAAAATAGCTATACCCATTGTATATTTTCAAACTCTATAATATGAATTTGTTAGGCAAGTTCTCAATATTATAAACTTTCTGGTAAAGTAATAATATAATTATACAATTTTTTCAAATAGGTTACCGTGGTGTTTCCCTAATACAACAATAATTCCTTTTAATTATTTATTAGTTTATAAGTTTAATACATAGTTTATAAGCTACACCAAGGATAGAAGTTTAGAACACGAAAGCGAGTTTTCAAATCAGTAAACATTTGTATTCGTTGTAGTTAACATTGCTCATTTTTATAAAATATAATAAATTATGAAAAATAGTGAGGGGGATTGTTTTGCACATCAAAAATTTATGCTTACAATATTTGGCATATCGGAATCTCAAAATATTTACTATAGAGTGTATGCTACTATTTTGTATATCTTTTTAGCAGTTTACTTTTTTCTTGTTATACCGGAAATTATGAAAATGGCAAAAAATTTCGACGACGTAGTTTACGGGACTTTCTTTGAAATTGCATATTTAATAAGTATGTATCCTGGTACTATATCTCGTTGAATATAATTAAATATGATAAAATTAGAAATCTAAAGATGCTGAACTTTGTTTATATTAGTACACATGATCAAATTTAAAATTTAAAGTTTTATCAAGTTTAACATTATTTCGATATTGAGGGCGGGTGTGAATAAACTAATTAAAGGCAATATTTACTTATTGTTCTAGCAATGTGGTATAGTTGCTACTTTTACTACTTCAAGAGGTCTAAATTCATAGCTTTATGTGGAATGCTAGATTCACCAATTTTTCAAAGAGATAATGAAATGTACAAGGGCGAAAAATACTTTATTAGAAAATTAGAAAGTTTTATACGTAAAGAGGTAAGAAGTGTGTGCGTGTAGTATTTACTACTTGTTAAATTTCTTTACTTTTATTTATTGTAATTTAGAGTTATTTTGGATCAGCAGCGCCAATATTTTTCTTAGTATTGTATCTTGGATTTGCAATTGGTTTGTCAATAATTGGAAATGAACTAAAACTACCATTTGGTTATGGCCCTTATATTGATAACACCATAATACAATATTTATATCACATCATAGCGTATTGTTTAGCTATTTATATAGCTAATATATATATATGGATGTATTTTAATATAATGATGTTTATTATTGATCATTTTAGAAATCTACAAAAATGTATATATTCTATTATTGACCGAAGCACTTTAAATTTTAAACAGGTAAAACAATTTCCAATTGAAGCAATAGCGGAAAATACAAGTGGCATTTTAAGATACCCGTAGAAAATCAAAAAAATAGGTATTATTGCTTATTGAATTTCACATGAGTTGAATGAATGAGTAAAATTTAACTCAAGTGAATATGACGAAAACTGTGAGTTATTCTTGCTTCGTAGGTGTATCTTAAAATGCAACCGATATAAATTTATATTTTTCAAGAATATAATTTTTTTGACTGGCAAACATTAAATTGCGTTTTAAAATTTAATCATTAATTTGTACTAAATTATATTTCAAATACAAAAATTAGTTCTTACTTTACAGCAATCTAACTCAAACGAGAAAGCTGATTTCCAGAAAGATAACCATAAAATGAAAATTCCTTGGAAATTTTTAAAAAATGATCTTAAGGAAATCATTAGATATCATGTTGCTATTATGGATTTATCTGCTGAGTTGGAAGCCCTTTTCAACACAATTAATTTTGTAATGTTTGCTGGATTAATGATGTGTTTATGTTTACTTACCTATCAAAGCTCATTAGTACGTCATGTATATCAACAATTATTTGAAGAAAATAATTAAATTTTTTATTAGAGCGCATACAGAACTATGAACAATTTGTTGAGAAATATTTTGGTAATAATATATTATTTTTTTCTACTATTTCTACTATCATATTTTGGAGAATGCGTTATAACTGAAAGCCAGAAAGTTTCCCAAGCATGTTACAATATAGAATTTGTTGGAACCGATATTCGTTTTCAGAAATCATTGCTTTTTATAATGTACAGAGGTCAAAAACCATCAATTCAAACTGTTGGAGGAGTAAAAATCATGTGCTTAAATACATACCTTCTGGTAAGTTTTCTCCATAAAAGTTTCATGGGGACGATTCATCGCAATGCGGTGTTATTCAATTTATTTTATACATTTTTTATTACTTATAAAATAACTATGTCTGTTATTAGGCCAGCATCAGCAGTTTGGTGTTGGCGTAAACCAATCAGTATACAGAGTAGCATCGATTGGCTATAATATCTTGGCTAATATCGATAAATTATAATATCTCTTCTTCATCGTTTGCTTCTTGTCAGAAGCGTCATGACCCAGCTTGGCCGAAGCCAAGATGAATTTTCATGGGAGTATAATTCATGGGGTGGTTTCCCGTTACCTTCCCCATGGTCCACAGATTGATATTGGAGCTTTGATCACAGCAGTGTATTCGACTCGACTAGGACTCGAACCGCGGTCTACCGCTTTTCAGTCGGCCGGTGTATGCTTTACCCTACACTGCTGGTTGACTGCTTACTTAAATTACTATAATACTAATTACTAATTTGGTACAATCTAGTGTGAATATTATAATAATTGTGTTTAAAACAATTTGTCACAATCGTACCAGAGATTATTGCCCAGTCAATGCAGATATTTGTGCAATACATAATTATTAGGTTTAGTATTCTTGTGATGTGGTTTGTGACTTGCCTGTGCCACAACATTTCGTGATATTATAGCGACATCAAAGAAAGTTTTTGGTGTACATTGTTCTTGCCAGGATAATTTTTTTTTGCAATTTTATGATCCCGATTACGCTGTTATTGTATAAAATTTTGTGATATGTTACAAATTTATTTTTTTTGCAATTTTGTGATATATTACGAACGAATAGCCTAAACATTGAAAGTAACTATTAAAACATTAATAATCAATTTATTTCTTGTAGTAATACAAGTATTCAAATAAAAATAGATTAATTTATAAGCACTGAAAAGTTACTAAATTTAAAAAAAGATCATCTAAGTTGGCACTATGTTTTCGTACTTTGGTATCTTGCTTTCTGATAAACGCAGTGCTCAACCAACACCTCAAGAGCACGCATATATTTTTATTTTGGTGCAAATTTTTATCTGTTTTAAATCTACTGTGATTTATATCATCCTTCGTATCACAGGTAAATTACATTTAATTTTATTTTGCCGATTCTTACTACTTATTTTTAGTGGGTTGTAATACCGGGTACAATCTATTGGATTTAGATTTATCGCCTATTTTGTTGCAACATTTTTTTTACAATAGCGTCAAGGATAGTATCTTTTTGGAAATCTTTACACCTGTACTGATATGAAAATTTAGCCCGCAAGGAAAAGTCGACCTTCGTTCATTTAACTTTTACATTGGAGCGGTTCGAAAATTAGTTTTTGCAATTCTGCAGCGAAATACTATCATTTCATACACATTACAAGGCATTGAAAGTGGCTTGTTTTCTGCACGTAAGATTACTCATGTTATTTGATATTTTCGTAATCTTATCTTTCGCGAGATGACTTTACCTTCACTTTTCCGCACTACTGGCGAGTTATTCTGTTAAAATATTTTGTATTTTGTATAAAACTTTGTTAAAATATTCTTTATTTACCGAATTGCAGAAATGCAAAAACATTGCTAAAATAGCTATTTCATATTTTCTTGGATTTTAGACTGTTGTGTTTAGTGGATGATGGGGATCCTTGCATTTTTTTTGACGATGGTATTCTTGAAGATTTGAGAGAGCTTCTATGCTTCTGATTAAGATGCCAGTTGTTCCTTGGCAGGCCTTTGATTTTGCCACGAGGGCAGCGGTTCCTTCCATTTATTTTTCCCTCCGTTTGAAGTTGGACGAAGCGTTTGTAACGAGCCATTGCTATGAATTTGTGTAGTTTGTTAATCATTTTTCAACATTGGTAGTTGACGTTGTCGACCTGAAGTTATGTTTAATCAATTCTTGTGTCTTTATTTGATTTTAGTAAACTTCCGGAGATAACCTGATGTGGGACGATGACATGATTTACTCTGAAATTGAAGGTAACCCAAAATGGAAGGTATTTTAAAGAATCGATATATCATTTTGGAAGTCTCTAGGTAAGTGAGCTATGTCAGTAAAGATGCAGGGTGGTGTTTTAACTGCGCTTCAGGTGGGACTTTTGCTTTAACGTCAACGTTTTTCAACAAGAATTCAATTGTTGAACAATTCATAGTAATGGGAGTCGACTTGAACCATCATTTAGCCTTCAGCTAGTGTGGTTGTATTTGCTTAGAAGTTTACCCTCAGGTAAACTTACTTATTTAACCTTTTTTTTTTTATTAGCCTTAGCCTTGCTAATGTTACCTGCTTTGTTTTTTTATTTTTTATTATGTGTTTGTTCTGATAAGGAATTGAGAATAAATGTCACAACATCTGTTTACTATCTTTGCTTTCGTTAAATTAAACAATTCTTCCTTTCTTATACGTTTTATTTACTTTAGCTGGCGCCCCATTTACATCATTTTTCCTCATACTAAGCAATGCATTTTAATTACGAATCCACGACGGTTTTCGAACCACCCCCTCGCACTTCGACTAAATACTTAAATGTATAAGAGTTAGCTGATCGTGTAAGTACATCTACAATCAATCAAGCGGCTAGCGTGGCAAAATTAATATTTGTGCAATTATTGCTACAAGGTAATAACCGAATGGTCATTCCGTCTTACCTCAGTTTAATATTGTTGTTAAACAAAGCTGAACGATGCCCATTGTCGGTTTACCAAAATTGTCACGTGGGAGAAGGAAATTAACTATAAAAGTAAGTTTATTTTTAAATTTTCTTATTTAATTAGTATTGTTCTCAGCTATTTTTAAAATGGTTGTTTAATGATTCCTCAATCATATTTCAGATTCGATCAGAACCAAATAAAGGGTTCTTATTACCTTAAGTTCAGTACGTTTAAAATCATTTTTCGTCCTGTGAACACTATTAAAAAATACAATACGGTGTGTTTACACAGTTTTTAATCTTCAAATTTTTAGAGCAATTTTGTGGTGTGACATCCCCAATTCTTTGTAGGAAGAAGGTAATTTTACCTTTTTAAAATTGGTTAATAGTTTTCTTCTCGGCATTTTAAAATAATAGTTATGATCCCATACCATTTTAAAAATGTGATTTTTTATGTCAATTTGCACTCATTTTTTTTATGTTTACAGCCACTGAATGCAAATAAAATTTAATAAATAGCAAAACAAAAACTTTTTTTAAATTTTTAAGGTTAGGGTCATTCAAACTTCGGAGTTGGTTGCAAAAGGTGGTAAGTAGATTTTGTATTTTCTTTATCAATCTGGGTCTGAGGAGTTCAACCCACTTTGTGGATAAGAACGAAACCTAGGTCATCCAGTAAGTTGTAGAAATTATAATTTTTGTTTGCTATTTTTTTTTCATTCGACGATGTTGCTGAATGCGACTCTGCTTTTTTTAATGTTTGCGTTGGTAATGTGTTGTGAAAAAGGTATCTACTTGTTAGGTTTTCATTGGCCTATCACTTCAACTATATATTTTCTTTCATAACAAAATTTAATAAATTTTCCAAATCAGGTGGTTTTACTTGAGTTTTCTACATTTTCAGCAATTTTTAAGAGGTGGCAACTTGCAAGTAAAAATTTCAAGGGATCAATTTTAGATACTTTTTTGAGAATTTAAATAATTTCTAACTCAAGATTGTGGCATCCATCCTCGCAACTAGTAGTCACATCATTGGTGGTTTCTACTGATGATTTTTTCTGAAAATTTGTACATTTTTCTTTGACTTCTCTTTCATTTTGTTATCAGTATTAATTAATTTCACGGTTACAAATACATAATAATCCATATACATTGTGTATGTGTATATTTACAAAAATTATTATAGTGTTAAACACTAATCACGATGAATCGTCTCAAAGCAAAGAATGATATTATATAAAATTATACAATTAATTAAACTGTTTTAGGTATGCAGATCAATCTACACGTATTACACAGCTCTACAAAATATGAACCAATAATTATTATTAATATTTAATGTTTTACTGCACATAGGCCGCGTTCGACTTGGACGCTTACGCGCTGTTGGTACCAACGGACGCAAACGCTTATAGCACACAAATTTTGCCATTCGACTTGGAAAATGCGCATTTACATTGTTCACGCTGACGTTCCAAATCGAACGATATATTAGCACCATCAGCGCTGCAATTTAAAAGTGACAGTTACTTAACCTATAAAATATTCAAACATTCCGAAATAATAATTGTTTTTAAATGCAATTACATTTTTAAGTATTTTTTTTCACAAATTAATGACAATTATTTCATACAAAAATTTATTTTGGGTCAATTAATTTCATTTACAATCTTTTCGCTCATTTTTTTTTTAAATTGAGCAAGTAAAACAAGGACAATAAATTACCAGTTTTGTCTACTAAAACCGTAGACAAAACTTTCTAAGTAGTGTATCAATAAACGTATCGATAAACAGCATTTGACAGTAATCTTAACTGTACAATTTATTAATACTATAATTGTTTAATCGAATAAAGCTAACAACAGACCTCCCATTATAATATACCACCAGATATGAAAAATAATTAAAATATGAAAATCCTTAAAATATGAACAAAATAACTTGGGGAAAAAGGATATTGAACATCCAAAGCTTGTTCTTAATATAGTAGCAGTACTTTGGATACCTAGTATATGCAATAGATATGTATAGATATGTTAATATAGATTGGCGATTTTTAACCAGGAGTTTGCGAGAGCTTCTTAAGGGTCCGAAGAAAATATACAAAACACTTTTGGTTTATAAGTTTTAAAACTAATAAGATATTGTTAAAAATATAGGTTTCATTAAATTCATTTATGGAATTTAATTTACATATTCTGCTCTGATTTTAATTGTTATTAGTTATTACAATCAATAAATTGTATTCCTATGTAGTATATTACAAAAATATTAAAGAAATTTAGGGATCCACTATTACTAAAAAGTTAAGAACCGCTAATGTAAAGTGTTTGTAATTGCTTAAATTGAGCTTGTAGAGAATTTTATTAACTTGATTTTATATTTAGGGCAAAATTAATTTAATTATATTTATGTATTATATTTGATTAATTTATCTAATAGATAGTAGTTAGAAAATTACAGTTGTTTAACTATTGGAAGACGAAATGAAAGAAGTGGATATGTTGGCTTAACGTTTGGATAAGAAATGAGAATATACAGAAATTAATGATTTAGGCTCGGATTTAGGTAACAAAACTTAACTCATGATGAAATAGCCAACATTGGAATACTATAGAGATAAATAAATATAGATACAAGTTTAAAATATTAACATTAAAATAATAATAATGAAATTTATTTCATTTAGACATAAATATGTTGACCATGGGCACCAAATCCACTATGTTTTACCATAGATTGCAAAATAGTAAAAAAAATTCTATGAGTTAATATTTATAATTATGTTATTTGTTTGAAATTGTCTTCTTCACTGGTATGTACCCATTATTAAAGTTTTTTGATGTACTTTTTGATGTAGATAAAATAATAAAATATATAAATTGTTATGATCAATGTCATAAAAGAACTTTTTACCTTCTTTAAAACCTAACACAGCAGTTGTAGCAGTGACTTTGTGTGATAACTGATTGAAGTATAGGTGGAAATTTCGCATTTAAATCACGGACTTTATGGAGTTTCTTAGTTAGATGTTGCAGGAACATCTACAAATTGTGTGCATTTACCATGAAGGATTAACATTAAAGATACTTTGTTTAGTTCTTGGTATTTTAAATTTGGGGTTTTCGAATCACGCGTAAAGTCTGACCTAAATATGAGTCAAAACTCAAGTTTTTACTGTTAGTTAATCTTTGCACAATTTTTCAAGATCAAGTTTGAAAATTAAAATAAACCCACATTTGAGTTACCGGTAATTTGTAAAGCTAATTTATTGAAATTGGAATTATAGTTTGAACATTTAAAATAAAATTTAATCTTGTTTACAATCTTAATCGATCTTTATTTCTTTTAAATCACAATTTATCTTCAATACTTCCATTAATACTTTCTTCAATGCTTTTTCAATACTTCTATCTAACATTTTTAGAATATTTCTCTTTATAATATTCTGTTTATCACTCATGTTGATTTGTTGGGTATCGCCAAGATCGGGATTGGAATGCTATCACCTCTACCAAGTATAGTAATTGTAACTTTCATGCTTAAATTGTCTTTAGGCAAAATGGAATAATAATTAATGTACTTAAAATTAAATAGCTATTTTATTTATATTTATAAGACAACCTTTCCATTTTTTAAATTATTACATCCGATTTTTGAAAATGATAAATTGATATATATACAGAGTGTCCCCGTGAATGTGGGGAACCTTTGAGTTGGTGATAAAGAACACTTTTCTAAGACAACTTTTTAAATAAAATTTTTGCCAATTCCAAACCCTTGCTCCCATTTAAAGGAATTTTTGAATTTTGCCTTCAAACGGCCATAGCACCGTAACCATAGATTTTATGGTATTAATAGATTAGTAATTTTGAAAGATCATTTATTTATCTACAAACTGGTTTATAACTCTTATTCTCTAGAATTAACGGATTTCGAGTTATGAATTAAATTAGAGATGAAATGTTAAAAATTGTAAGTTTTTTGCTTTTCTTGCAAATCCTGTATCTTTTAAACAAAACTATTTACAAAAAAACAAATGGCCCAATTTGGATAGCAAATTTAATGAGCTATAATTTTAATCTAGTAACATTTTTTGGAAAATCAACTCATTTTACAAAAAATCCCAAAATAATGAACAAGGTCAAAAAATTGCTTTAAAGAGGGGTACCTTCCAAGGGTTTGAACTAGAACAAAAATTTTATTTCCTTTCTAAAATCCTTTCTAGTTGGCAATATAATACAAATTTGAAAATTGAAATTGTTAGAACGAGTTTTGAGTCAATAAAGTAGCAAGGTAAAGCTAATAATAACCTAAGACTTATTTGGAAATTTTGAACAAAGAAAAGGCTAAATTATAGTAACAAATCGTAATTTTAAAATCAGGTATTCAAAATCTGATTGACAAGTATCGCACACCCTTAATAAATCGTTAATAAGCTGGGAAGTATTAAGTCGACGCTTAGAGCACGAAAGCGGTTTTTCAAATTAGTGAACATTTGAATTCGTTGTGGTTAACATTGCTTATTTTTATAAGAGATAATAAATTATGAGAAATAGTTTGGTGGATTGTTTTGCGCATCAAAAGTTTATGCTTACAATATTTGGCATATCGGAATCTCAAAATGTTTACTATAGAGTGTATGCTAATATTTTGTATATTATTTTAGCAGTTTATTTTTTTCTTGTTATACCGGAAATTCTGAAACTGGCAAAAAATTTCGACGACGTTGTTTACGGGACCTTCTTTGAAATTGCATATTTAATAAGTACGTATCTTGGTACATCTCCTCGAATTTAATTTATTTAATAAAATTAGCAACTTGTTACGGAAAAAAATTAAACTTTGTTGGTGATCAAATTTCAAATACTTCTTAAAGTTTTATCAAGTTTAAGATAATTTTGATAATGAGAGGAAATGTGATTTGAATAATTAACGGCGATATTTTCTTATTGTTCTAGCAATGTTTAATAGTTGCTACTTTTACTACTTCAAGAGATCTAAATTCATAGCCTTATTTGGAATGCTAAATTCGCCAATTTTTGAAAGAGATAATGAAATGTACGTTGGAGAAAAATACGTTATTAAAAAATTACAAAACTTTTTATGGAAAGAGGTGAGAACTGTGTGCGCCTATGTGTATTATTTACTCGCTCAATTTGTTTACTTTTATTTATTTAGAGTTATTTTGGATCAGCAGTGCCAATATTTTTTTTGGCATTGTATCTCGCATTTGGAATAAGTTTGTCAATAATTGAAAATAAATTGAAACTACCATTTGGTTATGGGCCTTATATTGATAATAGCATAATAAAATATTTATATCAAGTCATAGCGTATTGTTTAGCTATTTATATAGCTAATTTATATACATGGCTGTATTTTAATATAATGGTATTTATTATCGAACATTTTAGAAATTTACAAAAATGTATACATTCTATTATTGACCGAAGCACTTTAAATTTTATACAGGTAACAAATTTACAATTGTAGCAATAGCAAAAATTACAAGTGTCATTTTAAGATATACCGTGGAAAAATCAAAAAATTATTTTCTTTATAAAAATAATAAGAGTCCTTTGCGAAGTTTCCTCAGACAAATACTAAACAAATATTAATTTTTTTCATATGTCAGTAGTACTTTGTCCTAATACAGGACGAAAGTTACATTACTCTTTAGTACAGGCGTTATAACGCCGGGAGAGAATTTCTCATGCGTATTAATACTCGTAACTAGGGACCATTTATTCTAAATATTTATTTTTAAATGTTGATAAGCATGTTTTTGATGACAGCGGTTAACGATTTGTTGTAGCAACAGAATAAATAGTCCCTAGTTACGAGTATTAATACGCATGAGAAATTCTTCCTCCCGGCGTTATAGAGGGCGCGTATTCTAAAAGAATGTTCAACTTTCGTCCCTGTTATTAGGGACGAAAGTACGTACTTTCGACCGAGGTATGAAGAAATAGTATTACACTACGCGGGCCAAAAGTTGAAATTGGTCCTGCGCGTTATGATCTCGGCTTCGCCTCGGGCATCATGACGCGCAGGGCCGAAAATTCAACTTTCGGCCCTCGTAGTGTAATATACTATTTTTTATAAATGCTGTTAGTTTGTTTATCTCAAGGGAATACGTGAATTGTTTTGTTCCTTTAGTGTATCTTAAATGCAACCTATTTATATATTGTAAATTATATAAAATTAAAATTATTGGCACAAAATATATTTAAAATAAAATTTTCTCAAAATTGGTTATCTTAGATTAAATGTTTCTTCATATTATAATTATTGATTTAATTATGATTTGGGAATTGTAATGGCATTATTAAAATCAAAATTTTTTTTATATTTACACAAAAAGCAGTAAAATTTTAATCGCCTACGCACTCTTAAGTGTATGGCGCTTGAAGAAGAAGAATTTTGAGAAAACGGTGTGTTTTATTTTAAAATTTATCTTGTGCCAATAATTTTGCGAATCTGTGCATAGTATATAATTTTATATTTTTCAAAAATATAATTTTTTTACTGGAGACATTAAAATGTAATTTTGCATTTAAAATTCAACAGACAGTTTGTACTAATTTATATTTAAAATACAAAAATTAGCTCTTATCTTACAGGAATGTAACTTAAACGCGAATGTTTCCTTCAAGAAAGATAACCACAAAATGGAAATTCCTTGGAAATTTTTAAAAAATGACCTTAAGGAAATCATTAGATATCATGTTGCTATTACGGAATTAGCGGACGAGGTGGAAGCTCTTTTCAATATAATTCATTTTGTAATATTTACTGGAATTATGATGTGTTCGTGTTTACTTACTTATCAAAGCTCATTAGTACGTCATTTATATAAACAATTATTTCAAGAAAGTAATTTAATATTTTATTAGTACACATACAGAAATATCAACTTGTTGAGAAATATTTTAGTGATAATATATTATTTTTTGCTACTATTTCTACTATCATATTTTGGAGAAAGCGTTATAACTGAAAGCCAGAAAGTTTCCCAAGCATGTTACAATATAGAATTTGTTGGAACCGATATTCGTTTTCAAAAATCATTGCTTTTAATAATGCAGAGAAGTCAAAAACCATCAATCCAAACTGTTGGGAAAGTAAAAATCATGTGCTTAAATACATACCTTCTGGTAAGTTTTCTTCATAAAAGTTTTTTTATTAAAATATTATACAATTAAACTGTTTTAGGTATGCAGATCAATCTACACGTATTACACGGCTCTACAAAATATGAACGAATAATTATTGTTATAGTATTACGTTGAATAATTATTGCTTATTTTTTTGGTAGTGTATTTTAGGAGCTATCAATAAGCACATCAATAAACGACACTTGTCAGTGATCGCAACTGTACCATTTATTGATTCTTTAATTTTAGTTGAATAAAACTGACAAAAGCTTACCATTATATTTACCACCAGATATAAAAATTATTAAACTATAAAAGTCTTTAAAAACGAACAAAATAATTTTGGGAGGAAGAGTTTAAACATGTAAACCTTTTTCTTCCCAATAAAATAGCAGAGCTTTGAATACCTAGGAGTATGTACAATATTTTAATGTAGAATAGCGATTCTTAATCAGGGGTTCTTAAGAGTTTCGAACAAAATGTATAAGGCACGTTTGGTTTATAAATTTTTTAAAATTAAAAAGAAGTCAAAAATAATAGAAAAAAAAATAGACGTTTCATTAAATAATTTCCTTACTCTGTTCTGATTTTTTGCTATTACAATCAATAAATAATATATTAGTACTTAAAAACAAAATATTATAAACTAGAGGTCGCGAAAATATTAAAGATATTTAGAGGATCCGCTATTACTGAAATGTTAAGAGCCGCTGGTGAGAGGTAAAGCAATTATAATCACTTAAATTGAGCTTGTAGAGAATTTTAAAATCTTAACTTTATGTTTAGGTTTAGACTTAATTTAATAATATTTATGTATCACACTTGATTAATTTGTGTAATAGATAGCAGTTAGAAAATACCAGTTTTTAATTATTGGAAGAAGAAACTATCCAGTAGCGGATCTAGCACTGAGTGGGCTTCGTGCAAAATTATTCACGGGTCCTAATTTTCAAGTATTTTCAGAAACTTAAAGTATTATTCATGCTCATTTTCAAAATAAAGTCGTCTTTAAAATGAGAATATTTCTTTAGTTAAGGGGTTAATGGCACTTAGCCAGCTAAATCAGAGTATTTTTTAATTTTTTTCAGATAATTTATGATACTTTTAATTACCTTAAAAATAAAGTTTATTTTGACAATAAAATAAAAAGAGTCTATACAAGAAATTACTAAAAAGTAACTCATGATTAAATAGTAAACATACTAAAAATACACTCATGTAAATGTAGCGGTGCAACATATGACTCCCTGTTTAATTTGTTTTAAGTGGTCATTATTGATTGTTAAAAGTAATTTTAATCATTTAGTAAAAACCGCATCAAAAACCGAAACAAACAACATAACCGCTTCGCTTCGCCGGGGGTTGTTAATTAACAGAATAATATAACCACAGATTATTTTAAAATTTTATAAATTTAAATTTAGTTAAAAAAACATGAGTTTTACTTTATATTATACGCTTATATGGATCCTTGCTACTCGGCGACCTAGTACAAATTTAAAAATTAAAATTTTCAAAAATAGCTTTTGAGACAATCGAATAGACTAGCGAGGCAAGGCTAATAATTTAAGATTTATCTACAAATTTTGAACGAAGAAAAGGTAAAATTATAGTAACGAAACGTAATTTTAAAATCATATTGTCAAAACTTGATTGACAGGAAACACACACCCTTAATAAATAGTTTATAAGCCTGCAAGTAAGTAGACGTTTAGAACACAAAAGCTGTTTTTAAAATGAATCAACATTTGAATTTGTTCTCGTTACTATTATTTATTTTCATAACTGATAGTAAATGATAAGAAATAGCAGCTTGCTTATGCATTTGATTACCTACTACATTCAGTTTACCAACCCCTTGAATAACCTTGCACGTCCCACCGTCCGGTGCTGTCTATGATAGAATAGTAGGCTCCCAGTTCTTTTCCTTATGTGTAATAGATCATGAAGTACATCTACTCATTCTCGAGTCTACGGTTATTCCACCAATTTTCGTTCCTTAGAGCCTTATTTGTTTGAGTAACAGGTTGTGTTCTCAATCATGGTAGGTGGAGTTGACTGTAATTACTACAATTAACACCCCAATTACCCAGTAATACCTCACAAAATTAAGTAATAAAAATTATCCGTTCACCAAAATTGTTTGCTATTTAAATATCACAGCGAAATAAGTACAAAAATAATTTTAATGCCAATCACTACAGATGATGAGTTGCATCAAGAATGTGGCGGAATAGCGATGAGATAAAAATATACAATTAAACTTAGTTTTAGGCATATAAAACAATCTACATTTACTAAACAGCTCTTTAAAATATGAATCAATCAATAATGGTTAACATTAATAATTAAGTTGAATTTTGATATTTCTTTACAAAAATGTCGATACAAGTAACACTTTTAGAAAGTGTTTTACTGACATGAGCCATCGACAAGTAACATTCGAAAGCTCTCTAAAATGTACAATTACTGAGTTGCCTTTATAGGAATAAAACTGACAAAAGTTTTAAAAATTCACAAACTTTAAAACAATTTTGGGAGAAAGAATATTTCAACACCCAACCACCTCTTTTCTGCACACAGCATGGCTTTTGGTACCTATACTATTATTCTAATGTTCTTTTAAATTTTAAAATTCTGGATTTGTGAGGAATTCACTGGTCAACAAAAAATATTTTTGTAATGTTTCCTTCACTTCATGAGTCAAATCTTACTAATTTTGGGTTGAGAAAAACGAAAATGACAATGAAAAATTTTTATTAGCTCTAGTTTCTGTGATACACCATGGGTCGAAATATATTACGTTAACAAATTGAGGCAATCTGTAAATTTTAAACCATAAGTTTTCAACATTATAAATTAATTTGGATTTATTAAATGGTATTTACATTCTTTTAGAGAGGCCAGTCTGTTCGAATGTAATGTGATTTCCTATCCCTACTGTCCCACATACATAAAAAGCAGCAGTATTTAGTATACCCCAGTTGCATTCCTAAAAGTATAACGATGACCTTTAGATCGCCACAGATTTTCCACTTGTGTTCAGCATATTTTATTGAGTGGAGGAGGGCTTTCAAGTTTTCATAAGTCTCTTTCATATGAACTGCATGTCCAACAGGAATAGAAAGAAGACGGTTACCGTTGTGAAGTAATACAGCTTTCAAACTAAGCTTCGACGAATCTATGAATAGCCTCCATTCAGTAGGATCATGGTTCAAATTCAAACATTTCATCAAGCCATTAACGTTGCAGCATACTAAAGGTTGTTTTCTTTTCAAAAAAAGGAAGGAGATCCTTCGAACGCTGTCTATACTGTGATGTCTATACCTGACATCATGCTGGACATCATGGTGGGGTAGGTATTGGTAAACCGTCTGAATGTGGAATTGGTCGAGTAGCCGAAGGAATATTTGGGTATTATCACTTAACAGGTGTACCAACATCCAAAAACTGCATTTCCCAACATTGACCATATAAAAAGTGACATGTTACTGTAACTTGAAAACAAGAGCTAATTGATCATTTTCGAGGTGATTTTTGAACTCAGGGGGTGAAAATACATATGAATTGGGTATTTTTAAGCCCGAAACATTTTCATTGTTGGTCAGTGTTATTAAAGAGTGCGTAAAATGTATAGAACATTTTCAACACACAACGCAGTTCAGCGAAAACTGGAAACCTTGTAAACAGCATTAAATAGGAAACATAATGCACAGGGTGTTGTAGACCACCAGTATCAAGCATTTTATTTTAAATATTGAAAACCACTTATAGTTTAGAATTAAAAATGTTTAGAATTAGATGGAATGCAGTATGAAACTAGGTTTTCAAGGTTTTGGAAGTACTACGCCCAAGATGAGCAATCCTTACGAAATTTGGCAGACACTTGTACAACCAATGTTTTTATTTGTTGTAGTAGAATTATCTAAAACTATTAAAAAGTATTTATTTTATAGACAAAATACTCAGAAAAATGTTGTTAAAAAATTAAAATTTTTTTTCGAATGCTTACAATTATTTTTATTTTTGAATTTATCTTTTTTATTCTAATCGAAAATGGTATTGCATAATGCAAGTGTAGCTCTACGGAAGCAAAATAAATAGCTCTGGCCGCCGAATTGTCATTTTGGCTTATGAGTTTTAAATTGACCCTACTACACTACCACGACATGAAAGCCAATGCAATATTATTAATCTTAGATTGCATTTATCAGAGTATTCATTATTAATGGAGTACAACCATATAATTATTACTGTTCATTTAAAATTCAACCGAGCAACTTATCCGATAATTACTTTATGCTTTATGTCATGCAACAATTTATTTATTTCATGTAACTGCACAAAGGAAAATTAAGAAATACTGCGTTTTGAATTTGGCAAAAATAACATTCAACTTTATATCCTTTCGATAGGATTGCGCCAATTTTTTTTTGTGTGATTGATATTATTGGCAGTGTTTTCTATTTCTCTCTTCCAGAAATATCCTAGTTAGTGAAAATTTTTTGGCCATAAGTTTTTCGAACATTTGTTTCTTTTTGCACTGTTGTTATTTACAAAATCAGTCGGTAATTCCTCTATTACGTCTAAATCTGTTTGCCATGTTTGATCGAATTTTCTTTTCGGCATTTTACTATAGCATTCGTCAAGGCATGGCTTCGAAACTCGAGGGTGGGAAATTCATACATTGGCGGCATGACTTCAATTTTGTGTTACAAATAATTTTTCAGCAATCGAATTCAATAAAGTAAGTCGACCTTGTAAAAAGTCAAATCGTTACTTAGTTGATACGATCTTCGTTTTTTATCGTTGTCTATTTATAATTTATGCTATAAAATTCAATTATTAATTCAACTAGATTTCATTTGCATTTTGTTACTAACTTGATTTCTAAAAAATTATACTCTATAATAATTTAAATTTAAAGTATATTGCTTTTATATAAACTGCAACTATGTACAAAAGGTTTTTGTTTCTAATTAATAAAAAAAAATGTTCACGTTGTACGATAAGTTATTTAATTTCGTCTTCCACTATAATACAAATAATATAAACTCCGAGATAAATTACAATATTACCGACCGACTTTTATGACTGATACAATGCACACCGAAGAAACAAATGTTCTACAAATTAAGAAATTTTTGCTTATCTGGATCTGATAAGTATATTTGAATGAGAGAAATGAAAACACGGGCGATAATAAAAAGTAAACAAAAATTTTCGTCACAACCCAAATGAAAGGATATACTGCTCAATGTTGTTTCACTAATTTTCAAAATATATTAGGTACTACTTAATTTTACTTTTCCCGAAGTTATATAAAATGCACTTGACATTCAATTATTTAGATCATTGCATGACCAAACCATAAAATAATTATTGGGGAACAAAATTTTTTATTTTTAACTTTTGGGCAAAAAATTCCTAAAAAGATTTTTATTTAAATAACAAAAAAAATAAAATTAAATAAAAGTTTTAAAATTTTGCCAAAAGTAAAAATTTAAATTTAAATAAAATTTAATAAATTTAAATTTTTTAATTAAAAAATTTTTTAAAATTTAAAATTTAAATTTATAAATTTAATTTTAAATAAAAAATTTTTCCCAAACGAAATTTTTCAATTTTAATTATTCCCTTTCCCCCAAAAACCACCAAAATTCCAAAAAATTTTCCCAATTATTCCTAAAAATCCAAAACCCCTTTAAAATTTTTGTTTTTTGATATTTTAAATTTTTTAATTTAAATTGGGGGTAAATTCAAACTTTATTTCCAAAACCTCTTTTTTAATTTTTAAAATTTGGTTTATTTTTCAAAAAATTATTTTGGGGGAAAAAAATTTTTTTTTTTTTTTGAAAATTTAAAATTTTTTTAAAATTTAAATCAAATCTTTACTCTTAAACCCCTTTTAAAAATTTAACTTTTTTCCCCCAAATTAAAAATTTTTGAAACCCTTAAAAAATTTTTTTCTTTAAACCCCTATTTTTAACCCCCAAAACTTTTTTTTTTTATTAAAACTTAAACTTCTCAAATCCCCCGGGAGGAAATCCCCAAAAAAACCTTTTTCTTAAAACCCAACAAAACCTAGTTTTTCCCGCAAAATTTTTAAAAAAAAAAATTTGGTTATTTTAAATAAAAAAAATTTAAATTTTTTTTTTGTTTAAATACCCCAAATTTTCTATTCGCCCCCAAGCCAAAATTTGGGGAAAAAATTTAACAAATTAAAACCCAAAATTTAAAAATTTTTTTAAGGGGCCCAAAAAACCATTTTCCTTTTTTTTTTAAACCCCAAAAATTTTAAAAATTTTAAAAAATTTAAAATTTTCCCAAACCACCGTCGTAAACCCAAAAATTTTACCTTCAATTTTAAAAATTGGGCCCAAATTGATTTTAAAAAACAACCCATTTTTTTTCAAATTTTAATGTTTTGCCGGTCCCCAAAATTTTCAAATTTTTAATTTACAAATAAAGGAACCAAATTTTTTTTTTTAAAAATTTTTAATAAAATTTTTTCCCTGGGGCCCCAAAATTTTTTCCCCAAAAAAACTATGGGCCAAAGCTTTACTTTTTTAAAGAAAATTAATTCAGGACCCCGGGAATAAAAAACCTTTTGTTTTAAAAAATTTTTTGGCAAAATTTGTTTATTTGACCCCAAAACAAAATTTTTATTAAAAAAATTAAATTTAAATTTCCCCAATTTCCAACCCCCTTTTTTTCCCCAAAACCCTTTCCCTTAACAAACCCAATTTAAAACCCTTTTTCCGATTTAAAAACCCTCTTTTTTAAAAATTTAAAAAAAGGCCCGGCCTTAAAATTAAAATTTTTAAACCCAATTTTTTAAACCTTTTAAAATTCGCAAAAGGTTAAAAAAAACAAATCAAAATTTAAAACCAAATTTTAGAATTGTTTTTTAAAACCCAAAAATAGTTAGGGTTTTTTTCCCGGGCAAACCGAAATTTTAAAAATAAAATAATTATTTTGGGAAAAAAAAAAACCCCACCTTTTAAAAATTTTAAATTTATGGGGAAATATTTAAAAGGGGTTGTTTAAATTTTTTTATTTTGGGGAACAAAATTAAAACGTTTGCCCCAAAACAAAAAGATAATTTTTTTTTTAAAAATTTTTTAAAATTTTAAATGGGCTTATTAAATTTTTTTTAAATAAAATTTTTATTTCAATTCTTTAAACCCAAATTTTTTTTTAAAAAATTTTTTTAAAACAAAAAAAGGTTAATTTAAAAATTTTTAACAAATTTTAAAAACCCTTAAAAAAAAATTAAAAAATTTTGGGTTTCAAATCAAAAATTTAAATTTTAAACCCAAATTAAAACCTGATTTTAAAAACCCAAAAAGGGATCCTTTTAAAATAAATTTTTTTTAAAAAAAGGGGTTTTTAAATTAAAATCCTTAAAAAAATTTTAATTTTAAATTAGAATAAGTTTTTAGAATTTGGAATTTTTTATTTTTAAAAAGAAAATTTTTGGGGGTTAAAATTAAAAAAAAACCCCCAAAAATTTCTTTTTCCCCTAAACAAATTCCCAAAAAACTTTTCTTTAACGGGAGAAAAAAAACCCCGGTTTAATTTTTAAAATTGGAAAAAAGTGCAGTTTAAAACGGGAAAAATTTCTTAAATTTTTTGTTTTTAAATTTTATTTTAAATTTTAACTTTTAAAATAAATTTTTTAAAAAAATTTAAATAAAAAAATTTTAAAATTTAAAAATTTTTATAATTTTTTTATTTAAAAAATTTTAATTAATATTAAACAAATTTTTTAAATTTTTAAAAAAAAATGACCAAAATTAAATTAACCCTTTTTTTACCCAAAAATTTAAACAAAATAAACCCAATTAAAACTTTTTTTTTTTATTTTAATTAAAATTTTTTAAATAAAAAATTTTTTAAAATTTTAAAAAAGTTTTAAAAAATTTTCAAAAATTTAATTTTTAAAATTAAAACTAAAAAACAAAATTTTAGGAAAGTTTTTTTAAAATTTAAATTTAAAATTTAAGGTTAAAATTAAAAATCCCAAAAAAATTTTTTAAACCAAAAATTACCAAAAGTCCATTTTTAAATGGGTAACAAAAAAAGTTTGAAGAAAAAAAATTTTGTTTTAAAAAAAATTTTCAAAGGGGTTTAAATTTTTTAAAGGGGAATAGAAAAAAATTTAAAAATTTAAAAAAAAATTTAAAAAAACAAATTAATTTAAAATGTTTTTTATAATTTTTTAAAATAAAAACAACAAATTTTTCTTTTTTTCAAAATTTAAATTTAAAAATTAACATTTTTAGTATTAAAAATTTCCCTAAAAAAAATTTAAACAATTTTAAATTTTTTAAAAAAAATTATTTTAAAAATTTTTAAAAAATTTTAAAAAAATAAATTTTTAAAAAAATTTAAAAATTTTTTATTTTTTATTAAAAAATTTAAAAAAATTTTTTAAAAAAATAAAAACCCCTAAAAATTTTTTTCAAAAAATTAAAAAATTTAATAATTTAAAATTTAAAAAAATTTTGGATTTTAAAGATTGGATTACAAAAAAAATTTTAAAATTAAAATTTTTTTAAATTTGGGTAAATTTTTAAATGAAAAAATTAAAAAGAAAAAAACTTTTTTTTAAAAAAAATTTTTCTTTTTCAACAAAATTTTAATAATTTTTTTTTTAATTTTATAAAATAAAATGACGGGGTTTTAAATTTAATTTTTTAAATTTAAAAAATTTTTAAATAGATTTTTAGGGTTTTTATAAATTTATTTTTTCAAAAAAAGTATTTGCAAAATTTTTTAAATTTAATTTTTTATTAAAAAAAGAAAAATTTTAAAAAATTAAACCCTTTTCAAATTTTTTTAAAATTAAAAAAGTCACGTTTTGTAAATTTCATTTTTAATTTTCACTTATTAAATTAATAAAATTGGAAATAAAAACCGTTCGATTTGTTTTAATGTCATTTTTTCAAACGAAGAACCTTTTAACAAATTTTTAAATTTTATTAAAAGGTTTAAAAAAAATTTAAAAAAATTTTTTAAAAAAAAAAAAAATTTTTTAATTTTAAAATTTTTTAAAATTTTTTTAAATTTTTTTAAATACAAAAAAACCAATTTTTTTTAAAAAAAAAATTTTGTTTCTTTAAAATTAAAAAATTTTGTTTTTAAAAAATTTAATTTCAAAAAAAAATAAAAAAAACTTTAAAAAAAAAAAAAAACCAAAGTGAAATTTTAAAAAAAAAATTTTTTAAAAAAAAAATTTTTTTTCCCAAATTAAAAAATTTTTTTTTTTATTTAATTTTTATTAAAAAATTTTAAAAAAAAAAAATTTAAAAAAATAAAAAATTTTAAATTTTTTTAAATGAAACAAAAATTAATTCAATTTTTTAAAAATTTTTTTTTAAAATTTTTTAAAAACTTTTAAATTATTTTTTGAACAAAAAACTTTTTTTAAATTATTTTTTATAAAATTTAAAAAATTTTTTTAAAAAAATGTAAAAAAATAAATTTTTTTCAATTTTTTTTATTAAAAAAAAATAACAAAATTTTTTAAAAAAAATTTTTTTTTTAAAAATTTTCGCTTCCCTAAAAAATAAAAATTTAAAAATTAAAATAAGGTTTCCCTAACCCACTATCACTGAAATTGAAAATTTTTTAAAAATTTAAATTTTAAAAAAAGAAAAATTTATTTAAAAATTTTAAAAAAACCCGAATTTTTTTTTTATAATTTTAAAATTTTTAAATTTTAAATAAATTTATTTCAAAACATTTAAGATTTGTATTTTTTCCCTATAAAATTTTTTTTTTTCCAAAATTTTTAAAATTTTTTTCCCAAATAATTTTTTTTCTTTGTTTTAAAAAAAAAAAAAATTTTTAAAAATTTAAATTTTTAAAAAATTTTTTGTTTTGAAATGAAACCAATTTTAAAAATTTTTTAACCCTAAAAAAAATTAAATTTTATTTAAAATTTATTTTTTTTAAAATTTTTATTTTTTAATTTTTTTAAAAATTATTTAATTGGAAAAAATTTTTTAAAAAATTAAAACTTTTATTTAAAAAATTTTTTTCAAAACAAAATGTTTCCTTTTTCTTAAAAATTTTTGTTGGAAAAACCCTTTTTTTTTTTAACTTTTAAAAAAATTTAACTTTTAATTTTTTTAAAATTTTAAAAAATCTTCTTTTTGAAATTTTTTAAAAACATTTTTTAATTAAATTTTTAAATAAAAATTTTTTTAAAATTTTTTTTTTAAAAAATTTTTTTTTAAAAATTGAAATAAATTTTTAAATAAAATTTTAATTTTCTTTTTTTTTGATTTGAAAAATTTTTTTAAAATTTTTTAAAATTTTTTTTTTTTGTTTATAAAATTTTTATGTTTTAATTAATAATTTGTTTAAAATTTTTAAAAAATTAAAAAACAATTTTAAAAAACCTTTTTAAAACAAAATTTTTTTTTTAAAATTTTAAAAAATTTTGGAAAAAAAGGGAAGCCAAAAATTTTGGGTTTATAATTTTTTTTTTTTTAATTTTTTTAAAAAAAATTTTTTTTAAAAAATTTTTAAATTTTAAAATTTTTTTTAATTTTTTAATTTTGTTTTTTGTTTTTTTAAAATTTTTTCCCTTTTATTAAAATTTTGAAAAATTTTAAAATGGTTTTTAATTTCACTTTTTAACTTTTTTTTAAATTTTAAATTAAAAAATTTTTAAATAATGTTTTAATTGTTTTTTTTTTAAATTTTTCTTTGAAATTAAAATATATTTTAAAAAATTATTAAAAAAAAATTTTTTTTGAAAAGGGTTTTTCGAAAATTAATTTTAAAATTTTAAAATTTAAATTATTTTTAAATAAAATAAAAGGGTTTTAATTTTTAAAACCCAAATTTTTAAAATTTTAAAAAAAGCAAAAAATTTTTTACGTTTAAAAATTTAAAACTTTTTTTAAAAAATTTTAAAAAGAAAATTTAAATTTAAAAAAAATTTGGAAATTATTTTATTATGGGTTTAATTTACTTTTTTTTTAAATTTTTAAAAATTTTTGCAAATTTTTTTTCCCAAAATTTTTTTTTTTAAATTATTTTAAAATTTTTTGTTTTTTTTTAAATTTTTTTTGGGTTTTTTTAAAAATGGAGTTAATTTTTAATTAAAAATTTTAAAAAATTTTTTTTATTTTTTTAAACTTTTTTTATTAAAATTTTTTTTAATTTTAAAAAAAGATTTTTTTAAAAATTTTTATGGTTAAATCTTTTTTAAAAAAAGGAAAATTTTTTAAACAAAAAATTTAAAAAGGTTTTGGTTACTTTTAAATTCTTTATTTAAATTTACACAAAGTTTGAAAACCTTTAAAAAAATTATTATTCTATTTTTAATTAAAATTTTTTTGTACTTTTACCGTTAATTAATGAAAAATTTTTTTTATAAAAATATTATTTTAAAATAACAAAATAAATGAGGCTATTGGAAGCTTTTAAAATAAAATAATAAAAGTTTTATTTCAACAAATTAATCAAAGTAAATATAAAAATTTTAAATTTTTTTAATATTTTGGTATTATTTAGTTTTATTTTATTATATAATAATAAAATTTTAAATTTGAAGAATTTTAATTATGTTTTTAGTCATTAATTTAATTTTTAAAAATTTAAAGTAATTTTTTTTCCTTTTATAAATTATTTTTTGGGGAATCGTTTTAATAAATAAAATTTATTTAAAAATTTTTTGGTTTGATAAAAAACAAAAACAAACAATTACAAACCAAAAAAAACAATTAAAAATTAAATTTTATTTTAACAATGGTTTAATTTTAAAAAACTTATTTGATTTATTATTTCTTTTTGGGTTTTCAATATATATTCACAAAATTTTTAAATTTAAATTTTTAGAATTTTAAAATTATTTATCTTAAAATTTTTTTAAATTATTGGGAAAATTCAAATTAAACTTTCAAAAAACTTAAGTTTTTTAAAAACCAACATTAGAAATTTTTGCTTAAAAACAATTTGCCCAAAAAAGTTATAAAAAAAAAATGTTTAATTTTTTAAAATTTTTTAAATTTAATAAAAAAAAATTTGACTTGTGTTCTTTCAAATTTTATGATTTATCCAACCTGTTTTAAAGTGAAAACTTTTATTTTACTTCAATGGAAAATTTTGGAAAAAAAATTAAATAATTTTAAACAATCATTTAAAAATGAAAATAAATTTTTTTAAACTTTTTCCAACCAAAAATTTAAATTTATTAATTAAATAATTATTTTAAACAAAATTTAATTTTAAATAAAAAATTTTGGAATAATTTTGGAAAATTTAATTCAATTTATTTTAAAATTTAATAAACTTTTAATTTTAATTTAAACTTAAAAAATTTCCGTTTAAATTTTTAATTAAATATAATATTATTTCATAATGTGGGAAAAATTACAGATTATTGAAATAACAATTTGGTCAAAAATTTAATTTAAATTAAACTTTTTTAAAATTTTATTAAATTTAAAATTTATTAAAAAAATTTAATTCAAAATTTAAATTTTTAAAATATTACTAAAATGTAAATTAAAATTTTTATAAATTTTAAATATTATTATAAATTCCAAAAAAATTTAAAATTTAAAAATTTGGGAAATTTTTACGATTTTACTAAAAACCATTTTTCCCCAAAATTAAAAAATTAAATTAAATTATTTTTCAATTTAATTAAGTATTTTAAGGTTAACTTTAAAAATTTAATTTAATTTTCCATTTAATAAATTAAATAATTTTTTTTATTAACTATCAATTTTTTAACAATAAATTTAATAATTTAAATTAATAAATTTTAATTAACTTAAATTTTTAAAAATTTATTAAAAAATTCTTAAAAATAACATTTATAATAACTTTTTTAAAAAATATTTTTTAATTAATTATTTTAGATTTAAATTAAATTTATTCCGCCTTAATTTTGCATATATTTTTATTTTAACACTTTGAAAGTAAAAATTGAGCAAATTTAATTTTTAAATGTAATTTTAAAAATAAAGTGGAAGATTTTTTTTAAAATTCCCAAAAAATTTTTTAAATTTGAAAAGATTTTATAATAAATATTTATCCATGTCTTTTTATTTAAAGATTTAAATTTGAATAAATAAGAATTGTTTTATTGGACAAATGTGAAGTCAGCTTAAGTCAGGACAGGGATGTAAATTCAAGTTTTTAAATAAATTAATAATTTTTAAAAAATTTAAAAAACAGTTACTACCTTTTTGTAAAAATTTTAATTTTTTTATTTATTGGATTTTATTCCTTTTTTAATTTTAAAAATTAAATAATTAATTTTTTATTTTCCATTTATTCAGAGTAATTAAAAAAGTCTAATGACAAAGGGATGTTTTGTTCCAAATTTCGTTTATTACCAATTTTTTAAATTTAATTTTAATTTTAGTTAATTTAATTTAATTTGAAGAAATATTATTGATTAAATGGAAATGGTTTGAATTCTTTTTTTCAATTTTAAATTTTAATTAATTTTAAAATGTAAATCCTTTTTTATCTCTTTATTAATTTAACCGGATTACATTTTTAAAGTTTTATGATTTTTGAAATTACATGTTTTAAAAAAATTGTTAAATTGCTCTTAAAATTAAATTTTAGAAATCACCTTTCCTTTAACATTTTAATGGTTACATTAGTATTATTTAATTTTTGCAAATTTCAAATTAATTTAAACCAATGTGGCATGGTTTTCCCTACCCGATTAAATTGGAACCGGGGATTTAACCCTTATAAAGTTTAGTGGTTTATATAAATTTTTCCACCTGGTTTTTATCTTATAATAATAATTTTTAATAAATAAATTTTTAATTATTTATTTCAAATTTAAAAAAATAAGTTTTTGGATTTGAATTTTAAAAGTTTAAAATTTTAATAAATTACAAAAATTTTTAATTTTAAAGTTTTTGCAGGTTTTTAAAAGGGGTTTACACCCCCGTAAAATTTAATATGGGAAATACTCCAAAAATAAATTTTAATGAAATTAGTAACTTTAAAATTTATCAATTTTTAAAAATTGAAAATTTGTTGATTTTCCAAAGTTTGAATGTAAAAATTACTTTAGGGACATTATTTATTTAAAATAATTTTTTTAAAAAAATGAATTTAAACAAATTAGGGTTCTTAAAACCCAAAATTAATTCCGGAAAATCCCTTTTATAAGAAAAATTAAAAATTTTATTTGCACCGGAATGTTTTTAAATGGAATTCTTTAATTTTTAGTTTGCAAAAATTTTTTTTCTATGTTAATAAAAATTTTTAAAAACATTGAATTAAAAAGGTTTCAAAAATTTGTTGTTTAACCCCGGTGAAAATTGTAAAAATTTTTTAGCCAAGAATCAAAATTTTTATTATTAACCAATGGAAAAGCAAAAGAAAATAGGATTAAATGGGAAGCCCAAAATTGCAATGATTTAAATTTGCCCTGGTTTTAAAGGGTATAGTTAAAACTTCGAAATAAGTCACTGGAAAATTGGTTGAAACCTGGGGTTGGAATTTAACCATAAATGACCACTTCGGTTAAAAAATAGTCGATGGAAAGCCAACAAATAATTTCAAATTCATGCCCCGACCCACCAATTTGCAATTTTTAAATTGAAACCTCGACACCCTAATTCCTGAAACCTTCTACTTGAAATTCCTCGAACCACCAGTTTGAAATCCATTCTACTTAGGGGCAATTACAATAATTCGTTAAAGACCTACCTCTTTGTTCCAAAGGGAAAAAATTAATCAATGGAATGCCTTTGAACACAATTCTTTTAAAATTTTTCTTAAATTTGGTTTTTAAATATTTTGTAATCTTCAACAATTGAGTTTCTCAAAAACTTTTTTTCAAACAATTCCAATAGAAGAAATTTTACCTTTTAATGTTTTAAACTTAGTTCAAAGGGAGATTTAAATTTTCAATGGATGGATAAATTTGTAACTAAACATTAATATAAATTTTTCTATTCTGTTTAATAATTTTTTAATACTTACAATCCAGTTTTAAATTAAAATTCGTTTTAAAAATTTTTCAAAAACTTCCAAACAAAAAATTTTAACGTAAAAATTAACGTGGTCAATAAAAGAGTTGGAAAAATTTTTTGGAAAAATTACATTTGTAACGATAATTGATTGAAAATTTTAATAATCGTTTAAAATTTTATTTCCTTCATTCATACTTAAATTAAATTCCATTTTAATTTAAAGTACAAAATTCCAAAAAAATTTTAAATATCAAATTAACTTATTTATGAGATTTTAATTATTTAAAATATTTAAATTTCTTGGTTAGTAATTGAAATAAATTTTTTTAAATCCCGAATTTAAGTTTAGTTCATTATTCTACTGTAATAATAAATTTATTCCCTATGTAAACGTTTCAATTCATTATTACTTAAATATATTTTATTATATGGAAAAATTTTTTTAAACCATTGTAGTTTTGTTTGTAATTGTTTCATAATTTTTCAAATGCGGAGTTCAAACTTCGCAATTTATTTCTTAACCATGGATATGATAATACATTCAGGATTAACTTTTCCTTCCCTTTCTACGTTTGAATGGTTATCAAAAGTAAAAAAAATTTTTTAATTTACATTTTTAAAAGTTTTTTAATTTAATTATGTTTTTTAATAAAGTCAAAAATGTTTTGTTATTTATCTCAAATTATTTTACCATTCCCAACATAAAACATCAGGTAATATTCTTTCTAAAACGTAAGCCGTTGAAGCTATTTAATTTATTTATTTTTAAAAACCTTAATTATATAAAAGGAAAAAATAAAGAACTTAAAAATTATCTTGCTTTGGCCAAATAATTAAACTTTCCAAGGAAATGGCCAGAAAAGAAGAACAAATTTTTAAAGGAATTTCGATATTTTTGCAAATTTTAGATTTTTAATTTTTTTTAAAAAATTTCTAGACTTTGCGGACCACAAACCAATAATTGAACCCAAATTTACAAAATTTCCCCCAAAATAAATTTTTAAAAAATTTTGGGAATTTAAAATTAAAAAAGGAAAAAAATTTTTAACGGTAATTTTCAATTTTTTTCATTTTTAAAATTTTTTAAATTTTAAAACTTTTTTAAAAGGGGAAATTTTTAACGATTTTTTAAAAATTTCCAAAAAAAATTTAATTTTCAAAAGTTTAAAAATTTTTAAAACGGCAAAAATTTGTTTTCCAAAAATTAAAGGGCAAAATTAAAATTTTTTAACAAAATAATTAAAAAATTAAATGATTGAAAATTAAATTTAAAGACTATTTTAAAAGGGGCTTTGGGTTTTAAACGGGAGAGTTTAAAAATCCTTTTTATGAAAATTTAAAAATTTAAATTAAAAGCAAAAAAATTTTTTTTAAATTTTAAACGTTTTCCTTGTTTTTAAATTACTTAAAAAATTTTTTAAAAAAAAATTTAATTGAAAAATTAAAAATTTTAAATGTTTTTTAAAATTTTCAAAGGGGTTAAATAAATTTTTAAAAGCAAAATAAAGTTTTTTTTTGGCCTTTTTATGAAAAATTTTTGCCCTTCTTAAATTTTTTAATTAAAAGGAATTTTTTTTTTTCTTTTTTATTCCTGAATAAATTTTTTTAAATTTTTTTTTTATTTTTAAATTTGTTTTTGAATTTATCAAATGTTTTCAATTTTTAACACTAAATTGGTTTTAATTTTAAAATTTTTTGCTTTCAAAAAATACCTTAAATTTAAATTTATTTCAGAAATTGCTTTTTTTTGCCTGAATTAAAATAATTTATCCCTAATTTTTTAAAATTTTTGTTCTACTTTTTTTTTAGTTTTGAAATAATTTTGTTTTGGAGTTTTTAAAATTCTTAAATTCTTTCCTTAAAACTTCCAATATTATTTATTTATTTTTGCGTTTTTTGCCATTGAATACCTGAATATAGCACCCTTCACTTTTAATTGTCAATTGTAATTTTAAAATTTATGTTTTTTTGCCTTTTTAGCCTTTTTTAGTCCTTACTATTCCTGTCATTTGTTGTTCTTCCTGTAATGTCGCCATTAGTATTCTTCCTACCTTCTCTTCAAAATATACATCCTACACCGTTAGAGTTTTAATTTCCATGAAATTTCTACCGAACACTTCGCGAATCATCTGTCGCAACTATGCCAGCTATGTATGCTCAGTGGGGGAGGTCCGTTGCGGTTGACTTTAGCTATTTGCGGATGGAAATAAAATAGATAGGGTGCCACAATGTTCAAAAATTGAGAAATACACCATATACGAGACAAACATTGAAGTTTTCGCATGGATTGTCTTTGCCATCACGTTATCCGCAATCACCTTCCCTAATACTGCAATATTTCATGCCCTTGAAATGATCAAAACAGCAATGAAACTATTACATAGGGAACAGGAATATAATTAATTAAGCACAATAAGATAAAAACCCAATACAATTAAGTTTCATTTGAACTAAATTTAGAAGAGGGGGCATCTTAAAATTAACAATATTTGAGAACTAAGTTATTGCTAATAAAATTTCAACTATCTCTAACTAACATAATTACCAACTAATTGTAAATAAGATCCATTTCACATTTTCGCGACGAACACAGCACATCGACTCGTCTCTCATCCACATGTCTATAAAATTCTTCACCTAATACACATAGGAGGCACGGTTCGCATTGTGTCCGTATCATATAGATGACAAAATAAATGGTCCACGCTATCTCAATTCACATTTCTGAGCCAATGCCGACTCTTTGCGTTGACATGGTAGTGATCGATCGTCAGTCTGATAATTTTCAATACCGTTTTTAATTAGTTCACGATCGATAATATCAAACATGTTTGATCTTACCACGACCGCAATTTTATCAGTTTTCAATTTATTATAAATTCGTGATAAAATTATTTTATCACAAACTGATAAAATTGCAGTCGTGGTAAGATCAAACATGTTTGATATTTAATCGGTCGTGAACCAAATTGAAAACGGTATTGAAAATTATCAGAACGTGCACGGTCGTGAGTCACTACCCATGTCAACGCTGCTTTACAGATAACGTTAACTTCACGGTCACGCCGCTGGTAAATTAAAATCAACTCTTCTACCGATCTCACGAACTAATATTATTTTCCTGGTGCGAAATCCGCTTTACTCATTCTTGTACACTAATGAACAACATCGATTTCTTACTTCAAGTAGAAAACTTATTCTATAATTATTTCACAACTAATATCTTCCCGAGCTACTGCCCGCTCGGAACAGTTTGACCTGCCCCAGGCACAACCTTCCGGTCTTCCGACCCTTACCCAACTACCACACTCAAAACCGTCTTGTTAGTTTTTTCCCGCTATCTTTAAATATCCCTGCTTTTGCAGAAAAATCCCTGCAAAAAAATTGTCTGAGCTTTCAAAAGGTCCGATAATAACAAAAATGTTAAATACTTTAATGTGAATTCACATTTTTGTAATTTATACCACTAAATTATTACTATGTGCGGCCAACGCCACAGCCTGTTTAAGAATAAATGTAGAGATCAGGGAGCTCTAAAGAAGGTACAAATTGATATGGTAACCAGTAACATGAGGTTATTGTTTATTATATCAGACGGTACGAAAACAAGATCCATATCGAGTATGTGATTTGTAATCATATTTTGTTCGAAACAAAACCAGTTATTAATTTTGTAATATAATATTTAAATAAAATAAATAGTTATTCCAACACCGTCGTAACCTTCAAATATTAACGTGTGAGGATACACATACCCATCCTCCACAATTGGTGACCTCCGATTTGGACTGGTTGAAACTAACACTTCTACCTCAACTGATTTGGTTTTATCAAAATTTTTAATTGATCGGACCGCTATTCCAGTGAACCAACACGAGAACGCAGTATCCAGCAGAATACCAGCATTCCAGCTTCTAGACAAAGTGCAACAGGACAGGACAGCTAAGTGCCTTTTTGTAGTTTTTGATATTTATATTTATTAATAAATATGGTTGATGCGCCTGGTATTCACCCTACTCCCACTGCTCCTTTCGTTGAACCTCTGCCAAAATCTTGCCCCTGTCAGTGTCAAGGTTCCGATTTTTGGCGTGCTAACGCGCATTTGGTTTTGCCAAATTGAAGCACAATTGTGAATTGAATTACCAACGACCGTACTAAGTACAATACGGTGGTAGCTTCTTTAGAAGGCTCAATTTTGGCACAAATTTCAGACGTCATATTGAATCCGCCCATTCAAAATTTATATGACACTCTAAAGTCAAAATTATTGGAACGTTTCGAAGAGTCGGAACAATCACGTTTGCACACTCTTCTAACTTCACTAACATTAGGTGATAAAAAACCTACGCATCTTCTGAGACAAATGCGCGAGTTAGCAGGCGGAAACATCGCTGACACAGCACTGAAATCTCTTTTTCTGCAAAGGTTACCGCAACAAGCGCAGGCTATGTTTTCCATCAGCGATCAATCGCTTGACCAAATAGCAATTTTAGCAGATCGATTTAGAAGTTACCGCAAGTACCATAGCTTCTGTTCAAGTTAATACTACAGATGCGAATACTTCTCATTCATTAACGTCACAAGTTGCACAATTATCGTTAGAATTAGCAGAGTTAAAACTTATTTTAAAAACAATTTTAATCGCTCACGATCTCATTTTCGTTCTCCTTCCGCGTCTAAACGCAAATTCTCAAAATCAAAATCTCCAACGGGTATTTGCTGGTACCATCGTCAGTTCAAAACAAAGCCAACAAATGTGTTGCACCTTGCAATTTTAAAATTCGGAAAACTAAAAATGATCGCAGTATTCAAACAACGGGTATTGTTGATCATACAAACTGTCGGTTATACGTTGTTGACCCGCTTACTAAATTTTCATTTTAATTGATACTGAGCTGAAGTTTCGGTATTACCTAAGCATTTTATGTCACCTAAACCAGTTCTTACTACCATAAAATTATTTGCTGCAAATGGTTCCAAAATTGAAACTTATGGTACTCAATTATTGCATTTATCTTTCGGACTACGACGTTCATTTCCATGGATCTTCATAGTTGCAGATATTACCAAACCAATCATTGGTGCAGATTTTCTTGCAAAATTTGGTTTATTAGTCGACCTACAACACAAACGCTTAATAGATAACTTAACCCATTTATCTATACCAGGCCAATTTCCAAAATTCAAGATAAATCTCTCACATTAACAACAATTTCTCCTGATCATTTACAAGCTCCAATTTTAAATTATTACAACAATTTCCAGAATTAACACAACCTGCATTTTTAAAACTACACCAAAACACAACGTGTGTCATACCTTGCACGTTACTGGACCTCCGGTATTTTCCAAACCCAGACGTTTGGACTCTGAAAATTAAAATGCGCTAAGAAAGAGTTCGAATACATGCTAGCTCAAGGCATATGTAGACCTTCATCTTCAGAATGGTCATCTCCACTTCATATGGTGTTGAAGAAGGATAAATCTTGAGGCCCTGTGGCGATTACCGCAAGTTAAACGCAATCACAGTCGTAACCTTCAAATATTAACGTGTGAGGATACACATACCCATCCTCCACACCTACATCAAAAGTCTCTTTTATTCCACTGGGAGGAAGCTTCATTCTGCACTTACGCCAGTGCTCAAATCACTTGTTTTAAATGCTCGTGAGACAAAGGGGTATGCACGTTACTGATATCGCCACCCAAATCTTAATATTTTTTCGTTATTATTTAGGGTTTAATTTTACCCGCAGAACCGAGTTGTACATTCTTGAAATGAGGCGAGCTATATGAATTCATTGAGAATGAAAGAATTGTAAATAAATAAAATTTACAAAACTGGCTTAATACAAATTATATGTAATTATATAATTGAATATTTTCTATTAAACTAATTGATCTGTAGGTTTCAATTAGAGGTATTTTAATCAATATTTACTTAGCCATGTCTTTAAAAAACAAAGGATGAGCTTTGCAAATTGAGTTATGACAGTCATATGTAATACGTGGAGGAAAATAGAACCAAAAATTATGACCCTCGAAATTCCAAAAGATGCTTTATAACATGTATTTATTCTATTATTATTAATAATAAATTATTATTTATAATAATAATATTTTGTAGTTTTTACGCAGTTGGATCAAATAAACTTGATACAAATAATTAATTTTTTTAGATCATTACACGAACTAAGTATAATATGCATGAGCTATTATTGGTAAGTTAGTAGGGTTAATTTTATATAATAAGAAATAATTATACTATAGTTGTTATCGATTAACAATAAATACCCTAATAAATCTATTTTAAAACTAACAATATTGCATTGACAGTGCAACATTGGTCGCGATGATACAGTGAGGTGAAGCTAAAATTCAAAGACGTGGGTGGAAGTTTAAAATGTATGTGAGGATTGCTCTGCACGTTAAAAGCAGTTGTTAAATTTCATTGGATTTTATTGTTTTAGGCAATTAGTTTACTAATTATTTTAACGATTTTTGAAATCAAATTAAAAAGTAAATTTGACAAACTTAATTCTGCGATAGCATATTTATAGGTAAGTTTGTAGTTTACAATAAATAAGCACAACGAAAATCCTGAGATTTTTCATATTATCTATTTTTCTTATAATTTATTATAATTATAAAGAGTGATCACAGTTACGTTGTAAATTTACTACGTTGTTATAATATTTACACTTCATTAAATTCATAACATAGTGTGAACACTCCAGATAAGGACCGTTCTTGTATTTAGTTTTAATGTCACTTTTTTCAAACTGACAGATACCTATTGAACAAATTTTTTTTAAATAAAGTATTAAAAATGCTACGTATTATTCAAAAATAAGTGTTAATTATTTAATTTCTACAATCTAATTAAACGCGATATGTACAAAAAGTTTTTGTTTCTAATTAATATAAAAAATGTTCACGTTGTACGATAAGTCATTTAATTTAGTCTTCCACTATAATAGAAATAATATAAACTTTCGAGATAAATTACAATATTACCGATCGACTTTGCGACTGATACAATGGACATACAGTGATTGCGCACAGAAGAAACAAATGTTCTACAAATTAAGAAATTCTTGCTTATCTGGATCGGATAAATATATTTAAAAGAGAGAAATAGAAAACACAAGCGATAATAAAAAGTAAACCAAAAAACTTTGTCACAACCCGAACGAAAGGATACATTGCTCAATGTTGTTTCACTAATTTTCAAAATATATTAGGTACTACTTAAATTTACATTTCCTGCAGTTACATAAAATGCACTTGACACATTGATTTAGATCATTACATGACTAAACCAAAAAATAATTATAGGTAAGCTATTCTGTAGAATTGTAAATGAACAATAATAGGCCAGTCAGTAGAGAATCGAAACAAAGAAGTATGTATGTTGCAAAAGATGGTGTAGAAGCTTTTATATTTTTAACTAGTATAAATAGGTACAAACATGTGAAAAACAAAATGCTAACACGGGCGCCCTCGGAGAACTTTTGGCAGCCAAAGAACTTAGAAAAAATAGTGTTTTATATATTAAAGGGCATTAAATTCTGCGTCGAATGAGTACCACAACTTAAGTAGTATGGTCAAAACTACGGTTGAAAACGACGATTTTTCTAATTTTGATAAAAACGGAGATATAGTAATATGTGAGTCTGCGCGTCCGGCATCGATCGCGTTGCACTAAATTCGTTGTAACATTTAAACTAATTGTTGAAATTGAGCATTCAAAAGCTCAAATGAAAGAAGAAATATGTAGCTATTGGACTATTATATTTTAAATATAAAATGAATGTATATAAGAGTAGTAATGTATATATTTGGAACATACGGAGATATCCGATAAAGTCGCTAAGAGCTCTACCATTTCTACAATTCTTAAGATAAAACCTGAAAATTTTCATAGATTACTCTAAAAGTAATGTATAAAATAATTATTAAGTTGTGGTACTCATTGAACGCAGAATTTAATGCTCTTTAATTTTTAAACTTCAAATTTCTTGCTAGGATCTACGATTTAGGAGTTACTATATGCAAAAAACTAAAAAAGTCCTAAAATTTTGAAGTTCTTTGACTGCCGAAAGTTTTCCCGAGGGCGCCCGTATTAGCATTTTGGTTTTTCACATGCTTGTACCTATTTATACAAGTTAAAAAAATAAAAGCTTCTACACCACTTTTTGCAACATACAATTCTTTTAATGATTTACCTATAATAATTATATGCTTATTCTCGATTAATAATAAATATTCAGATACCTGCAGTCCAAAATTAATAATATTGCATTAACTTTCAGATCGCAGTAGAGGTAAAAATCAAGTAAAATTAAATTTCAAAACTATGGAGGTAGTTTCGAACGTATCTGATAATTGTTTTGCACTTCAAATGAAAATACTAAATTTGCTTGGGATTTCAACAAATACGAAGTTTTCAAATAAGCTTTACATCATTTGTTTGCTAATAATTTTAACAATTTATCCTTTCGCCGTAATTATTGAAATTGTTAAACTAAGAAACGATTTTGACGAACTAATTAACAGCTTAATATTTGAAATGGGATATTTTACATGTAAGTTTGTTATTGACAATAATGTTTAAAAAAATTCTGGAAATATTTTCTAAGATAGAATATTATTTTTTCATTTTATTATATACTTGTTTGCACAAAAAATGAAGCTGGTTACGGACAACTGGTTACTTAAATTAATTATTAGTATCATAGGTACAACAAAGACCGCCTTATAGGAACGTGTCTTATGTGTTTGTTTTAGAAATCTTATACGTGGAAATTATATGATGCTCAACGTATGCAATAGAAAAAGATAGCTACAATAGTTCTGAGGTTGCATAATAAAATTGACTGGCGTTGTACTTGTTTGATTTTTGGCATGGTAATAAATTTTTGTTGATTCTGCTGTGTTCATAAGGTTTTGTTTTACTTGTAACTTTTACATTTTATAACATTTAATGTAATTATACGTGATTAATAAATAAAATAGTAATTATAGAAAATTATTTTATGATTGATTAATTGTATATTACCAACCATATTAATTTTCTGCGTTATAGTTATGATTGAAATTTATTATAACAAATACTTATTTGACTCATAATTCTTGACTTATTTCATACAATATTGAAAATGACGCCAGCTTTTTTTTTCATGATGACAACTGTATTGTATTCGTTGTCCAAGTTTCTTTTTAAACATGATTATATTTTTAGGTTTGTTTATCGTATATTGTTTATATTGGAATAGATTTGCAATACACAAACTTTTTAATAAAATGCAAGTCCTTAGTGATTTAGCCAAATCTGCTCATAACACAGATAGTTATCTGCTTATTCAAAATTATGAAAATTTTGCCAAAAAACAGGTAAGCACTAGAGATACTTATTTTGTTTTTACAAATTTTTTTTAGACGATTTTGATATGATAACATTAACGTGAGCTCTAACTACGCAAAGCGCTATATTCTAAATTTCCAGAAGGGTCTTTAGGCGAATGACATTAGTAATGAAGATTTTGAAATTAGCAGCAATTTTTTAATATAAATCTGTCTTGTGTGGATGTTTTTGGTTAAAAACGCAATTTATCTATGATGATAAAATGTGTTTGAGCCAATTAAGTGTTGTTTTTTTGCCACTTTATTTTGCTTAAATTTTCTTAGACCCGATTTTGGAATTATTTCCATTTTCTCTATCAGTGGCACCAGACTTTTCAGGAGAAGTTTCTCGAAAATTTTTGACAAGATAGGAAGTAGGCTGATGGGGCTGTACGAGTTAGTTTCAGTTGGTGGTTTCCCAGGTTTAAGAATTAAAATTATTTGCGCCAGCTTCCATTGTGCGGGAAAGTAACCCAGTTTCAAGATGGAGTTGTAGATTATATATCGTGATGGATCTAATAGCCGAGCCGGGTAATTTTTTACGGACTTTTGCGGTTACGAGGTCGAAGCCTGGAGATTTGTTCGGTATCAGGTGTTCCTTAATGTAGTTTTTAATTTCACTTTTTTTAATTTTCGTTATTGGCAGTTCCATCTGGAGGGGAGCATCGATGAATTTTTCGATGTGAACTTCGTCGTTTGGCTCTTCTGCTTGAAAGGCGGAAAAGACTTCAGCCAGGTGGGTAGCAAATGTATTAGCCTTTTCCTGATTTGTTCTCGCCCACTCTTGGGTTAGGGTTCTTATGGGTGGATTTGATTGTTGCGTTCCTTTGAGTTTTCAAGTAGCTTTCCAAAGCTAGTAGTCGAATGCTTCGATTGCCGTCAGTCTACTCAGGTAGTTTTGTATTTGTTGGTTTTTAAAGTCGTTTAGAAGTTTTTTAAGATTTCTAATTGCCTTCTTGTAATTTGCTTTGTCAGTAGGCGTCCGGGTGGAATACCTTTTTTTCCCTAACTTCTTTCCCTAACTTCTTTCTGGCTTAGCTTTATTGGAGTGCCTTTCCAAGCCGCTTCTTAGATGTTTTTTGTTAAGTTTTGAACAGCCGCATCTAGGTCATGTTTAGTTTTCAAGGGAACGTTGTATTGCAGTAGGCTGGAGTCAAGTACTTCTCTAAATATTACCCAATCAGTTTGTTTATTGTAGAGAATTTGAGGTTTTGGTTGGTTGACAATTTGAGTTGAGAACTTTGCTATGATTGGGGAGTTTTCTGAGGAGAGCTTAAAGTTTGGCTTCATTGTAATGTAGTTTGGTGATATTTCTCTGATAATGCAGAAGTCCAGCACATCATTATATCAATTTCGTGGTTACTTAAGAATATTTTAATTTCATTACTATGACTTGCTAGTCCATTGGCGTTCCAGATTTCTATTTTAGCTTCTGCTGTCATTAATTTATCCTGATAAACATAGTTGTCAATAGATTGAGCAACGTTTCCATTTTTTCCATTATCTTTGTCAACATAGACTAAATTTGAGTTTTATTGGGATACTTGTGGGTTTGGTACGCTTGGCTGTAAGAGGGGAATTGTAATTTGGGAATTTTGCTGTTGTCCCGTATTTCTATGACCATCCGTTATGTTTTGCATACGAATTATACGAGGATAAGTTTGGGTAATTTTGGTTGTAATTATTTGCGTTGATGTATGATGGCTTGGGTGGTGGGATTTGGTTTACCACTCTTAAGATTGGGTACATTCTCTTTTGGAGGTTTTTGTATATGATATGCCCTTATAATTTGCGGAATGCTTATTACCGCATAGTACGCACCTTACATCATCTAGAACAGTAATAGATTTGTAATAGATTTGGTTGGACGAAGGCGCCACCTCATCCGGGTTTAAAGTCATTATGTTGTTTTAGAAGGTGGTGTGTGATACATTTCTGTTACATTCTAACCTCACTTTCGGTTAGGGTTAAGTAGTGTATGTTAGCTTGCTTTTTAGAGCTTATTTGCAATCAATCGGAGAATCCACCAGCCTTACACTGTTAATCGGTATTTCATTCACCATAGTGAACTCCACAAACAAATTTCTCAACAAAATACGACTAACAACAGTTAACAAAAACGTTTATCGTTCTTTTTTGTATTCTTTTTACCAATTTCCATTTATTTCACAAAATTTTATGCCGACATGGCTTTGTCGACTCTTTTTTCCAGCTTAATTTTTTTCGACCTTTATTCCATTGTTTTGGAGGTATTCACTTCAGCGTTTTTCTTGGTCAACTTTTTTCGGGAATTTTATTAACGTGCACAAATTCTGTAGTACCTGCTTGCTAACGATATCGCATGCATATTTTTTATTTTGTAGAGTTATGCTGGAACGACATTGATATGTACAGTATTAATAGCTTGGATAATACTAGCAGCTTTATTATCAACGCAAACCGAAGAATGGGTATTGCCATTTGGAAGTGGAATATTTATACAAAATGGTGCTATCAGGTTCTTTCTTCAAAGTTCTACAATCAGCGTAGTTGCAATTTTAATGTATTCAGGATTATTTATTTATATAAACATGCTCGTGTTAGTGTCCGCGCATTACCAATATTTACAAAAATGTATTAGTTCTATATTAAATAATGCACAAAGTTTTGAAAACCTTGAGGAGGTAATAATTATAATTATAAATGTTTATTATTAACTTTTTGAATCAAATACATTTGTGTACATCAAATACAAATGTATTTTAAAAGGTTACAAGTTTAATGAAATTTGAAAATTTTCCAACTTATATTTTAGTCTAGGACTCCTTACGTAAAGTGGTTTTGTCTTTTCAAGATATCACCAAATGATATTCCTAAATAAATGAAATGGATTAAAATCCATTAAAATTAAAATCAAAAACTATATTGGAAAATTTTTTTATTATAAAATTAATTGACATGTGTTTAGACAAACCTATATCGACATACTAGATTCTAAAATTGAATGTCAATAATGGCCAATTTCTTTACCTAGAGATATCTCTTAGATAATCTATCTATAAGATAAATTAACGAAGTAGCCAATCATATTTCTGATTATTTCGTTTTGCTGCTGTCTGATTGGTTACGTTGTTAATTTATCTAATGGATAGATTATCTAAGACATATTTCTAGATAAAGAAATCGGGCATTAGTAAACAAAAAAATTATTCAAAAAAATATTTTTTCTTCGAACGTCACCAAAGTTAACATGAAATGACTCAACGCACGCTAATAATGTTTGACTTTTATAATTTACTTTTAGTGTCACTGGCAGCGACACTGAAAGTATTTTCTCTATCGCTGAATTAATGTACGTATATAACAGACGTGTTTTTTATCACATAACTTTTAAATAGTTTGTTTATACTTATATAAAACGCTTATAAATGCTTGATGAATGATTTCAACAAATTAGTGAATACATATGAAGGTAAAAAATATTATAGATATTTATAAGTTTTTTATATTCATCACGTTTGAAGAAAAAATAGAATGTTCTACTCGGAGCTAAAGCACTTTTTATGGCTCGTATGTATTTGTCGGAATCGCCGTCAAACTTACAAACTCGCCATAAAAAGTTGACTCCTAGTAAAACAATATACTATGGTATTATTAAAATTATATTATATTATTAAATATTATTTCATTAGGTCCAAAACCCATGGACGGTGAAAAGAGTAATCTTGTGTTTTTTTGAAATATAAAACATTTTTTTGAATAATTTTTTGTTTACTTAGTGACATTCAATTTTAAAATCTAGTATGTCGATATAGGTTTGTCAAAACACATGTCAATAAATTTTATTATAAAAAAAATTTTCCAATATAGTTTTTGATTTTAATTTTAATGGATTTTAATCCATTTCATTCATTTAGGGATAGTTTAAGCTGATGATATCTCGAAAAGACAAAACCACTTTACGTAAGGGGGTTCTAGACTAATATATAATTTGGAAAATTTTCAAATTTCATTAAACTTGTAACCTTTTAAAATATTTGATTCAACAGGTAATAATTATATTATTTTGTATATGAATTAAATATTTAATTCGCATTCTGTTACTGTATTATTAATATAAAAAATTTTAATTTTACAAAAATATTATTTTGTAGAGAAATGGAAACAATAACTACAAAGCAGAGACTATAACCTGGGAAGCTTTTAAAATAAAACTAATAAAAGTTGTTGATTATCATACAACCATTAATGCAATATGTACAGATATCGAAGAAACTTTTAATATCTTTATTTTTATAGTTTTTGGTGGAGTATCTCTAACTTTATGCTGTCTACTATATCATGGATCAACCGTAAAAATTATAAAATAAATTATTTATAGTAATTTTTAATTATGTTTTTTAGCTACATCCGGGAGACGTTAACTTTTTTAAAGATTTAATAATGATAATTATTTCCTATTCCCTATTACTTATATTATGCTTTTGGGGAGAGCAAGTTTTAATTCAAAGCGGTAAAATAGCTAGTTCGTGTTACGAAGTAGATTTTGTTGGTCTTGATATAAGAATACAAAAAGCTCTTTTGCTAATACAATTACAGAAGCCGAAAAAACTAACAATTGGAAAAATTAAAGTATTATGTTTACCTACAATGGTAGGGGTAAGTTTACTAAATAAACAGATTAGGTTTGCCATTTATTATTTTGTTCTGTTGCAGGTTTTTCAATCGATATATTCGTACTATACATTTCTTCGAAATGTTAGAAATCTAACATAGATATTGTAAAAATTATTTTATGCACTTAAAATTAGTTTTATAATTTATTGCATTGAGGCACATAGCACAGTTCGGAATATTACATATACGTATTCTAAAAATTACTTCAATGTTATTTGCTATTATTACACATAATCATTAGATAATTTATTAAAGCTTAGAAGAACCAATTTGCAATAACCGTAAAATAAGATTCATCATATTTACATATCACATAATAATAGTTATGATATTTGTAAATATAAAATTTTCAAATATTACATATGAAATTTTAATTAAATTTAACAATTAGTGAATTCAATTCTTTCAAACTTACTTAATATGTACTTAGTGCAGTACACATGTATGTATATGTGTACACAAGTAGTTCCTGCTTTTTGCCAACTCGTCAGATCAACCCAGAGGATAATTGAATATAAAAAATGTAAATAATTTTGAAAGAGTGTATTTAAACCGAAGTGTCATAAAATAATTATTTTTGAATTACTTCTTACCGACCTACTTGAAAACTATTATATAATTTATTAACTCTAAATCAATTATTTTAAATCAAAAAGATTATATTTATATAAACAAACATATTTTAGAATAATTTTGGAAAAATTGAATTCACTAATTATTGTTTGAAATTTAATATAACTTTTAATATATGAAAATTTAAACTTATAATATAATTTCACAAGTTAATAAATATTAATTATAAGTACATAATATTAGTTTACATAATGTGTGGAAAAAAATACAGATTATTGAACGAGTAGTTAGACAAGTTTGAGCTCGAGCCGCCACGCCAGTGTATGAAGTTTAAGAGTTCAATTATCTGTTTTTCCCCTAAGTTATATACATTTTATGTAATATTGCGTAGGAAAGTCGTACATTAGAGCAAGAAAATATTAATTCAAAATTATACTCTTTTATAACCTAGTTACTAAAATGACTAAAACACAAATGTTTTTATGGATATTTATTCAAATATTCATAAAACAACATTCTCTATAAAAATCCGTGAATAATAAAAACTCCATGACTATGAGTCGGTTTGCATATGAGTTTTCATCTTAAAAAAAAACGATTTTCCTCACAAAATTAAACGAAATATATATATTAAATTATAATAAATTTGTTGAATTCATATTAAATACTTGCTAAGCTTGTTAACTTTTTATTTTACACAGTAGTATATTAAATTTTCCCTACTTAATAAATTAAATACTTTAATATTTTTTTATTAACTACTGTAATATGTTTTAACAATAAATTTAATGATTTCAAATTAAGTAAATATTTAATTGAATGTATAAATTATTTTATATAAATTATTTATACATGTTATATAACTACAAATCATGAGCTAAAAGTTTAAAATTATTAAGTGGGAAAGAATTTACTAATTTATAAATTAAACTAAAAGTAACTTAATTTGATAGCATATTAAGTTCATTATTAAAATCAAATATTTTTATAATAATAGTTATTTTATGCATTGTTGCAAATTAACAGTTTGATTAAACCAACACATCATGATTTTGCAGTATGATTTTATATTTTGAACGACATTAGAGAAAGTACATGACAATGAAGTCAGATTTGGCATTGGGAGTGCTAAACTGACTCAGTTTTAAAAATATGAAGTGAGAGTATTTGTCCTTTTACAGAAGGGTTTTCCCACCAAACAATATTTCTTTAAATTTGAAAATGATGTTTATCGCATGAAAGATAGACAACCCATAAGCTCTGTTATATTACTATTAAAGATTTAAAGATTCGTAAGCTAACAGTAAGACATTGTTTTATCTGGTACAAATAAGTCGACAATTAATAAGTTTATAAATAGGATACGATGAGAAACTTAATGATTTTCTAATATAAATTAATGAAATTAATAGTAAAAGTATAGTATCACAGTACGCTATTTTACAAAGAATTTTAATTTCTTTTCCATTTACTTGAGATTTTTAATCTATATATAACGTATGGTGAATAAAATACGAACTAGTATAGAATAAACAAAAACATGTGCAAAAAAATTATTTTAAATTAAGTTTTATTTATTTTTTATGCTTCCATGTTAAAGAACACTCACAAAAAAAATTGGCTCCGTCGCGATTTGTTTTCCTAATTTTCTTTGGTAGTTCACTCATTGACCTCTGAATACCCTTTGTATTTGTGGTTTTCAGCTCCTTTTTTATTTATAGAATTAAGGAATCAACATTTTTAGCTCTGTATCCGTTTTCGTAAACTCTTCTTTTCAGATTAGCCCAAAAAGTTTCAATAGATCGCAATTGTGGAACATTTGGGAGGTTCATTTTCTTTGGCTCAAGTTCTATTTTTTTATTCTTCAAATTCTCTATTGTGGATTTCGCGTTATGTGAGGACGCCAAATCCGGTCAAAAATTATTTTTCTTTTGATAATATTTTTCGATAAAATTGCTAAGTGCTGGAACACATTTTCGTTGTAAACTTGGGCATTCATAGCTACACCACCTTTAAAAAAAACTGCTTCGCTGACACCACGTTCGCTTATGGCTAACCACAACAAAACTTTTCCTGGAAACTTTGTCTTACAAATAAATTTAGCTTTTTTGGTTTCTTTGTGACTGGAAGACTCAAAATAATGTTTTGGCTGCCATTCATTTCCTTCCACGGTAAAATATGAGTCGTCATCCTTCACGCATTTGTACTCTGATGAGCAAGAAAAGTAATTTCTGGACAGCTCGCGTAACCTGCATTTATACCCTTCTGTTGTGTTTCAGCAGTAAATGGTGCTATTTTTTTCTTCTTTTTCTGGACTCCCATCGATTCTAAATATTTCTTAATTGTGTTTTTGTCAAAATTATATTTCTTACCCAATTGGCGATAAAATTTACACTGCAACCTGCTGTTTCACTTTTTAGTTTTAACCGAACTTTGGAGTCTTGCAAACTACATTTCCAACCTAATCCACATTTTCTTTCAATTGATTTATTATTCTTAAATAAGTTTATTGTCGTGTAGATAAATTTTTTTGAAACCCATGTCCTTAAAATGCCTAAAAATTCTTTTTAATTTTGTTTGAATTTTCTTCACAAAATTTACAAATTAATTTGTGACGGTTTAGCACGAAATACGTGTGTCCAAAAGAAAACTAACTTTTAAAAGATATAAATTTATTCTGGACTCACATCGAGTCTGAATGCAAGATACAAACTAAAGTAGTTGGCATTTTGTTTGTACATTACACAAAATGTCAACTTTACAATTTTAATTATCTACTTCTAAGATTACTAACTTATCACTACAAGAATGCAGAATGCAATACTAAATTAAATATAACTCCTCCACGCTTAAGAGAAAATTACAGTTGAATAACTTTAATTTTTAAAGAAATCTCTTCTAGTGGATTTCTTAATTTTTGACTTGAAGCTTTGTCAATTTTTCCCTTTAGACATGGATAATACTTTCTGCCTAAATATAAAACAAAAATAGCGAATATTATATAAATGAGAATAGTATATAAGCTGATATTATTATAATGAAAAGGTACTGATTTTATCGCGGAAATTTTTCGTTGCGTGTGCTTTAGTTGTACATCCAAATCTTTTAATTCGTCCAGATTAATGTCGTCCAGATGAATAGGATCGATTTCCATATTATAATGATGGTTCTCTTCTGGTATTTTAACCGTTGGTATATTAAAATGTTTAATAGCTGAATTTAAATTTTGAAACGTTTTTAAAGTTGTTTTGCCAATTTTTAAAGTACAAGTTTTTGGAATTGTTATTAAATAAGTTCCGTTCAGTAAGATTTTTTTCAATATTATTTTGACAATTACTGCTAGCTATTGTCGAGTTTAACGTTATCACTAACCATTTGTCTTTTAATAGTTTTTGGATTTTAGTTTTTGTTAAATAACTATCCCGCACTTCACAATTTTTATAGTTATCACTAAGATTAATTAAATCAACTTCACACGGATTATTTTTTTGTTATTAAATGAGTGACTTGTTCACTACACAGGAAGTTTGATTGACTGACTTCTTTGCACTTGCGATCGCTCAATCCATATTGGTCATCATTCAACATGAGGTAAGGAGATTTTGGAATGATAATTTTGTAAAAGGATTTTTGTAATACAGGTAAGGAGTAAAGTTTATAATAATTATATGAAATTAATTCAACTAACGGAATTTCCAAAATGAATATTACTTGTTCTTTGCGTATATATCCCTTAATATTAATTACCGAATAATAATTGTTCAAGAGGTCTTCTTGATCTAAATTGTATGGCAATTTTAACTCTTTTAAATGTAAATTTATATTTTGCAATTCTATTTTAATTCTTCGTGACTAATTATTGATGGATGTAACGAATTTAATTTTGCAAAAGTAATGGCATTTTCAACATTGTCTAAAATTTCAATTAATATTTCTACCGCGGCAATCATTTGGTTAAAAATAGTGTTCAATAAAACAAAACTATCTATTTCATTAAAATACATAGTGGTCACGTTTTGCATGATGTTAGCAATTTCGTTTATTCTATTTTCTAGCAATATCTGATTGTGTTGCAATTTACTCATCGATTCGTTAAACGTGCGTAAAGCTTTATCGGTAATACTAAGCTGCTGTTCTACCACCGCTTTTATTTGTTCTTCATTTTCTTTAATTTGTAAGATAGCTGAGTCATATTTGTCGGCGTCTGATTGATCCAAATTTCCAGTGATGGCCTTCCAAATAGAGCCGAGCCCGTTTATTAATCCGCGTGTGGGACGTTTTGTTTTTTCAGTACCTACTGTCATTTGTTTATACTTAGTTTCTACTTGTAAAAATTTATATTCCAATAGATATCTATATGTATACATTTCCTTGGCATACGCAATACCATAGGCGGTGTCATGAAATGAAATATTTAATGTATTATAATTATTAACTAACTTATCGAATTCTAACCTTAAACTAGATAAATCATAAATTTGTATTAAACTCCAATAATCGATTATATTTTGAACCGTTCCTAACTTAACAGGAAGCAGGCCTACATTATTTGAAATTTGTGTTACTTCTACAGTGGAGCACTTTGTGAAGTCGATGGTCGCGACGAACCAGGCTGTGAGTCTGTAACAATAGGTTGTCTTAAGTTTTTTAAATGTACTGTTCGACCTTTGTTTTTATCCGAACTTCCTACTTTTGTATAATTGCTTTATTACCTGGAAGCAATGTTTTTAATATAAACGGACCATTAAATTTTTCACCGGTTTTATTTCTCTTATATTTGTAGCTAGTTTCGTACACTACTTGTCCTTCAAAAAATGGATTATTAATTTCAGAGTTTTTCTTGCTAACAATTCTTTCCTTATTTTTTATTAAATTTTCGTTGACTCGATCATATGTTAAAGCTAATTTTTCTTTATGTTTCTGAAGATAGTCACTATACATTTGTTTATCGTAAAATAGATCGTAAGGATCTCTTAATTTTGTATGACCTAATGTCAATTCTAATGGGGTTAAGCTAGTACTGGAATGTATCGAATTATTATATGCAATGATTGCATATTTCATTAATGTAGTAATTGATTCATTATGCTTTTTTTTTAATAGCCTAATATGTTCAACTAAAGTAGAATGAAATCTTTCGATTATTCCGTCCGATTCTGGATGGTGGGGAGTAGTAAAGTGTATTTTTATTTTATGAGATTCGAGCAATTCCTCGATTATGTGATTGTGAAATTCTAAACCTTGATCAGCACTAATAGTTTCTGGAGTTCCGTAATATGAAAAGTAATTAATTAGAGCATTTAGTATATCAACTGCATTTTAGATTTAATCTCAATAGCTTGACCTAACTTTGTAAATGCGTCGACTATAGTTAAAAATTTTGTATTTTCTACCGTATAAACGTCCATGTGCAATTTTTCAAAAGGGCGATGTGGAGTATCGGTTAGCATCATCGCGATTTTGGGGGGATTTCGTTCATACTTACTCTTTTTGCACCTAGCACAATTAGCAATAAACTTTGCTACCTGTTCTTGCATAAGAGGAAAGTAATATTTTCGTTGTAGTTGTTTTACGGTTTCCGAAATACCTCGATGGTTTGTTTTACCTTCGTGTTGATTTCTTATGGCTATATCTATCTCGTCTTTTCGTCTAAAATTTCTCGTCTCTCCGTGCAATAAATTAGCTCGGGTCCATTTAAATTGAATAACTTTTGCACTAAGCGATTAAATTGTTTAAATAATTTATCGGTTTCAAAGTATAAATAATATTTTTTTGATTCGGTAGTGTATTCTTTTAAAAATTTTATTATGCATTCTTCGTCATCACTATTTATCTGTACGTGATATCGTTTAATTTTTCCTAACGTTTCTATTTTCACGGGTTTCATAAGTGCGTGTACTTCGTATATGAAGTACTGATTTGGTTTCGAGTCGATTACATCGGAACATATTTTAATATGTGCTACTTCTTTGTTTTGACTAATTGACCTTACAGTATCTGTGCACTCTAATTGTTCCATAACCGAATCTAACTCTCCTGGGGACATATTTTTATCGAATTGATCATGATTTTCTAAAAATTCATCTACTACCCTTTCTCTTTCTGTTTCATCGATATTATTAATCATTGATTCATTTTCTATTGCATTTATATCTATCTCCATATTACTATCATAGTCATTAATTTCTAATTGATATATTTCTATATTAAATTGATTACCAAATATATAGTTAAGCATTTGAAGTACTTTCTCATATTTTAGTTTATCTAAACCACATCCCAATTTTGGCATTGCTAACTTCGTAATATTATTTTTTTGGCAAAATTCTTTTAATTTAACTAAACATGCAAATAAATTTTCATAAGTCGGCTTTTCATAATATTTATCTTTAGTAATTAAGTAAAAAATGTACCTTTGATTTTCTCGTAGGTAAACAAAAGATTGTAATTGTGGATTTTGGGATTTCAAGTATTGCACTTCTTTATAGTTTTTCTTAAATTCTACCGCGATTCCAGCATCCATATATAAATCTTTACTAACACAATGACATAGTGAAAATTCTGATGGACATTCGAAGAGGTTACCTAACTTTTCTGTAATAGTGGGTGAACTTTTTATTTGTTTATAAGCGAATTTTGTCTGGAAATCTATAAAATTAAAATTATTTTCTTTTGTAATTTCTACGCGACTTAAAGCATCTGCGTTACCGTTATGATTACCTTTCTTATATATGATTTGGTAATCGTATTCTTCCAATTTTATTTTCCATCTTTGTAATTTACTATTAGGCTCTTTTAGTTTTGATAACCACACAAGTGGCCTATGATCTGAATAAATAATAAACTTTTGGCCATATAAATATGGTCTAAAGTATTTAACTGCCCACACTACTGCCAATAGTTCCTTCTCGATTGTACTGTACCGTCTTTCCGAGTCATTCAACGTTCGCGATGCGTAACAGATCGGTTTATCCGAACCTACGGTACCTTGAGAGAAATGGCACCAATTGCGACATTTGAAGCGTCTGTGGACACCACAAAGGGTTTTCAAAATCCGGATATTGCAGTATCGGATGGTTTACTAAAATATTTTTACATCTATTAAATGCCTCTATAAATTCTTTATTATGTTCAATTTTATTTCCTTTTTCAAACACGTAGTTAATGGTTTTGTAACTCGAGCATAATCTTTAATAAATTTTCTATAGTATCCCGTTAAGCCTAAAATCCTTTTAATTCTTTTGTGGTTTTAGGAGGTGGGTAATTTATTACTGCGTCAATTTTCGCAGGGTTAGGTTTTATACCTTCAGGAGTAATAATGTGACCTAAAATTGGGCTTCTTTTTCAAAATTCGGATTTATCCATTTGGATTTTAAAGTTAGCTTTCCTGAGCCGATCAAACACTCTTTTCAATTTTTCAATATGTTCCGGCAGGAGGTTGAAAAGATCACTATGTCATCGAGATACACGATACAGGCTTCATTTTGAATGCCACGTAAAATATTATCGATCACGCGCTGAAACGTAGCTGGGGCGTTTTTAATCAAAGGGCATTCGTTTATATTCATAGTGTCCTCGTGGTGTTGAAAAGCCGTTTTTCCCTATCTTTGGGATCCACCTCAATTTGATGGTAACCCGATGCCAAGTCAAGAGTGGTAAAATATGAACATTTGCCTAACTTATCTAATATATCCGAAATATGTGGAAGAGGATACTTATCATCGACACATTTTCGTTGAGTAATCGATAATCGATTACCATACGATATTTTCGTACCCTGATGCATCTAATTTTTGGGATTACAATTACTGGACTACTCCATGGGCTATGTGAATGTTGTATAACATCATTAGCTAAAAGTTCGTCAACTTGATTTTCTACCTCTTGCTGTTGTGAATATGGCATCCGATAAGCTTTTTTAAACACCGGTACGTCATCAGTAGTTTTTATTTCGTGCTTTACAATATTGGTAAATGATAACGGTAATTCGGCACTATGAAAAATATCCCTATATTCATAACAAATTTTTTTGATTGCCCTTTTTTCCTCCTCATTTAAATGATCTAACCTAAGATTTTGTAGATTTTCTATTAATAATCTATCAACTTTGTTATTATATTTGACCTTACTTATATCTATCATTTCTATATCTTCTTCTGTTTCAATTACATTTAAGGGTTCTATATTTATTAACTTTTCAGTTTCGTTGCTATTTGTAATACTAATAATAGCTTCACGATCTTTTATTTTAATCAAACACTCGGGAATTTCTATTCCGTCAGTTAATTTCCTATATTCAACTATTCCGTAATTTAAATTCGTATTTATGGGGACCTTAATAAATTGTTGTTGTCGCGGTTGTATTTTAAACTGTTTTGATTTTAATGGTTCGAAATATATTGGTATTACACCATTTTTTGTGTGTAAAACATTTTTCTTTAAATCAATTTTGGCATTTAAATGTTTCAAAAGATCCATTCCTATTAAACCATCATAGTCTGGATTAAAATCAAATATACAAAAATCATAATATTCTTTAGTTTTAAAAGTTTTTGGTAGTGGAATGCGCGCTATATACTTATGAAATGTTGTTTTATGAGCCGTTCTAATTTTAAAAGGGGATTCCTGAATAAAATCTTTATAGTACTTATTAATTATTTTGGGACTCATCAGTGTTTTAGATGATCCGGTATCAATCATTAATTTTAAATTAGCATGGGGAATTTTAATATATGGTAATGCGGAAGTATTTATATTAGAGATATCTACTACGGTGTGTCGTTGTGGAGGTCGCTTATACGAAAATTTGATTCATATTCTCTTTCATTAATTTCATTTTCATGATTATTTTCCGCTACATCTCTTTGAATTTCTTGTTGAAATAATTCTTGGGCTACAAAATTCCGACTATTTCCCGATTGAAAATTATTTTGAGTTCTTCTAGTATTACCAGAGGATGTGTCCATCGGTTCTGGTTGATATTGATTATTTGCATTACTATTTTGTCTATTAAAATTTTGATATTGCATCGATCTATTAAAATGATTTTGAGTTGGTTTGTTAAAGTTTTGATTTTGTACCGGCCTATTAAAATTCGGGCGGTACGTTGGTTGGGAAGGTCTAAAAGCGTTAAATGTATTAGTTCTAAAATTATTATTCCTCCAATTTCCTGAATTACTATTATTGTTAAAACGATTTCTATTATTAAAATTAAAACTTTGATTATTATGCGAAGGCATGTGATAAGAGTTTCTCGGGTTAAAATATGAAGTTGCATTAGATGCACTTGGTTTATTCAAGTTCACGTTATTAATAGAAATATTTTGTTGCGCATATGAGAAGTTGTTTTCCTCTATTACATAACTTATAGCGGTTTCTAAATTTTCTGGGTTTCTTAACCGTATAGGTAAACTATTGTGAAGCCCTCGTAAGTAAGCGTCTAACGCTTGTTTTTCATAAATTTGAATTTTTTTATTAAAATTTTTTTTTTAAAATTAAACCTGTTAAAATTAAGTATACAAAAACACGGGAAAATTTTTCTAATTTTGAAAAAAGGAATATGTATTGGGCGCCGGGCATCGATCGCGTTGCACTTTTTTCTTTAAAAATTTTAAAAGTTAAAAAAAAAAAGAAAATTTAAAAAATTATTTTTAAATTAAAAGAATTATTAAAAATTTTATTTAAAAGGAATAATTAAATTAAGAAATTTTAAATTTTGAAAAAAACCCATTTTAAAAAAAAGGATAAAAATAAATTTTTACCATTCCAAATTTTTTTTAAAAAATTTAAATTTTTCAAATTCTTAAAAAAAATTTAATTTTTTAAATTTGGGGAAAAAGCCTTTTTTAATCTTTCTTTTTTAAAAAAATTTAAATTTCTTTTGCACATTTAAAATTTTACTAAAAAAATAAAAGTTTCTAAAAAAATTTTCCCTTTTTTAAATTTTTATTTTAATTTTTGTTTTCCAAATTAAATATTAAACAAAAAAATAAAATTCTAACTTTAACTAATTTTTAAAAATAAAATTAAATTTTTTTATTTCCAAATAAATTTTTAAAAAATTCAAAATTTTTTTAAATAAATTTTAAAATTTTAACGGAAAAAAACAAAAATTAAATTTAAATGGGAAATTTTAAATTAATTTTATTGAAAGTTTATTTTAAAATTTTTAAAAAATTTTAAAATTTTCTTTTTTTTTAAAAAAAAAATTTTTTAAAACTTTACAAAAATTTTTGGGTTTAAAATTTTAAAATTTTTTTTAAAAATTATGGAAATTTTAAATTTTTAAGAAATTTTAGAAAATTTGCTAATTTGAAAGGGAAAAAATTTTTGTAAAATTTTTTTTTAAATTTTTGTTTTTTAAAAATTTTTTTAAATTTTTTTTATAAATTTTTTTTATTTTAATAAAAATTGTTTTAAAAAAATTTTTAATGTTTTAAAAAATTTTTGGTTATTTTTAAATATTAATTTTTTAAAAAAATTTTTTATAAAGTTTTTTTATTTTTTTTTTTGGAAAATTTTTTCTTTCCGTTTTTTTTTTGTTTTTTAAAGTATATTTTTAGGGTTTTTTTTTTTAAATTTGCAATTTTTAAAAATTTACCCGGGCCTTTAAACTGTTTTGTTTTTTATGAAAAATTTTTTTTTTTTAAATTTTGTTTTTTTTAGTTTTTTATATCTTTAATTTAAATTTTTACAAAAATTAAATTTGGTTTTAAAAAAAGAATTTTAATAAAATTTTTTTGGAAATTTTTTTTAAAAACTTTTTTTTTTTTGGTTTTTTTTTTGATTTATTTTTCTTAAATTTTTTTGCCCTTTTTTTCATTTTTTAAAAAAATTTTAAAATTTTCCCAGTTTTCTTCAGGGAAATTTTGTTTTTTTAAAAAAATTTTTTCATGGGGTTAATTTTTTTTGTTTTTCAGGTTTAAAAAAATTTAATTTGGGAATAAAATTTTTTAAAAAGGGGTTTTTGTTTAATTTACCAATTTTTTCCTTTCTCAAACCGAATTTTTGGTTTTTTCCTTTTTTAAACCAAAAAGAAGACTGAAATTTTTTTTTTTACCTTTTTGGTTTTTTGGGGGAAAATTTAAGGGTTTTTTTAAATTTTCCAAATTTTCTTTTGGGGGTTTTAAATTTGTTTTTTGGTTTTAAATTTTAAAGGGTTTTTTTTAATTTCCCTTTTTTGTGTAGGGTTTTTTGGTTTTTTAAAATTTTTAATTCTTTTTTTAATTTGTTTGGCCAAAAGGGGGGTTTTTTTTTCCCTTTTTTTTCAAAATTTTTCTTAGCGGGATTTTTTTCCCCTTTTTTTTTTAAGGAAAGGGTTTTTTAAAATTTTTTGAATTTTTAAATTGGGGAGGCTGGGGGCGTTTTTATTTAAATTGGTTTGGTTTATTTAAGAAATTTAAAATTTTTTTTCTTTTTGGGAAATTTTCAGTTTAGTTTTGGGGTTTTTTTTATTGGGTTTAATTTTTAATAAGGGGTTTTAGAAATTTTTTCTTTTTGGGTTTAAGTAAAATTTTTTTTATTGGGGTTTTTTAAAGATTTTAATTTTCTTTTTTTTTTTATCCTTTTGGGGATAAAAATTTCAGGAAAGTTTTTTTTTTTAAAGGGGAAAATGCTTTGGTATTTGGGATTTTGGGGTTTTTTAGCTTTGAAAATTTTTTTTTTTGGGTGGATTTTAAATTTTTTCCTAAATTTAAAAAGGGTTTTTTTTAAATTTTGGTGGATTTTATTTGGTTTAAAGGGTATTTTTTTTGGGTTTTTAAATTTTTTTAAATTTTTAAATTTTTAATTCCCCTTTTTTCTTTTGCATAAAGGGTGTTTGGTTACCCCCAAACCCTTTTTCTTTTGTTTAAAATTTAAAATTTTGTTCTTTAACCCTTTCCTTTTTTTTTTTAATTTTTTAAGGTTTTTCTTTTTTCCCAGAATTTTTTGGGTTTTATTCCAAGTTTTAAAAATTCTCCCTTTTTAATTTAAAAAAATTTATTTTTTTTTTTCAATTTTTAAATTTTAAAATTTTAGAGGGTTTTTGGGACTTTTTGTTTATTTTTTTAGTTTGGTATTAAACCCCGGAAAATTTGGGGAAAAAGTAAAACTTTTCCCAATTTTTTTTTTTAAAGATTTTTTAAAATTTTTAATTATATAAATTTGGGGGTTCCGGTTTTAAATTTTAACCCGGTTTTTAATTTTCCATTTAAAATGGAATAATTTTAAAAAAGTTTATTTTTTTCAAATTTTTTCACAAAATTAAATTTTAAAATTTTTTTATTTTTAAATATTTTTTTGTGTTTTGAAATTTTTTAAAATTTTTGTTTATTTAAATAAACACATTTTTGAAAATTAATAAAATAAAATTTTTTAAAATTTTTTATTAATTTTTGAAAATAAATTTTTTTAAATTTTTTATTTAAAAATTTTTAATTTTTTGAAATTTTCCCTTTTTTATTTTTTGTTTATTTGGGTGTTTTTCGATATCAAAAAAATTTAAAGAAAAAAAAAATTTTTTAAAAAAAATTTCCAAGGAAAATTTTTTTTAAAAAATTTATTAGGGTTTTTTAAAGGGTTTTTAATAAAATTTTTTCATAACCCTTTTTTTTTTTAGTTAAAATTTAAAGGTAAATTTTAACTTGTTTTTTGAAAATTTTTTTTGTTTTATAAATACAAAAAAAAGATTTTTCCCAAAAAAGGGATTTTAAACCAAAATTTTCAAAAAAATTAAAACCCCAAAAAAGTTATGGTTAACTTTTAAAAATTTTTTATTTATTAAAATTTTATGCCACTGGCGGAAAAATTTTTTTTTTAAAAATTTTTAATTTTTTTTTAAACTTAAATTTTTCTTTAATTTTGGGAAAAATTTTTTAAAAAAAATTTTTTTTTTTAAATTTTTAAACTCTTTGGGAAAAAGAATTTCCCACCAATTTTTTTTTAATTTTGGGAAAAAAATTTAAAAATCTGTATATTTTCAATTGTAGGATAACTGGATTGTGAAGATATTAAAGAAATTAGTGGTCGAAACAGAATCATGAAAAAATTTATGCGATTCGAAGTAGTCGTTAGTTAGCAAACTTGTATAACCTTTACTCCATTAGAAAATTTACAATCTCCGTGCTATTGCAACTACAGTTTAAAACACTTCAAAACGCTCAAAATTTCTTATTTGATTAATTGATGTTGATTGGCTTTGGACCATACGAGCTATGCTCGTTTTAACCGAGAGTGAGTCAGCTATATAGCCCTCGGCTACCGTAGATGACTTCCAACCCCCATGTTGTTTCAACTGTAGGATATTTCCACCGCTAGCAGCTAATATTGTGGCTGAAGTTCTTCGGAAGCTATGACCCGTGTAAGACGCAGGGTTTTGCAAATTTAAATACATTGCAATTTTGTTTGGTACTTGCCCTATTGTATTATGACCAATATTTTGCTTTGTAGCTTTTCCATTGCGTATACTAATAAATAATTTTGCATGTCGGAAGTTGGTCTAATTTTTAAATATGTTTTTACAATTTTCATCCAAAGGGGTTCCATAACAACAAATTTTCTAGATGAACCATTTTTACTATTACGAATGTTTATAATAATCATATCATCTTTTATGATAACATCAGAAAGAAGCAAATTGCAAAGCTCATCGCATCTGACTGAAAACGGAAGACTTCTTAGCACGGTAATTCACATTTTGGCGTTTTAAGAACGCAACTAATTTGAAAAACTTTGAAATGTCTATGTTGTCCTTTAAAGAAAGAGTTGATTTTAACATAGAATAATGTGCCCATAAAGTGGAAGCTTTTTTATCATTGGCATAACTTTGGAAATATGCTAACAGTACATTTTCAGATATAACCACACTTCGCGCACTGCACCAATTTTAAATGTTACATAAGCTTTCATATAAAGAGTCTTGGATTTTTCCGGCAGTAGCTTGTCTGCCACTGATTCAGCAATCTCTCTCATTTCGGGTGATGTACAACTTTCACTCATTTTTAAAAACACTGCAAAACTTATAAATATCAAAATATTTAATGTAACCTTTATGTCAAAATTAATTAAACATTTTCAAGCAAGTGTCAACATCAAAACAAAAACTATCATTTGTTTTATAATTTGAAATAAATAATTAAAACGATTTACTTTATTCATTAACAATTATTATTATAAGAGTAAACAATCCTAGTAGTGGAAAAATTGTATATAAACCACGGTAGTGAAGCGTGTTATAACCCGCGCGTCTTAAATCCCGCGGTGCTACGCACCTTGGGATTTAATCTGGCGCTAGGGTTATAACACTATGCTTCACTACCTTGGTGTATAATATACTATTATTTAATAAAACAATTATAATAAAATTAAAGTAATTTGTTTGCGTATTGAGAACAAGAAAAAATAGATTTACGATTTACCGAATTAATACCTACAATAATAATCCGCTTTTAAATATTTTATAATTTTTCAACGCAGCCGACAGCAGCATTTTCAATGCTGTTTTTCAAGTCAGTAAGCATTTGAATTTGTTATCGTTAGCACTACTTTTTTTTGCAATATCGAAAAATTAGTACAGGAAAATCGGAAAAATTTTTACCTCGATGTTTGAGATGATATTTATAGTACAATAATTGCAACAAGAAAGTTTACCGAACACTCTTTTTATCGGTGATTCATACATGATAAATTGTGTCTATTTACAATACACCGTTGTTTTCTAAAAATTGTAGAACATTTTAATTCACAAATTTTTACTAGAAATTTAAATCTTACCGTCTGCTTCACTTAACTATAATTAATAATATTAAACTTAAATTTTGAAAACCAACTAAAATTTTGGAAGATTTATTTAATGATTATTTATTGAAACAGAAGAACACTATTTACTACTATTTTATTTATTGCCTTATGCGTAATCGGAATAATGATCTTATCGATATTTTGACTAGTACCTATTTTAATTCAAATTTTTAGTATTAATCATGCAATTTCAATTCATTTTCACTTTTTCTGACAAACTTAACTGATTTTTTTCAGATTTATGACACCACGTTGCGTGGACATTGAATAAATACACAAATTTTAATTTAAATTAAAATTCAGTTGCTATTTTGTTACCACTGCCTCAAGCTGCTGCTTACACTTTTGAACTGAAAACCGTGTCAAAGTTTTGAAGTTGGCGGTGCTAAAATATTTAAAAGTGCGGAAAGGGCCTAATCAGAGTAAATATATAAGCTTTTCTTATTATTTTAGTCGCAATTTTACAAGAATTAATTAAAATAAAGTTTTAGTTTACTATTTGAAGAAAATTTTGGTAAAATTCTTTTTAATCTTTAATTTTTATTGTTTGATATACGTTACATGCAGTTGCATAAATTAAACTTAAACAAAAATTTATATTTAGGTGGATCATTTCATGGACTAAATGGAAAATAATTATTGACAAGTTAGTTGACTGAATTTTAAATTACAAAAAGTAATTATATACTACATACTTGTTATCGATGAAGTGTAATGAATACTTTGATAAATGCATTCCGAAATTCATAATGAAGGTTTAATTTTTGATGGGGTAGTAAAGTAAGGGTAAAATTTAACAGCACGGAGGTAATTTACAATGTTTCGCACTATTACTTTTTAAATAAATAAAATCGATAGGCTTAATATACCGAAGATGTATAAAAAATGTTTAATTTGCAATAGTTAGTAAAAAGATTTGTTCTTAAGAAAATAAAAATGGGCTCGAAAATTATTAGTTGCTCATGTAATAAGTTAGGGCAAGATGATTTTTCAATGCGTATTTATATGAATACGCAACCGGTGTAGTATTAAAAAAGTATCTGAAGAACGTATTAAAATTTTTTCTGCAACTTCTGTAATAATTTTTCCAAAAGTTGAAAAATCGAACTTTTTGTTATTAAGAAAAATAAATAAAATTCTAATTAAAATTTTGTTTCTATAAACACAAGTCATTTTTCATAAACACAGTTTTTTTACGAAGCTAAGATGAGGTGAGATTTATAAATATGTATAACGATATATTACACTTCTCTTGAAATTGGAAATGGTGAAATTGAACGCATTAAATTGGAACGGTTGTTTACCAAGAGAAAACTTTAAATTGAATATTGATTAAACTCTAAGTTCCACCCTTTCGTTCAACAATAATAAGTATATATTTATTATCGATTAATATAAATTGATGCTCTGTTAAATGCATTTCCAAGTTAAAAATGACACATTCAGTTTGAAGTGGTTTCAGCAGTAACGTACTAATTATTAAGAACATGGAGGTAATTCAAAACGTTTCAAACGATTGTTTTGAACATCACAGAAAAATTTTAAATTTTTTTGCTATTTCAACAAATACTAGATTTTTAAATAAGCTGTGCGCAATTATCTTATTAATAATTTTAACAATTTATCCTTTCATGACAATTTCTGAAATCGTTAAATTGAGAAATAATTATGACGAACTTATTTATAATTTAATGTTTGAACTGGCATATTTTACGGGTAAGTGTGCAATTTACACAATTAAATTTTAAATTATATCCACAATAAATAAGTATAAAAATAATTGTTTTAAATAATTTATTTTAATAAAGGGATTGTTTTGCACATCACAAAAAACTTATTAATTTCTATGGTTTTTTATTGCTTTAAATAATTTGTATTAAGAAAAGCGGGTCTATGAATCATTTTATTTATTAATTATTTGTGCTTATTTATAAATTAATTACAAGTTATTATTTATAGATTTTTAAAAGTATGAATAAATTTCTAGGTTTGATTTCTGTGCATTGCTTGTGTTGGAATAAATTTTCATTGCATAAATTGTTTGATAAAATGATGATCCTTAGAAATGTTGCAAAGTCTTTGAATAATGACAGCTATGTGATTATTGAAAATTATGAAAATTTTATTAGAAAACAGGTAATTGGTTCATTAATAACATAGTATGTAGTATAGGTTATCTTGTAAGAAATCCTAAGTGACATTTGCGATTTTGAGATATTTCTATTTTAAATTTTTAAACCGTTGTTATGACTAAAGGAAAGTCTCGAAATCACCAAAATTTACTTAGGGAATTTTTACACGAAACTTTCTATGTATAGTTGTGCATGATATTTTTTTTACACAATTTTAATATTATAATGCAATAATAATTATTATGGCCAACAAAAATAAACAAACTCTCTATTTTTATACGGATTTTTATTTTCGTTTTATTTTTTATCTTTTAGATTTTGTGGCATGTCAGTCCCATTTAGGATTAACAGACCCCATTGTAGTAAAGAATAAGCAATCGTATATATGAATTACACTGCATTTTTTCTACGGTTATTTCATAAGCCATGGTTTTACCCAACAGCATTTTGTTAACTTAATTTTATATGTCGATGTTAATAAAAGTAAAATTATGAATTTAGCTACGTTTCTTTATTAGCTGAAGAGGTGTTATCTATTCGCTGTAAATTCATTAACTCAGTCTGCATCTGACGTGTGTATGTTGAAATGCAGAATAATCTGCAGTTTTTAATCTGTCAGTTCTTAATTAAAGATATAAAAACTATAAATACAGTCTGAGTGATGTGTGAGCACAATTACGATCTTCAGTTGAGGTCGGCAGTCAGGTATCTGCAGATGAACTGATGGGTGAATGGACATCCTTAGAGCATAGAAAACAAGAATCTTTTAATGATTTTACCCGTTAAAACTTGGTGTTAAGTGGTTTAGCACCTTTTGCAATTAGGCAGTAACATTTTATATTTCAAAATTTCCTTGAAGTCGATTCTAATCTCGCATTCTTGTGCCGGTGATTAAAAATGCCAGTTTAATAACTAACATTTCTTTGCAATATCTGTCACAGATTTGTTGATTTGCCAACTCTAAAATATTCAATTTTCAAATTTTAAAACTATTTAATTTTTCCAAGGCACGAATTTGTTAATTGTCATTTTTTCCAGTTTTCTTTTATCAGAATTTTAACATTTTATTCAGAATCTTCTAAATTTTTTATTCTATTTTCGGATAACCAAATTCTGCACATTTTTTTAGCAGATGTAGAAATTGATTATTTATAGTAGATTATTTCTTTTGTTTCGTTCAACCATCATAATTCGTATTTGGCGTTGTAATGCTGTTTTGCAATTTGTATGGTGTGATAAATTTTGGGAAAATAAAAGAATTACCTGTTGGGTATACGCACACCTACCTTGAAAAAGTACCTGTTGGACATTTGAATATTATTTCTACTCGGTCGCGTGATACTAGAAGGGAGAACCTGTGCTATGTATAAAAATTTATTTCAATTTTGGAATAATAAAAATAAGAATGCATAATTTATATTATAAAAATTTTTTCTTCAAACATAAGAAAATAATGTAAACTTTTTTTTGTTTATTTTTAAATTCGCTACCTTCTCGCCACCAGTAAATGGATTTTCTTCTAATATCATGTTTGTAAAATAAAATAAAATTTACTTTTGATCACAAAAATTAATTTTAAAAGTTTGAAGACAAATAAATAGCATTCGGGGCAAAAGACTTATCTGGATTTGTAATACTCGGTAACTTACAGCTTCGTCACAAAAAGTTGTACTTTTGCTTTTCATGGAACATCAAACTATTGATGCCTACCTATCAATCATGTATTATATTGAACTTGATACTTTTTAGGGCTATGTTGTAACTATTATGGTTTTTGTATTAATTACTGTTCCCACATTAATAGCATTATTATTATCTATACAAACTGCAGAATGGATTTTGCCATTTGGAAGTGGAGTATTTATAAAAAATGGCGTTATCATATTTTTTCTGCAAATTTTCGTATTTGCTGTAGTTGCAATTATAACTTACTTTGGATTGATGATTTACATGAGCATGCTCGCATTGATATCCGCTCATTGCCAACATTTACAGAACTATATCAAATCAGTATTTAAAATTGCACCAAATTCACCGCAGGTAATAAAGTATTTTAGTTTCATTTTTCGCATATTATGTATATGGGTAATTCATAAATATTATGTAATTTATTTTTGACGTTGTTACACAAATTTTATCCTAATTTTGAAAATGTTTTCGAAAACAGAAGCAAAAAACGCCGGAAATGATATTCAAAACATTGATATCAAAACGATTTAAACAAAGAAGTTAAATTAAATCAAAAATTGAAAAACCCTAAAAATTGTCAAAAATCTGAAAAGTTACAAATATCTTGAAAGCAGTTAGGGCCGGATTTACCACATCTAGTCAAGTTATAGTCAACACTTGACTAGTAGTTGACCACCACTTTGCCGTGGTGTGGAATTTTGAACCAAAACCCGGCCGATTTGGCGTGGAATGACCCATGTACTTCATTAAATAATAATATTGTTTGTTCCATTAAAATGATTACTAGAATTGTTGAGTGTCATCTAATCTTGTTTTTGAATTGTAGAAAAATTGTAACCATCCAGATGCAACCATAAGTTGGACAAGTTTTAGAATAGAATTGAAAAAAATTGTTGACTATCATACGACTGTGATTGAAAGATCTGCAGAGATTGAAAACATGTATTCCCTTTTTATTCTGTTATTTTTGGTGGAGTAAGTTCATGCTTATGCTGTTTGCTATATGGTGGATTAAGCGTAAATAATTTTAAATTGAATTTGATTAATTTATTAATGAAGTTATTGTTTCAGCTGAATCTGGGAAACGTTAATATTGTGCGTATATTAATATACGATATATACTCGCTTGTTATACACTATTAGCTATAATTTCATATTGGGGAGATCAAGTTCTAACTGAAAGTGGTAAAATAGCCACTTCGTGTTACGAAGTTGATTTTGTTGGGCTTGATATAAGAATACAAAAATCTCTATTGATTATTCAAACCCAGAAGCCCATAAAGTTAACAATTGGAAAATTCGTGTTTTATGTTTACCTACAATGGTGGTGGTAAGCAATTAGTTACTAAATGAATAAATTATGTCGTTTAATATTTCGTACTGCTTTAGATTTTTCAATCAATATATTCGTACTACACGTTGCTGAGGAATATTAAAATATATAGTAATGAGGTATTCTTTCAACTTTAGCAAACCTCATGATGGTACTTGAATAATCTTAACCGCTTAACCATCATAATTATATAATATTATATTGGATATAATATAATAGTAATATTTTAAAAATTAACAGGTTAACAAAACAATATATCTTAGTCACCTCTAATTTACTTTATACATATGTAATAGGTATAATATAAGCATTAAAATTTCCAATATTATAAGTTATAATGAAATGAAAATTAAATTTGACAATTAGTGAATTCTTTTTTTTTTTCAATAACATCTTTCAGGAAAACACAGAATCTGCTTATTGTTCCATTCGGCACAAAACCTATAGGCAGTAGAATAGGAAGATTTTGTCTTTCCTGAAATTATTATTCTTTAACAATTTGCTTTCGTGTCAAATCGTGTCAAAAAAGTTGGTATAAAAATTATTGTTATATAATCTACGTCAAAAATATTAAATTTAGTAACGCCTCGTTTGTAATAATACAGTTTCCCATAACTACTTACACTTTAACAATTTCATTTTCATTCCCTGACCATCTGACGAGCACCAAAAGAGTGAAATATTTAAATATGCACACTATAGTGGACTAAAACCTAAATAAGTAAATGCGAGGAAAAGAATTCAGCAATCGTCAAATTTAATTTTCATTTCTTTATAACTTGTAATAGTTATTTCAAAGTTAAATACTTAAATTATATTCTCACAAGTTAATAACCATTTATTATAGGTATAAAAGTTGCATGTATGAAAAATATCACTTCTTCAAGATTTGTTTTCTTGGTGCAAACCAAAACCACTCACTAATTAATGAGGCAGTTTTGAGTTGTTTTTTCTACATAGTCTAGGGAGAGATCTTAGGATTTGATTTCGCGGTAATCCACCACAATTAAAATTGTGTTTTTTTGTTTCCTAGTATGACATGTATAACAGTGTAGTTCAGCATAAATTGCATGTACTGTGCTGTATTTATGGTATGGCCTGATTTTATAAATTATAACAAACATTATTAATAGTACCTATACATAATACAAGCTAAATTTAAAAATTAGCAATAATATGCTAGTTATAATTTGAACCTAACGTAAATTGAAAAATGTAGTTTCTATTGTAATTTTACTTCTTTTAGTAACTTTTAGTAAAGATTGCACTCAAGTTAAATATTTCACTCAATTATATTATAAAAATGCAACATTAAATTAAAATTTAGTAAAATAACTGGTCAAATTAAACAATAAAATGAATTTTTATACCATAAGCTTTCAACAAAGGTTTGTTGCTGCTGTCATCAGATATTTTAATAAACAAATAAGAAGAAATGCGATTTATTGTTTTATCTAAGATACTATTATAATTTTTTAATTTTACGATATTACAATTAATTTCTCAGATTAATAGTTGGTGTATTTTGTAAATGAAATATTATATTTTATAAGAGAAATATCATTTTATATACATATAACCTAGGTTCTTTATTAATACTTGGATATTTATTTACATGCACATGATATTCACATTATGGTATAATAAAGTAGTACAGTCAAACCTGTTTTTATGCGATACATTTATGATAATTTCAAGTTGTCTACATTTATAATTTTCAGTCTTGATGAAATTAATGATTATTATGTAAACATCGCATCGCTGGCGCCTATTTACTCTTACGGCGAAGAGAAATACTTCTGGATTTGGATTACTTTACAAATTAATTCTCTTTCGTTTGATTTGAATTAAACTACTCACAACTTTTTCTTTTGTTCAATTGATAACAAAATTTCATTGAAGGTAATCTCCGAAATTAAAATTTCTAATTAAAAATAAATAAATAGCATATAAATTTTAAAGCAATTTCAAAATTAACTTCATTAATTAACGTTTAGCGAGAGATAATTGAGAGACTGGTTAAATTTAAAATTAAAAAATAAGAGAAACTAACATTATTGTATTTTTTTAAAGTTTAAAATCATAAATAATCTTTAATTTGGGTTTTTATCCAATTTTAGCACTGGTGATTCCATAGTTTTCGTCTTGAACAAAAGTTACGGCAATATAAACAACAAACTCAATATCGCAACAAAGTTTTGCATCCGGTTCAACGTAAAAGTGTATTTTTTTCAAAATTTGTGATTCGACCACAAATTTCATTTTTTGTATTTGTTAATTCGACCCCCATCTTTTATAATTTGCTTTACACGATGGGCGGATTGGGTTCAAAGAGCCCATGAGAAAATTGCATTCAAATGAATTTTTAAACCCATTTTTTCAAATTTGTGAACCGATCGCAAATTTTATTATTTTTATCTGCTAATTAGACCCTCATCTTTCATAATTCGTTTTAAAAAACGTAAAAATCCAGATTCAGGTATCATAACTGTGACTAAAATTTTTATAAAATAAATTTTTTTATAACGAGTTTCCCAGTTACTTTTTACGAGAACAAAGATATCTTTTTTTTGGATAAAAGTATCGTTTCAAGTTCAGTAATATGAATATAAAATTCTTAAAAATGAGTAAATTATACGTTCAAGCAATTTTATATTTAATAAAACAATTATAATCATATTAAAGCAATTTGTTCGTGCTTCGAGAACAATGAAATACATTTACAATGCATCGGATTAACACAATAATAATCCCTTTTAAATATTTTATAATTTTTCAACGAAGCCGACGTTTGGTATCGAATGCTGTTTTTAAAGTCAGTAAGCATTTGAATTCGTTATCGATAGCATTACTTATTTTTCAAACGAATAATAATGATAAATAGTGACGTGGATTGTTTTGCGCTACAAAAGTTTTGCTGAGTATTTTTGGCATGTCGGAAAATCAGAATATTTACTATAAGGTGTACGGTTTCGTTCTGTATTTCATTTTAACAGTTTATCCTTTTCTTGTTTTACCGGAAATGATGAAGAAAACAAACAATTTCGACGACATAGTTTATGGTAGCTTTTTTGAAATTACTTATTTTATGAGTATGTATCTTCTTTTAATAAGAATAATAATATTATATTTTCTAATATTAACCACTTTGCAAAAAATTTTCACATTTTTAAATTTAAATAAAATTTCGTTTTGCAATAAATCCGTATTATTTAATTATATAATAATTTTGAAGAAATTTAGTTACTACTAATTATATATTTTTTTTATTATAGTAATATTTATTATCTGTTATTTTTACTTTAATAATTCTAAAGTAATAAAACTGCTCGGAACACTAAAATCATCAACTTTTCAAAGAGATAATGAAACGTACAATGGTGAAAAATACTTCATTTCTAAATTTCAAACCTTGATACATAAACAGGTAAGGAATATGCACAGTATTTATTTTTTAAATGTGCTTACTTTTACTTATATTAATTTAGAGTTATCTTGGAATAACATTATCATCATTAATGGTGATAGTGAGCCTCACAGTTGCAATAATTTTGTCAATAATTAACAATGAATTAATACCACCTTTCGGTTATGGACCATGCATTGATAATTACGTAGTACAATTTGTATACAATGCCCTAGGGTATTCTTTAATAATTATACATATAAATAATACATATATATGGTTCTATTTGAATGTAATGACATTTATTATTGGACATTTTAAAAATCTTCAAAAGTGTATATCTTCTGTTATTGAACGAAGTACTTCCGAGTTTATGCAGGTAAAATAAATCCGTACAGTAGCAAAAGCGCAAATCACATGTGTTTTTTTTGCACTCTGGAATATCACTACAATTCAAATGTATAAGCAATTTTTAATTTTATCATAATTTAGATTATTGTACGAATATAAAAAGTGGTCTAATAATTTTTTTACTTTTTAATGAAATGCTAAATGGTATGATAATTAAACCTATGATATAATAAAATTACTGAATTCGAATATCCACTATAAGGTAGAGATAATCCCATAGTTGCTTAAATTAAAGAATAAATTAAAAAATCAAAAAATTGGTACAGAAAAATGTTAAAATTCGATTTTGTAATTTGCGAATAATCAATGTAAGTTGCATCAAATTGATGGAAGTTTATGATCATCTAAAATTGGATCAAACCTTCAAATAAAATTCAAAATAATCTCTCCACGAACTTCAGTTTGTATTTTTATCCAATTTTAGTTCAGTTGTGTAAATAAATAGAAGTTAACTTACTAGGGCAACGATGATGTTTTGGTTGGTAATTCGTTATGTGTCTTATATTTTTTTGTTATTTAATTTTACTACGCTGAAACGTTATTTTGAATTTTATTATCAATAATCGCTAAAACGCTCTTTTGCTTTTTGCTACTTTACCAGAAAATTATATTAATTTACTGTTAAAAAAATTTTATTTTATGTGTAGCATTTGAAAGCAAACGTAGGAAGTTCTTTAAAAAATGATGACCATAAAGTGCCAATACCATGGAAGTTTTTAAAACACGAAATTAAGGAAATAGTTCAATATCATAATGCTATTATGGAATTATCTGACGAAGCGGCGGCTCTTTTCAGCGTACCCAATTTGATTATATTCGGTGGGATGGTGGTAGCTTTGTGTTTACTTACTTATCAATGCTCTATGGTATGTGATATTTATTAGCAATAATTTTCATAAAATCATTTAATATTTTATAGGAAACGTTCAGAAATATTAACATGATGAGAAACATTGCAGCGGTAATATATGGCTTTTTTGTGCTATTTTTGTTATCATATTTTGGAGAAAAGGTTATAACCGAGTGAGCAAGTCTCAGCGTATGTTATGATGTACCATTTTGGTAATCGTTATTGTTTCAAATATTTTATTTTATAGAAACGTAGAAGTCTTTATATAACCATAAAGTTGCAACATCGCTTTCAATTTTGTTTAAAATCATATTATTGGTAATTTTACCGAAGGCATTAAGCAATGATTCGTTAAGTTTCATTTAAATATATGCTCAAATTAGAATAAACCATGAAAGTTTCAAACATCAAATTTAAAATTTTCAATATTACTAATAAACTTTATTGTAATAATCTACTCGTATTATACAGTCTACAAAATTTATCAGATAATTTTACTTAACAATGCTTAGGGTTTATGTGACATTTATGTACACTTTCTTTAAAAATATTTAAGTACCTAATTATAAAATTTAAATGTATTAAATACAAGCTGAAAGGCTGCTAAATAAGGTATTGAATTTTATTATCAATATTTAGAAATAGTTAATCTGGTACAAACGTTTTAGATTACATTTAACATTGAAATTAAATAAAATTAACAAATTTTAAACCCTTACAAACATTTAAAATTTTATAAACGAATATAACTTTTAAATGATTTAAAACCAACATTGTCCTAAATTTTCAATTATAATTTTCATATTTTAATTTTAACTTATAACTAATAAAGACTAACATCAAACCTTTAGATTGCATTCTCAGACCATTGAGATCAAAATAGAATTTATATTCCAATTAACGGAACATCTTTATAAACTTTTGGTACCTAACTGATAAAATCTTTTTATTAAATATCAAGCTGATAGGTCCAATGTTAACTTTTATATCTTAGCATATTGAATTTTGTTTTATCTATGTATAATGCTCTGTACAACTTAGATTCAACATGTTAATATTTAACATATTTTAATACAGCTTTAAATTCATTAAAAAATGGGGATAAAGGATCAAAACCCATTTGTCCTTTAAAGCACGTAGAGTCATTTAAATTGAATTTAACCAAATTTGACATCCAGAACGCATTGCATTCAGAGTCCTTGGCTAACACCCAGGAATGTCCGTCTCTTAACGGAATGATTTCAAATAACTCTTTGTGTTATACCTATTACTGTTATATAACTTCTTTGACTTTAACATATCATGTATTTGTCATTTTAAACTGTGTATGTTAATTTACTACAAATAATTTCTTTAATTTTGACTAGTTTCATGAGAGTCAATTATATCTTATCGATATTTCCGTAGGAGCAACAAATTAATTCTTTTTTCCATAAAGTTGCAAAATTTTTGGGAAGTCGCAAAAATGTTTAAATGTCTCGACCTGCAAGTAAATGTACTACATATCAGTTTGATTGGATGATTCGAAGTGGTTAAAAATTTGCGGAAAAATTCTCAACTCCACATATGTAGACACACATTTGGGTAAGTGAACATAAAACTTTTAAAAATTTATAAGAAAATAACCTAATGTCTCTTATATATGTAGTACTTATTAAAATATAATTAATCCTAATGTTATCTGTTGTATAAAAAAGTTTTCAAATTTTTACAAACTAAGTGAAATTTAAAAAATTTTTTAACTTAAATTTTTAGTTTAAGGCACAGTTGGACGTACAATGTTATTAAATAAATAAGTAATATTTAAGAAAATTGTTAAATTTTACAATCATAAAAAATTTATTAAAAATTTAAGAATTTTATACTTAGTTCATATTTCCCCAGTTAAATCTCCTAATGTTATCTGAAATCCACGAGCGTATTTAATACTTTTTCTGTGGTATATGATTACTGATGGTTTAAAAGCATTTTCTTTCCACAACTTTTGCATGCCGTCGCACCGTTGAATATTTTTTCCAACTTTACTTAGTAGGATGTCGAAATCTATCTATTAAATAAACAGGATGAAACAGTAGTTAATAAAATAATTTATTTATTTACCAAAATATAATAATTTTCTATCTGAAATTAATCCAACGCTGTCATTTTTCTAAAGAGAATTTCTTTTTTATGTACTTGCAGAGTTTCCATTCTTAGGAAGTCCAGTTATTTTTCCATTTCATAGAACCCTGAAATTTAGTTCCATAAAATTACTTTGTTTTAATAAAATCTTCTATAACCTATACATTTGAAAATATAAGTATTGAAAAATATTTTATGTTTTTGGTTAATTTGAAATTAAAAAATGCCTCCAAATTAATTTTTAAAAATCTAAGATATAATGAAATTGTGTTCAAATCAGATGAAAAATTTTAGATCTTCTATTAAAATAATTAATTATGTAAATCTAACCCACATGTACAATAATGAAATTTTTAGATTAAAATTATTATTAAAATGTTTACCAAGTTTTTATGCGTTGTTGTTGATCATTGTCCATTTTAGTTGTAATTTTCGAGTTTCATTTGCCTGAAATTTCCAAAATTATCTGTGTTGGTTGATTTATTCAATTATTCTGTATCTATTCTACCTTTAGTCACGCATTTTGCTTTATTTATAATATTTGATGTATTTTGTAAAATTTTTGACCATGTCGCCGACACTACGGCCTATGCAAATTTTAAAAAATTTTAATTTAATATTTTTCACTATCCATTTCTTAATTAGCTATCAAAATATTTCATCTTAGAAAACTTTTTAAAAACTCAATGCATTGATGGCACAATGGCATTTAAAATTTTCTTGCTGGAGCGCCCGCCGTTCACAAAATTTTAAAGTATCAATCTTTTACTTTGTTTGTTTAAGTTTTATTTTGTTTGCATAGCACATTTATTTAAAATTTTCCAAGTTACCTTTCTGATATTGAGTTTTCCCATCAGCTGTAAAGAAAATCCATTGTATTATATTAATTCAAATTTAAATATACATTTCTGATAATGCAGCCAATTCCGGTTTAAAACATAACCGCGTAATTGGACCAAATCTTGGAGAGCAGAAGCCCAGCTGACAGAAAATATAAAATTACTTCGCATATATGTGGGGTGGTTCCATCTAATGATAAACGGAAATCTGTAAATTAAATAAATAAGTAATATTTAAGAAAATCGCTAAATTTTACAATAATAAAAAATTTATTAAAATTTAAGAATTTTATACTTAGTTCATATTTCATAAGATGACTCGACAATAGCATCAAAATATAAATATTCATAAGCAACATAAAATTTCTGTAGTTTTCAAAATGTAATGATATCAGTCTCACAAAGTGATTTTATAAATCTAGCTTAAAAAATATAAACAAACAAGACGTTCGTTCTCTTATTGCCATTAACTGATCGAAAAGAAAAATTTATTAATGGATATTTTATTTAGGAGGGCAACAAGGAAAGCCCATTATGTGCACTAAATATTTATTCCGATTTTATACAATTAAATGATATTTATTAATATTAAATAATTGTGGCTAATTGGCGCAATTCTGAAAATTTTGAAAATTAAAAAATTTTGTTGTACATATTTTTGGATTCCAAATGTCAATGATAATACTTATGTAAGTTAGTATTTTATTATAATGTTTAAGCTTACCTCCTTAATTATTGTTTTGCATTTTCATAGTAATAGTTGTCGTCTATAGTTTAATAGTTTTTTTTCGGAGCCATAGCGTTATTAGAAAAACGTTGGAATAAGTGTTACTGTTAATGGTTCTTACGTTAAAAAATAAAATTTTGTTTGTCTTCTAACTCCTTGTTTTCATAGATAGATAGATAACATAAATACTCTCCTCGTATATAGATTTGTATATAGAAAATTTATAGAAATATGTATATAGAAAAGTTGATTTATTTGCAATACACCGTTGTTTTCTGGAATTGTAGAAAACTTTGGTTCTGAAATTTTTACTAAAAATTTAAATCCTACCGAGTGCTTCACTTACATATAATTCATAATATTAAATTTAAATTTTAAAAACGAATTAAAATTTTGAAAGATTTGTTTAATGATTATTTATTGAAACAGAAGAATACTATTTACTTTTTCATTTGTTGCTCTATTCGTAAACAGAATAATGATTTTATCGATAGTATTACTAGTACGTAATTATATATAAATTTAAATTAAAAACCATGGCTTTTAAGGGAAGACAGCCTATCAGAACAAAGATAGTTATAGACGGAAAATGTTTAGAACAAGTACTACATTTTAGTTATCTGGGATGTGATGTGTCTGTGGATAAAGATTATGACATTGACGACAAACTAACCAAGTTTGGACAGATCTGTGGAACAATACACAGATTTTTAAAGAACAAGACAAAAGCAAACACACGCATTAAACTATATAAAACAATAGCTGTCCCAACGCTAATATATGGAAGTGAAACCTGGGTACCGACATCCAAGGATGTAAGTAAAATACAAGCAAATGAAATGAAATTCTTAAGAGCAACGAAGGGCTGTACAAAGGAAGACAGAATCAGAAATGAAGACATTAGAGAAGAATTAAATGTCTATAGGATACAAGATCAAATTAAAACAACAATAAAAGTTGTAATGATCACCTAGAGCGAATGGCAGAAGAAAGGCTGCCGCTGGCAGGCCAAAGATACAAGCCACAAGGAAAGAGAAACATAGGTCAACCGAGAAAAAGATGGGTGCCGGAACAGGCTACATAAGCCTAATCCGTGAAGCGAAGAAGAAGAAAAATTTAAATTTTTAGTAAGTATTATTTATTTAATTATAAATGTTTATTATTAACTTGTCGAAATTATATGTTGAATCAAATATTTTAAAAGGCGATGATGATATCTTGAAAAGACGAAACCACTTTATGTAAGGGAGTCCTAGACTAAAATGTAAGATAGATAATTTTCTAATTTCATTAAAATTGTAAAAAAATTTCAAATTTCATTAAGCTTGTATCCTTTTAAAATATTTGATTCAACATATTATTTATTTAAAATTATATATATTATTAACCTTTGAAATTAATATTTGATACAAATTATCAAAAAAAATTTGAATCAAATATTATTTATTTATGCTCCTTCAATTCACTGCACTTATTCTGAAAAACTTAACAAACCGAACTGATTTTTCTCATATTTATATCACCACGTTGCGTTGACGTAGAACCAATTAACAAATTTTAATTTAAATTAAAATTCAGTTGCAATTTATTATCACTGCTCCACACCGTTACTTACACTTTTGATCTAAAAAACCGTGTCATGCTTTTGAAGTGGGTCGTGCTACAACATTTAAAAGTGCGCAAAGGGATCTAATCAGACTAAGCATAATATAGGCTATAATTTTATTATTTTAGTGGAAATTTTACAAGAATTAATTAAAATAAACTATACCACAAAAATTACCATTTGAAGTAAATTTTAATATAATTCTTCTCAAACTTTAAATTTTAGTATGTTTGATATAATACGTTATATGCAGTTGCATAAATTAAACTCAAACAAAAATTTATATTTAGGCAGATCATTGCATGGACTAAATGGAAAATAATTATTGATAATTTACTTGGATGAATTTTAAATTAAGATAAGAAATTATGTACTTGTTATTGATTAAGTGTAATGAATGCTTTGTTAAATGCATTACGAAATGATTAATAATTTAGGGTTAGTTTTTGATCGGGTAGTAAAGTAAGGGTAAAATTTAAAAGCACGGAGGTAATTCACAATGTTTTTCACTATTATTTTTTACAAGAAAAATCTTTAGGTTTCCTTTGAAAGCATTGTCTTGATCAATAATAATTTTTATGCATAAAATAAATAAATACAACCCGTAACTTCTTTTCTCATTATTGTTAATAAAATTATTATTCATAAAAGCAAAATAGGACATTATCAAAGTTTTCTTAACTGCAAGAGATTCTTTACCAATAATAGATGCTTTTTCAAACAACGAATCGCTAAATGTGACAAAAACATTTTTTTTTACAAATAAATTACCTAAACAATAATATCAATACTATCTCAAAATAATATATTGCGTTGTGATTTCGAAGTGTGTTAAGTTGCTCATTAAGGTACTTGTATTATTGAAAGTAAAAGAAATTTAATATAAAAACCAGTTCAATATTATAATCATATTATTTGTTGCTTACCATTAATAAGTATAAATATAATTTATATTTTTGAAATAATAATTATGATGAACGAAAATAATTAAATTATTTAAGCTAGTAGTCATGGAAAGTAACATAGTACATATTAAGGAAAATATGTATTTGCATTATATTAAAATAAAATATTAAATTTCATTAACAAAATATTAAGTTAATTAAATTACATAGATAATTATAAATCAATGGTGATAATAACTAAGAGATATTTCAATTTTTATTTCTGAAAATTTGGATCTTTTGACTTAAAATTATTCATTAGAGTATGCATTTATAAATTCAGACGATGATTTGTTTCAATTTTTGCACGAATAAAACGTAAAATACATGTTGATAACTTATTTGTTTCAAGTTTAAACAAAGGAAAACAATCATAATATTCATAATTATAATAATTATTTTAAAATTAAGTCGATTAATGAGTGAATAAAGTTAAAATTAAAAAACATGGAGGACATTCAAATTGTTTCTAACAATTGTTTTGCATATAAAAAAATGGATGAATTTCTTGGGATTTTTAACAAATACGAGATTTTTGTGTAATAGATTGTAAGCAACTATTCTATTAATTATTTTAACGATTTATCCTTTCACCACAATTTCTAAAATTGTTAAACAAAAAAAGAATTTTGACGAACAAAATTTTTTTATCGTACATTTAAAAACAATAAAATCTTGAATGTGTTTAATAGAAGTGTATACAAAAATTGTAGTGACACATCCCTATAATTTTCGAAAATGCTTGTTTAATAATTCATTATTGAAATTACATATATCAATACCTTATGTTTCAAACCTTATGTCAATAACTTTACTTTTACATACGACTACATCTTTAACTTTGACTGCCATACATTGTGAATATTGGAATAACTTTGTATTATATAAATTATATGAAAAAATATACATCCTTAGTGATGTATCTAAGTGGTTTAATCATAAAGATTATTATCAAAAATATGAAAATTTTGGCAGAAAACAGATAATAAGTTAGTATAGTAACGGGTTACATAATATACTTATAGTTTTACAACTTATTATTTACAACGATTTTGTTATACCTGAAAATTTATAGTAATATAAACCAAGTCTACAATAATTATGTAGAATTTTTTTTATTTTAAAATAAAATGTTTTCAAATGCTCTTTGTAAATGCTTCTTTGCTGTTATAGGGGTGTTTTTCAGCCCTATTTGTTAATTGATCTTGAATATTAAATGCAGTATAAAAACAACACGATATATTTACACATGAATTTCAATTATTAATAATTAAATCAATAATGATGTCAATGAATAATCAGTTCTGACTTTTATACTACTTGTTGCAGAGGCGTCAACAGTATACCTACTTACTACCACCCGTAATGCGGTGGTGTGACTAACTAATTTAAATATTTAAATGTTTACACTTCTCCACACTGTTTTCTATCTCAATATTGATTTATTTGTTGTCAAGTCAGTGAAGTGCTTGATTTCCGGTTGATACAACTGTTAGTTACTTTTTATTTATTCAAAAGGATAAATTTTACTTTTGTTTTCTTATCGATCACGTTTAAGTACATGTACATACATACTACATGTTATCTATTACTTTCGGTGTCATAATAACATAGATTCTTTATGTTTTATATGTTTGACTAGTCGCACTTTAACACCAGTATTTTATATATGCATACTTCCATAAAGAGCCTAGAAAGCCAGAGAACTTTTGAGCAAAGTCGCCTATTATTTCTCATATTTAGTTCTCGTCATAGATTACACTCGGGTCCAAGCATTTATTTGATTAACCATTTCTTACACCATTTTGTAAGATTGTATTTTATAAAACGTATTTATATACGTACATACATATATGTAAAAACAATAAAAAACTTGCTTGTAATTATAATAGAATTGAGAATATTTTCACATACAAGAAAATACGATTTGTTTTCTTCTTTTGCCTAATACCCAGGTGTTCAGTTTCAGGTTAAAAATATCATTAAGGTCATAAACATTTTATAAACAATTTTATCACTTACGAGAAGAAGAAAAATATAATAACTTTAGATAACAATAACAATTAAGCAGCAACCATCACTTTAGAATAAAATTAAAAAAGGTCGTTTAAAAGCTGTTTATTAAACGTTTTTATTTAGGTTGTTTTTTTAAATTACAGTAGGAATATGCGAATGCTATTAGTTGCTTTTGCGGACATCAAGTTCTAATCCAAAGTGGTAAAAATAGCCATTTTCTGTTATGAAGTTGATTTTATCGGCATTTATAAAGGAATACAAAAATCTCTCTGTTTTATTCAACTCCAGAAATTGAAAAAACTAACAATTAGAAAAATTGGAGGATTTGTTTGGTTACTGTGGTAAGTTGACAGAATAATAATTATATAAATTACTCTCTTCAATATTTCGTACTGTTTCAGATTTTCCAATCAGCATATTGCTACTACATATTTCTTATGAACAGCAAAACCAATTAATCAATCATTTGATTGACTATTTCGTCAACTACCTTCACTAACTTGAAGATAACTATGAGTGAAGAAATAGGACATTAGAAATATTAAAAAAATTCTGGTTTACGGTCTGATATTAATTTTAACCAAAGACCATACTCATTGTTCGGAAAACATTTTGGTTTGTGGGGATTAGGATTTTACTTTTACATTTGCATTAAAACACAGCTTGCACTAACCATGTTATCTAGACAAATTACTTAACATAATCACTTTATTCTGTAATTGATTAAATTTACAAAAGCGAATTACCAATTTTAATAAAATAATATTTACCGGATTTATGCAAAATATAACAGAAACATTTAAGGTTTCAGCTTTTCTTAAATATTATTGTTAAATGTTGTTGTCGCACGTTTTTCACCTCCTGCACCTCGTGCAAGAGGAATTAATTAGATCATTACATTAACTAAGTTTATTACAATTACTGGTAAGCTACATTGTAGAATTTTAAATAAAGAGAAATAAATATATTATATTTGATATTGATTATTAATAATGAGTACTTTGTTAAATGTATTCTAAAATTAAAAACGAGACATTTAGTTTCAAATCGGTTCAGTATAACTAATTTTCCGAACATGGAGGTAATTGAACATATTTCAAACGATTGTTTTATACATCAAAGAAAAGTTTTAAATTATTTTGGTTTATCAACAGCTTCAGGATTTTTAAATAGATTTTACGCAATTAGTTTGTTAACAATTTTAACAATTTATCCTTTCACCGTAATTTCAGAAATGGTTAAAACAAAAAATAATTTTGACGAACTTATTAACAGCTTAATATTTGAACTGGGATATTTTATGGGTAAGTTTATAGTTTACAATAAATAATAAATAGTATTAAAATAGAATTCTAGAGATGAATAAATTTTTAGGTTTAAGTACTAGTCATTGCTGCAAATTAACAGTTTGATTAAACCGACACATTATGATTTTGCAGTATGATTTTGTATTTTGAACAACTTTAGAGAAAATACATGACACTGAAGTCAGATTTGGAATTGGGATTGCTAAATTGATCTTGTTTAAAAAATAAAGTGAGAGTATTTGTCCTTTTTACAGAAGGGTTTTCCCACCAAACAAAATTTCTTTAAATTTCAAAATGATGTTTATCACAACATGAAAGATAGACTACCCATAAGCTCTGTTATATTACTATTATGAGAAAATATATTTATGGACTTACATATGTAATTAAAGATTTGTAAGCTAACATTTCCCATTGGTATTCTAGTCGTTAATTAAAGGAAGCTCTGAATGACTGTAATGGGTAGTGTTTCGTTTTAAATTTCGCATATTATTACCATGATTTTTCTAAGTTTAATTTTTGAATTTGTATTTGTTAATGTAATTGAGATTTGAGCACGAAAGTCATTAATTGATATGAATGAAAATGGTGGAAAATAGACAAACTTCTCTTTTCAAGTTTTAAATTTTAATTAATTTGTGAAAACTGCTAATATCCTTTTTCGTTCATCTCTTGCAGTATATTTGGATTACTCTTGGTATTACATTTTATAAGTTTTATGAGATTTTAGAAATGTTAAAGCATGTTAAATAAAACAAATAATCTTAAATATAAAGGTACTTAATATAAAATCTAATTTTTATGGAATCATCCTTTGCCTTAATAACACTTTTAATGCGATTAGGCATGGTAGCTACTAATTTGTTGCAAATATTGCATGACAGTTTTTGCTTTAAACTTTTTGTTTGAACAATTATAAGGTGCATTGTCTTGTTGATAGATGTATTTCGGACAATGTACGTGTTAGCTCTCAGTCTATCTTCGCAAACTTTGATTTCTCATACGCCATCTGCCGATATGCATAATACATTCAGGATTATAATCTTCTTCTCTCCTCGTTCTCACGTATTAAGCCACAGGTTGATCAAAAAGCTAAAAAATAAATATTTTATTTTCATTCATTTTAAGTAAAAGTAAACCTTATTTAAGCTTAATTATAAAAGTTATTTTGATAAAGATACTATAAAATGTATATCTGTATGTTATTTTCATCTGACTAAATTACTTTTGACCATTCTTCAACACTAAAACCAGTAGTACAGCGTGAAGTATGTACATGGGTTGACAAAGAAGCGTAAGTCGTGGTTCAAATTCTGCTCACGTTAGATTTATTGTTGTGTTTAAGAAAATTCCATGTTGATCTGTGGACTATAGGGAAGCCAACGGGAAACCACCCCATGAATTGTACTACCTAATAAATTTATCTTAGCTTCGGCCAAGTGGAATAGTCAACTTTCGGGCGATCGGATATGGCCATGAAGAAGAAGAAGCAACTTTTTCAACAGATCAATTTCGATATTTTTTTGCGAAATTATGAGACTTTTTAAATTTGATTCTCATTCAAAAGAAGCTTTTTACGAGCTTTGCGACCACATAATCCGAATGAATTGAATCGGCGTCTAACAGTTTGAGCAGAAATATCGATCCCACACTGCAGTTTTCACTTTCAATTTTTATAAATTGAAAGTGCATAATTAAATTTTCAACGATAATCAGTAGTTATTGCATGTACTGAAACCGATTAAAAGTGATGAGACTATTTTAAAAAAATGGAAATGGTTAACGACCTTTTAAACTATGATGATGCCTTGAATAAATACCATTTTATGCAGAAGTTTAAAAACTTAATTAAAAAGCAAGTAAAAGAAAGAAATGTTTCCTTAGAAACGTTTACAGTCAAAATTACTAGTAGTATTAAATAGTACTAAAATAAAACTAGATTGCAAAATTATAATTTAAACCTGACTATTTCTAAAAATGTTTCATTGTGTGCCACCACTGCAGTGTATAAGCGATCAATGTAATAGCTGAAATGTAAATGACTTAGTAGGGAATTGCAATGATTTCCTTTTACTAATTTTATCAACAGATGTTTGCTTGTTCCCCATACAATTACATCTGAAATAATTCTCCTGCATTAGATTTAATTGCGTTAGATTAATAATAAATAAATGTATTTGCAATTTATCAAACTGTTAAATCAATATTTAAAACAAGGCTCAGTATTCCACCTTGCATCAGTCCTTCTACCGTGCTAAATTTTTCCGACTTCAAATTACCCGTTCTTGCATAATTTGTTGTTTTCCTGTAATTGCTTTGTATTGCCTGAATCAAATTCATTTTAACATTTCTCTTTTTTAATATTTTTTAAATTTGTTTTTTAAATGTTCTATCAAATGCCTTTTCAAGGTCTTGAACACACATATGATGTCGTATGCGAGTTTTGAATTCTAAAACTTCAGCTTTAAAAAAAACTACACAATTTCGAAATTGAATTTATTTAAGAAATTACATAAGTTTATTCTTTGCTTCATGAATTAAGACTGACTATTACATAAAATTTATGAATTACATATTTATAAAAATTAAAACGTTTTATTTTTCGCAGTGTAATTTGTTTACTTAATAATTGAAATATTAGTGAACACACGTAACTTACAATTTTAATGAAAATTTATAATAATGAAACACAACAAAAAGCTTAGAATATAACTTGTGCACCTGTTGTGTATTTTTGGTTTTTCAATGATCTGCCTTGTTGTAAATATGCGATCCTGTATGTTAAAACCTTTTCTGAAACTGTTTGTGTTTTTTATAATAATCAATTTATTACTTGTCTTAATCTTGTTTCAAGGATTCCCTCGCAAAAACTTTGAAATACCGCTCTAGTTTTTGCACACACTAGTGTTTCCCTTTTTATAATGCGGGAATATTAACGCAACCTTCCAAACTTTTAGAAAATCCTTGTTTCCATAACAAGTTAAAGATTTTGTTTAACTCTTTTATTTCGTTTTGGATTTAATCCTATCGTAGTCCGCTGCTTTTTCTAATTTCATTCTTCTGATAGCCATCAATATTTTTTCCAATGTTATTTCGTCAGTACTCTTATTTTTGTAGTTTATGGATAGTATTATCTTGCTTTTGTTTGTTAGCTTTTAAAAATTCTTGGAAGTATTTTTTCCATCTACACATTACTTCCATCAGTCCCATTACTTTATTTGTTTCTTTTGCAGTGTTTCCTATTCGGGCGTTGAAGTCGCCTGCAACATAGAACATACCTGTCACATTTTCAATTGTCAATTATAATTCTTTCCAAAAATTTAGCTTTCTTGTTTGATTAGTATTCTTCCTATCTTCTCTTCCAAATATACATCCTACACCTTGTTACAGTTTTATTTATCCATTATCCATTATCCATAAAATTTCTACCGAGCACATTGCGAATCATCTGTTGCGACTATGCCGGCTATGATCAGTGGGGGAGGTCCGTTGCGGTTGATTGTATCTATTTACTGCTGGAAATAAAAGAGATAGAGCGCCACAATGTTTCAAAATTCAAAAACACGCCATGTACAAAACGAACATTGAAGTTCTCGCAGTAGGAAAAAAACAGCTGAGAAGAAGAAGAAGAATATTGCAATATTCCATGCCCTTGAAGTGGTCAAAACAGCAATAAAACTATTACATAGGGAACAGAAATATAATTATTAATTAAACTCAATAAGATAAAAAACCCAATACAATTAAGTTTCATTTGGACTAAATTTAAAGGGGGGGAATCTTAATATTAACAATATATACAAACTGAGTTATTGCTAATAAAATTTCAACTATCTCTAACTAACATAATTACCAACTAATTGTAAGTTCCATTTCACATTTTTGCGATAAACACAGCACATCGACTCGTTTCTCTATCCACATGTCATTTGAAATTGTTCACCTAATGCACATAGGAGGCACGGTTCGCATTAAGTCCGTAACACATGGACGACAAAAACAAATGGTTCAATCTATGTCAATTCACATTTTTGAGCCAATGCCGACTCTGGCAGATAAGATAACGTTAACTTTACGGTCACGCCGCTGGCGCTGGTACATTAAAATCAACTCTTCTACCGATCTCACGAACTAATATTGCTTTCCTGGCGCGAAATCCGCTTTACTCATTTTTGTACACTAATGGACAACATCGATTTCTTATTTCAAGTAGAAATCTTATCCTATAATTACCTCACAACTAATATCTTCCCGAGCTACTGTCCGCTTCGGACAGTTTGGCCTGCTCCAGGCACAACGTTCTGGTTTTCCGACCCTTGCCCAACTGCCACATTCAAAACCGTCTTGTTAGCTTTTTTCCTTTTATCTTTAAATATCCCTGCTTAGAAAGAACAGTTTTATAAAAATATCGGAATACCATGGTAAAGTATTTCTCGCCTAGACTAATTATTGGAAATCTGTAACTGGGCAAACGTATTCAATTCATCTTTCAAGTCTAATAAATATTGAGTTTAGTAACTTTTTATCATAAAAAAGTTTATGGTTTCTTTAAAAAAAACCTATAGAAAATTTCCTAGAACCTATCCACCCAACACATCCACCAGATTTATATAATACAATCAAAACTAAGAAATTTGTAGAAAAGGGGCTGTTGGTATGTAAACAATAAATTTACAATTTATTACAGAAAAAAATTTGTAACAATCTGCTGCTGCCCTTTAGTTGTTTTAACCTCACTAAGTATTTCTAAATTACTTTGATTTTATCTCGGACTGCTTCAATTCACCAAACACTTCACCACTCCTTATCAACTCTATACTTTAATATCTATAACTATTTTTACTATCTGAAATCCAGTCGCGTATCTACCAGTGTTTTGGGTTAAAATTGTCTGAGATTTCAAGAGGTCCGATAATAACAAAAAATATTACATATTTTAACGTGAATTCACATTTTTGTAATTTATATCACTAAATTATTTAGATCATAAAGTCTTTTTTATTCCACTAGGGAGTAAGCTTCATTTTGCTCTTACGCTAGTGCTCAAATCACCTGTTTTAAATGCTCGTGAGACAAAGGCGTATGCACGTTACTGATATCGCCACTGAAATCTTTTATGTTACGAAATATTCTTTTACGTTATTATATAGGGTTTTAATTTTTCCCGCTGAACCGAGTTGTACATTCTTGAAACGAGAATGAAAGATTTGTAAATAAATAAAATTTACAACACTGGCTTAATACAAATTATATTATGTAATTATAATTGAATATTTTCTATTGAACTAATTGATCTGTAGGTTTCAACTAGGGGTATTTCCAATCGATATTTACTTAGCCATGTCTTTAAAAAACAAAAGATGAGTTTTGCAAATTGAGGTATATATGTATAGGTATGGAGGAAAATAGAACTAAAAATTATGACCCTCGAAATTCCAAACGATGCTTTATAATATATATTTATTCTATTATTATTTATAATAAATTATTATTTATAATAATAATATTTTGCAGTTTTTACGCAGTTGGATAAAATAAACTTGATACAAATAATTAATTTTTAAATCATTGCACGAACTAAGTATAATATGCATGGGCTATTATTGGTAAGTTAGTAGTAGGGTTAATTTTATATAAGAAATAATTATACTATACTTGTTATTGATTAACAATAAATCCCCTAATAAATCTATTTTAAAACTAACAATAATGCATTGACAGTGCAACATTGGTCGCGTTGGTACAGTAAGGTGAAGCTAAAATTCAATGACGTGGGTGGAAGTTTAAAATGTATGTGATGATTGCTCTGCACGTTAAAAGCAGTTGTTAAATTTCATTGGTTTTATTGTTTTAGGCAATTAGTTTACTAATTATTTTAACGATTTTTGAAATCAAATCAAAAAGTAAATTTGACGAACTTAATTCTGAGATAGCATATTTATAGGTGAGTTTGTAGTTTACAATAAATAAGCACAACGAAAATCCGGAGATTTTTCATATTATCTATTTTTCTTATAATTTATTATAATTATCAAGAGTGATCACAGTTACGTTGTAAATTTACTACGTTGTTATAATATTTACACTTCATTAAATTAATAACATAGTGTGAACACTCCAGATAAGGACCGTTCTTGTATTTAGTTTTTAATGTCACTTTTTTTCAAACTGCCAGATACCTTTTGAACAAATTTTTTTTAAATAAAGTATTACAAATGCTACGAATTATTTAAAAATAAGTGTTAATTATTCAATTTCTACAATCAAATTAAATATTAAATACACAACGCGATATGTGCAAAAAGTTTTTGTTTCTAATTAAGGTGACCCTAGTAGAGACAGCAAATCGAAATCTATTTGCCTTTCACTTTGTTTAGATAGTTGCATATTCTCAGGCATTACAAATTATATTTTATGTAGCCCTCTCTTGAGTAATAGAAATAATGTGATATTCTAATATACCACATTAATCTAATATATTATTAATAATATAAAATATTATAATTATTATTATGTCAGTACTAGCTTGAGGTAAATAGCAATTATTTTGTTAATGCAAAATTGCAATTTATTGAAAAATATAGTATATTTGATTAAAAATTTGAAATGTCATCTAAACAAATTCCAAATTGGGCCATCTCTGTCACAATAGTCAAAGTTTTACCAACTATTTTGCGACTTGGCTAACTGAAAATTTCATTAAAATAAATGATATTTTATTTTATTACTGATGGCGAAGATTTTTAAAACTAAACAAAATTTGATACTTTTTCTTTTGGATTTAGTAGATAATGATGAACTGTACACTGTAAACAATTTTCATAAACATTTATTGTAAAATGATTGTGAAAATAAATATAACATAAGGTACAAATTCATTGCAATAATAATGGTGATTTCTATTTCGCTATATATTTTAAACTATTCAACGAAACAGCTTGAATTTTCTTTACCGCAAACGGGTAACTATGTAGATTTTAAAAATAAAAAAATTGAAAAATTCGTTATAGTTTAGGAAAAACTTCGCCATCGTCAAAGGCTAATTCGCCTATCTTACGCCACAAGTGGAAGTGAGTGCACAATAGTATCATGCGTATTCTACTAGGCCCTCTTAAGGGTGTACTGCTGCAAAGCTCACAAAAATTGAGCAGTGCGATTGGAAAGTTCAAAATAAGACAGACAATGCTAAAATTCATAAGTGCTGTAGCACAAAATATACTGACGTATACTCATTTAAAGGTCTAGAAACTGTCCAAGTGAAATATGATATTTAACTTCTACACTGTTATTGAAAAGTTTAAAATGTTAAATTTCATACCATGTTGGAGGGTGTTTATACGACCATAGCAGGTACCTAAAAATATGCTAAAGAATAACAATTCCTAAAATGTTTGTTTGAATGAAATAAAAATGCATAATACCGAAAATTTTTATGGGAGTATTAGGTAATTTTATTTAATTTTGCTTGTATTTTTACTATTAAAAATTTTAATCGTTTTTTAATTTTAAATTTTCATTTGAAAATATGTTTAAGACATAATAAGGTTGTTGGAATTATGGATAGGTGAATAAAATTAAATAAAAAAAACTCTAATAAGTTTTCTTTTCGTTTAATAAGAATTTTTTAACATTCCTTTACGAAGTTCATTTACATTTCATGGACCATTAAGAAATTACCCCTTATAGTTACCCATATCACTGCACGACTCAATCATTCAACATATAGTGGTTTTAGTTTTGGACCATAAATATAAGTACTATTTATTGGATTCCAACAAAGGTCTTTACAGTAGCGGTCATAAGTATGGTTGCACTTATTCTTTTGTGATAACTTTTTAAATTTCAAAGAAATTTTCCTAAATTTTAAAATTTATTCTTTAAATACTTTGGAATTATAACACATAATTAAAATTATTTAGAAAATTTTATAAACAAGTAAAAATTTGAAAATCACAAAATAGGAAATATTTGCTTATAATAAAGTATTATTAAAAGCACTTAAAACAAAATTTAAAGTACTTTATTGAGTACTTTCCACAGTACCCAAAAAATTACCCATAAAGGTTTAAGAAAACTACCACAATTACTACCTGTAGTGTGTTAAAGATTAAAGAGACTGGTACATTTGCGTATTGTGTACAAATATGTTAAACCAAAATTTTGTATTTACTTGATATTAGTATGTAGTTCTGTTTTGAGATTTTCTTTTCGTATAATATTATGTTTTATTTTGTTACAATATATTATGTAATACTAATAATTATTACAGCTAACAAGAGAGCTTTTTGTACTAATTAAAATTTTGTACTAATAGCTAATAAATAACATAATAAAATATTACATTTTATTACTTTTACTCATTATTCAGTTTACTTCAAGCAAAAGTACCAAAAGTTTTTATTCTTCAAGTGTTTTATAACTTACACAAGTAAATAATCAAAACATAAAAATTTAAGCAAAAGGTTTATAATGGTCTATTTCTACCAACAGCCAGCTGTGATTTTACTGTCCCTTCAGTTATTTATGGTTTTTAGTTTATAAGATTTAGAAGTTTACAGTGTAGCAAATATGGGGCGGGTGTAAGTAATAAATTTTAATTTGCTTATTTAAAAACATTTGACAGATTCCTGCAGGTTAGGCAATGTGTATTGAGAAATTACTGAATTTTGACTTTAGTATTTGCAGTTTTGCACAAAAACCCTTTTGATTACAAAAGTTTTAAGACACATTACGGAAAGTTAAATAAATTTGCAGGGTACCAGTTTTTCAGTTTTTGATATCTTTAATATTAAGCCGAGAATAAACTACGGAAGTTAGTATAGTTTTAACCCGTTATATTATGAGTAAATATTTTATTTTTATTTTATAAAATGTACTGGTACTTGCAATGATCTTTCCTAGTTACTATGTTTTTTAAATAACTTAATTATTTCATTAAATAATCGAGTAATATCGATATTACCAACATCCTATTTTACCCATGCAGCAGTACCCCTTAATATAAAAATGTTCACGTTGTACGATAAGTTATATAATTTCGTCTTCCACTATAATACAAATAATATAAACTTTCGAGATAAATTACAATATTACCGATCGACTTTGCGACTGATACAAAGGACATACAGTGATTGCGCACCGAAGAAACAAATGTTCTACAAATTTAGAAATTTTTGCTTATCTGGATCTGATAAATATATTTAAAAGAGAAAATAGAAAACACAAGCCATAGTAAAAAGTAAACAAAAAATTTTTGTTACAACCCGAACGAAAGGATCTACTGCTCAATGTTGTTTCACTAATTTTCAAAATATATTAGGTAGTACTATTTAAATTGACTTTTCCTGCAGTTACATAAAATGCATTTGACACATTGATTTAGATCATTGCATGACCAAACCATAAAATAATTATTGGTAAACTACTCGGTAGAATAGGGATGTTGCATGGTTTCGAATTTAGTGATAACTCCTATTAATTCTTGAAAATAATATCAAATGAGATTTATATCTCATATCAAATTTCAAATTTGAGAAAATCAAATTTGAAATTCAAAAATGAATCGGTCAGCCGATTACGCTTCTGACGTCATACGCGTGATCTCGAACGTTTTAATGGAAATTTCACAACGTCGCAAGGACCTGGCAGTTAAATATTTGACTTGTATTTGACAGTTGCAAACATTATAACGTTTACCATTTAAATTGTATTTTTTATTAATATAATATTTATTTTAATACAAACTGTAGTCACAAACAATTATAGGAAAAATGGTTTATTCCGAGTTTTCTGTGTTGTTATTAAAATTCATTTTTCAATTTTGACACAAACTATTTATAGGTTACATTATCAACACAAACTGCATTTGCGGTGTTGTCAGTTGTTAAAAAAAATAGTTTGTGACGTCATTCGCGCTAAAAACCCGGTTTTAAAAATCATTTTTGATAAATTGTTTTTGAGAAAACTGAAGGTCTCCTGAACTTGTTATCTATGCAGTGCTGTTTACCAGCACCTAAGGTTTATAAAAAAAAATACTTCAAAAATCATGCAACATCCCTATTGTAAATGAACAGTAATAATTATATGCTTATTCTCGATTAATAATAAATATTCCGATATCTGCAGTTCAAAATTAATAATATTGCATTGACTTTCAGATCGAGGTGGTGGTAAAATCAAGTAAAATTTCAAAACCATGGAGGTAGTTTCGAACGTATCTGATAATTGTTTTGCACATCAAATGAAAATACTAAATTTGTTTGGGATTTCAACAAATACGAGGTTTTCAAATAAGCTTTACACCATTTGTTTGCTAATAATTTTAACGATTTATCCTTTTGCCGTAATTTCTGAAATTGTCAAACTAAGAAACGATTTTGACGAACTAATTAACAGCTTAATATTTGAAATAGGATATTTTACAAGTAAGTTTGTAATTGACAACAAATGTTTAAAAAAATTCTGGAAATATTTTCTAAAATAGAAAATTATTTTCATTTTATTATATTGTATTTGTTGTCCAAGTTTTTTTTAAACATGATTATATTTTTAGGTTTGTTTATCATATATTGTTTATATTGGAATAGATTTGCAATACACACACTTTTTAATAAAATGCAAGACCTCAGTGATTTAGCCAAATCTGTTCATAACACAGATGGTTATCTGCTTATTCAAAATTATGAAAATTTTGTTAAAAAACAGGTAAGCACTAGAGATATTTATTTTGTTTTTACATTCTTAACTTCAAAAAGAGTTTTTACAACGAATGATATTAGTGATGAATATTTTGAAATTAGCAGCAATTTTTTAATATAAATCTGTCTTTTGTGGATGTTTTTGGTTAAAAACGCTATTTCCCCTTTGATGGTAAAATGTGTTTGAGCCAATCGGAGCGAATTAAGTGTTGTTGTTTAAGTTTGCCACTTTGTTAGACTATTGCTCGATGTCTTAGTTAGGAAAATTATAGCTAAACTGAAGAAATAATCAATCAGATGTTTAACTTGCTTGTTTTGTTGTTATCTGATCGTGGTGACAATTGATAACTATAGGTGAAGAAATTGGACAAAAGTATGGTAATAGATATAAGCTCGATAGTTTTCCGAGCAACGATGGGTATACATATAATACGTATGTATGTATAAGGATTAAAATAAAAAATGTGGTCTAATATTTAAAATTCAAATTGGTTAACAATGTTTAAAAGAAAAAGACCAAATTTTAATCAAAACAAGATTAATGCAAAACGTTTAAAACTTGTACGGGCCAACAAATTGGAAGAGCAAAAAGCAGCTCTACGGGAAGCACACAAAACACAATATGAAGAGTTACTCAACTCGACTCGTGACATTTACCGTGGTATTCTACTTAAAATTTTAAAATAGGTTTGCAAAAGATTTACGATCTCTTTTTTAAGGAGTATGTTTAAAACAGTATTCATAAACGTTTATTAGGATACTTTTCCAATTTTTTTCCGAAATTTGGTTCTTTGCTGTGCGTTCTATTACTCGGAGTGTTAACCTATTTCAATTAAACTTTTTTGGCATTTTAAAATTTTTTACAATTTGACTTTTTTTAATTCACTATGTAATCAGCGGTTACAGTTTCAGAATTAAAATTAATAAATTATTTTTCACGGCAAAGAAAAAATCGCCTCAAAATATACTGCCAGAAAAAAATTCAGTGCAATTATATGTATATTATAGGTATCGTATATGTATATGAACGTATTCTTTTTACCACTTTGCATTTATTTCACAAAATTTTATGCCGACATGGCGTTATCGACTCTTTTTTCCAACTTAATTTTTTTTGACCTCTATTCCATTGATTTGGAGGTATTCACTTCAGATTTTTTTTTTGTCAACTTTCTTCGGGCATTTTATTAACGTGCACAAACCATGCGAGCATGTACTTCCTTTAGTACCTGCTTACTAACGATATTGTATGCATATTTTTTATTTTGTAGGGCTATGCTGGAACGACATTGGCATGTACAGTATTAATAGCTTGTATAATACCAGCAGCTTTATTATCAAAGCAAACCGAAGAATGGATATTGCCATTTGGAAGTGGAATATTTATACAAAATGGTGCTATCAGGTTCTTTCTTCAAAGTTTTACAATCAGCGTAGTTGGAATTTTATTGTATTCGGGATTATTTATTTATATAAACATGCTCGTGTTAGTGTCCGCGCATTACCAATATTTACAAAAATGTATCAGTTCTATATTAAATATTACACAAAGTTCTGAAAACCTTGAAGAGGTAATATATTATTATTCTATATTTGAATTAAATATTTTATTTGTACTCTGTTACCGTATAATTAATAGAAAAATTTTAATTTTATAAAAATATTATTTTATAGAGAAGTGAGAACGAAAACTACAATGCAGAGACTATAACCTGGGAAACTTTTAAAATAAAACTAATAAAAGTTGTTGATTATCATACAACTATTAATGCAATATGTACAGATATCGAAGAAACTTTTAATATCTTTGTTTTAATACTTTTTGGTGGATTATCTCTAGTTTTATGCTGTCTACTATATCATGAATCAACCGTAAAAATTATAAAATAAATTATGTATAGTAATTTTGAATTATGTTTTTTAGCTACATCTGGGAGATGTTAACTTTTTTAAAAATTTAATACTGATAATTATTTCCTATTCCTTTTTACTAATATTATGTTTTTGGGGAGATCAAGTTTTAACTGAAAGCGGTAAAATAGCCAGTTCATGTTACGAATTAGATTTTGTTGGTCTTGATATAAGAATACAAAAAGCTCTTTTGCTTATACAATTACAGAAGCCGAAAAAACTAACAATTGGAAAAATTAAAGTTTTATGTTTACCTACAATGGTTGGGGTAAGTTTACTAAATAAACAGATTAGATTTGCCATTTATTATTTTGTTCTGTTGCAGGTTTTTCAATCGATATATTCGTACTATACATTTCTTCGAAATGTTAAAATCTAACATAATATTGTAAAAATTATGTCTATGCATTAAAATTGATTTTAATAATTTATTGCATTGAGGCACATAGCACAGTTCGAATATTACAATACATACGTATTCTAAATAAATTTATCAATTTTTGTATTATTACACATAATTATTAGATAATTTATTAAAACCTAGAAAACCAATTTGCAATAAACGTAAAATAAGATTTATCAATATTACATATAGTATATTCGTAAGTATAAAATTTTCAAATATTACATATGAAATTTTAATTAAATTTGACAATTAGTGAATTCAATTTTTCCAAACTTACAATATGTTTTTAGTCCAGTACACATGTATGTACATACGTGTACACACGTATTTCCTACTTTCTGGCAACTCGTCAGATAAACCCAGAGTATAATTGAATATAAAAAATGTAAATAATTTTGAAACAATGCATTTAAACCTACGTGTCAAAAAATAATTATTTTTTAACTACTTTTTACCGACCTACTTGAAAACTATTATATAATTTATTAACTCTAAATCAATTATTTTAAATCAAAAAGTTTAATTTTAAATAAACCAACATATTTTGGAGTAATTTTGGAAAAATTGAATTCACTATTTATGGTTTAAAATTTAATATAACTTTTAATATTTGAAAATTTAAACTTATAATATAATTTCACAAGTTAATAAATATTAATTATAAGTACATAATATTAGTTTACATAATGTGTGGAAAAATATACAGATTATTGAACGAGTAGACAAGTTTGAGCTCGAGCCGCCACGCCAGTGTATGAAGTTTAAGAGTTCAATTATCTGTTTTTCCCACAAGTTATGTACATTTTATGTAATAAAGCGTAGGAAAGTTGTTCACTAGGGCAAGAAAATATTAATTAAAATTTATACACTTTTATAACCTAGTTACTAAAATGACTAAAACATAAATGTTTTCATGGAAATTTATTCAAATATTCATTACACAACGTTCTCTATAAAAATCGTTAAATAATAAAAACTCCATTACTATGAGTCGGTTTGCATACGAATTTTCATCTTAAAAAAAAGATTTTCCTCACAAAATTAAATAATATATATATATTAAATTATAATAAATTTGTTGAATTCATATTATGTATTTGCTAAGCTTGTTAACTTTTAATTTTACACAGTAGTATATTTAATTTTCCGTACTTAATAAATTAAATACTTTAATATTTGTTTATTAACTATTGTAATATGTTTTAACAATAAATGTAATGATTTCAAATTAAATAAATTTTTAATTGAATGTATAAATTATTTTATATAAATTATTTATACATGTTATATAACTACAAATCATGGGCTAAAAAGTTTAAAATTATTAAGTGGGAAAGAATTTACTAATTTTAAATTCAATTAAAATTAACTTAATTTGTTAGCATAAATTTATTCATAAAATCAAATATTTTTATAATAATATTTATTTTATGGATTGCTGCAAATTAACAGTTTAATTAAACCGACACATTATGATTTTGCAGTATGATTTTATATTTGGTCGACTTTAGAGAAAGTACATGACACTGAAGTCAGATTTGGCACCAATCAAATTTTCTTTAAATTTCAAAATAAACTTTATCACAACATGGAAGATAGACTACCCATAAGCTCTGTTATATTACTATTATTAGAAAATATATTTATGGACTTACATATTATGTAATTGAAGATTTGTAAGCTAACATTTCCCATTGCTATTATAGTCATTAATTAAAGAAAGCTCTGAATGCTGTAATGGGTAGTGTTTCGTTTTAAACTACGCATATTATTACCATGATTTTTCTAAGTTTAATTTTTGAATTTGTATTTGTTAATTTAATTCAGATTTGAGCACGATAGTCATTACTTAATACAAATGAAAATGATGGAAGATACACAAACTTCTCTTTTAAAGTTTTAAATTTTAATTAAATTGTGAAAACTGCTAATATCCTTTTTCGTTCATTACTTGCATTACCTTTGGATTACTCTTGGTATTACATTTTATAAGTTTTATGAGTTTTTAGATAATATGTTGAAGCATGTTAAATAAAACAAAAAATGTCACATATGAACGTACTTGTTATAAAATCTAATATTTATGGAATCACCCTTTGCCTTAATGACACTTTTAATGTGATTAAACATGGTAGCTACTAATTTGTTGCAAATATTATATGACAGTTTTTGCTTTAAAGTTTTTGTTTGAACAATTAAAAGGTGCATTGTCTTCTTGATAAATGTATTTCGGGCAATGTATGTGTCAGCTCTCATTCTATCTTCGCAAACTTTGATTTCTCCTACGCTATCTGCCGATATGCATAATACATTCAGGATTATATTCTTCTTCCCTCCTCCTGCTCACGTATTAAGCCACAGGTTGATCAAAAAGCTAAAAAATAAATATTTTATTTTCATTCATTTTAAGTAAAAGTAAACCTTATTTAAGCTTAATTATAAAAGTTATTTTGATAAAGATACTATAAAATGTATATCTGTTGTAATGATTTGACTCCGACGTTAATAATAGTTAATAATTGCAAAATAATTGTTCGATAAATTAACCTGTAATCGCATGTAAAGTTGCTATTGATAGATAAAGCGTTACCTGTGACGTACTTACTTTAATGGCTCTCAGCTGCAATCTTGTAATGAAACTCCTGTTACTGTGAATAAATTTTTAAATAAACTGCCGCAAAACTTGGCCTTTTGTATAGAAATCTGTATTGACTTGAATAAAATTTTTTATGACTAAAGATGTCACCAACATAACTTCCTTCTTGTTACAACTTTACTTTCTAACCTTATTTGTAATAGTGCGAACGTGTTTGATTAAACTAAGCAAGCAAATGGTTACTTAAAATTAAAATTTCTTAAAACTAATTAAACTAAAGTGTTGAAAATCGTTCATGTTTACGAGTTTTTAAATCATAAAGAAATAACAAACCGATGTAAACGATCAGCCTGTTATACCAGGTCATTGATCCTCTTCAATGACAGTGGTTCCAAACATGTAATCGTCGTTGGTTTCGTGTAACATTTCACAGGTAAATACGAAATTTTCTTTATTAACTTTTTCTCGTTGTATTTTCTTTAAATCACTTTTGTTACATAAATATCTATAGCGTCACTAGTAGTTGCATGTTGTATGTCGACAAAATTATTTTATAATTTATTGTTCATTTTAAATATTTTTAGGAACGAAATTTTCACATGTCCACTGGGCAAGTGAAAATTGTCGACTGATCGTATTTTCGCATCGCGAAGCATATTAAATTGAGGATTTCTACTTTACATCTGGGTTTTCCAACAAAACTCGATTCCAATTGGCTGGGTGAACTTATCTACCGGATCTTCTTTAAACTTTCACGAAAATTAAAGTCTTCAAAACCGTTCCACACAAAATTGTTAGAAAAATTCCAAGTTCACTGGTCGTTCCACAATCATCTGTCAAAGTACGAATTCTTTCTTTGCATCCCATGTTTATTTAACACAATTTGCCTATCATAACCACTTGCGTAACACTTAGTTTTTAATTCCTCATCTTACAATACTAATCTCACTTAAATCCTTATCCTATTAACAAAATTATTACTAAAATTAACATTTTGACATTTCTGCAGGTAACAGTTTCACATTTTTCAATGTAGAAGACTCAATTTTGCATCTACCATCCTCACTTGTATAGCAAATCGTTCTACAAATTAATCCTCAACTTTTGGTATGCCTTATGATGTAATTACAATTTTTATGTTATCTAAATCTCTTTTTTTAGATTTTCCGAAGGATGAAATTTTCTTTGCTCATTTTAGCTTTATTTGAAACTTTTGGATTTTGGATTCACTTACAATAGTGCCAAGAAATGCGGACGCTGCTATTGGATATGCAAAACAATTCCAACTTTTATCTGTGCTACCCGTAGGATAAATTTTAATTTTAGAATGCTAACTGCTCTGGCCAGCTTATGAAATGAAATTTTGTGTTCAAAATGGCTCAATGGTATGCCATGAACCTTCTATAAATGCTACATGCCAAAATTAACAACCCGTTCCAACAAAAGTTCCATCCGAGGTTACACTTCATCTATCGAAGCTGCGGTTTTTAATCGGAAGATGCAATTTACTTTATTAAGGTTATTTATCTTAGTTTTAAGTTGATAACATGACATAATTACCCTAAATAAAAATTTTAAATTTCGGTAACACTTGTCTTACATGGAATTTCAAAATTTTTGTTTACAAATAGTTCAATGACTTTTGTATTAACACTCTAACCTACTATTCAAATAAACTTTAACTACTTCTAACCTAATCTTTAATTAACTAAACTTTACTCATCTTCTCGCATTACGATGCCCAAAATACTAACATTACTTTATTCTAATCTATTCTATTCTAAAACTACGCTAAACCTACTTCCGTAACTTATTTACCTCCTTTTCTTTCCTTCATCGTCTTCATCTTAATTTCCCTTTATCATCATAAACTTTCCTTTTTCATCATAATTCCTGCTTTACCCAAGCTAATTCCTCCCATCTATCTTCCACATTATCGTCTACTTCAAAACTACCTTTACGTCTTAATCATTTATAATACCATCTTCCTTTTACTCACATAATTCTTCTCCTTTTTATCATCCTAATTCTTCCTCCTTTACTCAAACTAAATTTCTCCCGTTACCTCCTACATTATTATTTACTTCAAACTACCTTCACGTCTTAATCATTTACCTCTTTTTATTACTATTACTGCTTCTCCCTTTCGCCCTTTTATTTACACCTTTCATTTCGTTATTCCTGCCTTACGTTGAACCATTATTTACTCTACATTAAGTCCTCGTGTATGTTTATTTTCCATATGAAACTCATCATGTTTACCTCCACCTCTTTTCCTATAGCTTTATTCACTTTAAATTCATATCTTTCACCTCAATACTTCGTATACTCATTTTAATCAACATCATCATCTTCTTCTTCTATTTACCCCTTTCATAATTCATCAGGCATCTTACCTCTGACTTTAATACTTCTTTGGACCTTTTGTCCTACTTCTATATTCCCCTAATTCATCATCATAAATCTCTCAACTAACTTCGTATACTTTTTATTTCTGCTCCTCATATTTTATTACCAAACCTCCTTCTTTGTACTCATAAACATGCACGATTTCTCTTTCTTTTATGTCATAATTTTCGACCTATACGTCTCGTTCCCCTGAACTACCCTCTTGAATTTCTAATTGATCCCAACCCGTTTCTCTTACATATGGAAACATTAAATTAATATGAAATTTACCCCTAAATCCACCATCCATGTGATCTGGGTCGTATGAATTATCAAAATATACGCGCGTTATCCTGTATGGTCCTTCATATGGCAGGCTCAGCTTAGCACAAACACCCATTGGACGGTTCGACACTCTTAGCCGTCTGACCACCACCAAGTCTCCTATCTTAAAATCACCCTTTTCTTTATTCTATTATTCACCTTTTCTTCATATCTTAACGCAATCAAATTTGCCTTTTCCCTCGCTCTTTCACAATCTGCTTGATAATCAAATTCATTTACATTGAACCTCCAAGGTCTCTCCGGCATTGTACCAGTCATTAAGTACCATGGCGAATAACTTGTTTTAAAATTCGGACTTATATTTATGAAATGTTCTACCCTATCTAAACATTCTACCCATCTATTATGTTGCTCTTGCGTTAAAATTCTTAAAAACTTAATTACCTCACCTATTATTCTTTCTGACGGATTACTTTGTGGGTGTCTAATCGACGTAAATCTAACCTCTATGTCTTGTTCCCTCAACTGATTTCTGAATCTATCGTTATAAAAATACGTGGCATTATCTGCCAAAATCTTCTTTGGTTTGACAACATTGTTTATGAATAATTCAATACACTCTAATGTAGTATTTGTGTTGCACGCTTTTGTTGGATACAATTTTGTGAATTTTGTGAAAATATCGTAAACTACTAATATGTGGCTAAAACCATCTTCCGTCTCTATCAAATTACTTAAATAATCTATTGCAACCAAATCTCCTTTATTTTCAACTTTAATACTCTTAGTGACATTTTTATTGATGTGGTTTCGGTATTTTGCCAAACAACACAATTCACATTTGTTTATAAAATCCTTTATTAACTGTAAATCATTTACACAAAAATAGTTTTCCCTGAATATCTGCCAACATCTTCTAATCCCGCAATGTCCAAACCTTTCATGCAACTTCCTCGCCAACTCTTTCGTCAAATCCTCATTCACCACATACAACTCATGCACACCTACTGTTTTTATAATGAAACCCTCTTTAATTGAAAACCCTTTAAATGTCCCTGACTCTATAATACTCTCCCTTAATTGATTAAATGTATCCCCTGACTGTACGCTTACTATCGCTTCTCTAGAAAAAACCCCTTGATCCTCGATTAACTGATTCATAGCCACCAAAAATTCATTTGGCCTATACTCACTCCTTGTTCTTTCCTACTTAACGCATCCGCTACCGTATTTAACTTTCCGCTTTAAATGTTATAACGCAGTCATACTCCTGCATTAAAAGTGACCATCTGTATATCCGGTTGTTGGTAAAATTGGTCGTCATTAAAAACTTCAATGCCATATGATCTGTCTGGATCTCGAATCTCCTTCCCAATAAGTAAAATTTTAGTTTGTTTAAAGCATAAATAATAGCAAGCATTTCCTTTTCTGAAATCGTGTATTTAAGTTCGCTACCCCTTAATGTTCTTGATGTAAAATAGATTGGTACTTCAATGTTATTTTGTATTTGCACTAAAACAGCTGATATCGCATAGTCAGATGAGTCCGTCTTTAAAATAAATGGGTCGTTGAAATTTGGATGCATCAAAATTAGTTTGTCGTGAAATGACTTTTTCAAATTTTCAAAAGATTCTGTTAGTTCGTCCGTCCAAGTCCATTTAGTTCCCTTCTTTAATAAAGTTAAAAGTTTCAAAGTCTGAATTGAATAGTTGTCTATAAATTTTTTATAAAAATTGATTATCCCCAAAAAACCCCTTAATGTTCTCAAGTTTGTCGGTCTCGGATAGTTTCTGATCTCTGCTAGCCTTTCCGTGTCTACTGTAATCCCTTCATAACTGATGTTAAAACCTAAGTATTTTACCTCCCTGTGTGCAAATTGACATTTGTTGATGTTTAACTTTAACCCCGTTTCTTGTAACTTTTCTAAAATGATTTCAATGTGTTTAAAATGATCCTGTAAGTCTTTGCTAAAAATTAATATGTCATCAATGTAGTGTACACAAAAATGTTCAAATTGTCCCAAAATGACTTGCATCATTCTCACCAGTGCCGCTGAAGACGACGCCAGACCATACGGTACTACCTTAAACTGGAAAACATTCCCTTCAATACTGAATCCGTATACTTTCGCGAGTTAACTTCCAACGGTATTTGCCAAAACGAATTCTTTAAATCTAACTTTGTAAAAATTGAGTTCGTCCCAATTTTACCCAATAAAACATCAATGTTTTGCGGAGCCTCATACTGTGGCTTTGTTATAATATTTAAACGTCTCGCATCCAAGCACAACCTTATTGAACCCTCTTTCTTCCTCACAACTACCATGGGATTTAAATACGGTGTATTTGCTCTCTCAATTATTCCCCCTTCGATCATTCTCTCTAGCTCTACCACACTTGTTCCCTATATGCCTGAGGAATTGGATAAATTTTACATTTGAATGTTTGTTCATTATTTGTTTCTAGTCGATGGGTATAACCCTTAGCAATCTTTGGAATCTCGTTAATTAAATCTATGTGTTCACTTAATATTTTTACAACCACTTCTTTGTATTCCTCCGGACATATTACATCATCCCTTTTTATCTCAAAATAACACACCCCTTTTATTCCTACATTCACTCCTTCACTTTCATCCATCTTTACTTGATCTTCCCACTTAATTAATTCCCCATTCACTTCAACATTTCTACTTTCCACATTTATTCTTACTTTAAACTTACTTAACAAATCCATACCTAATAAACACTCCATACGCAAACCTTTCATCATCATAATCCCCTCATACATACTCATTTTACCAATCTTAATGTTTGCCATAAGCATTTTGTTTATCGTAGTCATCTTTTTATCGTTGGCTGTAATTAAGTTAATACCCTTTATGTTCAATAAGTTATCCTTAAATTGTATCATGTTTTTTAAAATTATTTCCTCATTTATTAAAGAAATTTCTGCCCCCGTATCTACAAGACATATCAAATTCAAATCATCAATCCCTATCTTAATTTTGGGTAAAATATTTATATCTACAAGTTCTAAATCTTCTTCCTTGGTGGTGATAAACTCCCGAGGGTGCCGATAGGAGTTTGTGCATACGCATCTAACCTCTTTTAAAAATGTGGCGCTACTGGTCCGGGCAAACCTGCGCCCACCTCCTGTATCGTTGTGTTATTTATTTCTCTCGTACCAGTGTTTCCGAACGTCCTATTATTGTTACCCTGTCCACCGTAGTTCCTGAAACCTCTACCCGTAGGTACTCCTCTACCTCTATTTACATTGTTCGCCTGGTATTCACCTCTACCATAGTTATTCCCTTGTGGTCTACCTCGGTTATTATAGTATTGTGACCGCTGGTAACCCCCGTTGTCTCTACCTCCATGATTTTTCCTGCCATTTGATTCTAACGTTGAGAATCTTACCGCCCCATCGAATCTTTTTAACAAATCTAAAAATTCCTCTATCGTTTCTATTTTTTCTATACCTATTCTCCTACCTAAATCATGCTCGAAGTGATCCCCCACGTACTTAATTAGATCTTTCTCTTCATATGCTGGCACAACTTGCTGTGCTTGACTTATCAATTTTATAGCGTACCGTTCTCTTGATCTTTCGTATCCTTTATACTTTCCGTTGTCACTTCTCTCCTAACTTTGCCTTGTTCCGATTCTCCCAATACTGCCTAATAAACAGCGCCTTAAATTCCTCAAATTTTTCAAACTTGTCCTCTATCAGGGCAAACCATGTCTCCGTCTCTCCCCTCAAACTGTTCCTTATTATATTTTTAACCCTATCGCTGTCTTTGATTTTACTTAACCTCCTGCTTATGCTATTTAAATATACCATTGGTTTAATCTATTGTCCCCGTAATATTTTAATCCCACTGTCTCCTCATCTTTATTGAATAACTGCACTAACTCACCCATATCAAATGCTACTCTTTCCTCCTTTCTTTCTACTTTTTCCCTTAGCTCCATTATTTCCCTATCTTTCTTTTCTTTGACCCCCGTAATTCTTTCCCCTAATTTAGTTTCAACTTTCCTATTATGTTTTCTACCTCTGTAAACTTTTTACTACATGTCTTTGTGTTTCTATTACTTTGTTGTCAACCCTCGTATTTCTTCTAGAAGCTCTCCCTATTTTCTAATTTCTTCCTTTATTTCACCTTCCAAGTTTTCTATCTTCCGAGTCAGGTTATCTTGTTCCTGCATCCTCCTCTAACTTATTCTCTAATTTTCTCGTAGTGATGTTCATACTGTTCATATTTACATTTACCTTTTCTATCTCCCCTCTTAATTCATCACTTTGTTTTCCTAATTCTCCCATTTTTGAATTTATTCTATCTATTTTATCTCCCATTTGTCCCATATCCGACCTTATTTCTTCACTTTGTTTCCCTAATCTATCTCCCATATTATTTTCTAATTTATCCAACCTGTCTCCCATATTATCGAATTTATCACTTTGTTTTCCCATATTTGAATTTATTTGTCCCATATCCGACCTTAACTCATCATTTTGCTCCTTTATAAAGTTCATTAGCATTTTCATCATGTCATTCGAGCCTTGTGTCACTACTGGTTCTACCTTATCCCCTTTCTTACTTTCTACTTCCGTCTCCGACAATGTCTCTTCTTCCCCTAAACTACCTTCTAGATCTAAATCTCTCTCGACGTTCTCTAACAAGCTCCCTTCTTCCCCTTCTATCACAATCCCTTTACTCCTAGTATTCATTTTTTAAAATTTCTAAATTACGTGACAAGTTTACTTTAATTTTTAAATTTCTATCAGTCGTGAGTTCTCGATTGGTTTGCCAGTATTTACTTGGCAAGATCGAGCCTTAAGTTGGGCGCCAAATTTGTAATGATGTGCTCCGACGTAAATAATAGTTAATAATTGCAAAATAATTGTTCGATAAATTAACCTGTAATTGCATGTAAAGTTTGCTAAAGATAGATAAAACGCCACCTGTGATGTACTTACTTTTGGCTCTCACTGCAATCTTGTAATGAAATTTCCTGTTACTGTGAATAAATGTTTTTTAAATAAACTGCCGCAAAACTTGGCCTTTTGTATAGAAATCTGTATTAATTTGAATAAAATTTTTTATGACTAAAGATGTCACCAACATAACTTCCTTCTTGTTACAACTTTATTTAACCTTATTTGTAATAGTGCGAACGTGTTTGATTAAACTAAGCAACAAATGGCATTTAAATTAAAATTACTTAAAACTAATTAAACTAAAGCGTTGTAAAATCGTTCATGTTATACGTTTTTAAATTATAAAAGAAATAACAAACCGATGTACGATCAGCTGATTTACCAGGTCATTGATCCTCTTCAAACAGTGGTTCCAAAATGCAGATCGTCGTGGTTTCGTGTAACATTTACACAGGTAAATACGAAATTTTCTTTAATTAACTTTTTCTTCGTTGTATTTTCTTGAAAATCACTTTTGTTACATAAATACCCTATGCGTCACTAGTAGTTGCATGTTGCATGTCGACAAAATTATTTTATAATTTTTTCGTTCATTTTAAATATTTTCAGGAACGAAATTTTCACATGTTCACTCGGCAAGTGAAAAGGACCTATCGTATTTTTCGCATCGCGAAGCATATTAAATTGAGATTTCTACTTTATAACTGGGTTTTCCAACAAAACTCGATTCCAATTGGCTGGGTGAACTTATCTACGGATCTTCTTTAAACTTTCACGAAAATTAAAGTCTTCAAAACCGTCCACACAAAATTGTTAGAAAAATTCCAAGTTCACTGGTCGTTCCACAATCATCTGTCAAAGTACGAATTCTTTCTTTGCACCCCATGTTTATTTCACACACTTTGCCTATTCTAACCACTTGCGTAACACTTAGTTTTAATTCCTCATCTTACAATACTAATCTCACTTAAATCCTTATCCTATTAACAAAATTATTACTAAAATTAACATTTTGACATTTCTGCAGGTAACAGTTTCACTTTTTTCAATGTAGAAGACTCAATTTTGCATCTACCATCCTCACTTGTATAGCAAATCGTTCTACAAATTAATCCTCAACTTTTGGTATGCCTTATGATGTAATTACAATTTTTTATGTTATCTAAATCTCTCTTTTTTAGATTTTCCGAAGGATGAAATTTTCTTTTGCTCATTTTAGCTTTATTTGAAACTTTTGGATTTTGGATTCACTTACAATAGTGCCAAGAAATGCGGACGCTGCTATTGGATATGCAAAACAAATCCAACTTTTATATGTGCTACCCGTAGGATAAATTTTAATTTTAGAATGCTAACTGCTCTGGCCAGCTTATGAAATGAAATTTTGTGTTCAAAATGGCTCAATGGTATGCCATGAACCTTCTATAAATGCTACATGCCAAAATTAACAACCCGTTCCAACAAAAGTTCCATCCGAGGTTACACTTCATCTATCGAAGCTGCGGTTTTTAACCGGAAGATGCAATTTACTTTATTAAGGTTATTTATCTTAGTTTTTAAGTTGATAACATGACACTGTATATTATTTTCATCTGACTAAATTACTTTTGACCATTCTTCAACACTAAAACCAGTAGTACAGCGTGAAGTATGTACATAGGTCGACTAAGAAGCGTAAGTCGCGATTCGAATTCTGTTCACGTTAGATTCATTGTGGTGTTTAAGAAAATTCCATGTTGATCTGTGGACTATAGGGAAGCCAACGGAAAACCACCCTATGAATTGTACTTCCTAATAAATTTATCTTAGCTTCGGCCAAGTTGAATAGTCAACTTTTGAGCGATCGGATATGGCCATGAAAAAGAAGAAGCAAATTTTTCAACAGTGCAATTTCGATATTTTTTTGCGAAATTTTTAGACTTTTTAAATTTGATTCTCATTCAAAAGAAGCTTTCTAGGAGCTTTGCGACCAAACTCTAATAGTTTGAGCAGAAATATCGATCCCACACTACAGTTTTCACTTTCGATTTTCATAAATTGAAAGTGCATAATTAAATTTTCAACGGTAATCAATAGTTATTGCATGTACTGAAACCAGACTAGAGACTATTGAGACTATTTTAAAAAATGGAAATGGTTAACGACCTTTCAAACTATTTTTTTTTTTTTTTTATTGAATATTTATTGCCGGTTCAACAATACAATTGTTATACACAGCAGTGTTAATACAGTTTAAGAAGAATCAAAAAAAAAGAACAGTAATTATTTTGATATGAAAAATAAATAATTTTTCGATCTGAACCGTGATAATAATTTTATTTTTTATTAGTAGTATATATCACTTGGCATTTTGCGTTTTAGACGGACGTGAATGTTTTTTTGACCTATGCCAAAGTGATGAGCACCCTCGCAAGCATCCAGCCTGTTGTGGAATCGGATTGTTGATTTCTTTATAAATTCATTTAATGTTGGAATGCCTAACTCTTCGTGTAGTTGACTATTACGTACGAACCATGGAGCGTTTACTGTTATGCGAAGTATTTTGTTCTGCATCGTTTGAATTTTCTTGAGGTTAGTTTGGGAGGTGTTGCCCCATACTTCGCATCCGTACATTAATAGAGGACGTATTAATGATTTATAAAGAAGGAGGCAGCATTTTGTGCGTAATGTTGATTTACGGTTTAACAGAGGGTAAAGCTGGGCAAGTCTAGCATTAGCCTGTTGCAGTTTGGTATTGATATGATATTTCCATGTTAGGCGAGAGTCGAGGTATAGACCTAGATATTTGACCGCTTTATCTTTTTCGCTCCAATTGATGTTTTGATCGTTTATTTTTATGTTTTGGGGATTATTAATTTGTTTGAGTGTAAATATTTTTGCTTCGCATTTCGAGTTATTTATTTTTATGTTCCATTTTGAGAACCATTTGTTGAGGGTATTAGTAGCAGATTGTAGTTTTTGAATTGCATCATTTAAGGACCAATCTTGGGTGATAATTGCCGTATCGTCTGCAAACATTGCTAGTTCTGCGTCAATTTCTGGGATATCCGCTACATAAATTTTGAATAGTAGTGGTGCCAGAATACTGCCCTGGGGAACACCTGCTGATATTGGTTTGGATTCGGAGTGGGTATTATTGATGTTTACCTGGAATTCTCTGTCGTTCAAGAAGGAGAAAAGAATGGTTTTGATGTAGGCTGGAATATCCAGTTGTAAAATTTTGTATTTTAAACCATCCTGCCAGACGCGATCAAATGCCTGAGCGATATCTAGAAATACTATCGTGGTATATTGCTTGTTCTCGAATCCTTTTTCGATGAGTTCCGATAATCGTGCAAGTTGGTGATTAGCACTGTGACCTTTACGAAATCCAAACTGATATTGTGGTAGTATGTTGATTCTATTTAGTTCTTCCTCGAGTCTAGTTAAGATTAATTTTTCCAGGACCTTGGACATAGTGCATAAGAGGCTGATTGGTCGATAACTTTCTAGTTTCTTTTTATCCTTGCCGGGTTTATGAAATAGGAGTATTTCTGCGCGTTTCCAGTTTTTAGGAAAGTAACCGATCTGTAAATTGGCATTGAAAAGTGACGCCAGGAATGCAAGGAATTTTTTGGATACGTGTTTTAGGATGATGTTTGGAATTTGATCCGGGCCAGGAGATTTTTTATTTGGAAGTAAATTGATAATATGTTTAATTTCAGACGGAGATATTGGTTTGATCTTATCTGGCATGGGAAGATTGTCTGTTAAATAGTTTGTTATTTCAATATGGTTCCTGTTTACAGTTGGTGGTGAGGTAAAAAACGTTTGCCAGGTGTTCTGAGAAAGCCTTGCATTTGTCTGAATCTGTAAGGAGTACTTGATTGTCAGTCTTGATTGGAGAAATGGTTTCCCTTTTTCTTAGAATTCTATTTGTGGTTTTCCACATTCCTGGGTCATTTGGTTGAAGTTCTTCAATGTGTTGATTGTACATATCTAAGCGCAGATTGTCGAGAGTATTTTTTATTTCGCGTGACAATCTGTTTAAGATGGTTTTTGTTTGGGGATTGCGTGTTCTCTGATACTCTCTCCTTAGTTTACTTTTGTGTTTAATTAGTTCCGACACATAATACGGAGTAGTATTAAGGTTTGAATGGTGTTTCTTTCGATGGTTTGGTTTTATTGCCTTTTTTATGGAATCAATTATGTTGTTGGTATAGATTGTTATTTGTTGGTCGATGTCTTCGGCTGTGCATACTTTTGGACTAGTAATTTCTTGGTCTAGTAGGGTTTGAAACTTTTTCCAGTCAACTTTACCGTTGATAAGACGTGGAGAAGTCGGTGTATAATATGGTGAAGTATTAAAATGTATTAGGACTGGCAAGTGATCCGAGTCTAATTCTGTTACGACTGTTTGTACGATAATTTTATTGAAATTTTGGTAATTACTATGTCCAGAATGTCGGGTAAGTGGTCAGTTCTGTATGGATAATACGTATAATCTGCTGGAGCCTGGACTTCTGCTGCTTCATTTGCCAAAAATTCGTATAATCTGGTACCTGATGGATTATTACATCTGCAGCCCCATATTTGATTTTTGGAGTTTAAATCTCCTATTAGAAGTGTGGGACTGCCGCTAGAAAATATTTTACGAATATCTTGGTTTAAGAGAGCTTTGTTGGGTTGTTTGTATGCGCTTACAATGTTCAGCAGGCCACCATCTGAAAGGTTTACTTGTAGACCGGTTAATTCCAAGTTTTGACACTCAAATTCAAGTAAACCGCAGTGATTTATAGAGTGTTTTATAAGAATTGCAACTCCTCCAGATGCGTGGGTTGTTATGCGATCTGTTCTGTAGATGTTGTAGCCCGGAATTCGAAACGGTGAGTTTTTAATTAAGTGAGTTTCCGATATGCATGCTATTGAGACGTCATGTCGTGATAGAAAGTTAATTAGTTGGGAACGTTGATTTTTGATGCCATTTGCATTCCAGTTTAGGATTGTTAATTTTGGTAATGATAAATTATGATTATTTTGCAGCATTAAAAAGTTGGGGAATTACATGGTTCATGAAAAAGTTTTGATTTTTCGATGTGCGGGGTAATAAGGTTTAGTACGAAGGTTAATATTGTATCAATTATTGATGATGTAGGGGTTGAAGGATTTTGGGGTAGGTGGGAGTAGAATTATTTGCTGTGATGTCTGCGTAGGAGCTAGGAAAGTTATCAGTGGTTCGTCTGTAGTAAGATTGATGATCGTTGACTGTTGTATTAGTTGAGTTCTTTAAATTGGGTCTGGTTGACGTTAAAGGTGGGTAGTTAGATTTCAATCGATGCTGTTGTTGCTGTAGCTGAGTGTGGTGTATACAGCCTCTATAGTTAGCCGGATGATGTTCACCGCAATTTACACAGGTTGGCGGAGTAGTGAGTGATTTTGTACAGTCTTTGTATGAATGATTTCCGGTGCACTTTACGCATCTGTGCTCCATTTGGCAGTAGTTTTGAGTATGACCGTATCTTTGACATCGGTGACATTGTGGGATGTTTTGGCTGCCTCGTCTTGGCTCAACTGTTACAACCGAATGTTCCAATCTTTCTAATTTAAATATTTCCTTAGCTAAGTCGTTATCGATTAGCTCTATGGCTACTGTTTGCGTTAGTTCGCGGTACTTATTGAATAACCGCGTGACTTTGTTGATGGGATATTTAAGTTGTATTAATTGTTCTTTGATTTCGTCATTTGTCAGTGAAAGAGGTACATTTTTAATTACTACTGAGAGAGCCTTTTTACTCGGATCTTGGTATGTGTAGTTGTGAATGCCATGATCTTTATAAAATTTGGTTAGTGTTCTATAATCGTCGATTTCTGTTAGGTTTATTCGAATGCGATTTTGACTAGATGTAGTTGTGAAAGTACCTTTAGTTAATTTTTTGATGTCTGTTACTATTTCGTTGTAATTGTTTTGTGATGATAGGAAAATTGGTGGGACTTTAATATCGGTTTTTTGGCTGGTTTGTGGTTATTTGAGGAGAAATGAGATTGGCGTCACTCACCTGGTTGTCTGAAGTTGATAGTGCATAGTATTTGTTCTGTTCAAGTAGTTGCTTTTGTGATGACCAGTAGTAACGTTTTGGGGTTCCTCTTCTTGAGGTGATCGGTCGTCTATTTTACGTTTTTGAGATTCATTACTGGTGTTTGGTTCTTCTTCAAATTCTATGTCGTTCATGTCAATACATTGGCAGCACTAATAAGTGCGCCTCAGTTTTATTTCTTGAAAATCCGCCAGTTAGTTTATTTAAATATTCGAAAAAGTGTTAGTTAATTTAAATAATTTTATTAACATTCAATATATTATTATTCGTTTATCAATTTGTAGCAATTTGTGTGGTTCACTGATAGGAGAGCTCTGTTTCGCACGTCCGCTCAATGCAAACACTCGATCGCGAAATCTTTCAAACTATGATGATGCCTTGAATAAATACCATTTTATGCAGAAGTTTAAAAACTTAATTAAAAAGCAAGTAAAAGAAAGAAATGTTTCCTTATATTAAATAGCACCTAAAAACGCTTACAGTCAATATTATTAATTAAATAGTACTAAAGTAAAACTATATTGCAAAATTATAATTTAAACCTGACTATTTCTAAAAATGTTTCATTGTGTGCCACCACTGCAGTGTATAAGCGATCAATGTAATAACTGAAATAAATGTATTTGCAATTTATCAAACTGTTAAATCAATATTTAAAACAAGGCTCAGTATTTCACCTTGCCTCAGTTCTTCTACCGTGCAAAATTTTTCCGACTTCAAATTACCCGTTCTTGCATAATTTGTTGTTTTCCTGTAATTGCTTTGTATTGCCTGAATCAAATTCATTTTAACATTTCTCTTTTTTAATATTTTTTAAATTTGTTTTTTAGATGTTCTATCAAATGCCTTTTCAAGGTCTTGAACACACATATGATGTCGTATGCGAGTTTTGAATTCTAAATCTTCAGCTTTAAAAAAAAAACTACACAATTTCGAAATTGAATTTATTTAAGAAATTACATAAGTTTATTCTTTGCTTCATGAATTAAGACTGACTATTACATAAAATTTATGAATTACATATTTATAAAAATTAAAACGTTTCATTTTTTGCAGTGTAATTTGTTTACTTAATAATTGAAATATTAGTGAACACACGTAACTTACAATTTTAATGAAAATTTATAATAATCTAACACAACAAAAAGCTTAGAATATAACTTGTGTACCTGTTGTGTATTTTTGGTTTTTCAATGATCTGCCTTGTTGTAAATATGCGATTCTGTATGTTAAAACCTTTTCTGAAACTGTTTGTGTTTTTTATAATATCCAATTTATTACTTGTCTTAATCTTGTTTCAAGGATTCCCTCAAAACTTTGAAATACCGCTATATTTTTTGCACATCCTAGTTTTTCCCCTTTTTATAATGCGGGAATATTAAGGCAACCTTCAATCTTTTAGAAAATTCTTGTTTCCATAACAAGTTAAAGATTTTGTTTAACTCTTTTATTTCGTTTTGGGTTTAATTCTATCGTAGTCCGCTGCTTTTTAATTTCATTCTTCTGATAGCCATCAATATTTCTTTCAATGTTATTTCGTCTGTACTCTTATTTTTGTAGTTTATGGATAGTATTATCTTGCTTTTGTTTGTTAGCTTTTAAAAATTCTTCAGTATTCTTTCCATCTACACATTACTTCCAACAGTCCCATTACTTTATTTGTTCCTTTTGCAGTGTTTCCTATTCGGGCGTTGAAGTCGCCTGCAACATAGAACATACCTGTCACATTTTCAATTGTCAATTGTAATTCTTTCCAAAAATTTATGCTTTCTTGTTTGATTAGTATTCTTCCTATCTTCTCTTCCAAATATACATCCTACACCTTGTTACAGTTTTATTTTCCATAAAATTTCTACCGAGCACATTGCGAATCATCTGTCGCGACTATGCCGGCTATGATCAGTGGGGGAGGTCCGTTGCGGTTAATTTTAGCTATTTACTGCTGGAAATAAAAGAGATAGGGCGCCACAATGTTCCAAAATCAAAGACACGCCATGTACGAAACGAACATTGAAGTTCTCGCGGTGAGCAAAAACGGCTGAGAAGAAGAAGAAAAAAATATTGCAATATTCCATGCCCTTGAAGTGGTCAAAACAGCAATAAAACTATTACATAGGGAACAGAAATATAATTATTAATTAAACTCAATAAGATAAAAAACCCAATACAATTAAGTTTCATTTGGACTAAATTTAAAGAGGGGGAATCTTAATATTAACAATATATACAAACTGAGTTATTGCTAATAAAATTTCAACTATCTCTAACTAACATAATTACCAACTAATTGTAAGTTCCATTTCACATTTTTGCGATGAACACAGCACATCGACTCGTCTCTCTATCCACATGTCATTTAAAATTGTTCACCTAATACACATAGGAGGCACGGTCGCATTAAGTCTGTAACACAGGGACGACAAAAACAAATGGTCCAAGCTATGTCAATTCACATTTCTGAGCCAATGCCGACTCTGGCAGATAAGATAACGTTAACTTTACGGTCACGCCGCTGGCGCTGGTACATTAAAAATCAACTCTTCTACCGATCTCACGAACTAATATTGTTTTCCTGGAGCGAAATCCGCTTTACTCATTTATGTACACTAATGGACAACATCGATTTCTTATTTCAAGTAGAAAACTTATCCTATAATTATCTCACAACTAATATTTTCCCGAGCTACTGTCCGCTCGGGACGGTTTGGCCTGCTTCAGGCACAACGTTCCGGTTTTCCGACCCTTGCCCAACTGAACATTCAAAACCATCTTGTTAGCTTTTTCCTTTTTATCTTTAAATATCCCTGCTTAGAAAGAACAGTTTTATAAAAATATCGGAATACCATGGTAAACTATTTCTCGACTTGACTAATTATTGGAAATCCGTAACTGGGCAAACGTATTCAATTCATCTTTCAAGTCTAATAAATATTGAGTTTAGTAACTTTCTATCATAAAAAAGTTTATGGTTTCTTTAAAAAACCTATAAAAATTTCCTAGAACCTATCCACCCAATACATCCACCAGATTTATATAATACAATCAAAACTAAGGAATTTGTAAAAAAGGGGCTGTTGGTTTGTAAACAATAAATTTACAATTTATTACAGAAAAAAATTTGTAACAACCTGCTGCTGCCCTTTAGTTGTTTTAACCTCACTATATATCATTATCAAATCTTCTCCTTTTTTTTGGTTTCGGTTACAACTAAGTAGTATTTCTAGATTACTTTGATTTTATCTCGGACTGCTTCAATTCACCAAACACTTCACCACTCCTTATCAACTCTATACTTTAATATCTATAACTATTTTTACTATCTGAAATCTAGTCGCGTATCTACCAGTGTTTTGGGTTAAAATTGTTAGGGATTTCAAGAGGTCCGATAATAACAAAAAATATTACATACTTTAACGTGAATTCACATTTTTGTAATTTATACCACTAAATTATTTAGATGATAAAGTCTCTTTTATTCGACTGGGGAGGAAACTTCATTCTGCTCTTACGCTAGTGCTCAAATCACCCGTTTTAAATGCTCGTGAGACAAAGGCGTATGCACGTTAATGATATCGAGACTAAAATCTTAATTTTCTTTTACGTTATTGTATAGGGTTTCAATTTTTCCCGCTGAACCGAGTTGTACATCCTTGAAACGAGGCTAGCTATATGAATTCATTGAGAATAAAAGATTTGTAAATAAATAAAATTTAAAAAACTGGCTTAATACAAATTATATGTACATAATTATAATTGAATATTTTCTATTGAACTAATTGATCTGTAGATTTCAACTAGAGGTATTTCCAATCGATATTTACTTAAAAAACAAAGGATGAGTTTTGCAAATTGAGGTATGATATATGTATGTATGTAATATGTGGAGAAAAATAGAACTAAAAATTATGACCCTCGAAATTCTAAAGGATGCTTTATAACTTGTATTTATTTTATTATTATTTATAATAAATTATTATTTATAATAATAATATTTTGTAGTTTTTACGCAGTTGGATCAAATAAACTTGATACAAATAATTAATTTCTTAAATTATTGCACGAACTAAGTATAATATGCATGAGCTATTATTGGTAAGTTAGTAGGATTAATTTTATATAAGAAATAATTATACTACCTATACTTGTTATTGATTAACAATAAATCTACTAATAAATCTATTTTAAAACAACATTGGTCGCGTTGGTATAGTAAAGTGAAGCTAAAATTCAAAGACGTGGGTGGAAGTTTAAAATGTATGTGATGATTGCTCTGTACGTTAAAAGCAGTTGTTAAATTTCATTGGATTTTATTGTTTTAGGCAATTAGTTTACTAATTATTTTAACGATTTTTGAAATCAAATCAAAAAGTAAATTTGACAAACTTAATTCTGAGATAGCATATTTATAGGTGAGTTTGTAGTTTACAATTAATGAGCACAACGAAAATCCTGAGATTTTTCATATTTACCGCGGATACATGTGGTCGTTAGTTCGAACTAAGTCAGCTCGACCTGGCTAGTCCTTACATGTATACACTTAGATAAAGCGACCTAATCCGTTGGATCGACCTTAGTTAGATCGAGCTATATCATTGCTTTCAGTTTGAACTAAAAAAAAACATGTATACACCTGTGCAATAAAATTTAAAGCAAACTAGCTTAGATCGAACTAAGGTTAGTTCGAACTAACGACCGCATGTATCCGCGGTAATTATCTATTTTTCTTATAATTATAAAGAGTGATCACAGTTACGTTGTAAATTTACTACGTTGTTATAATATAATATTTACACTTCATTAACATAGTGTGAACACTCCAGATAAGGACCGTTCTTGTATTTAGTGTTTAATGTCATTTTTTTTCAAACTGACAGATACCCTTTGAACAAATTCTTTTTAAATAAAGTATTAAAAATGCTACAAATTATTCAAAAATAAGTGTTAATTATTCAATTTCTACAATCAAATTCAATATTAAATACACAACGCGATATGTACAAAAGGTTTTTTGTTTCTAATTAATATAAAATATGTTCACGTTGTACGATAAGTTATTTAATTTCGTCTTCCACTATAATACAAATAATATAAACTTCCGAGCCGAATATAAATACCGATCGACTTTCTGACTGATATAACGGACATACAGTGATTGCGCACAGAAAAAACAAATGTTCTACAAATTAAGAAATTTCTGCTTATCTGGATCTAATAAATATATTTAAAAGAGGGGAAATAGAAAACACAAGCCATAGTAAAAAGTAGACAAAAAAACTTTGTCACAACCCGAACGAAAGGATATACTGCTCAATGTTGTTTCACTAATTTTCAAAATATATTAGGTACTATTTAAATTGACTTTTCCTGCAGTTACATAAAATGCACTTGACTTATTGATTTAGATCATTGCATGACCAAACTATAAAATAATTATTGGTAAGCTACTCGGTAGTTTAAGGATGTTGCATGGTATCGAATTTAGTGATAACTCCTATTAATTCTTGAAAATAATATCAAATGAAATTTATAACCAAAATAAAAATTTTTAATATGCGGTCTGCGCTGAGAAAATCAAATTTGAAATTCAAAAATGAATCGGTCAGCCGATTACGCCTCTGGCGTCATACGCGTGATCCCGAACGTTTTAATGGAAATTTCACAACGTCGCAAGCTCCTGACAGTTAAATATTTGACTTATATTTGACAGTTGCAAACAATATAACGTTTACCATTTAAATTGTATTTTTTATTAATATAATATTTATTTTAATACAAACTGTAGTCACAAACAATTATAGGAAAAATGGTTTATTCCGAGTTTTCTGTGTTTTTATTAAAATTCATTTTTCAATTTTGACACAAACTATTTATAGGTTACATTATCAACACAAACTGCATTTGCTGTGTTGTCAGTTGTTAAAAAAATATTTTGTGACGTCATTCGCGCTAAAAACCCGGTTTCAAAAATCATTTTTGAGAAAACTGAAGGTCTCCTGAACTTGTTATCTATGCAGTGCTGTTTACCAGCACCTAAGGTTTATAAAAAAAATACTTCAAAAATCATGCAACATCCCTATGAACAGTAATAATTATATGCTTATTCTCGATTAATAATAAATATTCCGATATCTGCAGTCCAAAATTAATAATATTGCATTGACTTTCAGATCGAGGTGGTGGTAAAATCAAGTAAAACTTAAAAACCATGGAGGTAGTTTCGAACGTATCTGATAATTGTTTTGCACATCAAATGAAAATACTAAATTTGTTTGGGATTTCAACAAATACGACGTTTTCAAATAAGCTTTACATCATTTGTTTGCTAATAATTTTAACGATTTATCCTTTCGCCGTAATTTCTGAAATTGTTAAACTAAGAAACGATTTTGACAAACTAATTAACAGGTTAATATATGAAATAGGATATTTTACAGGTAAGTTCGTAATTGACAACAAATGTTTAAAAAATTTTTCTAAGATTCTAAAATTATTTTTTCATTTTATTATATTGTATTTGTTGTCCAAGCTTTTTTTAAATATGATTATATTTTTAGGTTTGTTTACCGTATATTGTTTATATTGGAATAGATTTGCAATACACAAACTTTTTAATAAAATGCAAGACCTTAGTGATTTAGCTAAATCTGCTCATAACACAGATGGTTTTATGAGCATATATATAAAATTATGAAAATTTTGTCAAAAAACAGGTAAGCACTAGAGATACTTATTTTGTTTTTAGAAATTTTTTTAAGCGATTTTGATATGATAACATCAACTTGAGCTCTAACTACGTAAAGCACTTTATTTCTAATTTCAAGAAGGGTTTTTACAACGAATTATAATTAATCTCAACAAAATTATGTATAATTCCGAAGAAATTAAGGGTTTGAGTAAGTAACTGCAGGCACGACGCTTGAGCTAATACTTATTTTATTCAACAAATTCAATTGTTTATAGACAAATATTAATATAATGGGATAGTTGCAAATTAAACTAAATCTAGAATAAATTAATAATAGTATTTGCACTATTGCACTTATAATGTCAATTTTGAACTATTGTATTTATTAAAAACTGTAACACTTTGCATAATATGTTTTAATGTAATTAAACAAAACTGACATTAGTGGTGAATATTTTGTAATAAGCAGCAATTTTTTAATATAAATCTAAGGGGTTAATCGATTGGAGATTCTTGTGTACAGTCGCTAGAATTCTTAGAAATTCTTTACGAATTCTCAAATTCTTAGAAATTCTCAGAATTCTTAGAATTCTCGAAATTATTGGGACTTCTCGAAGTCTTTGAGAATTCATGTTTAGAATCAGTAGAATTACAAGTTTGAATTCTACAGATACATAATTTCTATGATTTGTTGAATTTTAGGAACTAAGCTTCACTACAACTTATCACTTAAAATTTAAAAACTTTTATTCTTTGATTGAATTACTTAATATTTATTCAAGCTTCTGCTATTTTGAATTCAGAATAGCATCTTCTGCGCTTAATTGCTTTTTTATTCTAAAAATTAGACCTTATCACACCTATTTTAAAGCTTTCACAAATATCGATTTTAAAATAACCCTTTTCTAGCATTATAAAATCTCTTTGATCCGATAACCACACTTGAGTATTCTACAATTTGCTAATTTTTGAAGTTTTGTATCACATAAATGTTATACCTAAGCTCAAACAAAATTGTTATATAAAAATATTTTTGAATTTAACCAAAGAAAACAATAATACATGTAGCTGTCAAAATAATATGCAATTTAATAAGAACCCAAGAAATAGTCCACCTTCAATTACATCACATTACTAAGAATTTTACTACGTGGCAGATATTACATTACCCATTATCACATTATAATCATAGTTTATAATCGTCCTATATTTTCACCATTATGCTGAATTTTCTAATCGAATTTCGAGGCAATTTCAAATAATTTCTATGTTGGACTGTTGCGGTCCTATTTACCGCACAGAAAACTTTTACTTTATCATATGTAATATGAGAAAGTATTGTTTTCGTCAGAAAAAAATTTGAGATTTTGATGGATTTACACTTTTGAGGTCCCTGAGTAAAATAAGACCATTTCAAAAATGTCTGTGTGTGTGTGTGTGTATGTGTGTGTGTGTGTGTGTGTGGTCAAATTTTGTGTGCGACCTACAGCAAAACTAATAGGAATTTTCAAACAAAATTTTGGATTTTGTATCCTTATGTTGAGACTTAGAGCTGATTAGATTTTGGCTAAAATTGATTCACGGAACTATTTTTAAATTTTATTATTTAATATTAGTTTTAATTAATATTTCAAAACTAATAAAATTTCAAAACGAAATTTAGGATTTAGCATACTTATGTCAAGATTTAAAACTGATTAAATTTTAGTTAAAATTGTTTTATGAAAACTATCGTTTTTTATTTTTTAAGTTTTATTATTTAATATTAGTCTTTATTTAATATTTTAAAACTAACAGAAGTTTCAAAACCAAATTTGATATTTCTTATCTTTATAGCTGGAGTTAATGTTATTTAAATTTTAGTTAAAATTGGTTTATGGAAACTATTTTTTAAATTTTTTAAATTTTATTATTTAATATTAGTTTTAATTAATATTTTAAAAGTAATACAATTTCTAAACTAAATTTAGGTTTTCGCATATTTTAATCGATATTTAGAACTGATTAAATTTTATTTAAAAATTTGTTTATAAAACTATTGTTTTTATTATTTTAAATTTTATTATTTAATATTAGCCTTTATTTAATATTTTAAAAACTAAAAGTTTTCAAAACTAAAGTTGAAATTTGTTATGTTTATGGCAGGAATTAGAGCTAAATAAATTTTGGATAAAATTGGTTCATGGAAGCAATTTTTTAAATCTTTTATTTATTATTAGTTTTATTAAATATTTCAAAAACTAATGAGAATTTCAAAACTAAAGTTGGTATTTTGTATCTTTATATTTAGATTTAGAGCTGATTAGATTTTGAATCACATCGGTTAATAGAAAATTTCTTTTCTTTTATTATTAAAAATTATTTTTTAATATTTAATAAACGTATGATAAAGTCATGGGCATGGCCACATCCGATTTTTAAATGTGTTGTAAACTTTATTTGTTTTAGTCATTTATGAAGTTGAACGAAGTTCGTTTCGAGGCAAATGTATATACTTTTATATAAATGATTAAAAATTTTAAAATGCGTTTTTCAAGTTCCCAATATAATTCGTGTAGCAAAGAATTTGTGAAAACAAGTATAGTCTCGAAAATAACGGTCAATAGTTAATTTCGAATCTAGGGAATTCTTTGAGAATTCCTAGGAAGTATCGGGAATTCTTAGGATTTCTTAGGAAGTTAATTTATTTCAATTCAACTTTTTTGGCATTTTAAAATTTTTTTACAACTTCACTTTTTAATTCACTATTTAATCAGTGCTTACAGTTTCAGAATTAAAATTAATAAATTCAAAATAATTTTCATGGCAAACAAAAAATCGCCGCAAACTGTACTGCCAGAAAAAATTCAGTGCAATTGTGTATTATAGGTATAGTTGATATATATTATGTACATATATGAACGTATTCTTTTTACCAGTTTTGCATTTATTTCACAAAATTTTATGCCGACATGACTTTGTCGACTCCTTTTCCCACTTAATCCTTTTTAACCTCTATTCTATTAATTTGGAGGTATTCACTTCAGATTTTTTATTGGTCAACTTTCTTCGGCCATTTTATTAACGTGCACAAACCATGCGAACATGTACTTCCTTTAGTACCTGCTTACTAACGACATCGCATGCATATTTTTTATTTTGTAGGGCTATGCTGGAACGACATTGGTATGTACAGTATTATTTAATAGCTTGGATAATACCAGCAGCTTTATTATCAAAGCAAGCCGAAGAATGGATATTGCCATTTGGAAGTGGAATATTTATACAAAATGGTGCTATCAGGTTCTTTCTTCAAAGTTCTACAATCAGCGTAGTTGGAATTTTAATGTATTCAGGATTATTTATTTATCTAAACATGCTCGTGTTAGTGTCCGCGCATTACCAATATTTACAAAAATGTATCAGTACTATATTAAATATTATACAAAGTTCTGAAAACCTTGAAGAGGTAATTTATTATTATTCTATATTTGAATTAAATATTTTATTTGCACCCTGTTAGCGTACAATTAATAGAAAAATTTTAATTTTATAAAAATATTATTTTTTAGAAGTGAGAACAAAAACTACAATGCAGAGACTACAGTACCGTGCAATCGAATTAGGGCCACCATTAAAATTGATTTTTAAATTTACCTATAATTTAATGCAAGAATACAACTATATTTGGAACAAATCTTTATTTCTATTATTTTAACACCTTTTGATTAATATTTCGTGGTACCACCTAGCTTTAATTACTGCAGCCACCCTTTTCGGCATACTCCTAATACAAGCTTAAGCTACTTTTTTAAATGCTCATCTGTTTTCCATACTAAGCGAATATTTTCTTTTAAATTTGCTATTGCGGAGCTGTTTCGTTTGTAAACTAACAACTTGAATGTTTTCAAACATTTTCTATGGGATTTTGGTCGGAAAATTACTTGCCCAAGGCAACACATTGATATCCAACCGTTTGAATGTGTCCATGAGTGTTTTAGCCTTATGACAGGGTGCTCCATCCTGCATGACAGTGTAGCTTTTACGGTAACTACCTAAAGTACCCATATAAGGTACCAAAACCGTTTCAACCACTTCGTTATACTGAATTTGGTTCATGGTTTTGGTAACAAAATGAAGTGATCCAAGTACTTCAGCAGTAATGGCGACCAAATCATCACTGCCCATGGGTCCTTGATTGTTTTACAATGCAGCACTCTTTTAAACGTTCAGATGATCTTCTCTTCACATATTGCACCTTTTCAGTTACACACCCAAGCCGTGTCTCGTCGCTAAAATAACCTATAAAAATATTAATTTTAGTAATTAATTAATTATGAATAATTATAAATTTTATGGGTAAATACCTTTGACCAATCTGCTCCAGTAAAATTTTTGTGCTCTCTGGCCCATTTAAGTCGAGCAATTTTCATTTTGAAGTCAATTTTGGCTTCTTTGCTGGTTGTCGACTTTTATTCCAGCTTCGGAGATTCGCGATTTAAGCACACGTTCAGAAATTGAAATTTCATCTTGGTGTAGGACTCGATTAATTTTTTCACAGTCCATTTTCGATTTTCTAATGTCCTTCGAACTATTAACCAATCTTCTGGAGTGGTAGTTTTATTCTCCCTACAATTTGATCGCCTGGTTGACGTTGTAGGAATATTTTCCTTAATTGATTTTGCAATCCGATTGACTGATTGACGCAAAATTCGTTCCATTTGGCAATTTCACGATTCCTGTGATTTTCAGATCTCAAAAGACCCTCAATCTTAACTTTTTATCCTATTTAAGGTCCTTATTTTTACCCATTACGTAAAATTAATTTTAAAACTTGAAATTTTAAATTAACACGTGGTTGAATAAAATATTACTCAAAGTCAAAATACACAAAATCAACTTCTTCACAACACTTGTAGGGTAGATTTAACCAAAATACAGCACAGTTATATTCGCCAGTCCTTAAACAATGACCAACAACGGACAAAACTACCCGACGTTAAATACCCATATACCTCGAGTTTTGATATTTAAGCCGTTTTATAACTGTTAGGGTGAAATTTGATACCTGCTTTTAAAAAGTGAGTTTTAATTGTTTTGAATAGTTATTACTTAGTATAAATTCAAAATTTATCAAATATAACAAATTGCATTAAAAACTAAAAATTGTGAGTGCCCTAATTCGATTGCACGCTACTGTATAACCTGGAAGCTTTTAAAATAAAACAAATAAAAGTTGTTGATTATCATACAACCATTAATGAAATATGTTCAGATATCGAAAAACTTTTAATATCTTTGTTTTAATACTTTTGATGGATTATCTCTAGTTTTATGCTGTCTACTATATCATGAATCAACCGTAAAATTATAAAATAAATTATGTATAGTAATATTGAATTATGTTTTTAGTAACAACTGGGAGATGTTAACTTTTTAAAAAATTTAATAATGATAATTATTTTCTATTCCTTTTTACTTATATTATGTTTTTGGGGAGATCAAGTTGTAACTGAAAGCGGTAAAATAGCCAGTTCATGTTACGAATTAGATTTTGTTGGTCTTGATATAAGAATACAAAAAGCTCTTTTGCTTATACAATTACAGAAGCCGAAAAAACTAACAATTGGAAAAATTAAAGTTTTATGTTTACCAACAATGGTTGGGGTAAGTTTACTAAATACACAGACTAGGTTTGCCATTATTATTTCGTTCTGTTGCAGGTTTTTCAATCGATATATTCGTACTATACATTTCTTCGAAATGTTAGAAATCTAACATAGATAATGTAAAAATTATGTCTATGCACTTAAAATTAGTTTTATAATTGCATTGAGACACAGAGCACAGTTCGGAATATTACATACGTATTCTAAAAATTACTTCAATGTTATTTGCTATTATTATACACATAATCATTAGATAATTTATTAATGCTTAGAAGAAGCAATTTGCAATAACCGTAAAATAAGATTCACTATATTTACATATCACATAATAAAAGTGATAATACTCGTAAGTATAAAATTTTCAATTATTACATATGAAATTTTAATTAAATTTGATAGTTAGTGAATTCAATTCCTCCAAACTTACTTATCTATTTAGTCCAGTACACATGTATATATATGTGTACACACGTATTTCATGCTTTATGGCAACTCGTCAGATGAGCCCAGATGATAATAATATAATTGATGATAATTTTGAAGCAATGCACTTAAACTGAAGTGTCGTAAAATAATTATTTTTAACTACTTTTTACCGACCTACCTAAAAACTATTATAAAATTTATTTAACTCTAAATCAATTATTTTAAATCAAAAAATTTATTTTTAAATAAACAAACATATTTTGGAATAATTTTGGAAAAATTAAATTCACTAATTATTGTCTAAAATTCAATATAACTTGTAATATTTGAAAATTTCTACTTATAATATAATTTCACAAGTTAATAAATATTTATTATACATAATAATAGTTTACATAATGTGTGAGAAAAAATACTGATTATTGAACGAGTAGACAAATTTGAGCTTGAGCCGCCAGGCCAATGCATGAAGTTTAAAAGTTTAATTATCTGTTTTTCCCACAAGTTATATACATTTTATGTAATATTGCGTAGGAAAGTTGTTCATTAGAGCAAGAAAATATTAATTCAAAATTATACACTTTTATAAACTAGTTACTAAAATGACTAAATTACAAATGTTTGTATGGAAATTCTTCAAATATTCATTATACAACGTTCTCTATAAAAATCGTTGAATAATAAAAACTCCACGACTCTGAGTTGGTTTGCACACGACTTTTCATCTCAAAAAACCGATTTTCCTCACAAAATTAAACAAAATATATATATTAAATTATAATAAATTTGCTGAATTTATATTAAGTATTTCTAAGCTTGTTAACTTTCAATTTTACACAGTTGTATATTTAATTTTCCGTATTTAATAAATTAAATACATTAATAATTTTTTATTAACTACTGCAATATGTTTTAACAATAAATTTAATAATTTCAAATTAAGTAAATTTTTAATTGAATCTATAAATTATTAAGTGGGAAAGAATTTATTAATTTATAAATTCAATTAAAAGGTAACTTAATTTGATAGCATAACTTCATTCTTAAAAGCAAATATTTTTATAATAATAATTATTTTATGCATTGGTGCAAATTAACAGTTTGATTAAACCGACACATTATGATTTTACAGTATGATTTTATATTTTGAACGACTTTAGAGAAAGTACAAGACATTGTAGTCAAATTTGACATTGGGATTGCTAAACTGACTGAAGTTTTAAAAAATAAAGTGAGAGTATTTGTCCTTTTACAGAAGGCTTTTCCCCAAACAATATTTCTTGAAATTTGAAAATGATGTTTATCACATGAAAGGTAGTCTACCCATAAGCTCTGTTAAATTACTATCAAAGATTTAAAGATCCGTAAGCTAACAGTAAGACGTTCTTTTATCAGGTACAATAAGTCGACGAGTATATGCTAATAAGTCTATGGACAGGAGATGATGAGAAACTCAATGATTTTCTTATATAAATTAATGAAATATAGTACATAATAGAAAAATATAAAATATACGAGTATATCACAGTAAGCAAAATATTTTAATTTCTTTTCCTTTATTGAGATTTTGATTCCTATTTATTATATTGTTTGAAATTAGTTAATTTATATGTAAATATTATTATTTCCCATTGGTATTCTAGTCATTAATTAAAGAAACTTCTCAATGACTGTAATGGGTAGTGTTTCGTTTTAAATTTCGCATATTATTACCACGATTTTTCTAAATTTAATTTTTGAATTTGTATTTGTTAATTTAATTTAGATTTGAGCACGAAAGTCATTACTTGATATAAATGAAAATGGTGGAAGATACACAAACTTCTCTTTTAAAGTTTTAAATTTTAATTAATTTGTAAAAACTGTTAATATCCTTTTTCGTTCATCTTTTGCATTATATTTGGATTTCTCTTGGTATTACATTTCATAAGTTTTATGAGTTTTTAGAAATGCTGATGCATGTTAAACAAAACAAAAAATTAATAACACATTTAATGAGATTAGACATGGTAGCTACTAATTTGTTGCAAATATTGCAGGAAAGTTTTTGCGTTAAACCATTGCCTAGTGTTTGTTTGAACAATGATAAGTCTTCTTGATAGATGTGTTTCGGACAATGCACGTGTCAGGTCTCATTCTATCTTCGCAAACTATGATTTCTCCTACACCACCAGCCGATATGCATAATATATTCAAGATTATATTTTTCTTCTCTCTTCCTTCTCACTTATTGGGCCACAGGTTGATCAAAAAGCTAAAAAATATATATTTTATATTTATTCATTTTAGGTAAAAGTAAACCTTATTTAAGCTTAATTATCAAGTTATTTTGATAAAGATACTATAAAATGTATATGTTGTATAAAATATTTTAAAAGGTTTCAAGTTTAATGAAATTAAATAAATTAATTAATTAAAAATAAAATAAATAAATTAAATTTTTTTCAAACTTCATTAAACTTGAAACCTTTTAAAGTATTTTCAACAAGTAATAATAAACATTTACAATTATAAAATGTATATCTGTATGTTATTTTGATCTGACTAAATTACTTTTGACCATTCCTCAACAGTAAAACTAGTATTACAGCGTGAAGTATGTAGTACATTATTATTATTATTATTATTACAGCATTTCATTCCTGACGGAATCTCTGCTATCTCCGTGGAGATTTTAACAAAACCGTTTATTGGGGTGGTTTAGTCTCCATTTACTTTACATTTAATTTCACAGTCTAATATCCGATTTAGCCTCATTTGTTATTCTTTTCCATGTTTTTCTGTCTGTCACTTTCTTTCTCCAGTCTTCAACCCTCATCTTTCGCACGTCTTCCATCACTTGGTCCCACCACCGAACCTTAGGCCTTCCCTTGTACGGTCCTCCATTGGCTTCCATTCTGTAATTTTTTTGCAATTGCTTTTCATCTCCTCTCATCATGTGCCCGAGCCATTTCATTCTCATAGATTTTATCACTCTTACGATATCCTCATTTCCCATCTCTCGCAGTATCTCGAAATTCATCATGGGTCTGTGTTCATTTTCATTTATCTTCTTTGGTCCTAAAATTTTTCTCAATATTTTCCTTTCAAAATTCGCAATTCTTCTTCTTCCTTCTTAGCTACACATAGGGTTTCTGCGGCATATGTAAGTACTGGTCTTATTAGCGTTTTGTAAACTTTTATCTTAGTTGTTCTTGATAAGTTTTGTCACCCAACAATTGCTTGTTAGCATAATATACCCTATTGCCTAAGTGTGTTCTTCTTTTTATTTCTTGTTGCCTTTCATTTTGTTATTCACTTGTGTTCCTAGATAATTAAACTCATCTACTTCCTCATATATGATTGTCTATCTGCAATCCTGTTTTTCATTTTCTTTTGGACATTTCATGTATTTGGTCTTATCTCTGTTAATTAATAATCCCATATGTCTCGAGGTTTCTTCTATTTTTTTGAAGGTTGCTGTTAATTTTCTTTTCGTTCTCGATATGACCACTACGTCATCTGCGTATGCCATCACCTGTATCTCACTGTTTATTATTGTTCCTGTAGTTTCGAGTTCTTTGATGATTTTTCGAGAATTAGATTGAACAATGTTGAAGACATTGCATCTCCCTGCCGCACCCGCTATTTACTATGAAGCTCTTGGTTTCACCATTGGAAGTTTTAATGCTGGCTGTGGTTTCCTCCAGAGTTATTTTGGTCATTCTGATTAATTTGTTTGGAATATTAAATTCTTGCATAGTTTCTATCAGTTTATTTCTTTTTATTTTGTCAAATGCTTGTTTGAAATCGATAAACATCATGTACGTGTTTATGTTGTGTTCGTAGCTCTTTTCTATAATTTGTTTCAATACGTGTATTGCATCAATTGTCGATCTTCCTTCAGTAAAACCGCATTGATATTCAACAGTAATATCACTAGTGATCATGATATTGCCGGCAAAATTACCAGCAAAATCATGATCACGAGTGATATTTATTTTGACAATTTATCGAACAATAATTTTAATTTAAATAAAATTAATAGTCTAAGATCCCACCGCGTGATTACTACGTCCATCTGTTTTTTAATCAAAACACAATTTTTTTAATTAATTATTAATAGAGGAATACGATTTTGTCGGGTTGCCTATCAAAATATGGCCGCAAGTAGGGTTTTTAACTGTTAAAGATATACAAGAGCAAGAGAGTTGGCCCGTTGTAACTTCAAACATTCATAACGTATTTCAATAAATTATATATCAAATTAAAGATAATTTTTATCTCTACGTGATTTTTAGGGTTGCCTACGCACAGGTGGCCGCAAGTAGGGTTTTTTAACTGTTAAAGATATACAAGAGCAAGAGAGAGTTGGCCCGTTGTAACTTCAAACATTATAAACGTATTTCAATAAATTATATATCAAATTAAAGATAATTTTTATCTCTACGTGATTTTCTAGGGTTGCCTACGCACAGGTGGCCGCAAGTAGGGTTTTTTAATTGTTAAAGATATACAAGAGCAAGAGGGGTTGGCCCGTTGTAACTTCAAACATTCATAACGTATTTCAATAAATTATATATCAAATTAAAGATAATTTTTATCTCTACGTGATTTTCTAGGGTTGCCTACGCACAGGTGGCCGCAAGTAGGGTTTTTTAACTGTTAAAGATATACAAGAGCAAGAGAGAGTTGGCCCGTTGTAACTTCAAACATTATAAACGTATTTCAATAAATTATATATCAAATTAAAGATAATTTTATCTCTACGTGATTTTCTAGGGTTTCCTACGCACAGGTGGCCGCACGTAGGGTTTTTAACTGTTAAAGATATACAAGAGCAAGAGAGTTGGCCCGTTGTAACTTCAAACATTCATAACGTATTTCAATAAATTATATATCAAATTAAAGATAATTTTTATCTCTACGTGATTTTTAAGGTTGCCTACGCACAGGTGGCCGCAAGTAGGCCGCAAAGAAGTACACACGTTTAAGGTTATAGTCGTCACGTGTTAAATGTGTGGTTAAGTGTAATTTCTGTTTGTGTTTCTGTTTGTGCTTCTTTTAATCATTTTACTATGGATTCAAATAAACTTACGAAAGAACTTGGTAAGCTTTTGAAGGACGAAATTGTGGATTTATTGGTAAATGGATCTCTACCTGAAAAATATCAGGACAACAAAATTTTGGTTGAATTTTGCAACACACGTGCTACTTTCGTTAGTTACGAGATCGTTAATGTGTTACGTGATCAAATAAAAATTATGGAAGATTTAATTAAAGAGAAATCGCTTAGTAATAAGCTCCTTTTAGAAAAATTGGATCAAAAGGAAAAATATATTCAGAACTACAGTGTAAGTAACGCTTTAAATGCTAATTCGATTGATAAAGCTCCTGAACAGCCGTCAAACAGTAACAGTAATAAAAGCCATAATAATTTAAAAGCTATTAATGATGCGATAACTAGTAATAACAAGAAAAATGATAAGGGTAATAAATCCGGTAGTACTTCTCTTTCCGCTGCCGCTGCAAGCAGTAGTAACAGTGGATGTGTAGCCTTAAATAATGTTGACAGAATGCAAACTCCTGTTTTATCGGCAATCGGTGAAAACGTTGATGTTAACCTCAAAGTTAATAACAAGATGAATATGGATAATGATGGTTTTGCTCCTGTCAATTATAAGAAGACTAATAAAGCGAACAATTTTACTAATGCAAGTGTTGCCATTACATCTTCGGATGGATCTTCTGTAAAGAAGATTGTAGGGAAAAATGCCTCCAACTCCGGCGGGCTGGCTGCTGGTGTGAAAATAAATAGACGTTGGGCTTATATCTCTGGCCTGGAATTGGCTACCTCGCCCGAAGACTTAAAGAAATACATCGACGATCTTTTAAAAGTGAAATCGCTGTGCTTCAAAATTTCGTCAAATAGCTATAGCTGCAATTTCAAAGTCGGTGTTCCTGAAGAAAATTATGAAGATTTATTCAATGAAAATGTATGGCCATGTGGTGTCGGACTTCGCGATTTTGTTAACGCTAGCAGAAGCCCGATACATAATAAGAAAAATTTTCTCAAACCAGCCTCGCCTCAACTCCTATAATGTCGTTATTCTAATTGAAACGTTCCTCGATGGTAGCATATTATCCAGTGAACTTAATTTTCATAACTTTTCCATCTTTAGTGCTTTGCGAGAAATGTTTGCTATAAGAAATTCTTCAAGATCAACCAGATCCAGGTGGATTTTTGAAGTGAAGTACCATTCAACCAATTACGGATGTCACAGTCCCGTGACTAGAATGGTTCGATTGGTTAATCAGGCAAATAGTTATCCAGAATTCGACTTGTTCAACTCCTCCCTTAACTCCTTTAAGAAGGTCCTCTGTGTAATCGATTTACTTGTTTGATTGTTAGTATTTGTTTTTGTTCTTTTCTTAGCTGTAAAGTTGTAAATATGTAAATTTGTAAAATGGTTAATCCGTTAGATAAATAAAATAAATAAGTAGGGTTTTAACTGTTAAAGATATACAAGAGCAAGAGAGTTGGCCCGTTGTAACTTCAAACATTATAAACGTATTTCAATAAATTATATAACAAATTAAAGATAATTTTTATCTCTACGTGATTTTTTAGGGTTGCCTACGCACAGGTGGCCGCAAGTAGGGTTTTTTAACTGTTAAAGATATACAAGAGCAAGAGAGAGTTGGCCCGTTGTAACTTCAAACATTCATAACGTATTTCAATAAATTATATATCAAATTAAAGATAATTTTTATCTCTACGTGATTTTCTAGGGTTGCCTACGCACAGGTGGCCGCAAGTAGGATTTTTTAACTGTTAAAGATATACAAGAGCAAGAGAGAGTTGGCCCGTTGTAACTTCAAACATTATAAACGTATTTCAATAAATTATATAACAAATTAAAGATAATTTTTATCTCTACGTAATTTTTTAGGGTTGCCTACGCACAGGTGGCCGCAAGTAGAGTTTTTCACTGTTAAGGGTTACATCATTCATTAACGCGAAAAATTAAGCTTTTGAAAATTTTTATCTACATAACCAATATAGGAATCGAAGTATAGTTTTTAGGGTTTATTGTAGATATTTAAAGGTATGCAAGAATATTTTTTATTTTGATTTTTACATTAAAATGGCATTGTAGTAGTGAATCAAGTGAGACTTGATTTTTATCTAAAAGAAAAACGGTGTGCAGGGTAGCAATGTCTAGACAGCAGCTACAACATTACAACAAATTTTTTCTTATTTGATATGAGTTTTTCTTTGGAAGTACCTGTGATTATTATAAAATATTAATTTTTACAAATTTGGCATACATTTAAACTTTTTTTACGAAATTTTTTACGAAAAAATCGATTTTAAATTGTTTAGAGAAAATGTTATTATTTATTAATCGCAAAAATCGTTGGTACTTCCATAAATTATATATTTAAGAAGCTACAGTTAAATGTTTAAGGTAATCGGATAAAAATTGCTCAAGTTATGTTGCACACCGTTTAAAAAACGTAGTTTTGAGAAAAACGCGTTTCAAGTTTTGTAAATGAAAAGTTGAATATTGCATCGGCTTGCTGATTTTTTTACATTTATTCCACTATCCCAGCACCGTATAGCTCCATTTCTAGGTTTAAATTTTGCTCTTTAGCATCCTTTCTAAACGACGTTAAATCCTTCCTCGAATCTTGTACTGACTTAAAATTATCAGTTTGACTAGATGATTTCAGACCGCTGGGAGAGACTTCTAAAAATGAGCTGTAAATATTTAACAAAATTTTTTCACTTCTGAATTTGATGGAATATCATTTCTAGATAGTTTATACATGTTTTCATCCAATAAAAAAAACCCGAAAATTCAGCAGGTTTTTGCGTCATTATCTAATCCAAATGACATTTTTGATGATAACAGAATTGAAGTAGTCCAGGAATTTACTTCTCTTATATATGGAATAAGAAATTGTCAAAGTGTAAATATTGCAAGATATCTGATTTTCAATAACATGTATGCGACGACAAAAACCAACGAAAAATGTGAAAGGTTTTGACTCGACCAACATTCCACCACGTTGGAAATCCTTAAAACAAAAATTGTTGCGGTCGATATTTATTAATTCAATGTGGCAAAATGCCACCAGCCGAATTGCATAAAGTTCAGCGCTGAAAACAGCGGCTGGTTTTAGATAATTATCTAAAACCTACATGGTTTGTTGGAAACTCTTCACCACTGCAAGCCAAAGACGTGATTTGCGAATCTATTAAGGAATCTTCTGAGAATGATGATTCGGATATTTGTAGCTACGAGAGTGACAGCTCCGATGACTCAATAAACGACTAAATGAAACGATATTGTAATATAACTTTTAAAAATTGTTAAATAATTTTTTTGATGTTTTATTTAATTTTTTTTAGAATAAAAAAACCTTTCTCGCTCTTATATATCTGTAACAGTTAACAATCTTTACTTGCGGTCACCTGTGCGTAGGCAACCCTAGGTCATCGCGTAGAGATAAAAATTATCTTTAATTTGATATATAATTTATTGAAATACGTTTATAATGTTTGAAGTTACAACGGGCCAACTCTCTTGCTCTTGTATATCTTTAATAGTTAAAAACTCTACTTGCGGCCATATTTTGATAGGCAACCCGACAAAATCGTATTCCTCTAGTACTAATTAATTAAAAAATTGTGTTTTGATTAAAAACAGATGGACGTAGTAATCATGCAGTGGGATCTCGTACTATAATTTTTAAATTAAAATCAACAAGCATACTAGGTAAGTACGTTGCTAAGATATTGTTGATAGCTATTATTTTTCTTGTTGCCACGGCGATGGCAAGAGTGCACCCAGCATAATATTCGCTGAAAGAATATCAGATAGCTTTTGATTGGTCCATGTGACTAAAACGATGCAAACACATTGGATGATATAATGTGGTAAATTGTCTCTAATTATTCTTTTGTATAATCTTTTAATCTTTTGTTTATCAACATTGACAATATCTTATACGCGGAGTTTAGCAGAGTAATCCTCTATAGTTCTCGCAATTCTCTACATCTCCCTTTTTTTATGGTCACTATTATGCTTCTCTCCATTGTTTGGGCATTTTTCTTCTAGCCATACTTGTTTTATTATTTTAATTAATCTCTCGTGTAACATTTCACCTCCATACTTGAGCAATTCCGCATTCAGACCATCTTTACCGGGAGATTTCCATTTCTGAGCTTATTTATTATTTCCACTACCTTCTCATATGTTGGTTCATCTACTAGTTGGACTTCCTCACTTATTTCTTCACATTGGTCACCTTCCTCCACCACAGTTAGCAGTTTCTGAAAATGTTCTACCCATATTTGTTTTACCTTCTCTACGTCTCTTCCAATTTTCCTTCCTTGTTCTTCATTCCTCTTGTTTTTACTTATGTCCTGTTTTTGCCTCCTTAACTTTTCATAAAATTGGCGATTGTTATTCTGTTTGTTACTTTTTCAATTTCCTCCATAATCTCTGTTATCCACAGGTTCTTTCTACATTTATATGTTTTATTAGCTTCTTTTCTGGTTTTCCTGTAGTTTTCTAAGTCTTCATTCCTTTTGTTAATAACCATTTCATTCTTGCTTCTCTCTTTACATCGCACAATCTTCTACATTCAGCATCAAACCATTCTCTATGTGTTCCTTCTCTGTAGCCTATCACTTGTTCTGCACTCTTTCTTAAAATGTCTGTGATGTTTTCACACTCTTGTTCTAGATCATTGCTTCTTTCTTTGTGTGTCATTAACTTCTTTACCGCATTCTCATAATTCTTTCTTATTTCGTCATTACAAAATCTATTTGTTGCCAGTTTTCTATTATTATTCTCTTTTTGCACCGTATGTTTTTTAGTTTAACTTCTGCCACTACCAGATAGTGGTCGGTATCCGCATTGGCGCCCCTATATGTTCTTATATCCATCATTGTCGCTCTTTTCCTTCTTGATATCATAACGTGATCGATCTGGTTACCTTCTTCATTTCCTCCGCCGGGCCATACCCAAGTTATTTTGTGTATTTTCTTATGCTTAAACCGGGTGCTGCTAATGTCCAGGTCTGCCGCCGCTGCCAAATTACACATTCTATGTCCATTATCGCTGGTTACATCGTGAATTGTTTGCTTTCCCGCCACTTCGGAGACGTATTCCTCCTTTCCTACTTTGGCGTTGAAATCGCCCATAATCATTAACATATCAGTACATGGGTTGACTAAAAAGCGTAAGTCGGGGTTCGAATCCTGCTCACGTTAGATTCATTGTTGTGTTTAAAAATTCAATGTTGATCTGTGGACTATAGGAAGGCAACGGAAACCACCCCATAAATTGTACTTCCTAATAATAAAATCATCTTGGCTTCGGTCATGTTGAATCGTCAACTTTCGGGGGATTGGATATGGCCATGAAGAAGAAGAAGCAAATTTTTCAACAGTGCAATTTCAATATTTTTTCGCGAAATTTTGAGACTTTTATAATTTGATTTTCATTCAAAGCAGGCTTTCTACGAGCTGTGCGACCCCACATAATCCGAATGAATTGAATCGGCGTCTAACAGTTTGAGCAGAAATATCGATCCCACACTGCAATTTTCACTTTCGATTTTCATAAATTGAAAGTGCATAATTAAATTTTCAACGGTAATCAATAGCTATTGCATGTACTGAAACCGATTAAAAGTGAAGAGACTATTTTAAAAAATGGAAATGGTTAACGACCTTTCAAACTATAATGATACATTGAATAAATACCATTTTAAGCAGAAGTTTAAAAATTTAATTAAAAAGTAGGCAAGAGAAATAAATGTTTACTTATATTAAGCAGCACCTTAAAACGCTTACAGTCAATATTATTACTTAAATACAAGCTTAAATATTACTAAAAAAAAACTACATTGCAAAATTATAATTGAAACTTGACTATTTCTAAATATGTTTCATTGTGTGCCACCATTGCAGCGTATAAGCGATCAATTTAGCTGAAATGAAAATGACTTAGTAGGGAAATGCAACGATTTCCTTTTTGCTGCTTAATTTTATGAACAGACGTTTACTTGTTCCCCATTCAATTACATCTGAAATAATTCTTCAGGATTAGATTTAATTGCGTTAGATTAATAATAAATAAATGTATTTGCAATTTATCAAACTGATAAATCAATATTTAAAGCAAGGCTCAGTACTTCACCTTGTCTCAGTCTTTCTACCGTGCTAAATTCTTCTACATAGGTGCAAATTACCCGTTCTTGCATAATTTGTTGTTTTCCTGTAAATGCTTTGTATTGCCCGAATCAAATTCATTTTAACATTTCTCTTTTTTAATATTTTTTAAATTTAATGTTTAGATGTTCTATCAAATGCCTTTTCAAGGTCTTGAACACACACATGATGTAATATGCGAGTTTTGAATTCTAAATCTTCAGCTTTCAAAAAAAACTACACAATTTAGAATTTGAATTTATTTCAGAAATTACATAAGTTTATTCTTTGCTTCATGAATTAAGACTGATTATTACATAAAATTTATAAATTGTAACGTTTTATTTCTCACAGTATAATTTGTTTTCCTGAATTATTGAAATATTAGTTAAGACACGTAACTTACAATTTTAATGAAAATTTATAATAGTTAATGTAACACAACAAAAAGCTTAGAATATAACTTGTGCACCTGTTGTGTATTTTTGGTTTTTTAATAATCTACCTTGTTGTAAATATTTGATCCTGTATGTTAAAACCTTTTCTAAAACTGTTTGTATTTTTTCTAATATCCAATTTATTATTTGTCTTAATCTTGTTTCAAGGATTCCCTCGCAAACTTTGGCTGCTATTGAAATACCTATGTTCTTACTGTTTCCTGTACTGTTTCCTTTTTTATAATGCGGAAATAAATATTATGGCAACCTCCCAATCTTTTAGAAAGTCCTTGTTTTCATGACAAGTTAAAGATTTTGTTTAACTCTTTTATTCCGTTTTGGGTTTAATTCTATCGTAGCCCGCTGCGTTTTCTAATTTCATTCTTCTGATAGCCATCAATATTTCTTCCAATGTTATTTCTTCTGCTACTCTTATTCTTTTAGTTATGGATAGTGTTATCTTGCCTTTGTTTGTTAGCTTCTAATAATTCTACGAAGTATTCTTTCCATCTACACATTATTTCCATCAGTCCCATTACTTTATTTGTTCCTTTTGCTGTATTTTCTATTCGGGCATTGAAGTCACCTGCAACATAGAACTAACCTGTCACATTTTCAATTGTCAATTGTAGTTCTTCCAAAATTTATGCTTTCTCGTTTGGTTAGTATTCTTCCTTACTTCTCTTCCAAATATACATCTTACACTTTGTTACAGTTTTAATTTCGATGAAACTTCTACCGAACACATTGCGAATCATCTGTCGCGACTATGCTAGCTATGCTCAGTGGGGGAGGTCCGTTGCGGTTGAATTTAGCTATTTACGAATGGAAATAAATGAGATAGGGCGCCACAATGTTCCAAAATTCAAAGACACATTATATACGAGACGAACATTGAAGTTCTCGCATGAATGTCCTTTGCCATCACGTTATCCGCAATCACCTACCCAAATACTGCAATATTCCATGCTCTTGAAATAGTCAAAAACATCAATAAAACTATTACATAGGGAACAGGAATATAATTAATAATTAAACACAATAAGATAAAAATCCCAATACAATTAAGTTTTATTTGGACTAAATTTAAAGGGGGGGAATCTTAAATTTAACAATATATACAAACTCAGTTATTGCTAATACAATTTCAACTATCACTATATAATTTACCAACTAATTGTAAGTAAGTTCCATTTAAATTTTTCGCACAGCACATCGACTCGTCTCTCTATCCACATGTCATTTAAAATTGTTCACCTAATACACATAGGAGGTACGGTTTGCATTAAGTCCGTAACACATAGACGACAAAATTAAAAGGTCCAAGCTATCTCCATTCACATTTCTAAGCCAATGCCGACTCTTACAGATAACGTTAACGTTACGGTTGCGCCGCTGGTACATTGAAATCAACTCTTCTACCGATCTCACGAACTAATATTATTTTCCTGGTGGGAAATCTGCTTTACTGATTTTTGTACATTAATGGACAACATCGATTTCTTGCTTCAAGTAGAAAACTTATCCTATAATTATTTTACAACTAATATCTTTCAGAGCTACTGCCCGCTCGGGACAGTTTGTCCTGCCCCAGGCACAATTTTCCGGTCTTCCGACCCTTACCCAACTGCTACATTCAAAATCGTCTTGAACCTTACTATAATTATATCATTATCAAATTTTTTTTTGGTTTCAGTTAAAACTAGTATTTCTAAATTACTTTTATTCTATCTCAGACTGCTTCAATTCACCAAATACTTCACCACTCCTTATCAATCTATACTTTACTATCTATAACTATTTTTACATATTGCTGTGTTTTTTTTTATTTGGTTTATATAAATTTGATAAGTTTAAACTTTTCTCTTCGGAATGTTAAATTCCTTGGGTACGGCACTTACCTGTCAGCGAACTAAAATTTAAAATTTTGGTGGCCCACAAATTCGGCTTCCCTCTTTCTCAAAGCTTGGGTTCTCTTATTTAAATTGGTCTTTGAAAATACAACTTATGATTTGAAAATTATTTACTATTAATAAAACTTTTGGAACACTCTCTACACAAAAATAGTTATTTACATGAAAGTCAGGAAAGTGATTCTTTACCTGACTAGGCGACAATATTGAAGTACGAGGCCGCGTAGCGCCGAGTACTAATTGTCGCCGTGTCATATAGACACTTTCTTGACGTGCATGGAATACTATTTTTTGAAATCGCGAGATTAATCGAATTCAATAGTTCGATTTTTAGTTATGGCTAATCACAATTAAAATTAAATAAAATCAAATAAGGCGTATTTCTGCTGTTGCCATAGTTTTGATAGCCTGATCCTGCAATGACAGATGACGATGTGTTGTAATATTATAATATCAGAGTGGTCTGGCCTTTACTGCGTGAGTCCGGTAATGGTTTACTTTCCTGCGCCGAAAAGTTGCAGTAATTGATCAAGTATGGCCGATTTCAGAAAAACTTATTACCTAACATGCAAAAAAAACTTATAATATAATTGTTTATAATAATGCAAATAAACCTTAAAATTAACGATGATTGTTTGTTTACCTTATTACTAAATTCAAATTTTTAATCGCTCGCGCACAATTATAAAATGCTAATTAATTAGTTTTCAGTCACGCCTACACACGTGTAGTTAGTTTTAATTTGACGACTGAAGATTCGTCTCGTTATTCACTTTGATAACCTTGAGCATTGCCCTGGGTAGGTTGTAAACATTTACGTTCATCCGTCGAAATATCGCCCATCGGTGAATTAATTAATATAAATTTTTGTTTTGTTACCTTTAAATTGTATTATTTAATGTTTCGTCTCGTTCTTTTTTGATTATTGATGGAATTGTCGAAGATTCCACATTCTTCTGTTGATCTGTATTTCATCGACCTCATTTATGATACCAAATATTTTCTACTTTTAGAAGTAAGTAAAACGTTGCACTTTATATTTTAATTGTTTAATCCAATTTATTTCAGATTATTATTTATCATCTGCTTGTTAAGTGCAAAAATTTAGCACTTCAAAAATTTTCACTACATACCTGCTCGAGATGTTCAATCAAAGAGGAAGTTTTTTTCGTCGCTTTTTCTTATCATACCCTACTTTTTCCTCCGAAAACTTGCCATTGGCTACTTCATTTAAACTACAGTTTTATCTAAAAATATAGGGTAAGACAAAATTTTCGTACACGTTATTTTAAACTGTTGATTTTATTTTACATACAATAGTGGTTTACAACAAGTTGAAATTTACAGTGGTTTTCAAAAGTTTTATTTTACTTGTAATAATTTGTGTAATTTATTATTAAGTTAATTTTGTTTTTAGGTTTAATCATGATTAGAATAATTAGAAAATTTGTTGGATGATCGACGTTTGTATCGTAACTGAAGATTTGGATTGAAATTTTGTGAAGATGAAAATCGACAAGATTATTTATTTTTAATTTAATTTTAATATTTTTGAAATTGAAGGTCACATGTCAATATATAGCTATATGAATTCATTGAGAATAAAAGAGTTGTATATAAATAAAATTTACAAAACTGGGTTAATACAAATTATATGTAATTATAATTGAATATTTTCTATTGAACTAATTGATCTGTAGGTTTCAACTAGAGGTATTTTTAATCGATTTTTACTTAGCCATGTCTTTAAAAAACAAAGGATGAGTTTTGCAAATTGAGGTATGACATACATATGTAATACGTGGAGAAAAATAGAACCAAAAATTATGACCCTTGAAATTCCAAAGGATGCTTTATAACATGTATTTATTCTATTATTATTTATAATAATAACATTTTGTAGTTTTTACGCAGTTGGATAAAATAAACTAGATACAAATAATTATTTTCTTAGATCATTGCACGAACTAAGTATAATATGCATGAGCTATTATTGGTAAGTTAGTAGGGTTAATTTCATATAATAAGAAATAATTATACTATACTTGTTATTGATCAACAATAAATTTCCTAATAAATCTATTTTAAAACTGATAATATTGCATTGACAGTGCAACATTGGTCGCGTTGGTACAGTAAAGTGAAACTAAAATTCAAAGACGTAGGTGGAAGTTTAAAATGTAGTATGTGATGATTGCTCTGTACGTTAAAAGCAGTTGTTAAATAATAAAAATTTCATTGAATTTCATTGTTTTGTACAATTAGTTTACTAATAAATTTAACGATTTTTGAAATCAAATCAAAAAGTAAATTTGACCAACTTAATTCTGAGATAGCATATTTATAGGTGAGTTTGTAGTTTACATAATAGCACAACGAAAATCTGAGATTTTTCATATTATCTATTTTTCTTATAATTTATTATGATTATAAAAAGTGATCACAGTTACGTTGTAAATTTACTACGTTGTTATAATATTTACACTCCATTTAATTTATAACTTAGTATGAACACTCTAAATAAGGACCGTTCTTGTATTTAGTTTTTAATGCCACTTTTTTTTCAAACTGACAGATACCTTTTAAAAAATTTTTTTTAAATAAAGTATTAAAAATGCTACGAATTATTCAAAAATAAGTGTTAATTATTCCATTTCTACAATCTAATTAAATATTAAATACACAAAGCGATATGTGCAAAAAGTTTTTGTTTCTAATTAATATAAAAAATGTTCACGTTGTACGATAAGTTATTTAATTTCGTCTTTGACTATAATACAAAAAATATAAACTTCCGAGATAAACTACCATATTACCGATCGACTTTGTAACTGATACAATGCACATATAGTTGTTGCGCACCGAAGAAACAAATGTTCTACAAATTAAGAAATTTTTGCTTATCTGGATCTGATAAATATATTTAAAAGAGAGAAATAGAAAACACAAGCCACTGTATGTTACAAAAAACTTTGTGAACCCGAACAAAAGAATATACTGCACAATGTTGTTTCACTAATTTTCAAAATAACTATATTGGGTTTTAAATTTACTTTTTGAGTTACATAAAATGCACTACACTTGATTTAGATCACTGCATGACCAACCATAAAAAATTAACAGGTGTCTATTCGTGTAGAATTGAAATGAACAGTTAATAATTATATTTATTCTCGATTAATAATAAATATTCTGATATTTGCAGTTAAAATTAATAATATTGCATTATTCAATCGCGGTGGTGGTAAATCTGGTAAAATTAAATTTCAAAACATGGTATTTGAAATCTGATAATTGTTTTAAAAATGAAAATACAAATTTGCTTAATTTAAAAATAAATTTTCAAATAATTTACAATTTGTTTCTAATAATTTAACGATTTATCGTTCGCCGTAATTTCTGAAATTGTTAAACTAAGAAACGATTTTGACGAAAATTAACACTTAATATTTGAAATAGGATATTTTACATGTAAGTTTGTAATTAAACAAATTTTAAAAATTTGAAATATTTCCTAAGATAGAAAATTATTTTTACATTTTATTATATTGTATTTGTAGACCAAACTTTTTTTAAACATAATTATATTTTTAGGTTTGTTTACCGTATATTGTTTATATTGGAATAGATTTGCAATAAAAAAGTTTTGATAAAATGCAAACCTTAGTGATTTAGCTAAATCTGTAAAACAGATGGTTATCTGCTTATTCAAAATTATGAAAATTTTGTTAAAAAACAGGTAAGCACTAGAGATACTTATTTTTTTAAGCGATTTTGATATGATAACATCAACTTGAGCTGTAACTACGCAAAGCACTATATTTTTTACTTTATCATATGTAATATGAGAAAGTATTGTTTTCGTGCAGAAAAAAAATTTGAGATTTTGATGGATTTACACTTTTAAGGTCCCTGAGTAAAATAAGACCATTTCCAAAAATGTCTGTGTGTGTGTGTGTGTGTGTGTGTGTGTGTGTGGGGCGTAGGGCGTCCAATACTTGTGTGGCCACGTACCTGACTATAACATACTAATGTGGCCTGCTCAAGTTGTGTGGTCATACATGTGGCCACACAATTTTTAATCAACTTTAACGTGTATATTGAGGCCTCCCCACTCCCTATTAAAAGGTTTTTTTAAATGGCCACACAATTATAGAAAAATTCTGTGTATATTTTGATAAGAATATTACTATCATTGTGGGGCCATTGGATGGTACTGCCCTCTAGATTATTGTTTAATTAAAATATTTTATTTTTAATTCTTGTACGTTGTGCGGCCAGGTGAACACTATATACTTTGTGCGGCCATCAGGTGAATATTATTTTGTGGTACCATCACGATGTATCAAAAAGGAAGTGTTTTAGCAGTTTTAAGTGATGAAGGTAAGTACATGCATAGCTATAATCTTTATCTGAAATTGAGTAATTAATGTACCTACACATTTTTAGAATGTTTTTAACGTGTACCCTATGTCCTTTATTCTTTATTTTATAATTTAGTTAAATCAAATAATAATTGAGAAAATTTTAGCCTATATCCTAATTTTCTTATACATTATATGTATATTTAATAGACACAAATAATATATTGATCCCGTTTTTATAGATAAAATAATAAAATATAATATTTTAAAGCGCAACTATACGGCAAAGCTTCGCGCTTTTTCTTGGTGGAATGTGGTAAGGTCATTAGATTGATAAGAATACTTGCTGATTTGAACATTAAATATCACATCTCGAGTACCGTAGGTACACAACCTTCAATTTAAAAAAACAGTTTTAAAAATACTTCAACAAAAATATAAAGTTTCAAAATTAGTTTAATCGTTGTCAAAATTTATTTCTATTTTTTCGTAAATTGAAAATTAAAATTTTTCTAGTATATAGTATTATTCTGATTTAAGAGGGAAAGCCACTGTGAATTTTAAAAAAATTATTTTTTATTTTTGCATTTCTTGAAAGGACATACAGTAGACACGCGATAGTGTGAACACCGGATAATGGAAACCTCGCATAACGTGAACACTCCATTTTTATACATTGACCACCGTATATCGTGAACAAACTACACTCCCGTTTATGGAAACGCATGTAATTGGCCGCTAAATCGGTACTTTTCAATTTATATAAACATAAAATTTATGTTTATATATCGGGAAGTACCGATTTAGCGATCGGACCAGGTAAAGACAAACATTAAAGAGTTCTCAGTTCCCAAGAATGGAAAAAAAGCTGTACACGTGGTTTCTTAATCAACAAAACAAAAATTTTATTGTGAGTGGCGAGATGATTAAGCAAAGGGCAAAATTAATTAATTCACAAATTAGTGAAAATGATAGGTCATTTACATTTAGTGAGGGATGGTTACAACGATTTAAGAAGTTATTTGGAATTCGTTTTCTAAAAATTTCTGGTAAAAAATTATCATCCCAATCAGAACTTGTAGATCCGTTCAAAATTCAGTTAAAGAATAAAATAGAAGAACTTAACATCTCATTGGACAACTTTACAATGCTGATGAAACGGGACTTTATTGAAATTGTTACCAGACAACACATTTGTCTCGGCGGCAGAAAAAACATTATTTTTGAAGAATAAATGTTTATTGCATATTATTTGATATAATTGATTAACCTTCGTTAACGTGAATAAATCGATAATGTGAACAACCCTTGTTTTTTTGTGTTCACGGTACTGAGTGTCTACTGTATTTTCAAAATATTAAATTTTAACTTAAAATTCTGAAAATTGACCGAGCTACAGTCATATTAACATTTTACAAAATACATAACGTTATGTCAATAAAACGCTACGAAAACTTCAAACGTGATTTTCTCGAAACTACGTTTTTTGACCTTGTGGCAACGATTACACCAAAACTTATCGGCCAATTTTGAATTTTTTTTGTTGAAATATTTGTAATCACAGTGGCTACGTTTGAGCGTAGCGAATTTAAAAAATTTTAATAATTACTATTTATATAAACTGCTTGAATACAAAAAAGACACTTAAAAGTAAAAACAGATTTCAAACCGTCGTCATTTTGTAAATAATTAAAAAAGTCAAAAACGGCTACGCTCAAACGTAGCCAATATGATTACAAATATTACAAAGAAAAAATTAAAATCGACCGATAAGTTTTGTGTAATCGTTGCCACAAGGTCAAAAGTAGTTCCGAGAAAAACGCGTTTGAAGTTTTGGTTGCGTTATTCTTGCCATAACGTTATGAATTTTGTAAAATATTAATGTGACTGTAACTCAGTCAATTTTCTGAATTTTAAGTTGAAATTTAAACTACGTTTTCTTGAAAACATGTACTTTCAAGAAATGCAAAAAAATTTCACATTTACAGTGGCTTTCCCCTGAATTTTTTAAATAATGTATTTATTAATTTTTCTTAAAGATTATTTTTTAATAAATAGAAATAATATTCCAAGTATACACTTGATTGAAAAGGGTTAATTTTAGAAACTTTAATTAAAAATATAAATAAAATAATATTAATAAATAATATACCATTGCGGCTGAACCTGAGTGTACCACTTGCTTATGCTTAATGTACCACTAGTGGTATGCGTAGCACAGTTTGGGAACCGCTTGTGATTATACAAAATTTTTTGTATAATATTACTCGTATGTACTATTTTTCAAAAATATTTGTTTTTTTGTAAAATATTTTACAATATTTATTTTTCAGAACCTAAAAATTCAGTACAAACTAAAAAGCAGTGGTCTTCACAAGAAAAGGAATCGGTTTTAACATTTTTCACTAAAAATATCAAAAAAGGAAAAGTTCCATCAAAAGCCGAAGCAGAAGAATGTAAAGAACTACACAAAGAAATTTTAAAAGAACGTTCTTGGAAAGATGTAAAATATTGTGTATACAATCACATTACAACAACAAAAAGAAACAAAAAGTGAGGCCAAAAAGGTTTAAATTACCTACTTATACTTTGTATTTTGTATTGCTTAACTTTTTTGTAGTAGGCTAGAACAAAAAATGGATTTTTTTGAATTTCTTTACCTATATCATAGTTCTCAAAATGTACCTATTTTAAAATAAAGATTATAAAGGCATGTTTAAGTTAGATTAGAAACTACACCCCGTTTTATAGTAATAAATAGGTACTAATTAATCTAATCATAATAAGAAATCCTAAAAAAATTACTGTTTCATTTCCTAACCAAAACATTTAAACATTTAAAATTGCCGTTAAACTAGAATACAGAAAACCAGTATGAATAGGGAGAGAGATGCAAAAACGAGTATGAATGTGTATGACAGAAAGGCAGTTAATATAATACATCTATTATATAAAATTGAATGTTTGTTTGTTTGTTGGTTTGTTCGTCTTTTAATAACTCCTAAACCGTTCGACCGATCCCAACCAAATTTTGCAAACCCTAAAGAGGTTTTCCGCTAAAAACCGGGACCGAAAAGCTTAATTAAAAAAAAAAGTGAAAAATTGCGGACGAGCATGAATGGATTAACGAGTTTCCCCATCGCCAATACCTGTAATTGATATATGGTAATTTTACGTTGGTATATTCACATTCAGTACATACACTATTATAAGTGATTTGAAATACTGGAGAAGAAAAGCTGTAGAGAAAATTGTAGAGTACAATATAAACCGTTCTGAAACACTCGACAACGGGAACACTAAAATCATTCTGAAACGCTCTAGCAACGGGAAGCAAGATTTCCGTCGAGAAGAAAACCTTAAGCGAAGCAGGATACTCGGAAAAATCTAAATACTTCACACAAAGGCAAAGTATTTTAATTATAGGAGACTCGGGGAAGCCGGGTATCCAGCTATTCAATCATTCAAACAAAGGCAGAGTTCCACCTTTTTAATGAGACCCCGGGCGAAGCCGGGTATCCAGCTATTCAATCATTCAGACAAAGGCAGAGTTCCACCTTTTTAATGAAACCCCGGGCGAAGCCGGGTATCCAGCTAGTATATATATATATAAAAGGCTTACAAGTAAAACTGACCAAGTCATAAAATAGAGTTTCTAAATAAATCAACTTGAATGTTTCACATGTTGTGAAAAATCAGCTTTATAAAGTTTTAATTTTTTTCGAAAAATAAAACATAAACTATACTTCATAGTAGGGCTATTGCTAATTTTCAAAAAAAATTAAAAAATACTGAGAAAATTTAAAAAACGGAGAAAATAATAGGAGTATATTTTAAATTATACACAAATGATCAAAAAGTGATACAAATAACATATTAATCACTTTCTTCCGTATCGGAATCAAACGTAGGTTCCGGAGCAACTTCTTTCTTTTTGTTATCCGCCGAAATAGAGTTGTACCACTCATGAAATTCAGATGGAATAACTGTTGTTTTGCATAATTTAATTAAATCTTTGTTTTTTCTCATTTTTCATTAATTTTACTTACTTTTTTCTGTGTACCCTAAAAACGAATCAAGCAAAAGTTACTTTAAGGTATAATTAGAATTTCCTTCAAATACCTATACAAAATAAGAGGCTTTTATATTTGAACATAAAATTTTAAAAAATATTTATTTAAACTAAACGAAATGATTTAAAATAAAATGTTTATACATTAAACAGTCACACAGCTCTAAAATAATCAAAAAAATTTAACATAAACATAAAAATAACTACCTTAGATTTTACAACGAATTTTGCATTCCTTACAAATTTTATGCGAACACTAAGGTCTAAGCAAATAGGGTTTTCAACTACACAAACTGCATACCTACTGAACGAAATTAGGAAATTACCCTATAGAATAGAAAATCCATAAAAATCCGTAAAACAGAATTTGAAAACAACAAAATTTTAAAATATCGAAATTTTTGTGATTGTGCTAATGTACGTTACGTGACAAATGTAAAGTGATTTTATTATGTAGTTTAAGAAAATATCATAAATTAGCCGCCCAAATATGTTTTCATTTACTCAAAACGCATAAGATTCTACCACATTACGGTTTTAAATTTCATTAAGTTAATAAAATACTACATAACCAACCAATATTTTACCTCTCGGTATTTTTGGCTAATTTAATAAAACTGTTAAAGTTAATATTGCTTTATTAGAACACCAAACTGTCTTCTTAAAGTATAATAAGCTAATAACTGCATCTAATTATTGCACGAGATCAAATAGTAATAGAATGACTAATTGTGTTGACGTAACAGACGCGGGCATATCAATTACAGTTCACTTTACCTGTAGAGAATGATGCGCTATTTACTTGGTCATTTAATAAATATTCAATTATTACCCTTAGGAAAGCATAATATAGAACATTGACGTTTTTTTCAGACATGGGCCTAACATTTTTACGATACTTGGTCATATTAACTCAATTTCGTAAATTTTTGACTTGGTCAGTTTTACTTGTAAGCCCACGATATCTGCTATAGGCGTATTTTCGCGACGAGCGGTTTGTTATTACGGTTACTTTTGAGCGGTTGTAGGCATTGAACCCTCGCGAAAATACGCCTTATGTTTCATTGCAATATTTTGTGGTATAGTTTGGGTGTCACGAGGCCTCTACTATGCCGGATTTTGGCTACGCCTTATTTTCTCTCAAAACCCCAACTCTACTTGAGAGTAAAAACCTATTTCTATAATACTTCTTGTAATTTGACCTCGCAATAATGTGCAATCTACTTGATATCTATGAAATTTATTATGATCTAAGGTTAAGAGTGTGTTAAGTGTGTTAACACTTAACACACCACATGTATGGCCCCATAGTATATGTTAAAAACCAATGAACTGTATACAGTGTCGGGGGGTCTGTCCACACTAGTGTTCTTTTCTAAAATTTGATATAAATTTGGAGTGTATAGAAATTTTAGAAATACCAAACAAATTGTCATTCAAAATGTAGCTACGTACGTACTGCACCTTAGAAGGCCCCATAAGTCGTCCTGATACAGGTGGCCCCATAAGCATTAAAATGCGTGTATGTGTGTGTGTGTGTGTGTGTGTGTGTGTGGTCAAATTTTGTGTGCGACCTACAGCAAAAACTAATAGGAATTTTCAAACAAAATTTTGGATTTTGTATCCTTATATTGAGACTTAGAGCTGATTAGATTTTGGCTAAAATTGATTCACGGAACTATTTTTTATTTTTTAAATTTTATTATTTAATATTAGTTTTAATTAATATTTCAAAACTAATTTTAAAAAAGGTTTTTTAAATTTAAAATATTTTTTTTTTTTCAAAAAAAAACTTTAAATAAAAAAAGAATTTTCAAAACCGAAATTTTAAGGGATTTTAAAAGGAAAATTTAAAACTTTTTTTATTTTTTTTTTTTGTTTTTTTTCGAAAGAATTTTAAAAAAACCTTTTTCAATTTTAAATTTTTTTAGTTAAAATTTGTTTTAAAATTTGAAAAATTTATTTTTTTGTTTTTTAATTTTTTAAAAGGGTTTTTTTATTTTATTTAATATTAAAGGTTTTCTTTTTTTAAATTTTTAAAATTATTTTAAAAACCTAAAAACAAAAAAGGGAATTTTTTTCAAAAACCAAATTTTTTTTTTTTTTTTTTTTTGATATTTCCCCTAATTTTTTCTTTTTAAAATAAAAAAGGCCTTGGGGGAGTTTAAAGGGTTATTTTAAATTTTGGGTTAAAAAATTTTTTTTTGGGTTCAATGGGTTAAACATTTTTTTTTTTTTAAAAATTATAAAAATTAATTTTTATAAATTTGGTTCTTTTCCTACTTTTAGGGTGGCATTATTTAAAATATTTGCTTAATAAAAAAGAAAAAATGGTAAAAAACAAATTTTTAAAATTTAAAATTTAAAAATTTATTGCCTTTTTATTAACTAAAACACCAAAATGGGTTGAATTAATTTGTTAGGTTGGCGGGGATAACTGATTAATTTTGGTATTTCATAAAAATTTAAAATAATTTAAATTTAGTTTTTAAATATTTTAAAACATATTCAAACCGTTTATTGGTATTTTAATTTTTCTAAATTTGGTTTTTTGGGTTCATTTAGGATTAATTTTTTCAATTCAAACTTTTTTTATTTTAAAATTTTTAAATTGATTTTTTAATTCAATTTAACATGTTAATTTCAGAATTAAAATTAAAAATTTAAAATAATTTTAGGCAAACAAAAATCGCCTCCGTACGCCGAAAAAATTCATCAATAATTAATAAAGGTATCGTGTATTAGGATTGAACGTTTTTTTACCATTTGCATTTACAAAAATTTATGCCAAGGCTTTTGTCTTTTTCCAACTTAATTTTTTAACCTCTATTATTATTTGGGGTTTCCTTCAATTTTCATGGTCAACTTTTTGGGTTTTTATTAATTCCAAACCTTTGATGTCTTCCTTTGTACCGCTTAAACACATTGCTGAATATTTTTATTTTGTAGGGCTATGCTGGAAACTTGGATTTACATATTAATAGTTGGAAATACCAGCCTTTATTATAAAGCAAACCGGAAAATGGATATTCCATTTGGAATGGTTTTTCTGGTGCTTCATTTTTCTTCAAATTTTCAATCACTTTGGAATTTTAATTTTCATTATTTTTTAATAAACATTCGTGTTAGTTTCGATTAAATATTTAAAAATTTCATTCAAAAAATTCCAAAATTTTTTAAAAAAATTTTTTAAAAATATTATTTTTAGGAAAAGGAACAAAAAAACTTTTTTCAATTTTCAAAAATTTTTACCCTTAAACCTTGGGAAAAGGGCCCTTTTTTAAAATTAAAAACCCTTTTTTAAAAAATTTTTGTTTTTGGGTTTTTATCTTTAAACCAAAAATTTTAATGCAAAAATTTTATGTACAGAAATTAAAAACTTTTAAACTTTTTTTTAAAAAAAATATTTTTGGTGGATTTTAAATTTTTCCCTTTTTCTAAAAGTTTTATACTTTTTGGTTTTTTAATTATATTTATTTAATAACCGTAAAAAATTTTAAAAATGGTATTTCTATTTTATTAAAAAAGTTTTTTTGAATTGGGGTTTTTAATTTTTTTTTTTTTTTTTTAAAAAAAAAAAAAAAAAAATAATTTTGCGTTTTTTTCAAAATTAATGTTATGTTTTTTCCCTTTTATTTTTGGGAATTTTTTTGGTTTAATAAGCCTTTTTATTTGTAAATAGGGTTTTTTTTATACAAAAGTTTTTAAAAAAAAAAAGGGGAAAAATTTTTTGTTCCTTTTTACTTTAAAAGCCCGTTTTGAATAAAAAATTGAATAATTTTTTTTCTTACAAAACCTTTTTGGGAAAAATTAAAAAAGTTTTATTTTCAATAATTTTCAAAACTTTTAAAATTTTTTCGGGCCAGGCAATTTTTTAAAAAAAAAACCCCGAAAAAATTTGCGAAAAAATTAGTTTTAAATTGATTGAGAAAAGAAGTTCAATATTTCTATTTAAAAATTTTCAATGTTATTTTTTTTATTACACAAAATTAGATAATTTATAAGCTTAGAAAAGCAATTTGCAAAAGTAAAAAAGATTACTATATTTCAATAAATAATAAAATATAATATGTAATATAAAATTTTTTCAATTATTTTCAAAAATTTTAATTTAATTTCCAAATTATTACTTTTATCCCCAAATTATTATATTGTTTAAAATTTTTTTAATTTAAAAAAAAAAAAAAAAAAAAAAAAAAAAAAAAAAAAAAAAAAAAAAAAAAAAAAAAAAAAAAAAAAAAAAAAAAAAAAAAAAAAAAAATTTTTTTTTTTTTTTTTTTTTTTTTTTTTTTTTTTTTTTTTTTTTTTTTTTTTTTTTTTTTTTTTTTTTTTTTTTTTTTTTGTAAAAAATTTTTTAAATTTAAATTAAATTTTTTTCCCTTTTCATTTTTTTGGGTAAAATTTCTTAAAAGTTTTCAAAATTAAAATTTTTAAAGAAAGGCCCCTTTTAAAATGACTTAACGGGTTTTTTTTAAAGGTTTTTTTTTTTTTTAAAAATTTTTCCGGGGGAAAAAAAAAAAAAATTTTATTTACCCCCAAAAAAAAAAAAAAAAAAAAAATTTTAAAATTTTTTTTTAAAAAATTTTTTTAAAATTTTTTTGAAAATTTGTTTATTTTTAAAATTTTTTTAAAATTTTTGAAGGGGGAAAAGTTTTTAAAATTACTTGAAATATAAATTTTTTTTTAAAAAAAATTGGTTTTAAAAAAATAATAATCCGGTTTCTAAATTTTCCCCAAGTTTTTTTAAAAAAATTTTTTAAATTTTTTGAAAAAAAACTGCTAATTTATTTTTCGTTTCAGCCCTCTTGAATTTATAAAAATTTGGGGATTATTTTTTGGGTTTTTTTTTAAAATTACCCATTTTATAAGTTTTTAGGGAAGGTTTTTGTGTCAGTTAAACAAAACAAAAATTAATAACACATTTAATGAGATTAGACATGGTAGCTACTAATTTGTTGCAAATATTGCATGAAAGTTTTTGCGTTAAACCATTGCCTAGTGTTTGTTTGAACAATGATAAGTCTTCTTGATAGATGTGTTTCGGACGATGTACGTGTCAGGTCTCATTCTATCTTCGCAAACTATGATTTCTCCTACACCACCAGCCGATATGCATAATATATTCAGGATTATATTCTTCTTCCCTCCCGTCACTTCGGGAGACGTATTCCTCCTTTCCTACTTGGGCGTTGAAATCGCCCATAATCATTAACATATCAGTACATGGGTTGACTAAAAAGCGTAAGTCGGGGTTCGAATCCTGCTCACGTTAGATTCATTGTTGTGTTTAAAAAAATTCAATGTTGATCTGTGGACTATAGGGAAGGCAACGGGAAACCACCCCATGAATTGTACTCCCTAATAAAAAAATCATCTTGGCTTCGGTCAAGTTGAATCGTCAACTTTCGGGGGATTGGATATGGCCATGAAGAAGAAGAAGCAGATTTTTCAATAGTGCAATTTCGATATTTTTTCGCGAAATTTTGAAACTTTTTTTAATTTGATTTTCATTCAAAACAGGCTTTCTACGAACTGTGCGACTCTACATAATCCGAATGAATTGAATCGGCGTCTAACTGTTTGAGCAGAAATATCGATCCCACACTGCAATTTTCACTTTCGATTTTCATAAATTGAAAGTGCATAATTAAATTTTTAACGGTAATCAATAGTTATTGCATGTACTGAAACCGATTAAAAGTGAAGAGACTATTTTAAAAAATGGAAATGGTTAACGACCTTTCAAACTATAATGATACATTGAATAAATGCCATTTTAAGCAGAAGTTTAAAAATTTAATTAAAAAGTAGGCAAGAGAAATAAATGTTTACTTATATTAAGCAGCACCTTAAAACGCTTACAGTCAATATTATTACTAAAATATTACTAAAAAAACTACATTGCAAAATTATAATTGAAACTTGACTATTTCTAAAATGTTTCATTGTGTGCCACCATTGCAGCGTATAAGCGATCAATTTAGCTGAAATGAAAATGACTTAGTAGGAAATGCAATGATTTCCTTTTGCTGCTTAATTTTATGAACAGATGTTTCCTTGTTCCCCATACAATTACATCATAAATAATTCTCCTGGATTAGATTTAATTGCGTTAGATTAATAATAAATAAATGTATTTGCAATTTATTAAACTGTTAAATCAATATTTAAAGCAAGGTTCAGTACTCCACCTTGCCTGAGTTCTTCTGCCGTGCTAAAATTTTCCTACTTCAAATTACCCGTTCTTGCATAATTTGTTGTTTACCTGTAAATGCTTTGTATTGCCTGAATCAAATTAATTTTAACATTTTTCTCTTTTAATATTTTTTAAATTTGTTTTTTTAATGTTCTATCAGATGCCTTTTTAAGGTCTTGAAAACACACATGATGTAGTATGCTAGTTTTGAATTCTAAATCTTCAGCTTTCAAAAAAAAACTACACAATTTCGAAATTGAATTTATTTCAGAAATTACATAAGTTTATTCTTTGCGTCATGAATTAAGACTGACTATTACATAAAATTTATGAATTACATATTTATAAAAATTGAAACGTTTCATTTCACACAGTATAATTTGTTTTACTTAATAATTGAAATATTAGTGAACACACGTAACGTATAATTTTAATGAAAATTTATAATAGGTAATGTAACACAACAAAAAGCTTAGAATATAACTTAGGCACCTGTTGTGTATTTTTTGTTTTATAATAATCTGCTTTGTTGTAAATATGTGATCCTGTATGTTAAAACCCTTTCTGAAAGTGTTTGTGTTTTTTCTAACGTCCAATTTATTACTTGTCTTAATCTTGTTTTAAGGATTCCCCTCGCAAAACTTTGGCTGCTGTTGAAATACCTCTATAGTTTTTGCACATCCTACTGTTTGCTTTTTTATAACAAATATTATGGCAACCTCTCAATATTTTGGAAAGTCCTTGTTTCCATGACAAGTTAAAGATTTTTTTTAACTCTTTTATTCCGTTTTGGGTTTAATTCTATCGTAGCCCGCGGCTTTTTCCAATTTCATTCTTCTGATAACCATCAATATTTCTTCCAATGTTATTTCGTCTGCTACTCTTATTTTTGTAGTTTATGGATAGTATTATGTTGCAATAAATCAACTCTTCTACCGATCTCATTATTTTCCTGGTGCTCTTTACTCATTCTTGTACACTAATGGACAACATCGATTTCTTATTTCAAGTAGAAAACTTATCCTATAATTATTTCACAACTAATATCTTCCCGAGCTACTGCCCGCTCGGGACAGTTTGACCTGCCACAGGCAGAACCTTCTGGTCTTCCGATCCTTACTCAACTGCCACATTCAAAATCGTCTTGTTAGCTTTTTTCCTTCTATTTTTAAATATCCCTACTTTTGCAAAAAAATCCCTGCAGAAAAATTGTCTGAGCTTTCAAGAGGTCCGATAATAACAAAAATGTTCAATATTTTAATGTGAATTCACATCTTTGTAATTTATACCACTAAATATTTAGATCATAAAGTCTCTTTTATTCAACTGGGGAGGAAGCTTCAGTCTGTTCTTACGCCAGTGCTCAAATCAGGTGTTTTAAATGCTCGTGAGACAAAGGCGTATGCACGTTACTGATACCGCCACTCAAATCTTAATATTCGTTTACGTTATTATATGGGGTTTAATTTTTCGCGCTGAACCGAGTTGTACATGCTTGAAACGACGCACATGTATGTATACATGTATGTATAGCTACATGAATTCATTGAGAATGAAAGAGTTGTAAATAAATAAAATTTACAAAAATGGCTTAATACAAATTATATGTAATTATAATTGAGTATTTTCTATTGAACTAATTAGTTAATCTGTAGGTTTCAACTAGAGGTATTTTCAATCGATTTTTACTTAGCCTTGTCTTTAAAAAACAAAGGATGAGCACATGATATTCACATTATGGTATAATAAAGTAGTACAGTCAAACCTGTTTTATGCGATGTTTTATGATAATTCCAAGTTGTCTACATTTATAATTTTCAGTCTTGATAAAATAAATGATTATTATGTCAACATCGCATCGCTGGCGTCTATTTACTCTTACGGCGAAGAGTAATACTCTGGATTTGGATTACTTTACAAATTAATTCTCTTTCGTTTGATTTCAATTAAACTACTCACAACTTTTCTTTTGTTCAATTGATAACAAAATTTCATTGAAGGTAATCTTCGAAATTAAAATTTCTAATTAAAATAAATAAATAGCATATAAATTTTAATGCAATTTCAAAATTAACTTAAATTAATTAACGTTTAGCGAGAGATAATTGAGAGACTGGTTAAATTTAAAATTAAAAAATGAGAGAAACTAACATTATTGTATTTTTTTAAAGTTTAAAATCATAAATAATCTTTAATTTGGGTTTTTATCCAATTTTAGCACTGGTGATTCCATAGTTTTCGTCTTGAACAAAAGTTACGGCAATATAAACAACAAACTCAATATCGCAACAAAGTTTTGCTTCCGGTTCAACGTAAAAGTGTATTTTTTTCAAAATTTGTGATTCGACCACAAATTTCATTTTTTGTATTTGTTAATTCGACCCCCATCTTTTATAATTTGCTTTACACGATGGGCGGGATTGGAGTTCAAAAGAGCCCATGAGAAAATTGCATTCCAAATGAATTTTTAAACCCATTTTTTTCCAAATTTGTGAACCGATCGCAAATTTTATTATTTTTATCTGCTAATTAGACCCTCATCTTTCATAATTCGTTTTAAAAAACGTAAAAATCCAGATTCAGGTATCATAACTGTGACTAAAATTTTTATAAAATAAATTTTTTATAACGAGTTTCCCAGTTACTTTTTACGAGAACAAAGATATCTTTTTTTTGGATAAAAGTATCGTTTCAAGTTCAGTAATATGAATATAAAATTCTTAAAATGAGTAAATTATACGTTCAAGCAATTTTATATTTAATAAAACAATTATAATCATATTAAAGCAATTTGTTCGTGCTTCGAGAACAATAAAATACATTTAAAATGCATCGGATTAACACAATAATAATCCCTTTTAAATATTTTATAATTTTTCAACGAAACCGACGTTTGGTATCGAATGCTGTTTTTAAAGTCAGTAAGCATTTGAATTCGTTATCGATAGCATTACTTATTTTTCAAACGAATAATAATGATAAAAGTGACGTGGATTGTTTTGCGCTTCAAAAGTTTTTGCTGAGTATTTTTGGCATGTCGGAAAATCAGAATATTTACTATAAGATGTACGGTTTCGTTCTGTATTTCATTTTAACAGTTTATCCTTTTCTTGTTTTACCGGAAATGATGAAGAAAACAAACAATTTCGACGACGTAGTTTATGGTAGCTTTTTTGAAATTACTTATTTTATGAGTATGTATCTTCTTTTAATAACAATAATAATATTATATTTTCTAATATTAACCACTTTGCAAAGAATTTTCACATTTTTAAATTTAAATAAAATTTCGTTTTGCAATAAATCGGTATTATTTAATTTTATGATAGTTTTGAAGAAATTTAATTACTACTAATTATATATTTTTATTATTATAGTAATATTTATTATCTGTTATTTTTACTTTAATAATTCTAAAGTAATAAAACTGCTCGGAACACTAAAATCATCAACTTTTCAAAGAGATAATGAAACGTACAATGGTGAAAAATACTTCATTTCTAAATTTCAAACCTTGATACATAAACAGGTAAGGAATATGCACAGTATTTATTTTTAAATGTGCTTACTTTTACTTATATTAATTTAGAGTTATCTTGGAATATCATTATCATCATTAATGGTGATAGTGAGCCTCACAGTTGCAATAATTTTGTCAATAATTAACAATGAATTAATACCACCTTTCGGTTATGGACCATGCATTGATAATTACGTAGTACAATTTGTATACAATGCCCTAGGGTATTCTTTAATAATTATACATATAAATAATACATATATATGGTTCTATTTGAATGTAATGACATTTATTATTGGACATTTTAAAAATCTTCAAAAGTGTATATCTTCTGTTATTGAACGAAGTACTTCCGAGTTTATGCAGGTAAAATAAATCCGTACAGTAGCAAAAGCGCAAATCACATGTGTTTTTTTGCACTCTGGAATATCACTACAAATCAAATGTATAAGCAATTTTTAATTTTATCATAATTTAGATTATTGTACGAATATAAAAAGTAGTCTAATAATTTTTTTACTTTTTAATGAAATGCTAAATGGTATGATCATTAATCCTATGATATAATAAAATTACTGAATTCGAATATCCACTATAAGGTAGAGATAATCCCATAGTTGCTTAAATTAAAGAATAAATTAAAAAATCAAAAAATTGATACAGAAAATTTTAAAATTCGTTTTTGTAATTTATTTTTTGGTGTATTTAATTTGAGTTGTGCGAATAATCAATGTAAGTTGCATCAAATTGATGGAAGTTCATGATCATCTAAAATTGGATCAAACCTTCAAATAAAATTCAAAATAATCTCTCCACGAACTTCAGTTTGTATTTTTATCCAATTTTGGTTCAGTTGTGTAAATAAATAGAAGTTAACTTACTAGAGCAACGATGATGTTTTGGTTGGTAATTCGTTATGTGTCTTATATTTTTTTGTTATTTAATTTTACTACGCTGAAACGTTATTTTGAATTTTATTATCAATAATCGCTAAAATGCTCTTTTGCTTTTTGCTACTCTACCAGAAAATCATATTAATTTACTGTTAAAAAAATTAATTTTATATATGTACAGCATTTGAAAGCAAATGCAGGAAGTTCTTTAAAAAATGATGACCATAAAGTGCCAATACCATGGAAGTTTCTAAAACACGAAATTAAGGAAATAGTTCAATATCATAATGCTATTATTGAATTATCTGACGAAGCGGCGGCTCTTTTCAGCGTACCCAATTTTATTATATTCGGTGGGATGATGGTAGCTTTGTGTTTACTTACTTATCAATGCTCTATGGTATGTGATATTTATTAGCAATAATTTTAGAAAATTCATTTAATATTTTATAGGAAACGTTCAGAAATATTAACATGATGAGAAACATTGCAGCTGTAATATATGGCTTTTTTGTGCTATTTTTGTTATCATATTTTGGAGAAAAGGTTATAACCGAGAGTGAGCAAGTCTCAGCTGTATGTTATGACGTACCATTTGTCGGTACCGACGTTCGATTTCAAAAATCTTTGCTTTTATAATGCGTAGAAGTCAAAACCATCAGTTCAGACCATCGGCAAATTTCAAATTCTGTGTTTAAACACATATCTATTGGTAAGTGTTACCGAACGGTCTAATTACGCGATTCGTTCAAGTTTCATACACATCATATTCTCAAATTAGATAAATGTATTTGCAAGATTAATTTAAAACATGTAATATTACTAATAAACTGTTTTAGCTATGTCAATCAATCTACTCGTATTATACAGTTCTACAAAATTTAAATCAAGAATACTTAACAAGTAGTTTATGGTTTTCTGCACATAATGTACACATCTTTAAAATATTTAAGTACCTAATATAAAATTTAATGTATTAAATAGCAAGCTGAATAGGCTACCCAAATAAGGTATTGAATTTTATTATCTTTTAGCATGATTTAGAATTTTTGGAGCTTTTATACTTATGTATAATGCTCTGGTAAAACGTTTAGATTACATTTAACATTGAAATTAAATAAAATTAACAAATTTTTAACTTACAAACATTTAAGAGATTTTTATAAACAGAAGTGGGGATAACATTTATGAATAAAACCCACATTTGTCTAAATTTTCACGTTATAATTCATATTTTAACTTTTAACTTATAACTAATAAAGACAAAACATCCCAAACCGCAGATTGCACTCAGACGTCATCTGAGATCTAAAATAGAATTATATTCCAATTAACGGAATGATTTCAAATAACTCTTTGTGTTATACCTATTATTGTTATATAACTTCTTTGACTTTAACATATCATGTATTTGTCATTTTAAACTGTGTATGTTAATTTACTACAAAGAATTTCTTTAATTTTGACTAGTTCCATGAGAGTCAATTATATCTTATCGATATTTCCGTAGGAACAACAAATTAATTCTTTTTCCATAAAATTGCAAAATTTTGGGAAGTCGCAAAAATGTTTAAATGTCTTGACCTGCAAGTAAATGTACTACATATCAGTTTGATTGGATGATTCAAGTGGTTAAAATTTGCGGAAAATTCTCAACCCACATATAGACACACATTTGGGTAAGTTAACATATAACTTTTAAAATTTATCAGAAAATAACCTAATGTCTCTTATATATGTAGTACTTATTAAAATATAATTAATCCTAATTTATCTGTTGTATAAAAGTTTTCAAATTTTTACAACTAAGTGAAATTTAAAAATTTTTTAACTTAAATTTTAGTTTAAGACACAATTGGACGTACAATGTTATTTCTGCTAAATTTAACGTTTCCCCATGTTAAATCTCTAATGTTATTAAATCCACGAGCAGTATTTAATACTTTTTCTGTGGTATTGATTACTGATGGTTTAAGAGCATTTTCTTTCCACAACTTTTGCATGCCGTCGCACCGTTGAATATTTTTCCAATTTTAATTAGTAGGATGTCGAAATCTACTATTAAATAAACAGGATGAAACAGTAGTTAATAAAATAATTTATTTATTACCAAAATATAATAATTTTCTATCTGAAATTAATCCAACGCTGTCATTTTGTAAAGGATTTCTTTTTATGTACTTGCAGAGTTTCCATTCTTAGGAAGTCCAGTTATTTTTCCATTGCATAGAACCCTGAAATTTAGTTCCATAAAATTACTTTGTTTTAATAAAATCTTCTATAACCTAAAATATAAGCATTGAAAAATATTTTATGTTTTTGGTTAATTTGAAATTGAAAAATGCCTCCAAATTAATTTTAAAAATCTAAGATGTAACGAAATTGTCTTCAAATCAGATGAAAAATTTTAGATCTTCTATTAAAATAATTAACTATGTAAATCTAACCCACATGTACAATAATGAAATTTTTAGATTAAAATTATTATTAAAATTTTTACCAAGTTTTTTTATGCGTTGTTGTTGATCATTGTCCATTTTTGTTGTAATTTTCGAGTTTCATTTGCCTGAACTTTCCATTATTATCTATGTTGATTTATTCAATTATTCTGTATCTGTTCTACCTTTAGTCCCGCATTTTGCTTCATTTATAATATTTTATGTATTTTGTTAAATTTTTAAACATGTCGCCGACAGTGCTTAATGCCCTATAACTACTAACATTATATTAATCCAAATTCGAATATACCTTTCTGATAATGCAGCCAATTCCGGTTAATTAATACATCAGTTAATCTGGACAACCGCGCAATTGGACTAAATCTTGGAGAACAGAAACCTAATTAATAGAAAATATAAGATTACTTTGCTTATTTGTGGCGTGGTTCCTTTTAATGATAAACGGAATCAGTAAACTAAATAACTAAGTAATTTTACAATCATAAAAAATTTATTAGAAATTGAAGAATTTTATACTTAGTTCATATTTTATAAGATGTCTCGACAATAACTTCAAAATATTTATAAGCAATATAACATTTCTGTAGTTTTCAAAATGTAATGATATCAGTCTCACAAAGTGATTTTATAAATCTAGCTTTAAAAATATAAACAAACAAGACGTTCGTTCTTTCATTGTCATTAACTGATTGAAAAGCAAACATATTTATTACTGGAAATTTTATTTAGGACGGCACCAAGGAAAGATCATTATGTGCACTAAATATTTCTGCCGATTTTATACAATTAAATAATATTTATTAATATTAAATAATTTTGGCCAATTAGCACAATTCTGAAAATTTTGTTGTACATATTTTTGGATTTTAAATGTCAATGATAATACTTATGTAAGTTAGTATATTATTATAATGTTTAAACTTACCTCCTTAATTATTATTGTTTTGCGTTTTCATAGAAATAGTTGTCGTTTATAGTTTAATTAGTTCTTTTCCGAAAGCATAGCGTTATTAGAAAAGCGTTGGAATAAGTATATTACTGTTAATGGTCTTTAGGTTGAAAAATAAAATTTTGTTTGTCCTCTAATTCTTTGTTTTCATAGATTGATAGATAACATAAAAAACTCTCCTTGCATAGGTATAGTAAAGTTGATCTATTTGCAATACACCGTAGTTTTCTGGAATTGTAGAAAACTTTGGTTCTCAAATTTTTACTAATAATTTAAATCCTACCTACTGCTTCACTTACATACCTATAATTCATAATATTAAACTTAAATTTTGAAAATGAATTAAAATTTTAAAAGATTTGTTTAATGATTACACAGGCCAACAGCCATTTTGGTGAATGGGTATTTGAAGCTAATTCCGTATGGATTTAATGCCCTGAATTCAAATATGGCTTTAGTTTTCGCCTATCAGGTCAAATTTCTGAGATATAACACTTTAATGACATAAAATTACACTATTTTAAGTAAAATCCATGGATAAAATAAAAAAACTGAACAACTAAAATCTAACAATTTTTATTATTATATTAATTATTATTATCAAATATCACTGAACATTTGGGGAAGGTTCTTTTCCGGGATATTCTTGAATGTATTTTTAAACACTCCCTTTTTAAACTCCAGCAGTAATCTGCCAACTAATATTATTACTAGTATGTATTTATATTTTAATTTAAATTTTTAGTATTATTTAATTATAAATGTTTATTATTAACTTGTCGAAATTATATGTTGAATCAAATATTTTAAAAGGTGATGATGATATCTTGAAAAGACGAAACCACTTTACGTAAGGGGGTCCTAGACTAAAATGTAAGTTGGAAAATTTTCAAATTTCATTAAAATTGTAAATTTTTTTTCAAATTTCATTAAACTTGTAACATTTTAGAATATTTGATTTAACATATTATTTTTTTATGACAGAACTGATTTTTCTCATATTTATACCACCACGTTGCGTTGACGTTGAACCAATAAACAAATTTTAATTAAAATTAAAATTCAGTTGCAATTTATTATCACTACTCCACACCGTTACTTACACTTTTGAACTAAAAAACCGTGTCACTCTTTTGAAGTGAGTGGTGCTAAAACATTAAAAGTGCGCAAAGGGATCTAATCAGACTAAACATAATATAGGCTATTCTTATTATTTTAGTGGCAATTTTACAAGAATTAATTAGAATAAACCAAACCAAACCATATTATTAAAAGTACCATTTGAAGTAAATTTTGTTAAAATTCTTCCCAATTTTTAAATTTTAGTATGTTTGATATAGTACGTTATATGCGGTGGCATAAATTAAACTTAAACAAAAAATTTATATTTAGGTAGAACATTGCATGGACTAAATGGAAAATAATTATTGATAATTTACTTGGCTGAATTTTAAATTAGGATAAGAAATTATGTACTTGTTATTGATTAAGTGTAATGAATACTTTGTTAAATGCATTACGAAATGATTAATAATTTATGGTTTTTGATCGGGTAGTAAAGTAAGGGTAAAATTTAAAAGCACGGAGGTAATTAACAATGTTTTCCACTATTATTTTTTACAAAAAAAATCCTTAGGTTTCTTTTGAAAGCATTATCTTGTTCAATAATAATTTTTATGCATAATAATAAATAAATACAACCCATAACTTCTTTTCTCATTATTGTTAATAAAATTATTATTCATAAAAGCAAAATAGAACATTATTAAAGTTTTCTTAACTGCAAGAGATTCTTTACCAATAATAGATGCTTTTTCAAACAACGAATCGCTAAATGTGACAAAAAACTTTTTTACACGCCCGGGAGTAGAAGTCAGTTTGTAGGTGATGGAAATTGTGACAGAAATAAGTCATTTTACCCTAGGGAGTATAATATGAACAAAAATCTCCTAGGGGAGTTTTCATTATACACATTAATAAAACAAAAATAATGAAGAAAAATATAACAACTTATTTATTAATATTAATAGAAAATGATACATTATTACAATTTTTAAATTTAATATTGGAAGGAATATCAATATCACTGTTTAAAGTTTTGATCGTACTTGCATCAGTTTGTAGTATTTGATTTGTTATTTCTGTTTTATTTTAGTGAGAAGTTAGGCATTGTCCAGTGTTTTGCTCGTTCCTGCTGGTTGTAGTAATTGAATTGCAATATTTCTTTTATTTTCTACCGAATCTTCAATGTAGCCTTCACAAACTGTAGTCGACTTCCAACCTCCGTGACGCTTTATCGTTGTAATGTCAGCACCTGCGTCTGTTAACAGTGTTGCAGAGGATCTGCGCAGACAATGGCCGGTGTAAGAGGTTGGATTTGGTAGGTTTAAGTAGGTAGCTATCAAAAAATGGAATTTTTCCAAATTTATTTTTTCCAACTGGCTGTGTAGTATTTTCCTGCTTTGTAAAATATGAAAAAGCGACGATGATTTATGTGATTGGGACGTAATCCAGCGTATTTACGGTATAAATTGAGTATATTTATGCTCCCTGCATTATTGGTAACCACAAAGACTCGAGATATTTTAGTTTTTGTTTTGGGCACAGTTATTGTCAGGATTAAGGATGTACCAACATCTTCAATGTCATTAAGTGTTAGGTTTGTTAATTCTTCTGAGCGACATGCGCCTGCAATACCCAGGATCAATGCTACCTACAATGTATAGAAATTGTTAATACATAATAAGATCTATATAAATAATGTAATATTTTACCTTAATCATTAAATATTCATTATCATTTGCTTTTGATAAAAAAACAATCAATTTGTTCTCGTGACAGAACTTTTGACTTCTTTCCATGATACCCATCAGATTTCCGTTTTAAAAATCCTATAAGTTGTGCATACTTGCTTATGTCTATATTATCATTAATTACCATACACGCTTTTATCATTGAATATTGTGCCCATAATGTGGAGGACTTGTATACTTTTGCCTTTTCTCCAAAATAAGCCAACATGACGTTCTCGGAATATGTTTTACTTTTTCCTTGCACCACTCTCTTAAACGATTATATGCAATATCATATAATTTTTTCGATTTCGGTGGTAACAACTCGGAGACTGCAACACTAGCAGCATCAATAATTTCTTGTGGTTCTTCCATTTTGAAACTAAACTTGTTTACACAATTTTGTTTGTTGTCATAGTATTCGATATTATACTGTGGTATTCGTTATATTATAATTCAAAGGCTACTAAATAAAATAATTGCAATTCTCTGTCATGATTTATAAATTAGTTTTTAATTATTTCTTGGTTTCGGGCGTGTAAAAATAGTATATACACTACTGGAGAGAACGCCATTATTCCTTGGTGCATTGTAGCCCTCGGCTTCGCTCTCTGGCTACAAACTTGCACCTCGTGAATAATAATGCTTTCTCTCTTAAGGGAATATACACCTAGCATGGTGAAAAAATCAATTTTGTTTTTACATTTTCTTGAAGCTTGAGGTCTCAAGAATATCTGGTAAAAACGCCAAGTCAACATTTCGATAAATAAGCCTGGAATCCGGCGGCAAAACAAACTGACGGCAAAGTTTATAGATAAACTGAGCGTTTACTATAGCAGCTATTCGCAGAAACTGTAATTCCAAGGATGACATGAAAAACTATATGGGAACATTCTACCATTACGGCTCAACAGACAGCAACTCTTAAAATCATTTCTGTCTCGAAGACCAACTTATTTGGAAGATAGCTCCAAAAACGATGAACAAGGAGGCGAAAATTGTTAACATTGCAGTATTTCTTGCAACATGCACATTCATCAATGGTGTCACCTCATTGTTGGAAGTCATAAACGTGTTAGGAATATCGGTCGGATCGGGAGCGCATTTGTACGCTGCCCAAGAAGACGAAACTCGCTTAGCAAAAGCCAAGCTGCAAGCGCAAGAACAGACGAAAGAAGGTCGAATAGGTCATCGACAACAAAATTTAGAAGTTATGAACATTCCGTCGACCGTAGAAGATTTACACTATGGGCCTGGTATCAATGATTCCATGTAAATTAACAAATTTCATGATTTATTCATTCTCAAATTTTCAAACGCGTTTTACTCAAAACTACGTTTTCAAATCGGTACCCAAAATTGCAAGAAAACCAATGAACCGATTGCATTGAATTTTTGTGGTTATTCTACACACCATTATCTAGTACTTGTCATAGGATTTTTCTTTTCGTTACTTAGTTTTTGCTTTATAGGCAAAATAATTACTAATTCTTGGTCTAAAAATGACTTTTTATGTTCAAACGTCTCCTATTTTGTCATAAATCAATATTTTCAAAATCGGCTATGACAAGTACTAGATTATAGTATCTAATTTAATAATTTTTTGTTTTTTTTTTCTCAGATGATTTTGAAGAAACGCCAGTGGTTACCGTTAACGCAAATTTTTTACGATGCTCCAAGGATCGTACAATATCCTTGTTTATTTTGATATTTTAAATAAAAAAATTATAAATATTCCTGAATGTGTATACTTATAGATAGTTAAACTCACAATCCAAAATTTCAAATAGTTTTCCTAGAAAAATTCACAAAATGACCTTTTTCCGGCTCCTAGGTGTATATCTCCTTAATGTATAATGTACTATTTTTTGACAAGTAAATTACCTAAACAATAATATCAATATTATTTACCATTAATAAGTATAAATATAATTTATATTTTTTTGAAATGATAATTATGATGAACGAAAATAATTAAATTATTTAAGCGAGTCATGGGAAAGTAACATAGTACATATTAAGGAAAATATATATTTACATTATAATAAAATAAAATATAAAATTTCATAACAAAAATATTAAGTTAATTAAATTAAAATAGATAATTATAAATCAATGGTGATAATAACCAAGAGATATTTAAATTCTTATTTCTGAAAATTTGGATCTTTTGACTTAAAATTCTTCATTAGAGTATGCATTTATGAATTCAGACGATGATTTGTTTCAACTTTTGCACGAATAAAACGTGAAATACATGTTGATAACTTATTTGTTTCAAGTTCAAACAAAGGAAAACAATCATAATAATTATCTATTTATCATAGATATCTTTATAAATTTATTTTAAAATTAAGTTGATTAATGAGTGAATAAAGTTAAAATTAAAAAACATGGAGGACATTCAAAATGTTTCTAACAATAAATTGTTCTCCATATAAAAAAATGGTTAAATTTCTTAGGATTTTTAACAAATACAAGATTTTTGTATAATAGATTATAAGCAATTATTCTATTAATTATTTTAACAATTTATCCTTTCACCACAATTTCTAAAATTGTTAAACAAAAAAATAATTTTGACGAACAAAATTTTTTTTATCGTACATTTAAAAACAATAAAATCTTGAATGTGTTTAATAGAAGTGTATACAAAAATTGTAGTGACACATTCCTCTTTATTGACACATCCCTATAATTTTCGAAAATGCTTGTTTAATAATTCATTATTGAAATTATATCAATACCTTATGTTTCAAACCTTATGTCAATAACTTTACTTTTACATACGACTACATCTTTAATTTTGACTGCGATACATTGTGTATATTGGAATAAATTTGTATTATATAAATTATACCAAAAAAATATACATCTTTAGTGATGTATCTAAGTGTGTTAATCATAAAGATTATTATCAAAAGTATGAAAATTTTGGCAGAAAACAGATAATAAGTTAGTAGTAACGGGTTACATAATATACTTATATTTTTACAACTTATTATTTACAACGATTTTGTTATACCTGAAAATTTATAGTAATATTAACCAAGTCTATAATAAATATGTAGAATTTTCTTTATTTTAAAATAAAATGTTTTCAAATGCTCTTTGTAAATGCTTCTTTGCTGTTATAGAGGTGTTTTTCAGCCCTATTTGTTAATTGATCTTGAATATTAAATGCAGTATAAAAACAACACGATATGTTTACACATGAATTTCAATTATTAATAATTAAATCAATAATGATGTCAATGAATAATCAGTTCTGACTTTTATACTACTTGTTGCAGAGGCGTCAACAGTATACCTACTTACTACCACCCGTAATGCGGTGGTGTGACTAACTAATTTAAATATTTAAATGTTTACACTTCTCCACACTGTTTTCTATCTCAATATTGATTTATTCGTTGTCAAGTCAGTAAAGTGCTTGATTTCCGGTTGATACAACTGTTAGTTACTTTTTATTTATTCAAAAGGATAAATTTTACTTTTGTTTTCTTATCGATCACGTTTAAGTATACATGTACATACATACATACTACATGTTATCTATTACTTTCGGTGTCATACTTTCACTAGTCGCACTTTAACACCAGTATTTTGTATATGCATACTTCCATAAAGAGCCTAGAAATTGAGAGTACTTTTGAGCAAAAGTTGCCTATTATTTCTCATATGTAGTTTTCGTCGTAGTTTACATTAGGGTCCAAAGTTAATACAAAAATTGAGCATTTATTTGATTAACCATTTCTTACACCATTTTGTAAGATTGTATTTTCTAAAACGTATTTGTATACGTAGGTATATGTAAAACAATAAAAAAACTTGCTTGTATATATAATAGAATTGAGAATATTTTCACTTACAAGAAAATACGAATTGTTTTCTTTTTTTGTCCAATACCCAGGTGTTCAGTTTCAAGTTAAACCAAAATTGTAAATAGAAGTATAAAATAAGGTTTAATCTAAATCTTGTAGTTTAACTGCGAAGTTATTGTTTAGTGTAAAAGATAAGCAAAGTCGTGGTCAAACGTTAAGCCAGGGTAGTAAACTAAAATTTAACTTACAACTGAACAGTTAGGCGTAAGTGACTTGCAGCAATTTTTTTATTAATTTTCACATACTTTAGGGCTATGCTGAAACTATTATAGTAATTGTAACACTGATAGACTCTGTATTACTACCAGCTTCATTATCAAGATAAAAGAAAGAATGGAAATTACCATTTGGAAGTGGCATATTTATAGAAAATGTGCGTTCAGATTTTATAAATTTTATTTTATTCGACAGAATTTACATAAACATGCTAGCATTAGTGTCCGCCCATTGCCAATATTTGCAGAAATATAATAACTTTAGATAACAATAACAATTAAGCAGCAACCATCACTTTAGAATAAAATTAAAAAGGTCGTTTAAAAGTTGTTTATTAAACGTTTTTCTTTAGGTTGTTTTTTTTTAATTACAGCAGGGACATGCGAATGCTATTAGTTGCTTTTGCGGACATCAAGTTCTAATCCAAAGTGGTAAAAATAGCCATTCCTGCTATGAAGTTGATTTTATCGGCATTTATAAAGGAATACAAATCTCTCTTTTTTATACAACTCCAGAAACTGAAAAAGCTAACAATTAGAAAAATTCGAGGATTATGTTTGCTTACTGGGGTAAGTTGACAGAATAATAATTATATAAATTACGCTCTTCAATATTTCGTACTGTTTCAGATTTTCCAATCAGCATATTATTGCTACTACATATTTCTTATGAACAGCAAAACAAATTAATCAATCATCTGATTGACTATTTTGTCAACTACCTTCACTAACTTGAAGATAACTATGAGTGAAGAAATAGGACATTAGAAATATTAAAAAAATTCTGGTTTACGGTCTGATATTAATTTTAACCAAAGACTATACTCTTTGTTCGGAAAACATTTTGGTTTGTGGGGATTAGGATTTTATTTTTAAATTTGCATTAAAACACAGTTTTGCACTAACGATGTTATCTATACAAATTACTTAACATAATCACTTTATTCTGTAATTGATTAAATTTACAAAAGCGAATTACCAATTACAATAAAATAATATTCACCGGATTTATGCAAAATATAACAAAAACATTTAAAGTTTCAGCTTTTTTTAAATTTTGTTGTTAACTGTTGTTGTCATACGCTTTCCACCTCCTGCACCTCGTGCAAGAGGAATTAATTACATCATTGCATTAATTAAGTTTATTGTAATTACTGGTAAGCTACATTGTTGAATTTTAAATGAAGAGAAATAAATATATTATATTTGATATCGATTAATAATAATGAGTACTTTGTTAAATGTATTCTAAAATTTATTAAAAAGGAGACATTTAGTTTCAAATCGGTTCAGTAGAACTAATTTTCCGAACATGAAGGTAATTGAACATATTTCAAACGATTGTTTTATACATCAAAGAAAAGTTTTAAATTATTTTGGTTTATCAACAGCTTCAGGATTTTTAAATAGATTTTACGCAATTAGTTTGTTAACAATTTTAACAATTTATCCTTTCACCGTAATTTCAGAAATGGTTAAAACAAAAAATAATTTTGACGAACTTATTAACAGCTTAATATTTGAACTGGGATATTTTATGGGTAAGTTTATAGTTTACAATAAATAGTAAATAGTATTAAAATAGAATTAAAATAGAGATAAATAAATTTTTAGGTTTAAGTACTAGTCATTGTTTGTATTGGAATAAATTTGCATTACATAAATTGTTTGAAGAAATGATAGTGCTTAGCGATTTAGCCAAGTCTCTGAATAACAAAAATGGCTATCCGATTATTGAAAAATGTGAAAATTTTGTCAGAAAACAGGTACTCATTAATTTAATTGATTGCATCTATATAGTTTGGGTTTTTGCATGATATGCTTTTTAACGATATTAATTGTTCATAAAAATTAATCAACTTTGTTTGTACACCGATTTTAGTGCAAAATGCAATTGAAAAATATTTAAAAATATATACAATAGATATAGTACTACGTAAACTTTTAACTAATCTTGCCAGTTTAAGATTTGTTATTTCTTCACAAACAGACTTTATATAAAATTACATTCAGTAATCTCAAAATATATTTCGACAAACTTGATATTTATTTTTACACTTTTTAGGGCTACGGTGGAACTATAATCGTTGCAATATCAATAACGGCTTCTACATTATTTGCAGTTTTCTTATCGATACAAAGTTCAGCATGGATTTTACCTTTCGGAAGTGGCACTTTTATAGAAAATGGTGCTATCAGATTTGTACTTCAAATTTTCGTATTTACTGGAATAGGAATATTATCTTATTCAGGATTATTTATTTACATAAACATGCTTGCATTGGTGTCCGCCCATTGCCAACATCTACAAAAGTATATTAAATCGATAGTTAAAATTTCACAAAGCAGTGAAAGTTTATTAAAGGTAATAAATTTGTAATTATAATGCATTTCTCACGAGTAATGTTAGACACACTATAAAAAGATATTCTATGAGTAAAATTTTCAGCAGTGTTGTACACTGTGCTATATTCTGTAAGCAAAAATATTTTTTAGAATTGCGAGAGCCGTAACTACGAAGGTGAAACTATCAGTTGGAAATCTTTTAAAATAGAACTAAAAACAGTTGTTGACTATCATACCACCATTAATCTTATAATTATCGAGATCGAAAAAACTTACCATCTTTTCATATTTTCATTTTTTGGTGGAACGACCATATGCTTGTGCTGTATGCTACACTATGGATTAACCGTAAATATTTTGAAATTATATTATGCAACATTTTTTAATTCAATTGTTTTAGCTACAACCAGGAGATGTTAATTTTTGTAAACAATTAATGTATATACTTATTTGTTATGCAGCATTATCTATAATTTCTTTTTGGGGAGATAAAGTTCTAACCGAAAGTAGTAAAATAGCCACTTCGTGTTACGAACTTGATTTTGTTGGCCTTGATATTAGAATACAAAAATCTCTATTGATTATTCAATCCCAGAAGCCTATACAGCTAACAATTGGAAAAATTCGCGTTTTATATTTACCTACAATGATTGGGGTAAGTTTACTGAATAAATTAACTGCCGTTTATTATTTTGTACTGTTTTAGGTTTTTCAATCAATTTATTCATACTATACATTCCTTAGGAATATAAAAAAAATATATTAGTGAGGTAATACTAAGCACCATAAAATTTCATCACTTAAACGCAATTTGGAGTATTTTTTACTCTGTAATTTATTACAATTTACTGTAATTATAATTTGGAATATCTATAAAATAATATTGCATAGTTGATTACGGCTAATCCTTAGAATAATGCTGAAATGCGGTTCATATTACAGACTGCTAGTTGCATTTGTATTCCATGCATAGAACGAGACATGGTCTTATGTATTATGCTAAAGTTTTGGATATGTAATCGCAAAGATGTATTTGTGTAAATTTATCTAGCAAAAATCACTCCACTAAAGTCACTAATTAAATTTTATAGGAATTTAAATAATTTTTTGATTCTTCATATTACGTGCAGTCGATTTTGATGGCAAAATTTATTTTTATAATTAGATAAAAGCATTTTCGTATGCATATTCATGTATTTAAGCATTTTATGCACATTATAATAGGTATCTGTTTATACTTCACTATGTATTGACAATCATAGGACATTTAATAAACTACACCTGTACTAGTAACACTGCTGTTTCTTTCTTTAATCTAAAAATAAAAACTCGACTAAAATTTGCAGCAGCGAGTTTTTTACCTATTCATTTTAAAATAATTATCACTTTAATTCCAATAATTATTGAAGCCAATCAAATTGTTTGTTAAAAAAACTAATTCCGTGTAATAATAAACTTATTTATTTTTATTGTTTGTTTTAAAAAATATTCCTGAAAATACTTTTATTGAAATTATATATATTATATTAACCTTTGAAATTAATATTTTATGTAAATTTTTTAAAATTATAAGATTAAATGAACAATAAAACAAAACATTATTTGTAAGCTTTCAGCAATGGTTACTGCTGTCATTAGACGTTTCAGTAACCATTGCTGAAAGCTTAAAAATAATGTTTCGTTTTATTGAAATTACTTTTATTTTTCTAATTTTCTGTTATTTTGTAACTGGGTTTTGGTATAATTCGATGCGAAGGACTTGTTCACTAGCGTACACAGAGATGATTGTATAAAATGGATAGAAGAAAGATTGGATAGATCATCATTGAAGTCAATGCAATTGCTTGAATAAATCTAAATTATAAAAACGTCATTGAAGAGTAACCATTTTAAGTTTAATTAAAAATTTTATAACCTGCTTGTGGGTCCGGCAATGGATAATCCCTTGTTACCTTTGTTAGCTGACTTCTTTTTGAGTTGTCTGAAAGAAAGAATTTTTGAAAATACCACCATACCTAGGTATTATGTGGACAATGTATTTTGCGTGTAGACGTGAACGAGGCGACAATTGAATAGGTTTTTAAAATATTAAAATAATAATCATAAAAATATAAGATTTACAATCAAGGTCCAGGAATAATGTAAATTGAATTTCTTGCATTTAACCATAAATATTGAAAATCGAAAATTAAACTATGGAATTTATAGAAAGCTAACGAATACGTTCACGACTATAAGTACATCTTCTATGTAGATACCCAGAAAGGTGTAAGGCAGCAGCGTATATTAGCATGCTCCACAGAAATAACGTAATACCAAAACAAAAGATAAAATATAAAGAAGAAATTAAGAATGTTAAAATAATAGCTAGAGAAGATAATTTTAGAAAAAAATTAATTGAATCAATTAATAATAATAAAATTAAAAGAAACCCGGCATTGAGGAAAATAACTAATCTAATGCCCGGTTTCGCAAATGTTTAAACTGTGATTAAATTATTTAAGTCTAAATTTAAGCCGAAATCGTAATTTGAATGTTTGTGAAACCGCGCATACGAGATAACGATGAAGATCATAAGAGGAAAAACAGATATCATTACTATATCTAGGAAGTTACACAGAAAAAATAGATAGAATAATTTTTGGTATAGGGATGAAAGTGAGTTTCAGCAAAGAGAACAAACTTAAGAAGAAAAAAAGTTGCTCTTAAAAAGAAACTACAACTGAAATGTAGCGATTGTGAGGGTTATTATGTTAGAAAAATAAGGTATTTTTAGGTATGATTGAAAGAGCATAATGAGAGTCTGGAGAAACATGAAATGTGAAAATTCAAAATTTTGCTAAAACATCTGATTAAAGATAGTTGATTAAAGAATCAAAATTTTATGAAAGATTATTAAAAAAATTTATACATAGGGTGGAAAGAGAGAATAAATTGGAAACAATAGTGATCAATAAAAATGTAAAGAACCCGAACAAAGTACGAATAGTTATAAATGAAATTATACCGGAAATTATTCTTCTTTAACTAAAATGTTAAAATTTAATTAGTTTTGTTTTAATTTGCTTTACTATGTAAGCAATATGAAAGTCTTATTATTTTTTAACTTTGCTGAAATGAACAAAGTTTAAAACAATGAACAAAATGTTACATTTTATTTCGTTTCTATACAAATTAAAATTGAAAATTATAGTAATTAATTTTCAAATAATCTTGAGTAAAACAAGGCATATATGACGACTGTCTTCTAATCAGACATAAAATAATCTTAATTTTCCAACTAAAATGCTTAAAATTACCTCAATACAAATTTAATCAACAATGCAAGCCAAAAAGTTATGTTAAGTCTTAAAAAAAAAATTTGAATTTTGAGCTTAGGTCATTTTATTCCATATAATATCGCATTTCTAATTATTAATTTTAATTTTATATGTCTACGCAAGATGTTACGGACGAATTTTTCCATCTCACTGGATAGCTATTTAATACTTAATTGCTTATGTTACTGTTAACAATGTTATTGTTATTTTTAAATACATAAATATGTTTTAAATTTGTATTTGTTGATATGTTATATTGTGAACATGATGGCGTGAGGCCATCAAAACTATAATCATTTCGTAATAAATATTTATAAGTTCGTAGAGAGCCTATTTTGTGTTTTATTAAGTGTTTTTATTCAATTTTAGGTAATTTGAGGGTTAATTTAAATTTTTGTTTCAGAAACACAAATCATAGTTTTATGTTATAATATAATACGCTCTAAATAATAATAACAATAATACGAATGAAGTGAAATATCAATTATTTCAGTAATTTCAGCAGTAGTAATGTAAACATTTGATATAAAAATACAATTATTTATAATACTGCATAATATACTTCCATTCAAAATTGGCAACAAAATGGGGGGCTTATAATTTATTGGCCACACTGTCTCTATCAAGTCATTGTACTACACACAACATTGGTGCGCCATCTGTTTCTCAAATCGGCATTTCATACTTGTACACCAGGTATTTTTTATCGATTAAAATGAATAGATACGCTGTTAAATGCACTTCAAAGGTAAAAATCACACATTCAGTTTCTGTTGGCTTCAGCAGTCGAGTACGCCTAATTATTAACAACATGGAAGTCATTCAATACGTTTCTCACGATTGTTTTGCACATCACAGAAAAATTTTAAATTTTTTTGGCATTTCAACAAATACGAAATTTTTAAATAAGTTGTACGCAATTACTTTATTAGTAATTTTAACAATTTATCCTTTCATGTTAATTTCTGAAATAGTTAAATTGAGAAATAATTTTGACGAATTTATTAACAGTCTAATGTTTGCACTGGCATTTTTTATAGGTAAGTTTATATTTTACATAATTTTGATTAAGTGATTTTTAAATTACTCGTACAATAAATAAAGTTCGTGTTAAACAGATTAAAAATTTTGTGTTTATAATTGATTTATTAATTTGTGATATTATATCTTTTTAGGTACCTTTTACCTAATTGAGTTATTTCATGTTTGAGGATAACTACCTTTATTGAAATCAATTGCTTTTATATCGTAAAACTTAAAAAGATTATGAAATTAGTACTTTAATTATTTTGTATTTATAATTGATCAATTAACTTGTGAAATTATATGTTTTTAGAATGAATTTAATGATTTTCAAGTTATAAGTGAAATTTTAATTGAATTTAATTTTTTATAGATCGGAACATGGTTAAGCAATAATGTCTTACATTAAAATGTTTGTTTAAAATTTATACCTATGTGGAAAATTTTTTTAATTCCATTAAAATTTCACTTAACTTGCAAATCATTAAATTTCGTTCTTAAAATATTAAAAAATTTTATTAAAAAATGGTGGTTAATTTTTCTAAATAATTATTTTAAGTATTAATTTTCGTATTTATTTAATAATTATAAGTTATTATTTGTATGTTTTTTTAAAAGGATTAATAAATTTTTAGGTGTGATTTCTGTTCATGGCTTGTACTGGAATAAATTTGCATTACATAAACTGTTTGATGAAATCATGGTCCTTAGTGATTTTGCAAAGTCTTTCAATAATAAGGACAGCTATCTGACTATTCAAAATTATGAAAATTTTATTAGAAAACAGGTAATTAGCTTATTAGTGACGTATATTACAATGAATGGGATTGCCTTATTTCAAAATTTCAGAAAAAACTATATTACAAAAAGCAATATAAAAAAGTATTTTTAAAATTAATTTAAATCTGAATACAATTAATATTATTATTAAAATATTATAAAATTGTTATAATTCTTATATAATTAGTGTAGAAATTGGAAAAGACTCCAAACAAGAAGCTTGAGCATCTAGTATCTTTTATAATAACGAAGTATAATAAATTAATCATCTTACATACATTAGTATAAAACTTTATTTCAAATTTCACTTAAAGATTACTACATATTAAAAGAAAACTATCAATAGAAAAACTTTTATTTACCAACAAGAAAGTAATTCCAGTAGAATACAAAGTGAGTTGGAGTATTAATGATTCATGATGTAATTTATTAAACATTGTATCACAACAATAATTTTGATTTACTATTGCATCCTATTTTTATTTCTAAGTACACTTTTGTATTGTAACTATTCGCCATATTTTTTTAAGCTAACTAAATTACGTTATGTCATTATAATACATTATAAACTTCTTGACATTACATACAGGGCGTTCAAGCTAGTCGGAGCATTAAAAAATAGACAGTTTCGAAAAGGTAAGAATTCAAAAAAGCAAAAATAACATATTGTTATGTTATTTTAAATTTATTTAAAAAAAATATGAAAAGTTACAAATGTGGTTTTGGACATAAATTAATTTTCCGTTAGAAGTTGTAATTTGAGATTTTTTATTATTTTAAATGATTTAATTCTGTTTGTGTTTAAATGTACGTTGATGTGTTTTTATAAAAAAAAATAAATTTATTTACGATTTTAATAATATCTTAAATATTGACGCATTGTCCCAAAGATGGCATAAAGCTGAAACCGATTGACAAATTAGAATTTGTAATTTTTGTAAGAATATACCTTTTTTCTAAAACCACATTCTTCCACATATATTGAAGTAATATAAATAAAGTCCGGGATTATAAAAAATTTGTTTTGACTGTTATTGTATTTTTTATAACAAAAAAAAGAGCACTCAACGTGGTACTACGCTTATAATAAACGAGGAATAGTACTACCTCGAGTTCGAATCGGTATTTGATTTAATAGCAGTTCTGAAGCTAGCGCTGGTAGTAAATGTCCTTTTTATAACGCAATGCTTATAATAATGAAAAAACTTTTGTTTGCCTAGCGCCAGCAGGGTTCGAACCGCGACTTACCGCTTCGTAGTCGACCCGTGTATGCTTCGCGCTGTAGTATCCCATCTATCAACCGTCTTATATTCAACTTGATATTTTTTAGGGCTATGGTATAGCTGTATTGGCTTTTTTACTAGTTATAGTTCCTACATTAGTAGCATTATTATTATCTCTACAAACTAGAGAATGGATTTTGCCATTTGGAAGTGGCATATTTATAAAAAATGGTGCTAGCAAATTCTTTATTCAAATTTTTACATTCTTTGCATATGAAACATTGATTGATTTGGGAATGCTGATTTATATCAGCAAGCTTGCGTTGGTCTCCGCTCATTGCCAACATTTACAAAAATATATCAAATCGTTATTTAAAACTAGACCACATTCATTGGAGGTAATAAATTTGTATTTTAATTACATTTTTCGCATATAATTAATTTAATTAGGCAATATTGCTGAGTGATCATTATTTTTTAGGAAAACAAAAAACAAGATGAAACTATATGTTGGACAAGTTTTAAAACAGAATTGAAAAAAGTTGTCGACTATCATACCGCTATAATTGATAGATCTGCAGAGATCGAAAAAACGTTTTGCGTTTTTATTCTTTCAGTTTTTGGTGGAATAAGTTTATGTTTATGCTGTCTGCTATATTACGGAATGACGGTAAATGATTTGAAATTGTATTTAGAAGTTATTAAGTACGTTGTTTTAGCTGAATCCTGGAGATGTTAATGTTGTGCGTGTAGTAATATATATCGTCGATTGTTATTAATTTTTAGCTATACTTTCTTTTTGGGGAGATAAAGTTTTAACCGAAAGTAGTAAAATAGCTACTTCGTGTTATGACGTTGATTTTGTTGGCCTTGATGTAAGAATACAAAAATCTCTATTGATTATTCAATCCCAGAAGCCCATAAAGCTAACAATTGGAAAAATTCGTGTATTATGTTTACCTACAATGGTTGTGGTAAGCTTACTAAATGCATAAAGTATGCCGTTTAATATTTTGTACTGCTTTAGGTTTTTAAATCAATCTATTCGTACTACGCATTGCTTAGGAATATTAAAAATACCAAGAGTATCTAATGAGGTATTCTATCAACTTTAACAAACCTGATGGCACCACAGCAACAACTCTTAACCATCATAGATAATAATACTCGATTCATGTATGAAAAAATATCACTCCTTTAAGATGTGTTTTTCTAAAATATTCTTCTTCGTATACCATACACTAAGCAATGCATCGGCGATCAACTTGTAAAAAGGCAATACAATTCACGAATTAATGAAGAAGTTTCCAGTTGCCTTCTCTAGACAATCCACGGAGGAATCTTGGGGGGATTGATTTCACAGCAATGCATTTGACCCCCACCACAATTAAAATTGTGGTTTTCGGTTCATAGTTCCTATGATATATGTATCAATAAATTTATTCATTTGCTTACTCCTCATTATAACAATCATCTTGACCTGATAATGTACACATGTAAACTGTAGAAAATGGTAGGCATTTTATTAAAATTAATGTTTTCAATTGAATTTCCTACAATTTTTATAATTGCACAATATATCAGTTTAGTACAGCACAAATTGCATGCACTGTACTTAATTTATGGCATGGTCTAATTTTATAAACGACAACAAACTTTTCGAATGGAATAACTATATAATAATAATTTTAATTTAAATTCTTTTAATAAATTAAGACTTATTTTAAAGCTTGCACTTAAGTTAAGTATTTCACTAAATTACATGTATTGAATAAATACTAAATGCAATATTAAATTAAAATTTAAAAAACTTAATAGAATAAATTACACAATAAAATGAATTTTTATTCTATAAGCTTTCAACACTGGTTTGTTGTTGCTGTCATCGGATATGTATTTTAATAAACAAATAAGAATACTTGCGATTTATTGTTTAATTTAATCTGTTAATTTTTTAATTTAATAAATATTTCACAAGTTAATATTTTATGTATTTTGTAAATGAAATATTATATTTCATAAGAGAAATAGCATTTTATGTATAATTATTACTGTATCTTAGATATTTATATAGGTACACATGATTTTGATATAATAAATGATATAATAAATGATATAATACTAATAGTATTTTTTCTATTGGCAATAAGACAAAAATTGAATAACAACACCATCCTGAAATATTACTCGGCTTGGGGTAATTCATTAAACCCAACCTGCTTGTGCAACAGGTGGTAATTATCTATGTAACCTTCAATCACTTCAGTAAAAATCGGTCATACCCATGACTTTATTGTACCGTTACTAAATATTAAATAAATAAAAAACAATTTTTAATAATAAAAGGAAAAAAAAAAATAATATTTTGATTTAACCAATTTGAATAAAAATCTAATCGGCTCTAGGTTACATTATTAAGATAGAAAATACCAAATTTGGTTTTGAAATACCCATTAGTTTAATAACAACTAATATGAATTAAATAAAAAAATTAAAAAAATAGTTCTCATGAACCAATTTCAACCAAAATTTAATAAGGTCTAAGGCTCAACATCAAGAAAATAAAATTTAGTTTCAAAATTCCTATTAGTTTTTGCTGTAGAGCGCACACAAAATTTGACCACACACCAACCCCCAGACATTTTTTGAAAGTATGTATACTTATTTAGCTCATAGGACTTTAAAAAATGTAGTTTTTCCATCAAAATCTTAATTTTTCACCATCACCAAATACTTTTTTATATTATAATAAATTATAGTATGATAAAGTAAAAACAGAAAGCAAAAGAAGCTCTGCTGATATTTATAATAGTTATTTGATAACGTTTATAGGCCTTTATTAATAGTAACATAATGAGGCACATTATGGAGACTAAATCGAGTAGTTTGTAATTAAACATAAAGAATTTTTCATCATTATAGTTTGATATTTTAATTAGATTATTATCAAAACAACTTTTTCTGAAATTTCTCGAAAAATGTTTTCATTTTTATTTGAATAGCTTTTAAAGCTTTTATGTTTATTATTAATTTTTGCGCCACACCTACTTTGCTATGCTTAAAAAGTTTATAAGTTAAAAATAAAATTTTAAATTTCTTTAAAAATAAAAATACTATTTACTTTCGAAATTATAACAACAAACTATAAAATTTCGTACTTTAACAATTTAAATAAAAATTTGATTACCACTGTTTTTAATTTTATTTTTATTCATTAATGTTTTAAAGTACTTATTAAATATGTATAAAGTATACTTAAAAAAATAGTTTTTATTAAAGTTTTAACATTATTATATATAATTTAAATTAATTTCTTTCGTGAAATTCGACATTTTTTACATCTTGAGCAGATGTCGTATAATTGCCATATCAAATTGTTTCAACATTGATTTTTATTTTATTTTTATAAAATAATTTAATTTTAGTTTAGGCACTGTTCTTGCTTTTATCCTGAATAAAAATCTTCTCCAGATTTCTTTCGCAGATTGGCCTTTTTTTGGTTTTATTTTCCTCGGCTATTTCCACACCCTTCGTTAACATAGACGTTTGTCTTAAGATCCTTAAATGTAGTTTAAGTATTGCTACAATTTCGTATTGCTGCTAAAAAAAAAAATAAACTTTTTTCTACTTAATTTGATGATCCGTTGTAACGAAACTCGTTGCACGTTATCGAAACGTGCAATTCAAATATAAATTTACCTAGTACTGCCCTGTTGCCCAAAGAATAATATATTGTTCAAGTTAATGCGGCGCTCAGCAACAATAGGCCTGTCTAGCCTGGATTATCTGGTTCTGGGAATTTACCTAATCATCTTTTCTTTGAGTTTTCTTTTCCAAAACCCATTAATATTCATTTAGTGGTTAATTTTTTTAAATTATTAACCCAGCTTATCTTTTGCTTTGGGGAAAAACCCAATATTATCTAACAAAAGGATGGCAGCACCAGGCTGTCGAGGAAAGCTATATAAGCGGTGTTTTTTGGAAAAAGAAGGGAGTCTTATCTTGTCGGTACCTTCGTGAAGTCTTGTCTTGTCGTTGCCTTTGTGAGTCTTGGTGTTACTTTGGAACGAGTTATCTTTATCTTTGAATAATTTAGTGCAATATTAGCCTTTGGCACGTTTTGGTGAATAATAAGTTTCTTCGTGATAAATGAAGATAAGTATCAGACTAGTACTTTATCGTAAAACGGTGATTGGTGATCAATTGTAATTATCTGTCTTAATACCTGAGGGTTATCCTCATTACTTACCACAACTCAAGAAATCATCAAGGAAAACCTAAGGACCGCATCAAGTGCAAGGACCATTAACGGGTAATTGGCGGTAAGCCGTTTAGTTGTTGTAAAAAGGATTGTCTTTGTGATTTATTTAATTTGGACTAAGTTATTGTTTGTTACAATTTAATTAAGGTTGGGTTTTGTAAATATAGTATTAAATAAACCTCTGTTCAACATATCGTTGATTATTTAATTATACTTATTAGCATTAGTCTAGAACATCGCGTGGCTCACGACCTTTTGTACATCTCCGAATGCTAGCCGGGGTACCCAGTTTGTTTCACCGTATACTTCAAAAATGTATCATTTTTTTGTGTTAGAGGCAATTTGAGGGTTAATTTTATATTTTTTTTTCTAGAGAAGCACAAGCCATAGTTTTTTCAAGAAGTTATGATGAGGTGAGTTTTATTTCAGAAATATATGATTTACTTTTTTTAATATATGAAATTGGGAGTACGGTTGACCAAAGCGATACTTTAAAATCAATATTGATTAAATTTAAAGTATCGTAAAGTAGCATAAAATCAATATTGGTTGAATTTAAAGTTCCACCCTTTCTGTCAGCATCCATAAAAAAAATGATGTTTTTTCTATGCAGCTGCATAAATTAAATATATTTATACAGGAAATTAATTACATCGCAGTACGAACTGAGCTTGTAATTATTAGTACGTTCCTTTTTGAATTTTAAATGACAAAAAATAAGTATACATTTGTTATCGATTATCGATTAATATGAATAGACACTCTGTTATATTATGCATTTCAAAATTAAAAATTGTA